>OY757943.1:46996007-47306007 GCA_963585895.1 Sepioteuthis lessoniana | reverse complement strand
AAATACGTAGATTGAAAATGTCTATTATGTTCAACTAAATTTGTATTAATGGAGAAAACTGCCAAAAATACACACACACACACACACACACACATATATATATATATATATAGTTTCAAATTTTTTGTTATTTTTTGGAGAAGAACAATTTTAAGAGCATATGTAAAAATAGCTTTCGACCATTTCGCAGGTCATCTTCGGGGGTCGTGTAAGATAATTTGTTGCAGTGAGGTTTATATCTATTCAGAGTGGGCTGTTGTTGTTGCTGTAATAATAATAATAATAATAATAATAATGATAATAATAATAATAATTGATGGTGTTGGTTCATTCTGATTGGATGGGTGGTTAGTTATTGTATACGTTAAATATGTTTATATTTAAGTGGAATGCTATTTTATTTCTAGTATTTAAAAAAAAATGATTTATTGCTATTGCCTCAAGCACTTGTAAATGCTTTTTATTGTTATTTTTATAAATGATTTTATTGTTAATAAGGATCTTTCTGATGTTGAGAGGCTCGAGTTTGTCAGTGTCTTTGTTACGCTTTGTCACTTGATGCTGTTTAATGGGGCTTATGCAAGAAAGGTTGTAGGTTAGGAAACGAGAGAGTGTTATTGTTGTATAGCTAACCTCAGTTAAGAAAAACATCGCTGACTTTTGTCGAGGCTCCCTTTTCAATAGCTACTACACGGAGGAGTAGCGGAGAGCGCTACTCTATTCCATGGATTGTTCCATTTTACCCTTGATCCGTACCCTATAATGCCGAGTTTTAAGCAAGGCAGCATCAAGTACCATTTTTTGGTCTTTAGTAAGACTCGATCTGGGATAGATCCCATGTCTGCCGGACCAGTGGGGAATACTCTACTAATAAGGCCAATGGCCCGGTGAGAATAACATGAACTCCCACTAAAAAACCCTAATTCAAACTAACGTGGTTTACAAATATATATATATATATATATATATATATATATATATTATCCAAACGAGTTTGGTTGAATACTGCGGATATATATATATATATATATATATATATATATATATACTGGCTTGAATATAACACTAAACAGCATCTAATAGCGATTTTCCAGTCCGGGATTTTAAGAAATTTTGAGTAATCCTTAATTATCATTTCTCTCAGTTCTAGTTCTACTCTGACAGGGAGTTGTACTATATGTTAGGGTAGGATCTACGAGTAAAATAGAACTGGTCAATCTTTTACTATGGATTATTATTAGCTAATTGAAACTAGATAGCTGAGTGCTAAATATTTCTATTAAATAGGAATGAGTGATTGATAGTAATACTCGTAATAAATACAGCCCAGTCGGCTGGGGCTGTAGAATACACCGACTGCACCTCTGCAGAGTGTAAGAACCTCCCCCAATGAGTGTCCGGTATATGACACTAAACAATCTGATGGTGAAGTTCCAGTAATTCTGAAGGATTAATATTCAAAAGAGTTATTAGTGTCCAATAGGAAAACATGGGTGAAGGGTTTCTACCCGGTGAAATGATTAAAGCGTAGAACTGTGAAACCGTATTGCGTGAGTTCAAACTCCCGTTGCGCTGTACATACAATTTTGGATTAATACGTTTGGGAAAAGTATCAACTCTTTTATCCTCCCAACTCTGGGTGAAATATGTCTGTTACATTTACGTTTAGGAAAGGTATCAACTCTTATCCTCCAGCGCTAATGGCAACACAATTACTTCATTCGCTAGAGAGCTCAACCCTACAGGGGTAGGGGGAGCATATATGTATATATATATATATATATTTGTGTGTGCGTGTGGTGTGTCACTTTTTCCTCTATCTCTTTCCATTTCTTTCTTTTCTTTTCGTTCCCACCCTTTGTCTTTTCTCTTCTTCAAAATCTTTTTTTTTAAATTTTATTTTAGAAGTATCGTGACCAGAAATGTTACGAAAAAACATTATTAGTGGGAATGAGTTGACAAAAATAAAAAATGGACGATAAAAACTGATTATTTTAAATAATGGATATTGCAACCTTTTAGCAATGATTTGACTAAATTAAGAGATAATTTGAAAACCCGGACGTTTGTTTAATATTGGACAAGGCCATATGAACAGGGTGCCTTGAGAAACCTTTGTTTAATATTATTGTAATTACAAGTCAGATATGATTCAACAGTTCTGAACTTTTTATAATGCATATTAAATGACATTTTGGAAATCAGAAAGTGAAAGTTGTGATTAGTTTCTAAATTATATCAGACCAATGCTTTCTAAACGTCACTTAAGAAAATCATTTTGTGTTCTTAAGTTGAACTGGACGATGCTTATATATATATATATATATATATATATATACACACACACACGCATAATCACACGTTATATATATATATATATATATATATATATATATATATATATATATATAATCCCCTACCCACGTAAGGTTGAGTTCTCTGGCGAAGAAGTAATCGTGTTGCCATTAGCGTCTATTGCAAGCCTCTTCATTTATGAATTGAGGTCTCGGTAGCCGTCGAACGGATGTATGTAAACATTAGTAATTGTGATTCATAACCGTTTAAAATTTACTTCGCAGCTAATGGCTCCTCGTGGATGAGGGATTAGAAGCTTGGCTTGGCGTTTGAGTCAATCGGGATTCGATCCCAGATACGGGAAGCTAATGTCTATCCACACTGATGAGTTCTGATTGAACGAAACAGATCTGTCTGTGGATGACTATATATCTATATAATGATTTTATATTATTTATTGGTCAAGTTGGTAGAGTGTTCGCCAATGATCCGGGAGACTTGGGTTCAATCCCAGGTCCCGTCATACCAAAGACTTTAAAAATGGTACTTGATACCTCCTTGCTTAATACTCAGCAATATAAGGTACGTATTAAGGATAAAGTGGAGCAACACAGGGAAAGGAGTGGTTCCCTCCCCTACACTTCGGTGTAGTAGCTATTGAAACGGGACCCTTCTGGTCGCCCTCGACTACGGTCGCTAACTACTTATTTATTGTATATAAAGTTGAGGTCTATTATAGTGTTATATAATTGCAGAAGGATCTTTTTTAATATTATCATCTTTCGTTGGTTATGTCTTATCATTCGGTTTGGTTCGGCTTAGAACTATTCGGCTTAGTGCACGTGCAGGTGCACACATTGAGTGCAGTTCACGCTCGCACGTGGAGGATGTGACAATCACAAATGTCATAATAAAAACCCCATATAGGAAATTGGACTGGGGTGTGAATGACGTCATGCCCGGACGCGAGGGGCCGGGAATTTTGGTGATTTTTGAAAAAAAGCAGTTAGTTGAGATTTGAAGCGGGACTAGGCGTGTCCAGTTTGTGGGCTACGGGATGCGCGTGTGTTTGCTGGGTCAGTGAGTTGAGGATCTGACTCTGGGCCGAGAGTTCAGCTAGGGAGTTGATTGAAGGGTGATGTAGGAACAGTCAGCATCGTAAAAATTGTGTGTGTGTCTCTCTCTCTCCTCGTGTCGAAAAACTAAAAGTAAAAAAAAATAGTTAATAAACGTTTCGTACCTGAACTAATGAAAGTCGTCAGTGTTTCGGGATTTTTACACATATGAACATTTTATATATCCGTATATTTTTTTCCAAATTCGTATTTTGGATATATCACGATAGCGGACATATAAAGTTGCCGACCGTTGTCAAGAGAGACCCGAAGGTTCACTTTTTGATATCTACTACACCAAGGTGTAGCGTAGGGCTCTACTCATTTCCCTTGATTACTCCACTTTACCCTTGATCGGTACCTTATAATGCTGAATGTTAAGCAAGGAGGCACCAAGTAACATTTTTTGAGTCTTTGGTATGACTCAGCCTGAGATTAAACAGAGGTCTCCCCTGTCATTCGCGAAGACTCTAACCATTTACCAGACATTGGCGTAATGGTTAGAATATTCGCCAATGGCCATACCAAAGACTCAAAAAAAAGTTACTTGGTGCCTCCTTGCTTAACACTCAGCATTATAAGGTACGGGTCAAGAATAATCCTGGTAAAGGAGCAGCGCTCTCCGCTACACCTTGGTGTAGTGGATATTAAAAAAGAAACCTTCAGGGCAACCTCAACTACGGGCTCCAACTTTCCTTTTTTTTAACGGACAGAATAATAATAATAATAATAATAATAATAATAATAATAATAATAACAATTATAATAATAATAATAAACAGAATCTCTCTTAATGGCAGCACAAAACAGCACCATTAGAACCAATCATATGAAAGTGAAGATAGATAAGAGGCAACAAAATAGCAAGTGCAGACTATGCGGGGACAAAGATAAAACCGTCAATCACATAATAAGCGAATGCAGCAAATCGGCACAAAAGGAGTATAAGTCTCGACACGACTGGGTGGGCAAGGTGATCCACTGGAAAATATGCAAGAAATTTAAATTTGATCATACAAACAAATGGTATATGCACAACCCAGCACCTGTCCTAGAAAATGACACGCACAAACTCCTGTGGGACTTTGATATACAAACGGATCACCTAATCTCGGCCAGAAGACCAGACCTTATAATAATCAAGAAAAAAAAAGAAAATCTGCAAAATTGTCGACTTTGCTGTTCCGGCAGACCACAGAATAAAACTGTAAGAATGTGAAAAAAAGAGATGAGTACCTTGACCTTGCAAGAGAATTGAAAAAACTATAGAACATGAAGGTGACAATTATTGAAATTGTGATTGGTGCTTTTGGCACGGTAACTAAAGGAAATTAAAAGGCCTGGAAGATTTAGAAGTTGGCGGCAAAATGATCATCCAAACAATAGCATTATTGAAAACAGCCAGAATATTAAGAAGAGTCCTGAAAACTTGAGGAGACTTCCTCTCACTCAATCTCCAGTGAAAGACCATCAGCTAATACTGATGTGAAAAAGTCTAATAAGTAAATAATAATAATAATAATAATAAAGATACGAGAAGAATATCTCAGGAGAACCAGAAAACAACTCGAGACAAAAGTCTCCAGCAGAAACCTCATCAAAGGAATGAATAGCTGGGCTGTCCCCTTCCTCAAGTGGACCAGAGATGAACATGAACAAATAGACCATAGAAAAAGAAAACTAATGGCCATGCATAAGGCATTACACCCCTGAGACGTCGTTGACAATCTATATGTATCTAGAAAAAAGGGGGGAGGAGGGCTAGCCAGCAACGAAGACAGCGTTGACGCATTGATACAACGGCTCGAAGACTACATAGAAAAACAAAACGAGGACTAATTACAGCCATCAGAAACGATATGGACAACGCGATAGACGATAGAAAGACAACTGGGAAACAATAATGGGAGGGAAAACAACTCTATGGCCGCTTTAAACGTCTAACAAACAACATCTCACACCAGAAAACCTGGACCTGGCTAAGAAAAGGAAACCTTAAGAGAGAAACGGAATCCCTCCTAATAGCACCACAGGACAACGCCATAAAAACTAATCATATCAAAGCAAGAATAGATAAGACGATAAAAAACGGTAAATGTAGGCTATGCAGTGACAGAGACGAAACGACCAATCACATAATAAGTGAATGCAGCAAATTAGCTCAGAAGGAGTATAAGGTGAGACACGACTGGGTCGGCAAGGTTATCCAGACCAGACCTTATAATAATCAACAAAAAAAAAGAGAATTTGCAAAATAGTTGACTTTGTTGTCCCGGCGAACCACAGAATAAATCTGAAGGAAAAAGAAAAGAAGGATAAGTACCTCGACCTTGCTAGAGTATTGAACAAGCTGTGGAACGTGAAAGTAACGATTGTGCCAATTGTGATTGGTGCTTTAGGCACAATAACTAAAGGATTATTAAAAGGCCTGGAGGGCTTGGAAGTTGGCGGACGGGTAGAGACCATCCAAACGACAGCAATGTTGAAAACGGCTAGAATACTGAAAAGAGCCCTGGAGACTTGAGGAGACTTGCTGTCACTCAGTCTCCAGTGAAAGACCATAAGCTTACACTGATGTGAAAAACTCTAATGAGTAATTATAATAATGATAACAATAATAATACGTGACTAAGCAAACGAAACTTTAAGAGAGAAACATGATATCTCCTAATATCAGCACAAAACAACGCCATGAGAAACAATCAAATCAAAGCGAGAAGAGATAAGATACAACAAAATAGCAAATGTAGTCTATGTGGTGATAGAGACGAAACCATCAATCATATAATATGCGAATGCTGCAAATTAGCACAGAAGGAGTATAAGACTAGACACAACTGGGTCGGCAAGGTTATCCACTGGGATATGTACAAAAAAATTAAATTTAACCATATGAACAAATGTTATATGCACAACCCAGAAACTCTCCTATGGGACTTTGATATACAAACGGATCACCTAATCTCGGCCAGAAGACCATAGCTAATAATAATCGGCAAAAAAAGAGAACTTGCAAAATTGTGGACTACTCTGTAACGGCTGACCACAGAATAAAACTGAAAGAAAGTGAAAAGAAGGAAAAGTACGTCTACCTTGCTAGGTAATTGAAAAAAGCTATGGATCATTAAGGTGACAATTATATCAATCGTGAGTGGTGCATTCAGTACAGTAACTAAAGGATTATCATTGGGTTACTTGGAAGTTGTAGAACGAATGGAGACCATCGAAACAACAGTATTATTGAGATCGGCCAGAATGCTGGGAAGAGTCCTGGAGACTTGAGGAGACCTACTGTCACTCAAACTCCAGTGAAAGACCATCAGCTTACGGTGATGTGAAACACTGTAAAAGAGAAAGTGGTTATATATATATATATATATATATGGTATTATATATATATATATATATATATACCTAATATATATCTATTTATTATTATCATTATATAATAGTTCTATCCTAGTTATTGAAACTCGCCAGTATTAATAATTATAGAACTTGCCAAATCGTAGACTTTGCTTTTCAGGATGACCACAATGTAAAATTGAAAGAAAGCGTTGGGAAGGATAAGTACATTGACCTCTCGAAGGAATTGTAATTGATACTCTTGGTACAGTCACTAAGGGTTTGGGTTAAGAACTGGAGGACTTGGAAATACGAGGATGAGAGGAGACTAACCAAACTATAGTATTGTTTAGATTTGACTGAATACTGTGAAGAGTCCCTGATACTTGAGGAGACTTGCTCTCACTCAATCTCCTTTGAGAAAACATCTGCTAACGCTGGTGTAAAAAACTATGATAATAATAATAATAATACCAGTGAAAATAGAAAAATGTGTACGTAGGCTTTATTCAAGGAGCATTCAAAAAAGGTATTATAACCATAGTTGTGCACATGATATATACAGACATTGGACTATTTTGTCTAAATAAGTGTGGTAATTAAAAAGAAGCAAGTTATAGTTCCTACACTAAAATTGGAAATGATAAAACAGTGCCGAATATATAAGGTTCATGATATATATTGCCTCCTATGAATCTTTTTGCCAACCACTCCACACTGTCAGGCTGTGACACTAGATCGTATCTCTTAAGCAGAGTTTTACAGTCTGAGAATTTTTTTTTAATTTATTGCGGACTTTTTGTCCTCATCTTGGTAGGTTTTTCGTGTTGTTTCTTCTTTCACTACGTTTCGGCCAAATTTCACCTCTTGCCTTCTTCAGGTGATTAACCGCGACATCAGATAGTAATGCTGAGACTTGTAACTGAGGTCGTGGTTAATTACCTGAAGAAGGCCAGAAGTGAAATTTGGCCGAAACGTAGTGAAAGAAGAAACAACACAAAAAAAACTACCAAGATGAGGACAAAAAGTCCGCAATGAATAAAAGAAAAAAAAAATTAATTCTCAGATTAAGAAGCATCATCTCAAAATGATTCCAATTAAGACAATTAGAGTTTTACAGGTTTTTAATTCATTTTTTTTCTCCTATACTGGTTGCCGAACCAAGACTAGAGAACCCAGTTCTCCAAACTATTTAACCATTGCTGGAAGGAGAATAATTTGATTCATAGCTTTCCCAAGTATGTTAGTTCAATAGGAAATTCATTCAGCCAGGCCCAGGATTTGAACTTGTCTCACCGTGTCCATTTCTACGACGATAACCATTACACTACCCGCAACTCCATATTATCTGTTCTGTATGGTTAAAAAGTAACTATGGCTTCTTATAACAAGCCCAAAATTGGTCAATCAGATATATGAAATATTAAATGCTCGTAGGCATAAAACGCCTTGCTCCTTGGCAGATAGAATGTGGGTTTTTTTTAGCAAATTTTGATTCTTTCTTGTGTCCACTTTAATAATAAAATGTCATTTGGGCCCAATCACTTTCGTTAGAAATATCGTGAAGATCCGTTAGGTGAAACCTCAGTAGCTAGTTTTCCGGCTCTTTATATATATATATATATATATATATATATATAGCCGTGCTAATGGCAGGGATTCGCTTGACTTTCTCTCAACATCTATTCTAATCGGACATAATTCTCGATAGGACATCGAGACAGTATACAGTGTTTGAGCATAGCTTGTAATGTAAGTCCTTTTGTATCCGCCAATACTGGTGCGTTCATGTGTTATAGTACGAAATACAACGTCGCTTATGATTTCAGCAAATCTTGTTTGTCTAATTCAGATGGATAGTTTTACTTGGATGGCTTGTGAGATGTGGGGTAAATGACTGTATCATTGATATTTTTGAGGGTACTACGTCCAAGATTTGCTTTTAAAAGTGCAGTATACATGTGTAGTCCCTATGCAAATCTTTCTCCTAGCACTTCATCTAAGTGAATGCAGATCCGCCATACAGTAGTACTGACACTGCATGAACTTGGAAGAATTCCCGTTTTATCTTATCAGAGGGATCGGATTTCTGTACGCCCGATAAAATTTTAATCGCAGTCCACATCTTTCCTTTATATATATATATATATATATATATATATATATATACACATACCACACACAGGGACCACACACACACACACACATATATACATACATATATATATATATATATATATATATATATGTAGAGAGAGGGAGAGATCAAGTGACAGACACGCAGATAGTGTATGTGGGGGGTACACACTAAATTGCAAGACTTCCGGCCTTGAAATAAGCGGGTTCAAACTCCAGTCACACTGTTAAGTTCTTTTTCTGATTAATACTTACCTAAAGGCATGAAACCTTTTATTTCCCCGTATCATTGTTTATTCTTCTAAAAAGAAGGATTTGCCATTAAATAACACACGAAGTTTGGTATGCCATAAAAAAGAAAATGTAGACATCTAGAGATTGATAGAGAGAGAGAGGGGGGGGTTGGGGACTAAGAAGACGAGATTTAAATTGTTTTTAGAATTCTATGCTGCTCATGCGGTAATTATTTGAGCACTTGTGATTTTGCCTACGTTTTCTAAATATTTTTTTCTTTTTTTATTTTATAATCAAATGACTGTCACTTGTCAAGCAACATGTCTCATTTAAAAAAGAAAGGCATCCTTCAACGCTTCATTGTGATAGTCAGTTGAACAAATTAATAATTTATACATTGGTATTTTCAATAAAAAATTATACTAAATTTATAAATTATTTTTTTCAAAAGAATGTGTTGAAGAATATACGCTTTCTTCTAAATTTATTCTTGTTAGACAAAATACGCTCCCATTCCAAATGCCCATCTATGTGTGTATTCAGTAATTCCTTTGTATAGTTGCTTATTTTTCGACTTAATACGTTAGTTTTACCAAAGAGCAGCAACATACTTGACAACAATGGAATATATTTTAGAGATTGTCTTTATTCGGTTATCCTCTTGAGATGAGGCTTCTTAATCTGAGAATTATTTTTTTTATTCTTTTATATCTATTGCGGACCTTTTGTCCTCATCTTGGTAGGGTTTTTTTTTTGTTTCTTCTTCACTAAGCTTCGGCCAAATTTCACCTCTGGCCTTCTTCAGGTAATTAACCACGACCTCGGATAGGAATGCTGAGTCTTGTAACCGTATCCCCAGTAATTACTGCATTCCATAGTTGTTGTTTATCGCACCACGTTTTTGACCAAGTAAACCTCTGGCTGGCTTGGGAAGGAATTGAAACCGCTACCTTCTGACAATGCTCACCTGGAACCGTAGAGACTCAACGCCTCTATCCGCTGTGCCACAGTTGAGTCTCTACGGTTCCACGTGATATTATATTACACAATTACGTTGATTAAGTTTTTCGAGTTGCAAGTTAAGTTTTATTTATTTTGAATAAGGAAAATGGACGCATAATTATAAAAGGAACAGACATGGGAAGCTCCGTAGTCATCTAAAATAAACCATACTACACAACAAAAATACATATATATGACGGATGATATTCATGATGTTACATTCATAATAAAAGATTATGACGAATTTTCGAGGCCGGTGCTATTTCACTCTGTAATTCTGGAAATACTCGTCCTGGCTTTCATAATATTTCGCCTTACTTGAGCAAATCCATTTTAAATAGCTAAAATATATTCCATCTTTAGTTAATATATTCCACATATACAATAATTTCATACTTTCTCTTCTTTCTTTTTCTCCTTCTTTTCCTTTCCCCTTTTTATTCGAACTTATTCTCGACAAACAAACTGAATATAAATTCTATAAAATATTCCTATTTAGTCAAATGACGTAATAAAAAAAAACAAAAAAAAATGCTGATTCACTAATTAAACGGCCAACTTTATCTTGATATACAAATCTACCCTAGGTTTTCTTATTTTTTACTTTTAAACATCCATCGTTGATTTAACATCACTAATATCATCCTTCACAGTCTTGATGATGGTTCATTTGAACCGAAACGCTAGATGGTTGACTTTGCTAATCACTAAATCTATCCTTTCGCTTGGATTACCTTATTATCATTTTTCTCTATATATTTTCCGATTATACTCCATTATTTACTTCCCTATCGATATATATATATATATATATATATATATATATATATCTTCTTGAATAAAAACAAATACCGGTCACTTTAGGATTATAAATTTATTTCCATCCTGTTATAAGTATCGATATTAATCAATAACACCAAAGGTAACAGGACTTCATCAGGTCTAATGGATAAAATAATTCAGAATAGATACAAAAAAGAAGGGTGGAAGGTGGTAGAAATGGGGAAAAGAATTTCCTTCCCATTTAGCCTACTTCAGGTTTTTAGTTTTATTACAGGTCGGAATTATGGTAAATTATTTTTTTTTAATTTTTAAATTCTAAATACATTTCAACTTAAAACTCCAGATTTAATAATAATTTAGGGGAGTACAACATTCCTTAATGACCTTACGTAAGGATACAGAAATATTTTTCTTAAATTAGGTTCAAAATTTAAAATTGAAATTTTAAATCTAAAATTTATATTCGTGCCTATTAATTCAGTTACCCTTCCACTGAAAAGTACGTACACATCACATGATTTTTTCTCATCTTTTTATTTTATTTCATTTTATTCATTTCACTTCAAATCTCCAATTAATCCTACTTTTTGGTTAACTAAAAATTATCTATGATAATTTGTCGATAGTTTAAATTTATTCTTATGTCTATTGTTTAAATTTATTCCTATTGTTATAAATTAAATCTATTCCTCTTGTAGCTGATAATTCACATCGCTGATTGAATAATTTTTCAGGGTTTGGGTATATCATTAATATATATATATATATATATATATATATATATATATATATATATACATTAATCTTTATATCTAATCTATAATTCTGTTGGCGTGAAAAAAAACCCAGATTGTACAATTTGAAAATTCTACACACTGATAACTGTAAAAAAAAATCGTAAAAAAAGAAAAGACGAAAAGCACTCGTTCTACTTGAAAATAATCAAACGGCACGTATGCCTATGTAACATATGGATAGGTGTGAAAAGTACATATTCATACAAGTATGCAAAACTTTCATTATGTCCATAACGCATATATATATATATATATATAGCAATCCCGAAACACAAAAAACACAACTTCTTACTTCAGGTACGAAACGTTTTATTACCTTTTGAGTTAAAAGCTTTTTCGACATAAGGAGAGAGATACACCTAACTTTTCCATCTGCCCCAAACCACGTGTGACACCTGCCGCAAGGCCACTGCGAGCTTGCGAAAGTCAACTAACTCAACTTTTCTCAAATCTCAGCCCACACTTCCGGTGCGTGACGACACTCACATCCCTGGTAATATCCCCTATCTGGGGTTTTTATTGTGGCATCTCTGAATGACACCTGCGCCCATGTTTGCACCCAACTAACCTATGCACTGAGCCGAAAGGTTCTCAGCCTAACTAAACCCAAAGGCAAGATATATAATAAGAAATTCCTCGGCCATTATATTACACCTAGTCAAAAGAAAAAACACCAATAGAATTACCTAAGATAAATCGTAATAAAGTGCCCAATAAATGAGAAAGAGCTGATCCTATTTACCCAACCCCTCTGTTCGGGCAGGATATGACACAAGGTCAATTTTTAAAGCGGAGTTTAGCAGGTTTGAATTCAGAGTTTTCCTTCTCCTAGACTAGTTGCCTCACCAAGGCTGAAGAACTCAGTATTTACCCATAGCAGGAGGGAGAATAATTGGATTTATACCTTTCCCAAGGGTATTAGTGCTATGTGAAATGCAATCAGTCTTGTCCAGGAATTGAACTCGTATCGCCGTGTCCATTTCCTACAATAATAACCATTACACCACGGCCACCATCATATTTTTGCGATATTATTTGATTTATGATCAAATTCCAAATATTTCTATCTGTTTTACTGTATCATCCTATTTACCAACCCCTCCGTTCGGGCAGGATATGACACAATGTCAATTTTTAAAGCGGAGTTTAGCAGGTTTGAATTCAGAGTTTTCCTTCTCCTAGACTAGTTGCCCCGCCAATGCTGAAGAAACCTAGTCTGCCCTACTATATACCCATAGCTGGAGGGAGAATAATTGGATTCATACCTTTCCCAAGGGTAGTAGTGCTATGTGAAATGCAATCAGTCTTGTCCAGGAATTGAACTCGTATCGCCGTGTCCATATCCTGTGAAGATAACCATTACACCACGGCCACCTCCTTGATTATATTAATACCTGTGAGAAATAGCTAATATTTCGAAAATAATTCCAACATGGCCAAGAGCAAGTCTTCCTAGGTTTCACCAAACGGCTCTTAAGGATTAGTCTGGCAAAGTAGGGGATCGATATTGTAAACTATGCATGGAGGAAAAATTAACCATTGCTACATGTAATAGACCAAAGGAATTGCTTAACCAAAGGTCTGAAATATTTAATATTTGCAAACAATGGAAAAGTTGGTTAATTACAGTATAAAAAAAAATATAAAAAGATCGATATGTGCTTTTTAAAGTAAGAAAAAGGAGGACATTTTTTGTTGGTTTCTTGAATGAAAGTTTTTTTTTAAATGTGCCTATTTTTGTATAGGTGAGAGATCTTTTTAACCAATAAAATATATTTTATCCTAACCCACTTCGCCAGAGCAATCCTGAAGAGCAGTTTGGTGAAACTTAGGCAGACTCACTCTTGGCCACGTAGGAATTATTTCATTTTATATATATATATATATATATATATACTTTTGTTCAAAGACATCGTATTGTTTCCTTTTCAAAATATTCCAGTAAAGACATTCGAGTCTTGTTATTTTTCTTATGCCTTATTGAAGATAGAACCCCATAATAGCCTAAGGCCTTTCGACCATTTCACTGATCATCCTCAGGAATTGTGTTTCGTTGTTTTTTGCTGTGAGTTTTATTTATATTCATTTGGAATGTATTATTTCTTTACAAATCCTCGAAGCAATAAACATAAAAAATAAAATAAAATAAACTACTATAAATAAGATTGATTTCAACACAGGTATCAATATATCAAACCTATTCAATAACTAACCCTAGCACCCAGTCTAATAATGAGCCAACCTCATCTAAAAATGAAATAAAACAAAAACTTAAAAAAACACTCCAAATGAATATGAATAAAACTCACTGTAACAAACAACCTAACACAACCTCTGAAGACAACCAGTGGAATGATCAAAAGCACTTGGCCTAGTATGGGGTACTTTCTTCACCATTTTGACCCAGATATAGGTAAAATGACAAGAAGACTAGAACGTTCCCATTGAAGATTTTCAAAAGGAAACAATCCATGGTCTCGAACCCAACATAATTACATAACGACTTGCTGCTAAAGTATACGATATATATATATATATATATATATATATATATATATATATATATATATATATATATATATATATATATATCGTATACTTATATTAATATATATATATATATCGTATACTTAGAATATATATATATATATATATATATATATATATATATCGTATACTTATATATATATATATATATCGTATACTTAGTGTATGTATATATATACATATATCGTATACTTAGTATATATATATGTATTGATAGATAGATACGCACGCGCCGATATATATATTTATATATATATATAAACAGATGTGATAAGGCGGACGGAAATGTTTCTTTGTAAGAACTTATTTTTTAATTATCTTTGTTAAAATCTTTCAATTATTTTTGATTAAAAAGTTAGTATAAATTCAAATAATTTTTGTAATCTTATTGATTCTGAATTTTATAGCTCTGATTTGTTTTAGCAGATGAATTGGAAAAAATGAATATTTGTTTATTAGCGTTATAATTAGAAATATTGCTCGATTCAAAAATCTTCCGATATTTATTCATAAGGTTGATAATCTAAAATTTTGGGGTCTTTTTAATTGGTTAGTGGGTAGAGTGTTCGCCAATGGTCTAGGCGGTTTGAGTTCAATCCCAGGTCACGTCATACCAAAGACTTTAAAAATTGTACTTAAAATTGCTTAATACTCGGCAATATAAGGTGCATATCGAGGGTAAAGTTGAGTAATCCAGTCCAAGCAGAAGCGCCCTCCCCTGTACCTCGGTGCAGTACTTATTGAAAAGGAAGCCTTCTGGTCGCCCTCGTCTATGGTTGCCAACTTTACTTTACTATGGTCGCCAACTTTACTTTTTGAAATTGATTTTATGCGAGTGTTTTTTCCTTGTAATTATGTCTGTTTCTCTTACATTTTTTGATTGGTCGTAAAATTTCACCCAGGTATTTTCTATCACATCCTAAGCACTGGATAGAGTAATAACCACATAAGATTGTAGCATATCCACGTCCAAAAATATACAACTAAGATATGAATACGTCAAATAGACATACGGATATGGAAAACGTTCAAAAATGTTCAAAAACATAGAATGTTCAAACGCATATAGGAATCCAAAAAACACGAAATTGGTTCAGGTAAGAAACTTTTTATTACCTTTTTGAGTTTAAGGTTTTTCGACATGAGGAGAGAGAGGCACAATTTCTTACTACGCTGACTTTTCCATCTGACCCCACCACATGCGGCACCCAGCTGCAAACTACTGGTCTGGCCTCGGCGAGCTCCGAAATTCAGCTAGCTTCGTCCAAGTCCAAATCACCAACTAACTGTTTTTTTTTCAAATACCAAAATCCTCAGCCCATCGCTTCCGGGCATGACATCATTCACATCCCTATCTAGGTTTTTATTGTGATATCTCTGATGGTCACACCCTCCCCCGCGCGCGTGAACACCTGCACTCAGTGTGTGCACCTAACTAACCCATGCGCTAAGCCGAAAGGTTTTCAGCCTAACTAAACCGAAAGGCAAGATATATAAAAGGAAAAATGATAATATAAAAAAGATCCATCCGCAATTATATAACAAGATTAGATATGATAATTGTTATTTTCCTAATTGATTGTATTCTTAATTCTTGTTGTGGGAACGTCGTCGTGGTGTAATGGTTTAAGTGCTAGACTGCGGTATTGTAGTACCCGGGTTCGATATACCGTCGCGCTATTACGTTCACTTTCAGACAAATACTCTTGGGAAAGGTATGAACAAATTTAACCTAATATGGGTTAAATAGTACCCGTTGTCTTTTTCTAGAAGAATGGACTTGGCATTAAATAACCCCAAAAGAAAACCCTTAAGCGGACATCCGGCAAGCAGTCAAAACAATCTCGAAATATCCACCCAGAAAGCCACACCTATCTCACGCCTAGATCGGAGTACGTGCCCAACGAGGGACTTGGCCGACTCGATGTACCGATGTGAAAACCTTCGCGCTTCCTTCTTGCGAACGTCAGTCTTACATTTCACAGCTTCGTTGGGAACTGCTTTTAGCTTAGATCTAATTACGTATCCTTTGTAACGCTCGCTAGCCGCACGATCAAGGTCCCTCCTAACTAACTCTACAGCTATGGCGTCTTCCTGTTCCATCGCCCGGGAATATCTTCAAAGGCATTCGTCTTCTAGGTTCTATCTAGTCTGAACTTGTGGCTGTATTTGATGGCAAAGTTGCTAATAATTTATTTTAGAGAACCCCACCAGTTATTATTCACTACCGTCCTCACTAACGCCCGTTGAATAAAGGATTCTAGCCGGTTCCGGAAGTCCCGTATCTCCAGTAAGGAGGTATTGAACTTCCAGTATCCGGCCAGACTAGGGCTATTTTCTTAGCGCAGACTGGCTCTAACAAGATTAGGGTCAGCCAGCCCCATCCAGTGAAACGTGGAACAGGAAACAAAATCTAACTCTGCTTGTCTATCATTCTGTCCAGGTAACACCTCATACGGACAGAAGGCTAACTATCAATCCACGTCCATGTCTCACTCCCTGGGTGATTCAGACGTAACCTGTTGACTAAGTCGAAACAGGCCTTGAAATCAATCAGGCTGCTTTCACACCTGTCCAACCCACTAGCACCTCTCCCGGCCTTATTTATCTTGGGGGTCAAGGATCACATTCCATTCACCCACAAGGTCTAGCCGCTTCGAATAACCGTTTAACGGCTCCAACTGCCGAATAAAGGAACGTCTCTCATCAATGTAATTGGGAGCATAAACCGCAACCATTCGAAAGGCGAAGTTTTTCATGCTATCAGCAATAACCAGCCGGCCCCCGTCACTTGGAAAGACAAGATCAACATCCGCGTTAAAGTTGCGCCCGATTAACAAAGAGATCCCTGCGCTACAGAGAGCGTCAAATACTGAAAGAACGATAAAGTCATCATCAAGTAGCCGAGCGTCCATAGTGCAAATGCTCTTGCACCACTGCAACATTCCCACTGAGGCTCGAGAGTTCATTGGGTAAGCGTGCACACATGCCTTGATCCCTCAGTCCCCTCACATTCAGACTAGCAAGATTTTTAGGTATCCTTACTTACCTTCCTGATTAGTGTCAATAACGGTTTTAATGTTTTCAGGGTTTCGTAGCCGTCTACAATGGACCCTGTGCCGAGGGTAGTAGTCACCCGGCCGTCCCTTGTGAGTCCACTGAAACCCATGGGGAACCTTACTTTTATAGCTCTATAAAGGGAGGGGTGAACATAAACGGAGACCTTCCATGAACAAAAATTAGACATTTTTTTTTCAGTGAATGGTGCTCCAACTCCGCCAACCTCACACCAATGTTGGCATGGTTAGCCTGTTCTAGCAAATGCCAGACGCCCTTTTGTCCGGTTACCGATGACCTTGCACCATGAGTGCACCCTCGAAGTTTCTGGGATTCATCACTGTTTTTTTTCTGTGCTTTTGAAAGTTTTATAAGGGGCCCTAATGCCTTCCTGGGTGTGTTGTCGAGTTTTGGGTTGACAACTCCGTACCTTGTAAGTCTAGGTCTTAAGGTTCAAGTTTCTGGGGGGATATGTATTTTTCTGTCAGGTGATACCGACTTAGCCCTTGTTGGGATTTTAGTTTTTGTTTTCATATATGTGTACTCCGACAGGGAGCGAGGGTGTTTTCTGGTAAAGCGTTCATGGGTGGAGGTGGATGCGTGTGATTTTTAGGGCTGGGCACATGAGTTTTGGGGTAGGATGATTTTGACAGTTGTTGAGTCTATACTATTTTCAAGTGGGGTTTCGGGCTAGGAATCAATTTTTTACAGAGCTTTTTGGATGTCCCTTCTCCGCAGTCGCAATGTCTCTTTAAAGTGATTTGAACTTCCATGGGTTCCAGCTGATCTGATGTGGTATGTTTAGAGGCAGAAGTAGCAACATGGGATACCCGAAGTTTTTATGAGCTGTTCAAACCTCTCTCTTTTATGACCGGCCAGTCTTCTGGCTCGGAGATTAGATATCACGAGAGAAAATGTTTTGGGTTCTTTTATCTCGACGAACCCTAGGATAGGCAGAATGTTTTTTCCTTGACAGTATTTCGTGTACTTCCCCGTCTTATCCCTTTCATAGTCCTCTGGTGACTTTTTTGAGCCCTCAATGTGCCCGTTTCTCTATACGGGCTTGAAGGGCTTCTCTGAGCGGGTTGAATCGGCTCGGAATCATTTATGTCCTAGGTCCTCTTCAACAACTGACTTGGGAGTGACGGCCAGTCTCCTTTTATTATGCTGACCGGAGAATCGCCGTTTGCTTGAGGAGACGATTTGCCTACCCGTTGACTTTTTCAAAGAGATCGAGTGAACCTTTGTTTCTGGGAGGTTAAGCCTTTGGTGGATGTGGTCCGGCAGTCGAGTCTGTGCTGGACTTTTGTATATAAGAAGACGAGGTAGATTTCTTCAATAAGGCTACGGTGGTTTGAAGAAATGTTGGATAGTCCAATTCGTCTGCAATTTCTCTTATGGTCGATGTAGCCACCTGGGTGTCCGAAAATGGACCGTGCTGGGAAGAGATCGTCCGGGGAACGGGAGCCAAAAGAGATGTTGTGATAGTCACCGAAGTATGGTCGTTGAAGGAACGGTCATTGAGGTTGTAGTCACTGTAAGAACGGATGTTGAGGTAACAAACGCTGAGGTTGTCACAGTCGCCGGAGTTACGGGCAGCAGTGGTGCAGCTGTCAACAGAGCGATCGCCACAGTATAGGTTGACAGAATGTCGGTTGCCATCAAGTCGGTCGCCTGCGGATCGCTAGCCAACAGTGGAATTGCCTGGGTGGCTCTGTAATATAATGGCCGAGGGATTTCGTTTTATGCTTTTGGCTTTAGTTATGCTGAGAACCTTTCGGCTCAGTGCATGGGTTACTTAGGTACAACATTAACACAGGTGTTCACGCGCACGCGGACCGGACGTGTCAGTCGGAGATGTCACAGTAGTCCAGATGGGAAAAGGGGCTAGAAAGTGCAAATATCGTCACGCACCGGAAGCGCGCGGAGGTTTTGGGATTTTGAAAAAGTCAGTTAGTTGAGTAGAGTTGAGACTAGACACCGGACGAGAAAGGTCGACTTTTGGGGCTTGCAGAGGACAGACGAATTTGCGCACTACGGGCGCCGCACGAGATGAGGGGGATGACAAAGCCAGAATAGAAAGAAAGTGGATCTCTCTCCTTATGTCGAAGAACCTATAAACTCGATGGTAATAAAAAGTTCCGTACCTGAACTAAGAAGTCGTAAGTGTTTTTTGTGTTTCGAGATTCCTGTGTTCTATGTAATATATATATATAAACATTATATGTCCATTTCACACATAGCCGTATCTGGCTATGGTACAGCTCAAGCCTTGTGCCTGCCCTCCATGGATGCAACAAACCCTAGGGAGGAAGTCACGAAGAATAAAAATCGACGGTAAAGATAGAAGCAAGTCCAGAAAAAATGTGTACAAAATGTTGAAGTACGTCCAGCGAAAATAACTAAGTTGCAAAGAAGAAATCTCCTCTCTTGTCTGAGCACTAAAGCCAAGCACAAGAGAATAATAAATAGAATGAATAAACAAAGTAAAATAAGAAGGAAAAAGAAGTTCACTTACGGTGGTTTAGACAAAAAAATAGCAACATGAAAAAAAACCCAGCAGTGTCGTAAATTCAGTTAACTCCGAGTCGTTTCGGGAGTTATCTTAGGTCAATTGTTGCAGTGAGTTTTATATTTATTTGGAGTGGCTTATATTTAATTGGAGTGTTTTTTTTTTAATATGAAGTATAGTTGGGGTTGGTTTATTCCATTAGGATGGGTGGTTAATTATCATCATCAATATCATGTCAAGCCATCAGCACGGATCTCCCTGACCCTCTCCCGCCACCCGTCTCTATCACACCCGGTATGTCTTCAAGGCTACATAATGTTTTGGCACAGAGCTGTTGTATATAGGTTCTAGCTGACTGCCCTGCATTTGCTCGTCCTTGTGAAGGGGTTCACAAGAGTATGTCGATTATGAGTTCGTCCTTAGTTCTCCACCAGTGTCCTGTATGTCTGGTTCGTCCAACTTGGATAGTTCTCGTGATTGGTGGTTGGTGGCCTTAAAGCTGCAGCTTTGTGGGGTGCTGCCTCCTGGACCTGTTCAATATTGCTCGCAGCTTTCTTGTGTAATTGCCATAGAGAATTTTCTCCACACGTTTATTTAACATCCATGTTGTGCATCGATATAGCAGTATCGAAACGACTGCTGCATTGAAAAAACTGCGTTTTACTTTATCGGTCAGGTCTGATTTCCGTCTGACCGATAGTTTATTGATAGCTGTCCATGCCTTTGCTAGTCACGTGTTGATGTCTGTCTCGGTTGATGAGACACTGCTTCCTAGGTAGGTGAACTTGTCCACTTCTTCAGAGAACTACCATTTAGTGCGGAGAAATCGCCCCTTTCATTAAAATACATATTCCGTCTTGTCTGCGTTGAAATGGTTGTCTATGCCTACAGCTACTCTTTCCAGATATGTAGAAGGGTTTTTGCTTGGGCGGGAGAATTTGCCTGAAGTGCTATGTCATCGGCCTAGTCCGCGTCCGTAATTGTTTGTGTGGGGTATCTTTTGCATCTTTCCTTTGCCAGTTTGGAACAGTTGTCGTTCATTTTATCAATTTACATTCTAAGGACGTAGTCTAGACAGATGATGAAGAGGTATGGGTCTAATGTGTCTCCTTGCAGCACACCTGCTACAATGTCGAAGTAGTCTGTGTCTCTATCCGGGAATCGGACTTTTACTTTTGGGTTTTTATTTAGCATCATTATGGCTGCGTCGGTTTTGTAACATACCCATAATAAACGGATGTGTGAAATGGACATAGGGAATCAGAAATACACGAAACACGAAATTGGTTCAGTTACGAAACGTTTTATTACCTTTGAGTTAAAGGTTTTTCGACATGAGGTGAGAGAGACACAATCTTTCTATGCTGACTGCTTTTATATCGTCAGCTCTCAACCCAACCAACGCGCGGCGCCCGTAGCGCACAAAGTCGTCTGGCCTCGCCCAGCTCTGAATGTCAACCTTCTTCTTCCGAGGCAGGAACTCAACTAACTAAGTTTTCTCAAATCTCAGCCTACACTGACGTCACTCAAATACCCTGGTCTCAATTCCTATCTGGAATTTTTATTTTGATATCTCTGAATGACACATCTACTCCGCGTGCGCGTGAAGATCTGCGTTAATGTTGCACCTACTAACCCATGCGCTAAGCAAAAGTTTCTCAGCCTAACCAAACCGAAAGGCAATATATATACAACGAAATCCCGCGAGGAGTATTCGCCCCATCTTCCCTCTTTGTATGGAGTCTAAGGCCTTGAAGAAATCGACAAATAAGATTGTTTCACGTACACCTATATTTCGTAAGATATTCTAAATTTGTGAGGTTGTGGATTGATTTTCTCCGAAAGCCATTTTTGGTTCTTTGTAAGTATCTCCTCAATTTTGGGTTCAATGCGGTTGGGTAGTACAGCATTGTATATCTTGACCGCTATGGATGTAAGGGTTATACCTTTGTAGTTCTTGGCAAATCCGAGGTCACCCTTTTTAGAGAAGGGGTGAATGCATCCTTTTGTCCATCTGTCAATTGTGATTTAGTTATATACAGCATATTAGTGTCAGAGCAGTATGTTGTCGAAATGCCTAGTCTTCCATACTTCTGGGGGTATTTCATCAAACCCTGCGGCTTTTCTATTTTTATTTTTTCTTAATACTTAGTCGAGTTCTTGTGTAATCTGTGCTAGTTTGTTGTCTAATTTTTTACTGATAATTCTCGTGACTAGTTCATGTATAAGTTTCTGAGGGTTTCCGAGTAAATTCTCGAAATGTTGTTTCCATAGTTGTATTCGTTCTTGTTGGCTGGTAGCTTTCAGTTTACCTTTTGCAGTTTTCTTCCTTCTGCTCACTCCGTTTACCGTTTGCCATGCAATTCTAGACTGTTTATTGTCAACCGAGTCTTATTGATCTGATTTTGTATGTATTCTCTATGTTCTTTTAGGTATATGTTAGTTAATTCATTTCGTGCCTTCTTAAGTTTCAGGGCATAGATATTGGTTGAATTCCTCCTATTGCATTTGGAAGCACTTTTTTTTTTCTAGCCGCTAATGTCGACCACGAGATTCTAGATTTAGCTCTTTGTTTTGTTGATATGCATTCTGTTGCTGCTACTGAGTGGGCATTGATGAAATTCTCATATTCGTCAATTGGAGAAGGCGTTTCAGATTTTTCCTCTAATGCATCGAATTTGGTTTAATATAGAATACGTTTAATATGTTTATACTTGTGGTGAATGCTTTTTTATCTATTGCAGGTTTTTTTAAACAATTATTGTTTCGAGCTTTTATTGTCATTTTTATATATAATTTTTGTATTGTTAATTAGGATCTTTCTTACATCAGGGGGTTTGAGTTTTTCGGTGTCTTTGTAATGGTTTCTCATTAGATGCAGTTGTATGGCACTTATTTTGAAAAGTTGGCAGGTAAGGCGACGAGAGAGTGTTGTTGTTGTATGACCAATGTAAGAATTAGGTGTTATGTTATTTTTCGAGAAACGCTCTCTAATTTGAAATTCAAATTTATACACAACATTAGTTTTGGGGAGTGTTGTGATACTGGCAAAAGAAAGACACGAGGAATTAAAAAAAGGCTGATAGAAAAAAATATATATTAAAGTAACAAAAACCAGATACAAGTTGGGGATGTCCTCGGGGCGTAATAGTTAACGTGATAGACTGCGGAATCTTAGTAGTTCGAACACCAGTCGCGCTATTATGTTCACTTTCGGACAAATACCCTTGGAAAATGTATCATCATCATCATCATATCGTGCTGGCAGCACGGATATCCCTGACCCTCTCTCGCCACTCCTCCCTATCGTTCATCGCCCTAGGCAGGTCTTCAGGACAACAACCTGTATCCTCACATAGCTGCTGAATGTACGTTCGTGCTGGTCGTCCTGCTTTTGCGCGGCCGTGTGTGGGGATCCATAAGAGTACATCTCTTATGAGTTCATCTCTGCTTCTCCAGCAATGTCCTGCATGTCTGGTTCGCCTAACTTGAATAGTTTTCGTGATAGGGGGCAGGTGGCCGTACAGTTGGTGTCTTGTGGGGTGTTGCTGCCAGGACTTGTTCAGGATTGCACGCAGCATTCTTGTGTAATTGCCATCTAGTTTCTTCTCCAGCCGTTTTGTTAGCGTCCATGTAGTGCATCCATATAGCAGTATCGATGTGACCGCTGCCTGGAAGAAACTGCGTTTCATTTTATCGGTTAGGTCTGATTTCCATATAGTCGATAGCCTATTGATAGCTGTCCATGCTTTCGTTAACCTCGTTTCGATGTCCTTTTCGGTTGATTCGACGCTGCTTCCTAGGTACGTGAATTTGTCTACTAGGTTAAGAGGGGTTCCTTCTAGAGTGGAGATGTCCCCCGTTTGGTTATAGCACATATATTCCGTTTTGTGTGCATTAACATGGAGGCCTATGCTTGCTGCTGCTCGTTCCAAACTATGCAGAAGTGTTTCGGCTTGGTCAGGTGTATTTGCCAGTATCGCTATGTCATCGGCGTAGTCGGCGTCGGTAATTGTTGTTGCGGGGTATCTTCTGCTTCTTTTCTTCGTCAGTTCGAAGCCATTCTCTTTGATTTTGTCAATCGATGTTCTAAGTACGTAGTCTAGACAAATGATAGATACGGAGCCAGCGTATCCCCTTGTAGTACTCCTGCTACAATGTCGAAGTATTCTGTGTCTCCAACCCCCATATCCTCACAGCTATGGGTTAAATAGTAATACTACCGTTCTTCAAGAAGGATGGCTTTGGCATTAGATAATCTACAAAGGTTGATATGCCATCAAACAAAGAAACAAAACCAAACCAAACCAGTTACAAATGAACCCGGTTAAATAGTAGTTAGTTAATAGGAAGCTGAGAGTCCAGTGGGGTAGCGACTATCCGTCCACTACGCAAGTAGTATCACACGTGATTGTGTCACATGGGTCCCGTCAACTCGCTCAGACGCCTTTTTGACTAGTATTTATGGATGAAGGCGAGTCTATTATGTAAGGAGTACAATAGGGAATTTAGGGGGAGTTTATATATATATATTTTTATAAAGTAATACCTCAATTATATTATTTCTATCAGAACTTACAGGTTTGTTTTGTTTGGTTTTATGGGATATCAACCTTTGTAGGTTATTTAACACCAAATCCATTTTTATGTAAATAATCTGTTCTATTTAAAACAATTCAGTTTAGCATAAGTACACAGTTTCATTGTCAAAAACATTTCCATTTCAAACTATTCAAGCAGTTATATGTAACAATTCAGTTAAGTGTCAATACAGTTTTAATGTCGAAAAACAGTTCTATTTGAAATAATTCAGGTAAGCACAAGCACGCAGCTAAATTGTAAGTACGGTTCAATTGTCAAAAACTTTTCTCTTTCAAGCTATTCAGTTTACTCAATTCATTTTAGCATAAGTATGCTGTTAGTTCTATTTAACCCATAGATAGGGCCCTATCAGGTGCTACCACTCCGGGCCAAAGTGGACCTGGGAGCGATAGCAATGAAGGGGTACTCCACATTCCCCAAAGCTCCAACACAGCTGGAACCTCACCATCAGATTGTTTAGTGTCATATCCAGGACACTCGTTAGTGGGGGGGTGCTTGGCCCTCTGCAGAGGTGAAGTCAGTGTATTCTACAGCCCCAGCTGACAAGGCAATCAGAACTTGTATTTCTCGGCAATCTTACGTAATTCATAATAAAAGAATATGAAATAAACCAGTGTTGCCGAAGAAACACTGCGTATGCATGTAAGCGTATGTTGTTGTTTTTTTGCTCTTTCGAGTATGTGTGTGTGTGTGTGTGTGTGTGTGTGTTTTATTAAATCACGTGATTGATACTTAATCTCATGTATTTAGCATGAGGTTGTATTGTTCCTTATCATTTTAGAAGGTATTATTATTTATTGGCTGATGTGATGTCGAGACGAATCTCACCAGGTGATCGATGCTACATCCATCAGAGTTTTGCCCAGTCAGCTGGGGCTGTAGAATACACTGACTGCACCTCTGCTGAGGGGTAAGACCCCCCAAACGAGTGTCCTAGATATGACACTAAACAATTTGATGGTGAGGTTCCAGCAGTGCTGGAGCTTTGGGGAATGCGGAGTACCCCTTCATTGCCATTGCTCCCAGGTCCACTCTGGCCCGAAGTGGTAGCACCTGACAGGTACCTATTTACGGGTTAAATAGAACTAACAGCATATTTATGATGAAAGGAATTGTTTGAGTAAACTGAATAGCTTGAAATGGAAATGTTTTTGACAATTAAATCGTAATTACATTTAAACTACGTGCTTATGCTTAACTGAATTATTTCAAATAGAACTGTTTTTGACATAAACACTGTATTTACAATTAACTGAATTGTTACATATAACTGCTTGAATAGTGTGAAATAGAAATGTTTTTGACAAACTGTGTACTTATGCCTAACTAAATTGTTTTAAATAGAACAGATTATTTACATAAAATGGATTTGACGTTAAATAACCTACAAGGGATGGTATGCCATAAAACCCAACAAACTCCATCATATCTATTTTTGCTTTCTATATTTCTTTAATTATATTTTTGACTTAAATTTTTTTTTTCCTTTACTTTTTTCACATAATTTACTCGCATTTTAATTTTTAAGAAACGGTGTGCAATTTCCCCAATTTTGATAACATATATATATATATATATATATATATTGTCATCCACAGACAGACTGTTTCGAACTCTTCCGTGAGGCTAGACACGCAGAACGCTCGCAGCCGGGATCGAAACCCGTCCAACTTTACGTTAGACTAAGCTTCAGACCTGTCGGCCACCATGTGGACTACGTTGGCTAAGGGAATTTTAAGGTATTTATTTTAGCAACAGCAGCAGCCTTTGTTTACATTTTTTATACCTTATCGGCTACCAGAGTGCTCAATTCTTACGAAGAGCTTTGCATTTTTTTCATTGCTGGTATCAAATTATATATATATATATATATATATATATATATATATATATATAATTTGATACCAGCAATGAAAAAAAAACATATATCTTAGGTATCACATGGAAAGCAATTTTAATTTTCCGTTAATATTCTGCTCTTATTAATTATACATTTTCATCTCCCACATTTACAAAGTGAGTGACGAGTCTTGTCAAAAGATTGATGTAACATTAATGAGGGCGTTATATCATTTCTCGAAATTGATTGACTGGAGGCAATGTCTTTCCTTCAACATTTTCATCAATACAAAAATAAGAGGATGCGTTGGGGTTTTTATTTTAATTATTCAGCAGATAGAAGTGTTAAAATGAGAGTATTTATTGGATATTAGCCGTTGCATTCTTAATTAATAAAAAAGGGCTTAGAATTTTATCAAGCCGATTAATCTGCAGCTCTCCTTCCCTCACTCACTCTTTCTCATATATATATATATATATATATATATGTTCAAGATAATCGAAACTGAAGCAAATATTTTAGAAGAAAGAAATGTGATATGTATGTTCTGTTGCTAAATGCACATACTTTGTTTGGTTTCGTTTCATGGCATATCAACTTTGGTAGGTTATTTAATGCCAAATCCTCTTTATACATGTATATTAAATATATTTGATTGAGTAGGATCGGGGTTTATGGCATATCAACCATTGCAGGTTATTTAATGCCACATCCTCTTTTTACATATATATTAAATATATAGGAATTAGTTTGGTTGTGTTTTATGGCATATCAATCATTGTAGGTTATTTAATGTCAAATCCTCTTTTTACATATATATCAAATATATAGGAATTAGTTTGGTTTAGTTTTATGGTATAGCGGCTTTGAGGTTCGTTTAATGCCAAATCCTTTTCATACATATATTGAATATATGATTTCTAAACACATTTTGTAGATAACATTTTTAAACAAGCCTGAGCAAGTTTTTTTGTTTGCACATCGTTAAATGGTTTCTCTTAATTTCAAACAATTCAGGTAAGCATAATCACAGTCTTTTGTTTACACACAGTTAATCATAGTTTTATATAAGGATTTTTGTTTACACACAATTGAATGTAAAAACAGCTCTATTTCAAACTATTTAGTTTAGCTTAAGTACAGTTGTTTGTTTGCATAGGATCCAATGTAAAAAGTACATAGTTTTGGTTTACACACAGTTCAAAGATTAAACATCTCTATTTTAAACAACTCAGTTTAACATGTCAAGAAAGTTAAATGGTTCATCGTATTGCTTGGTATGGCTAACGATTCATTTAAACATCAGTCATTTACTTACACACAGTTAAATGGACAAACAATTCTACTTCAAACAATTCAGTTTAGCATAAGTAAGTAAAAAAAAAAGTAAGTAAAGGCGGCGACCAGAAGGCTCCCTTTTCAATAGCTACTACATAATACCATTCTTACCAAGACTAGTTGATTTGGCATCGCTTATGTGTGGCTTGGACAGGTGGTCCAATGGAAGAGTTTCCGTTTCTGCATTATGTGGTTGCCGGTTCAATCTCCAGTAGTGGAGATCATGGTATGCATTGCCGATGAGACCCAATAAGGTCGAGACAGCTGTTCAGTGTTCCGTATCTCGAACGTGGATGTTTGCCGGATTTTCTAGCCATGGTAATTTTAATAAAATAATATCGATTCCTCTACTTATAAATTCTAAGTAAAGTAACGTTGGCTACTCTAGTCGAGGGCGACCAGAAGGCTCCATTTTCAATAGCTACTACACCGAAGTGTAGGGGAGGGCACTACACTTTTCCCTGGATTGCTCCGCTTTACCCTTGACACGTACCTTATATTGTAGAGTGTTAAGCAAGAAGATATCAAGTACCATTTTTAAAGTCTTTGGTATGACGCGACCAGGGATTGAACCCTGGTCTCACGGTCCATTGGCGAACACTCCACCCATTAGGCTAAGGAGCCGGTTTTAGCATAAGTACACAGTAATTTTTACAAAGAAATCAACGTAAAAACAGTTAATTTCAAACAATTTAGTTTGGCATAATTACATAGTTTTGTTCTATTTGACCTGTAGATAAGACCCAATTAGATGTTACCACTCCGGGTCAGAGTAGACCTAGGAGCGCTGGCAATGAAATGGTACTCCGCATTCCCCAAATCTCCAGCATTACTGAAACGTCTCCATATTATTGTTTAGTGCCATATCTGGACTCTCTTTAAGACTGACATGGCAACTTGTCTAGGAGAATGACAAATCTAAATTCAAAACTGCAAAACTCCGCTAATGAACTGACCTTGTGTCTCTTCCTACCCCAAAGAATTTTATGCGTCTGCTTCCCCTGGACGCATTCTCGTTTGTGAATATACCACTTGGTATTATGGTAATGTTTGAATTCCTAAATCAATTCCTTGTGGATCACCTTCCCTATTCAGTTGTGTTTAGTCTTATATTCCTTTTGGGCTAGTTTGCTATATTCGCTTATGTGATTCTACATTTGGAACAAATATGAATCCAACAGTTCTTTTTTCCAAATATGAGTAAATGGTAGATCAGACTGTAGTCTTTAAAACTGATATGCCAACTGGTCTAGGAGAATGACAAATCTAAATTCAAAACTGCAAAACTCCGCTTATGAACTGACCTTGTGTCTCTTCCTACCCAAGAGAATTTTATACGTCAGCTCCCCCTGGACGCATTCTCGTTTGTGAATATTCCACTTGGTATTATGGTAATAATAAATTCCTAAATCAATTCCTTGTGGATCACCTTCCCTACTCAGTCGTGTTTAGTCTTACATTCCTTTTGAGCTAGTTTGCTATATTCGCTTATGTGATTAATCTATCACAACTTTAATTACACTCGCTACTCCCTTGGATATGATCAATTTTCGTTTTAATAGAACATGTTCATCTTGTTTTTCCTTGGTTAATATTCTTCCAAGTAATTCTATTAAACACACATTTTATTACATTATAGTTGGATAAAAATGAAAACAATATTATAAATTTACTGATTGCAAGTTCTTCAAACCGGTTTTAATGTATTTTTAATTGACACCTGAGCGACAACAGTTCTTCGAAGTATTCTACGGATAATATCCGTTCGTAAAAGTTTTGTGGTTTGGATGGTCTCGTTTCTTCCTCTGATGTCAATGTCCTACAGGCTCATTTCCAGGCACTTTGGAACCGTTCCAAATCTCGAACAATAATTGTTATCACAGTTTTTATGATTATTTTATTTCTTGGGAATTGTTCATACCAGCATAAGCTCGTGGTCTTTCACTGGAATCTGTTTGAGAACAATCTCCTCAGATTCCCAGAATTCTCAGTACTCTGGCCGATCTCCGCTATGCTGTAATTTGGATGGTTTCAAGTCTCCTTCGGATTTTAAGTTCTTCCTGCTTTTTTTCTAAGCCTTTATGAATTTTTTCAAGCCTTTAAGAATGTTTACAAGCTTTTATGAAACTTTTCAAGCGTTCATGAACTTTATAAATCCTTTAAGAAGTTTTCAAAGCCTTTAAGAACTTTTCCAAGCCTTTGAGAATGTTTTCAAGCATTTATAAACTTTTCAAGCGTTTATGAACTTTATAAATCCTTTCGAAGTTTTCAAAGCCTTTAAGAACTTTTCCAAGCCTTTATTAACTTTTCCAAGTGCACAAAGGATAATAACTTTCACTGATCGCCTCATTTTCTACAATTTTTGTTCGTTTTATTCCAAGATTTTCACACCAGCGTTATCTGACGGTCTTTAAGTGGATTCTAAATGACAGCAAGTCTTTTCAAATCTCCAGGACCCTTCAGAGAATCCTGGCCAATCTCAACTATGCTATAGTTTATTTGATTTGTCCTCTGATTTCCGACTCTTCAAGCCCACTTTCCTAGCCTTTAGAGATCGTCTGTCGCGTACAAATTCCAATTGGCATCATTATCAACTTCATGTTCGACATCTTTTTTAGTTCTCTGGCAAGGACTAAACACTAGTTCATTTTATTTGATTTTCACTAGGTAATCTGCTTCAACAACAAAGTCCTGTTCACAGCTATATTTTTTCTATCTCTCTCTTTCATTTTTTTGTTTATTATCATTAGGTCTGGATTTCTGGCCAGGGTAGTGTGTTCACCAATGGTCCGGGAGACCTGGGTTCAATCCCAGGTCGAGTCATACCAAAGACTTAAAAAAATAGTACTTGATACCTCCTTGCTTAACACTCAGCATTATAAGGTACGTATCAAGGGTAAGACGTGTAAATCCCGAAAAAAGAGTAGCGCCCTCCTCTACACCTCGGTGTAGTAGCTACTGAAAAGGGAGCCTTCGGGTCACCCCGAATACAGTCACCAACTTTATTTTATATCTCGAAATCCTAGAGAATTGTACGCGTTTTCTTTTCCTGGATAGTTTCTGGTTTGGGCATTTGGCTATATTGTAAAATTTAAATTTCTTACTCAAGTCCAAGTGGATTACCTTCCGAACTCAGTCGTCTTTAGACTTACACTCCTTTTGCGCTAGTTATCTATTATTTTATGATTAATCTAGTATCACATAACCATGTTATCAATTTTCATGATAATATAATCGGTCCTTATGGCGTTGTTTTGTACTGCAATTAGAATAGATTCAGTTTTAATCTAAAGGTTTCGATTCCGTAGCCATATCCTGGATTTTTATTGTGAGATTTTGCTAGTTTGTCCCTTGCTATGAGAATTTTTCATACCAGCATTAGCTGGTTGTTTCTTGCTGAAGTTTGAGCGACAGCAAGTCTCATTAGGGCTCCAGGATTTTTCTCAATCTTAATAATGCTATTGTCTGGATGGTTTGGTTTCTTTGTTTAATATCAACCTTTGTAGGTTATTTAATGCCAAAGCCATTCTCCTAGAAGAACCTTTATTTAACCAATAGCTGGGAGGATAAGAGGGTTCGTACCTTTCCTGAGGGTATTTGCTCGAAAGTGAATGTTACAGCGCGACTGGAATTCGAACTCGCTTACTACGATTCCGCAGTCCATCGCTTTAACCATTACACCACGAAGAGAAAACCACGTTGTGGATTGTCCCACGTGTACCAACTACAATTGGTACAACTGTCACCTTCAGGTTCTATTCATTTTTAGTCCTCGAGCAAGGTATAGGTAATTGTTTCTCTTTTTGCTTTCTTTTCATTTTACTATTTTCATTTTCTTTAATTAACTGTGGTTGACAGGGACGGCAAAGTTGACGAAACGGTAAGTTCCTTTTTTTTTTTCAACAATCATTTTGTAATATAATGGCTGAGGGATTTCGTTTTATGCCTTTGGTTTTGGTTAGGCTGAGAAACATTCAGCTCAGTGCATGGGTTACTTAGGTGCAACATTAGCGCGGGTGTTCACGCGCGCGCGCGCACGGGCGTGGCAAACGTGTCACTCAGAGATGTCACAATAGCCCAGATGGGAAACGGGGCAAGCAAGTGTGAATGACGTCACGTACCGGAAGCCCACGGGGGATTTTGGGAATTTTGAAGAAAGTTAGTTGAGTTGAGACCTGCCTCGGGAGAAGACGGTAGACTTTCGCTTGCTCGCGTAGGCCTTGGGTAGGTGTCGGATGAGATGGGGGGAGGCAGAATAGAAAGAATGTGTATCTATCTCCTTATGTCGAGGAACCTTTAAACTCAAAGGTAATAAAAAGTTTCGTACCTGAACTAAGAAGTCGTACGTGTTTTTCGTGTTTCGGGATTCCTATGTTCTATGTTATATATATATATATGGACATTTTATGTCCATTTCACGCATAGCCGTATATTATTATTATTTTATTTATAACTTTAACCGGCTCATTAGTCTAGTGGGTAGAGTGTTAACCAATTGTCTGGGAGACCTGGGTTCAATCCCAGGTCACGTCATACCAAAGACTTTAAAAATAGTACTTGATATTCACTTGCTTAACACTCAGCAATATAAGGTACGTATCAAGGGTAAAGTGGAGCAATCCTGGGAAAAGTGTAGTGCCCTCCCCTACACTTCGGTGTAGTAGCTATTGAAAAAGGAGCCTTCTGGTCGCCCTCGACTAGAGTAGCCAACGTTACTTTACTTAGAATTTATAAGTAGAGGAATCGATATTATTTTATTAAAATTACCATGGCTAGAAAATCCGGTAAACATCCACGTTCGAGATACGGAACACTGAACAGCTGTTTCGACCTTATTGGGTCTCATCGGCAATGCATACCATGATCTCCACTACTGGAGATTGAACCGGCAACCACATAATGCAGAAACGGAAACTCTTCCATTGGACCACCTGTCCAAGCCACACATAAGCGATGCCAAATCAACTAGTCTTGGTAAGAATGGTATTATAGAATGGTACTATTATTATAGAGTTTTCCACATCAATTTTAGCTGATGGTTTTTCAATGGAGTTTGTATGACAGCAAGTCTCCTCAAGTATCCAGGACTCTTCTCAGTATTCTGGCCGTTCTCAGTAATGCTGTCATTTGGATAGTCACTACCCGTCCGCCAACTTCCAAGTCTTCCAAGCCTTTTAATAACTCTTTAGATTTTGTGCCAAAACCACCAATCACATTTGGTACAATCGTCACTTTCATGTTCCACAGCTTTTTCAATTCTCTAGCTAGGTCAGGGTACTTATCCTTCTTTTCACATTCTTTCAGTTTTATTCTGTGGTCAGCCAGGGCAGCAAAGTCAACAGTTGTGCAAATTCTCTTCTTTTTGTTGATTATTATAAGATCTGGTCTTTTGGACGAGATTTGGTGATATGTGTGTATGTCAAAGTCCCATCGGAGTTTATTATTATTATTATTTTTAATATTTAGTCCTCTAGAGATTTTCATATCAGTATTAGCTGATGCTTTTTCACTGGAGTTTGAATGATAGCAAGTCTCCTCAAGTCTCCAGGATTAATCTCAGTATTCTGGCCGTCCTCAGCAATGCTGTCGTTTGGATAGTCACTACCCGTCCGCCAACTTCCAAGTCCTCCAGGCCCTTTAATAATCCTTTAGTTACTGTGCCTAACGCACCAATCACAATTGGCACAATCGTTACTTTCATGTTCCACAGTTTTTTCAATTCTCTAGAAAGGTCGAGGTACTTATCCTTCTTTTCACATTCCTTCAGATTTATTCTGTGGTCAGCCTAGACAGCAAAGTCGACAATTTTGCAAATTCTCTTTCTTTTGTTGATTATTATGAGGTCTGGTCTTCTGGCCGGGATTAGGTGATCCGTTTGTATGTTAAAGTCCCATAGGAGTTTATGCGAGTCATTTTATCGGCCAGGCACCGGGTTGTGCATATACCATTTATTTGTATGGTCGATATTATTATTATTATTATTATTATTATTATTATTATTATTATTTCCAATAATAATTTTTTTAATATTTCTATTTTTACAAAGTAAAGGAAAATATTTATAATATCTGATTCACAATCTGATGATTGAATTTTTAATTAGAGCATCCATGGAATTCACAGTTACGCGACTGTCATGAGAAAGTCAGGAAAAATTAATTCATAATATGTTTATTCTGCTTGCAGAGCAGAATAAACATAATGAATGATTTTTTCTTGTAATTTACAGTTTATTGATTCATTAAAAAAAAAGAATTGAGCAACGTATTTTGTTAAGCACGCACACACACACACACACACATATATATATATATATATATATATATATATATATATATTACAATAGTTCATTGTTGTCAATATCTCACTTGGTGGGTTATTGGCTGTCCAAATTCGGTATGATTGGAAGAGTGCTCAATATCTGTGATAGAGCTATTATAAGAGCTATTATATTATTATGAATAAATATATGTATTTAGTGTTTAAATAATTTTGATAGCCCGGATGCGTATCTGTGACCTCTGGCTTCGTGCCGGCTTTATACGACAATCATCAGGCAGAGAAAAAAAGATTTTGGAAAAATCGAAAAAATTGAAAAATACAGTCCAAATATATGAAGGTAGCAGAAAAAAACATAATCCAAAATAGGTGAATATATTATGATGTAAAGTCGACGTTAACATTTCGGTTTCAGTAACCATCATCAGGACTTGGATATCAAAATAGTTCACATAGCGATGGATGGTTGTTGTGATGACGGGAGCAAATAAGAAATATACAACGAAAAGATATATAAACATGCACATAGCGTTCATAATTCAAAAGTCACAAGAACGTGTCTGGCACATGGAAATATATTAGAAAATGTTGGATTCCCTAAAGAAACGAGAAAACCTCCTGTTTATTGAGAAATACGCAACGACAAGTAAGTTTTCACATATATAGATTGTTTGGAATCATCCGTATTAAATCTCGTGCAAGATTGTATTTAGTATTCGTTTTTCTGAAAGGACAGCATGAAAGTATATATGGATTAAAATCCGACAGTATGAAGGTAACAGAAAAAATAAAATCCAAATACGTAAATATATATATATATATATCATCATCATCATGTCGTGCCACCAGCACGGATATCCCTGACCCTTTCTCGCCATTTTTCCTTATCGTTCATCGCCTCTGGCAGGTCTTCTGGGCTACATCCCGTATCCTCACACAGTTGCAGTATGTATGTTCTAGCTGGTCGTCCTGCTTTAGCGCGGCCATATTTGGGGGTCCATTGGAGTAAATCACTTATGAGCTCGTCCCTGCTCCTCCAGCAGTGTCCTGCGTGCCTGGTTCGTCTAATTTGGATAGTTTTCGTGATGGGAGGCAGGTGGCCGTATAGTTGGTGCTTTGTGGTGTGTTGCCGCCGGTAACCTTGTAAAAATATATGAAACTTCTGTCGTCCTATCCTCGGTATATTATATGAAACCTATTTAAGCGTTTACTTTTCGTAACCTCGTTTCGATGTCCAATCTTAAACAAGTCCTGGCGGCAACACCCCACAAAATACCAACTGTACGGCCACCTACCCCCTATCACGAAAACTATTCAAGTTAGACGAGGCAGACATGCAGGACACGAACATACATTCAGTAGCTATGTGAGGATACGGGATGTTGTCCTGAAGACCTACCTAGGGCGATGAACGATAGGGAGGAGTGGCGAGAGAGGGTCAGGGATATCCGTGCTACCAGCGCGATATGATGATGATGATGACTTTTCGTAAAAAATGCCCTGCCGTTTAGTACAATCTCTCCCTCCAAAGAATATCACGCCGTTTCTTACAATCTTCACCGACAAAGAATGTCTCCACCAAAAAATGTCTCACCGTTTCTTTCTCACGTGTTTTTTTTATTCTTGCCAATTACGTTTACTTTGAAAATTTGCCTGCGCCACACTCACCAATTCCCTTCGCACGAAACCAAGTTTAATCTTAAACTTAAGTTTTAGGTTGGCTATGTTTCTTCTTATTTTTTTACAAACCCTTGACTTGTTTTACAAACCTGGTATATATGTGCTCACTTAACCACACTGTGTAAGTCATGTTCTCTGCTACGAAATATTACAAGTTCACAGATCCTCTAGCTTTTATTTCCTATATAAAACCAACCTAATAACCACTATCAAAAACAGAATAGGTAACCGTGCAATAAAACTTGCTGCAGTCAACATGAAGGTCCTCGTTTCATAGATTTTTATAACTGAAGCGACAAAGGGACCGAAATGTCTTGCGATGCTGCTCGACAAGTAATTACCACCATCACCCCAACACCGCCATCGTTACAATTCATTGCCGTCGTCTAATCACCCAACAAAGACATTCCCGGCACACTCAGTAACCGACAGTCTAATTTCTCGGCAATGCCCCACGGGAACACACCTGGACCTCAGATGTTAACAGCGTCGAAATGATAAGAAGATTGATCTGCAATCAATTTATCGATTGAAGAGTGTGGGACTTCGTACTATTAAGTGAGTGAACTAAGCTAAGGCTTGTCGAAAGCACGTAGAGTAAGAACGATGGACCAAACAGGTTCTTGCCAGGGGAATTAATGATTGGCTCTGATAGAGACGTGCTGTCTGAATGAATTTAAGACCGATAAAGACATTTAGTTTATGTCTCCATAGACTTTCAGCAATATATATATATATATATCTGCTTGTCTGCCCGTTAGTCTCTCTCTCTCTCTCTCTCTCTCTCTCTCTCTCTCTCTCTCTCTCTCTCTCTTTATCATATTTACACAAGGTCAATTTTTAAGCGGAGTTTAAGAGGTTTTAATTCAGAGTTTTCCTTCTACTACACTAGTTGTCTCACCAAGGCTGAAGAACCCAGTCTCCCCTACTATTTAACCATAGCTAGAGGGAGAATAATTGGATTCATACCTTTCCCTAGGGTATTAGTGTTATGTGAAATGTAGTCAGTCTCGTCCAGGATTTGAACTCGCATCGCCGTATCCATTTCCTACGACATTACATATATATATATATATATATATATATATATATATATATATCATCATGTCGTGCCGCCAGCACGGATATCACTGACCCTCTCTCGCCACTTCTCCCTATCGTTCATCGCTTTTGGCAGGTCTTCAGGGTTACATCCCGTATCCTCACATAGCTGCTATATGTATGTTCGAGCTGGTCGTCCTACTTTCGCTTGGCCATATATATATATATATATATATAAGTTTATGTAGGAATGCATATAAGACGCGGGGGTTCCTCGAGGTGTATTGCCTAATGTGCTTGACTGAAGTTGTAGTAAGTGGGTCAAATTCCAGTTGCCCTGGTACCTTCTCTTTAGAATTGATATTCTTAGGAATGGTAAGTAACCCTTATTTCTCTCATATGTAGGTTAGAGAGAACCCTGTAAGAAAAAATACAAACACACCATACATAAGCAAGCAACCCCTGATGATGGTCTATGAAGGGTCCAAAAGCGCTCGGGTCAATTTTGGGAAATTCATCTACCAATTCCAACTTGAAAGTAAGACACTTATCAGAAGACTTTAGAAGATCTTAAATTATACAGATAAAATTTGTCTTTATTATTTAATGAAACATGCTAAAATGAACGATTGCTGCCAAACCACACACACACACACACACACATATATATATATATATATATATTTTGCTGTGGTCTTCCAAATACCAGAATTCAACATTATGGATGAGGGATGGGAATTTTTGTCCAGGAAGATATTTAGAAATAATATTTATTTGCTTCCTAATGAGTTTATAAAGTGGTGGAAGGTCAGTTTATGGAGTGCCACGCTAGAAACAAACTTCCAGCTAAGTGGAAGTAAAAACTGCTTCGATTCCGTCGGTTTTTCCGTTCAGGGGCGCGTCCTTCACTGGAAGATAAACCTTTTTAGGCGAAGGGACATTTATTGCCTGTTGGGAAATCCCCCTTGAACTGAGCTGTAATTTAAATCTCTCCCACCCGGCAAGCATAGGTGGGTCAATTCAGTCCAGGCACTCAAAACTGTTATCTTCGTAACTGGCGCTGGAATTTCAACATAGTTTGGACCGAAGCCTACTACAATCGACTAACCGAATAATTAACAGTAATCCTTGAGGTATATCCGGAGGAGTAACCCCAGGGGATAAGTCTAGTAAACGTAACCTCCACGGGACGTCTTTATGTATTGAGATGCGGTGATCTAAAAAAAGAAATTCCTCTGAACTTTCATTGACGCTCTAACCGCGTGATGCTCATAATTCCATACCATCATTTTAACCGAAAGGATATGGGTGTTGCTGCTTATAAATATATCTTCTTTGCAATCACGAGTACAGGTACCTGTGTGTCGGTGATTTTACATCCGAGAGATCATTCCGTTGAACCGTGTGTAATAAGGACATTTGTAGGCTTGCTGTTCAATAAGATTTCATTTCTTTCGAGTTGCTCTGAGCTTCTGAAACTAAACCATTCGAAGCTTATCAAATCATAATTTTCGACACCTCAGCATTGTAATGGTTAGCGAGCTACGCCAACACTTCGTTCTTTGTGAACTAGGTGTGGTTTCAATATTTGTTTAAATTCATATCAATCTTCATGAGTTATTTAATGCCAAAGCTATCCTTCTAGAAGAAAAGCAATCATGCTATTTAACCCAGAGCTGGAAGGATAAGAGGGTTCATACCTTTTCCAAGAGTATTTGTCCGAAAGTGACCGTAGTAGCGCGACTGGATTTCGAACTCCTTTACTGCGATTCCACCGTCTAGTGCTCTAATAGTTACACAATGAGCACACCCGCACCTTGTGAGTTCAGCTCTCACTGGGTGAAAAAAGGAGGAAGAGAAAGTATAAATGGAAAATATAAGCGAAAGAAGAAGAAGAAGAAGAAGAAGAAGAAGAAGAAGAAGATGAAGAAATTAATGAATAATGAGGAAGACGAAGACTAAACTAAATGAAGAGGATGAAATAAAAAAGAAGTAAATAAAAGTGAATAAAGAAGAGGTCGAAAAGAAAACATAAGATACTAAAGAAGATGAAGAAGAATATACAGCAGCAGCAGTAGCAGAAGAAGAAGACCAACAACAGCAACAACAACAACCATAATTTAACAGAGAAGATAATTTTCAAAAGTAGAATGAGAACGAAGAATGGTAATTTCAGAAAATAATTGAAGAATTCCGGGAGATTATTTGTTTAAATTTCCGATATGAAACTTAATAATTGTTATTACTTAGAATATTTCGGACTATTGACCTCATTTTTATGGTTATACTCCCAACGTTTCGACCGATATGACTTTTGGCCTTCTTCAAGTGTTTCGTGTTACTCTCGGGAGCCCACAGAGAACCTCTAACTGAACCCTTTATTTCATTCACTGAGTTAGACTGTTCCAATTCAATTAAACTTGACAAGGTACTTGTGTAAGTTATACTAAGTATTCTTTCTTTTTATTTCCTGCATTTGGGATTGAACCTGAAACAATCGAATAATTTCCCCCAGAAACACTTTCCAATCAAACGCTTTATCCACTGCGCTAAAAAAAAAAAAAAAAAAAAGAGAGAATTTGCAAAATTGCCGACTTTGCTGTCCCGGTTGACCATAGAATAAAACTGAAAGAAAATGAAAAGAAGGATAACTACCTGGACCTTGCTTGGGAACTGAAAAAAAACTATGGATTATTAAGGTGACAATTATAACAATCGTGGCTGGTGCTTTTGGTACAGTTGTAATATTATGGACGGGCGCTGTCATTAAATTGCGTCAACAGGCCGACAAAAAAAACAAAAAAAAAACGCTGCCGCCATCGCCAAGAAGACGAAGGTGAACCTTTTCTACGAACGCTACCTAAAGTGCACAGAGGGAAAGAGTTGCAAAGAAAGAAGACGTTTGATAGCGACAAAAAAAAAAAAAAAGAGAGTGGGCGAAGAATAAGGCTATTGAACGAACCTTTTAGCAACAGTCCGCTGTAATTCCTGGAAAATAAAACGCCTATTTTTTTCTTCCTTGAGATTCAAGTTTCGAGTGTTTATTTTCTGTGAATTCATTTCTTTTTATCAAACACAACGCTTTAATTTTTTTGGTCCCATAATACACAGTCACCAAAGGGTTATTAAAGGGACTGAACGACTTGGAGGCTGGAGGACGAGTGGAGACCATCCAAGCTACAGCATTATTGACGACGGTCAGAATACTGAAAAGAGTCTTGGAGACTTAAGACTTGCTGTCACTTAATCTCAAGGGAAAAACAATCAGCTAACGCTGATGTGAGAAAATTGCTGGAGGATTCCCGGCTATTGTTCTGCTGGGCCTTTGTATAAGCTTCGAGATACTCGGCTATATAGATTCAAATTTCACCTTTTGCCCAATAACCTTAGCCTTGTGCAAAAACTAAACAAAGCAAAGCTTATTAAATAACAATTTTTGACATCTCGCTGTCAACGAGTTACGCTGAATAGCGTTCTGTAGAGAGTTCAGTTCTCACCAGGTGCCTCACATTTATGACTTGGTTAGCTTTACGCCATGTTTTAGTAATCCGTTATAGATTTGTCATTCGATTTTATTCTCTTTTATTTTCGAGATTCAAGAACCCTACTGACTGTAGAGATGGTGAAGGAGTCTTGTCAGACCTGTTGCTTCGCTAAACACTAAAGACGTAAGTGTCTTGAAAGGTCGAGAGCAATAACCCGCACCAAAACAAATGACCGGACAAATTGTGGCTACAATTACTGGCCGTTCAACACTGATTTCGTAACCGGACACTTTGAATGAAATCAGTGAAGAGAGATGGAACTTCATCTGTTGACACCGGCACGTGTTGGGTTACTTGGCATTGTTTGTTTGGCTACTGGTAAGGGTCATACGGAGGGTCAGTCTGGGAGAAAACCAAGATTGGCAGCTAGTTTTTTTTTTTGCTTTGTTTTGTTATTTTGTTCATATATTTTTTATTGTTGTTTTTTTTTCTTACAGTGAAAAGCAAGTCTTCTATGAAAGTGTGAAAATAGATTGAATGAAAGAGGTCAGCGTTTGAGAAGAAGGAAAAGAAGAACTGATAAAAAAAAAAAAAACAAGAAAAAGATAAAAGAAAACAAAAAAATGAATTATATGACTGCAGATATCTGAGAAGAAATGGTGATACAATAGAGAAGCCAAAAAAGAACAAACGAGGAAAGCGAAATACCAGAAGAAAAAGAAGAAAAAATTTAAAAACTAAAATAATAATAATAATAATAATAATATTATTATTATTATTATATTTTTTTTACACCAACGCTAGCTGATGGTTCTCCACTGGAGTTTGAGTGACAGCAAGTCTCCTCAAGTCTCCAGGACTCTACTCAGTATTCTGGTCGATGTTAATAATGTAGTAATTAGGATGGTTTCCACTCGTCCCCGTATTTCCAAGTCTTACAGTCCCTGTATAAATGACGGCTCAAAGCGCACTAATTACAGTTGGTTTAACATTTTACTTCTTGAGTGTTTTTCACACCAGCGTCAGCTGCTGGTGTGTCAGTGGAGTTTGAGTGACAGCAAATCTCCTCAAGTCTTCAGGACTCCTCTCAGTATCGTGGCCGATCTCAATAATGTTGTAGTTTTGACTGTCAGCACCTGTCCCGTTATTTCCAAGTCCTTATCATAATTATTATTATTACTTTACTCATAGAGAGTTTTTCAAACCAGCGTTAGCTAATGGTCTTTCACAACAGTTTAAGTGACAGCCAGTCTTTTCAAGTCTCCAGGACTCTTCTCGATGACGAGAAGATATAAATTAAAGAATTATTATATTATCCCTTGCAAGCTTTTCATACCAGCTAGTATTCTTTCACTGGGAGCTAAGTGACAGCAAGTCTATTCAGGTCTCTTGTACTCTTCTCTGGATTCTAGCCATTATTATTATGATTATTATTATTATTGTTATTACTATTGTTATTATTAATAGAAGAAGAAGAAGAAGAAGAAGAAGAAGAAGAAGAAGAAGAAGAAGAAGAAGAAGAAGAAGAAGAAGAAGAAGAAGAAGAAACCTTAAGTGAGAAACAGAACCTCTCCTAATAGCAGCACAAAAGAACCCCATAAGAACCAATGATGTCAAAGCAAGATTAGATAAGACGCAACAAAATAGCAAATGTAGGCTTTGTTGTGATAGAGAAGCGATCAATCACATAATAAGAGAATGCAGCAAATTAACACAAAAGGAGTATAAGACATAGACACAACTGGGAGCGCAAGATGATTCACTGAGATATGTATAACAAATTTAAATTAGACCATAGGAACAAATGGTATATGCACAACCGAGCATCTGTCCTAGAGAATGAGACACTCCTATGAGACTATGACATACACACAGATCACCTTTTCTCGGCCAGAAGACCAGGCCTTATAAAAATCAACAACAACAAAAAAAGAGAATTTGCAAAATTGTCGACTTTGCTGTACCAGCTGACCACACAATAAAACTGAAAGAATGTGAAAAGAAGGATGAGTACTTGTACCTTGCTTGGGAACTGAAAAAACTATGAAACATGAAGTTGACTATTACATCAATCATGATTGGTGCTTTTGGTACAGTCACCAAAGGATTATTAAAGGGACTGGACGACATGAATGTTGGAGGACGAGTGGAATCATCCAAACTCCAGCATTATTGAAAACGGACATAATACTAAGAAGAGGTGCCCGTGGTGTAATGGTTATCGTCGCAGGAATTGGACACGGCGACACGAGTTCAAATCCTGGACTGATTGCATTTCACGTAGCACTAATACCATTGGGAAAGGTATGAATCCAATTATTCTCCCTCCAACTATGGGTAAATAGTAGGGCAGACTAGGTTTTTCAGCCTTGGTGAGGCTTAACAATTAACCTTGTGTCATATCCTGCCCGAGCGGAGAGGGTGGGTAAATATGATAATACTAAGAAGAGTGCTGGAGACTTGAGGAGACTTGTTGTCACCCAAACTCCAGTGAAAAACAATCAGGTAAAACTGGTGGGAAAAAATCTCAAGGAGTAAATAATAATAATAATAATAATAACAACGAAAAGAATATAAAAAAATGAAGAATTATTATATTATCGCTTGCGAGTTTTTCACACCTGCTAGTATTCTTTCACTGAAGTCTGAGTGACAGCAAGTCTCATCAGGTCTCCAAGACTCTTTTCTGTATTCCGGCAATTATTATTATTATTTTCACATCAGCGTTAGCTGATGGTTTTCACTGAAGTTTGAGTGACAACACGTCTCCTCAAGTCTCCAGGACTCTTCTCAGTATTCTGGCCGTTATCAATAATGTAGTAATTTGTATTGTCTCCACGCAACCGCCAATTTCCTAGTCCTCCGGTCCCTTTAGAATTCCTTTAGTTACTGTTCCAAACGCATCAATTACAATTGGTATAATCGTCACCTGCATGTTGCACAGTTTTTTTTTTTTCAATTCTCTAGCAAGTTCAAGGTATTTATCCTTCTTTTCACATTCTTTCAGTTTTATTGTCTGGTTAGCCGGAACAGCAACTTCAACAATTTTGCAAGTTCTCTTATTATTATTATTATTATTATTATTATTATTTTCTTTTTTAGAGTTTTTCACTTGAGTGTTTGCAGATGGTTTTTCACTGGATTTTGAGTGACAGCTAGTCCCCTCAAGTCTCCAGATCTCGTCTCAGGATTGTGGCCGTTCTCAGCAATGCTGTCATTTGGATAGTCTCTACCCGTCCGCCGACTTCCAAGTCCTTCAGACCTTTTAATAATCCTTTAGTTATTGTGTCAAAAGCACCAATCACAATTGGCACAATCGTCACTTTCATGTTCCTCACCTTTTTCAATTCTCTAGCAAGGTCGAGGTACTTATCCTTCTTTTCACATTCCTTCAGATTTATTCAGTGGTTCGCCGGGACTGTAAAGTCAACAATTTTGCAAATTCTCTTTTTTTTTGTTGATTATTATAAGATCTGGTCTTCTGGCCGTGATTAGGTGATCCGTTTGTATGTTTATTATTATTATTATTATTAGAAGAAGAAGAAGGAGAATAAGTTATATAAAGTAATGATATCTTATATTATTCTGCGTGTCTGTCCTCACATACAATCTTCGTTTATAAATTCCTTTCTTGTATATCTCTTTGTGGGTCATCTTTTTGTAATCAATAATAAGTTTGTGCTACGTAATTCTATAAGGGGGGTGCATGGCGTATTGGCTAAAGTTCTAGATTTTGAGTTAGAACTCTAGTTGCGCTATCGCCTTCACTTTCTGATTAATACCTTTAGGAAAGGCATGAATCCGATCTATGTGTTAAATAATACCACAGAGGTACTACAAGGAAGGATTAGACTTCAAATAACTCACGAAAGTTGATATGCCATTGAACAAACCAACAAAAAGCCCCGAAACATTAATCTTATGTGTGCGTCTACCTTCTAACCTCTATTATACATGTACCTTATCTCTGTGTGTGTCCACCATCAAATATTCATTATAAATGTGTTTTTTTTTTGTCAATCTGTGCGTCTGTCCTCCCGTTATCGAATATAAATTTGTGCTGTGTAAATCTCTGTGTAGGTTGGTTGTTTGGGTTTTATGGCATATCAACCTTTGTAGATTATTTAACGCCAAATTCTGTCTATATATACATACATATTCAACCAAAGATTTCAAAACGATTATTAAAGTAGGTAGAATTTTCTATTAGCAGGATTTCATTTGTTTGCACAAGATTAACCAGTTTTAAGTTGTCATATTTTTTGTACAAATCCGTCTCTCTCCAGAAGGACAGAATGTCATCTATTTTGACGTTCTTGAACAGATTGGTTAAGTTATTTACTTTGAAAAATCGCTTCCTGATAACAGCGAAAGAATGTGTTTAAGCGTGCAAGTTGTCTGGCAGGTTAAAAACTGTTGTTGTGGTTCCTGTTTCAGAATGAACGAGTGAGTCAGCCTTGTAAATCTCTGTGTGTAGACCTTCTATCATCTATTTTAAGTGCGCTTTATGTAAATATGTGTGTCTGTCCTCACATTTTACCGTCTGATATATATTTGTATTGTAGAAAACGTTTTGTAATTGTCTTTAATTAGAATCATTTTGAGATGAGGCTTCTTAATCTGAGAATTATTTTTTTATTTATTGCGGACTTTTTGTCGTCATCTTGGGAGTTTTTGTGTTGTTTCTTCTTCTCTAGTTTCGGCCAAATTTCATCTCTGGCCTTCTTCAGGTGATTTAACCATGACCTCAGATAGAAATGCTAAGTCTTGTAAATGTATCACCAGTAATTACTGCCTTCCGTAGGTGTTGTTTATCGCACCACGTTTTTGAACAAGAAAACCTCTGGCCGGCTTGGGTAGGAATTGAAACCGCTATCTTCTGACAATGCTCAGCGTGAATCGTAGAGACTCAACGCCTTCATCCGCTGCGCCACGGGCCCCGAAGGGCGATGAAGATTGGATTTTTTGGTCTTATAGATCCAATTGTTTGTTCTCCTTATCTGGTCTTCCATAGTCGGGTCCGTACCGAATATGTAATTGTCTTTAATTGGAATCATTTTGAGATGAGGCTTTTTAATCTGAGAACTAATTTTTTTATTTATTGCGGACATTTTTTCCTCATCTTGGGAGTTTTTGTGTTGTTTCTTCTTCACTACGTTTCGGCCAAATTTCACCTCTGGCCTTCTTCAGGTGATTAACCGCGACCTCGGATAAGAATACTGAGTCTTGTAACCGTATCCCCAGTAATTACTGCCTTCCATAGTTGTTGTCTATCGCACCACGTTTTATAGTGAAGTAGTGAAGAAGAAACAACACAAAAACTACCAAGATGAGGACAAAAAGTCCGCAATAAATAAAAAATTAATTCTCAAAACTTTTTTGTGTCTTCACCTTTCAGTGTCTATTATAAATGAACTTTAAGTAAATCAGTATGCTTGTCTCATTTCTCTTTTATATAAATTGATTGGTTGGTTGGCATATCAACCATTGTTGGTTATTAAATGCCAAATCCAATTTTATACAAATAAACAGTTCTAATTCAAACAATTCAATTTAGTATACGCACACAGTTTAATAATTAAGTCATTTCTATTTCAAGCTATTCAGTTTAGTCAAGTAGTTCTAATTCAAACATTTCAGTTAAGCATAGTTTTTGTCTATACACAGTTAAATGTCAAAACAGTTATATTTCAATCACTTCAGTTTATCATAAGTACGCAGTTTACATGCCAAAAGAGTTCTATTTCAAGCAGTTCAGTTTAGCATAATTGCGCAGTTTACTTATATTTAACCAATAGATAGGGCCCTATCAGATGCTACTACTCGAACCTGAGATCGATGGCAATGAAGGGGTACTCCGCATTCCCCATAGCTCCAACATGAATTTTTTATCAGCAAATAAGTGTGTGTCTACTTTTTATTATCTATAATAATTTTGCCTCGTGTAAATCTGTGTACGCCTACATTCTGTCATCTATCATAAACTTGCCTAAAATAAAACCATGTGTGTGTCCACCATGTATCATTTATTTTTAATTTGCCTTACGTAAATCTCTTTGTGTCAACTTCCTATTATCTTATTTATTTGTATTGCATATAATTGGGTGTGTCCACCTTTGATCATTTATCATAAATTTGCATTATTTAGATATTTTGTGTTTCCACTTTCTGTAACATAGCCATAAATGAATATGGGAAACGTACATAGAATTTTCATAACACATATACATAGAACATTGGAATTTTTAAACACGAAAAGCACTCACGACTTCTTAGTTCAGGTACGAAACTTTTTTATTACCTTTGAGTTTAAAGGTTCTTTGAAATAACGAGAGAGATACACATTCTTTCTATTCTGGCTTTTCCAATCCCCCCCCACAACACGTGCGCACCCGTAGCAAGGCCTCCGCGAGCAAGCGAAAGTCAACCGTCTTCCGCCAGGGCAGAACTCAACTCAACTGACTTTCTTTAAAATCCCCAAAAATCCGCCGCGCGCGCTTCCGATGCATGACGTCATTCACATCCCCAAGTCACTATTTTCTAACTGGGATTTTTATTTTGATATCTGTGAACGACACATCCTTCCCGCACGCGCGTTATCGCCTGCGCTCAAGTTTGCACCTAACTAACCCATGTGCTGAGCCGAAAGGTTCTCAGCCTAACTAAACCCAAAGGCAAGATATATAAAACGAAATCCCTCGGCCATTATATTACACTTCTTCAACTTTTAGTAAATTTGCCTTATGTAGATCTGTGTGTCACTTCTAATTTTCTATCGTCTATTATACATTTATTTTCAGTAAATCTTATTTGGGTTTATTTTCTATCATTTATATTAAATTTGCATTTTGTAAATGTATTTGTTGGTTGGTTGGCTATTTTGTTTTATGGCGTATCAACCCTTTTCCGGTTATTTAATCCCGAATTAGATTTCAAAAAATTCAGTTTAGTATTGGTATTGGTTTCGTTTACAAATACTTAAGCATCACAACTGTTCAGGTAAATGTTTAAATAGTTTTATTTCATACAATTCAGTTTAGCATAAATACACAGTTTAATTGTCACAAACAGTTCTATTTCAAACAGTTTCATATAGCATAATTATACAGTTTTGCTTTATTTGAAAACATTTCTATGCAAGCAGTTCAGTTTAGCATAATTACGCAATTTCAATAACAAAAAGCAGTTCTATTTCAAGCAATTCAGTTTAGAAATAGAACTTTGATCCATAGATCGGACCATAACAGGTGATACGACTCGAGGCAAGAATGAACCTGAGAGCGATGCCAATGAAGAGGTACAACGCTGTCCATAAGGCTCCTGCATTACAAGAACCTCACCATCAGATTGTTTAGTGTCATATGCAGGACATTCGTTGGTGGTGGTGGAGGTGGGGTCTTACCCCTCTGCAGAGAAACAGTTGATGTATTCTACTGCCAAAATGTATTTGTGTGTCCACATTTGATTATTTCGCATAAATTTGCTAATGTAAATCTGTGTCTGCCATTACCTTCTGACATTTATTATAAATATACATAGTGTGAACCTCCTCTTTGAATTTATAACAAAATTACTTTTTATAAAAATGTGTCTACTTTCTATCGTCTGCTATGGATTTGCGTCGTGTAAATCCATAGGTGTGTCCACCCTTTATCATATTATTGTATCAACTTATGTAAATATGTGGAGAGAAATAGATAGCCACTTGAATATTATTTTTTTCGTACAGATGATTTCCAGAACTATTCACGACAAATTAGCAACAGCACATTTTATTACCAAGGTAAACTGAATAGAATGAATCATCATCATCATCATGTCGCGCAGGTAGCACGGGTATCCCTGACCCTCTCTCGCCACTTTTCCCTATCGTTCATCGCCTCAGGCAGGTCTTCTGGACAGCATCCCGTATCCTCTCATAGCTGCTGAATGTATGTTCGTGCTGGTCATCCTGCTTTTTCACGGCCATGTGTGGGGGTCCATAAGAGTACATCACTTATGAGTTCGTCCCTGCTTCTCCAGCAGTGTCCTGCATGTCTGGTTCGTCTCACTTGAATAGTTGTCGTGATAGGAGGCAGGTGGCCGTACAGTTAACTTAAAATTGTATACACAAGCGTGTATAAACCATCTGTGAAGGAAAATCCTTAACTAACATATTTGTAAGTAAAATAGGAGTTTGGAATAAAGACTTACATAACTAAGACTTATTGTTGCGTAGCCATATACACGAATATGGTCATGTGCGAAATAGACATGTAATGTTCATTACTATAGAATATATAAAGAACATAGCAATCTCAATATTCGAAAACACGTAACGACTTCTTGTTCAGGTACGAAACCTTTTTATTAACTTTGAGTTAAAGGTTTCGACATAACGAGGAGAGACACAATCTCGCTATGCTGTCTTATTCATTTGGCCCCCAACTCGAGCGGCCCCCATCGGGCGCACGTTCGCCTCGCGCCTGCGAGCTCCAAAATCGATCCTTCTCGTTTGGCGTCTAAAACCCGATTCTCTTATTTTCTTCAAATTCTCACACAAACTTCCGTGTGCTTCCGGTGCGTGACGTCACCCGCACCATGTCACCCAGTATCGTCTCGGACTGTTATGACATCTGAGTAACACCTTCATCCGCCCGCGCGCACCCGCGTTAACACCTGTTTCAATCTTACACCCAACCAACCCATGTACTGAGCCGAAAGGTTCTCAGCCTAACTAAACTCAAAGGCATGAACCGAAATCCCTCGGCTATTTCATAACATTATATGTTTCTATTATGCCATGTTGAATGCGACTCGTGGAGTATTTGTGGAGAAATAAAATAGTTCATTATGAAAGTTGTAAGGTCTGCCGTCAAGACATATTGCTCGAGTTAAGAGAGCGTGGTTATACGTTTTTGCGTTTAAATAGTGACTATTCGTAGAACTCTTTGGCTGAAAAGGGATTTAAATGTTTTTGTCTCATATCTCTTGACAGCCGCTGATTTGTATTCGTGTCAAAACACTGCATTCATATTTACAAACCCCTCCGCTCGGGCAGGATATGACACAAGGTCAATTTTTAAGCGGAGTTTACCAGGTTTGAATTCAGAGTTTTCCTTCTACTACACTAGTTGCCTCACCAAGAGCGAAGAACGCAGTCTGCCCTGCTATTTACCCATAGCTGAGGGGGAGAACAATTGGATTCATACCTTTCCCAAGGGTATGTGAAATGCAATTAGCCTGGTCCACGATTTTAACTCGTGTCGCCGTATCCATTTCCTACGACAATAACCATTAAACTACTGGCACCTCCACTATTCCCAATCCTCCGCTTGTGCAGGATATGACACAAGGTCAATTTTTAAGCGGAGTTTACAAGGTTTGAATACAGAGTTTTCCTTCTCCTAGACTAGTTGCCTCACCAAGACTGAAGAACGCAGTCTACCCTACTATTTACCCATAGCTGGAGGGGGGATAATTGGATTCATACCTTTCCCAAGGGTATTAGTGCTATGTGAAATGCAATTAGCCTGGTCCACGATTTGAACTCATGTCGCCGTATCCATTTCCTACGACGATAACCATTACATCACAGGCACCTCCGTCAAAACACAGCATCTGTCTGTATGTGTGTCTAGTTTCTAGCTATTATAGAATCACCTTATATAAATGTGTCTGCCTTTATCATTTATTATCATATCATATTTAGCAACCCCTCCGCTCGGACAGGATATGACACAAGGTCAATTTTTAAGCGGAGTTTAACAGGTTTCAATTCAGAGTTTTCCTTCTCCTAGACTAGTCGCGTCACCAAGGCTGAAGAACCTAATCTGTCCTCCTATTTACCCATATCTGGAGGGAAAATAATTGGATTCATACCTTTCCCAAGGGTATTAGGGCTATGTGAAATGCAATCAGTCTCGTCCAGGAGTTGAGCTCGTATCGTCGTCTCCAATTCATACGACGATAACCATTACACCACGGGCACCTCCTTATCATCTATTATAAATTTGTGTTCAGCTAATGTCCCTGTGTGTCCAACTTCAATCATCTATAATAAATATGTCCTGTGTACATCGTTGCGTCTACCTTCTATCAAATAATCTCCGTGTGGATGTACGTTTTTCTATGTCCACCATCTGTCTGCTATTATGAAATTGACTTAGATTGATCTAATATGTAGACCTTGTCTTGTATATTAAGAATATTGTCTTTTGAAAAGTTATGTGAGTGTGTCCAAACCACCTTTGCCCTATCGGCTGGGACTGCAGAATACACCGTCAGCACCTTTGCAGATGGGTAAGACCCCCCGGTAACGAGTTTCCTGATATGACAGTAAACAATCTGAGGGTGAAATTGCTGTAATGTTGGAACTTTGGGGAATGCAGAGTACCACTTTATTGCCATCGCTCCCTGGTCCACTCTGTCCCGGAGTGTTAGCACCTGATATGGCCCTATCTATGGGTTAAATAGAACTAATGTCATACTTGTGCGAAACTGAAACCGTACTTACATTTAAACTGCGTGTTTATGCCAAATTAAATGATTTGAAATAGAACTGTTTTTTCACATTGAAACTGTATTTACACTAAACTGAATTGTTTAACATAGAACTGTGTTGACATTTAACTGTGAGTAAACAAAATTTGTATTTATACTAAACTAAATTAGCTGTATTAGAACTGCTTGATTAAACTGAAGAGCTTGAAATAAAAAAAAAGATTTTCACAATTAAACTGTGTACTCATGCTGAACTCTATAGTTTGAAATAGAACTGACTATTTGCATAAAAAATTAATTTGACCTTAGATAATCTGTAATGGTTGATATGCACTAAAACTAAAATTAAACTAAACCAAACCATCTATCATGTATTACAAGGATGCCTTATCTAAATATATATATTTACCAACCCCTCTGCTCGGGGAGGATATGACGCAAGGTCAATTTTTAAGTGGAGTTCAACAGGTTTAAATTCAGAATGTTCCTTCTCTTAGACTAGTTGCCTCACAAAGGCTGAAGAACCTAGTCTGTTCCACTATTTACCCATAGCTGGAGGGGGAATAATCGGATTCATACCTTTCCCAAGGGTATTAGTGCTATGTAAAATGCAACCAGTCTCGTCTAGGATTTGAACTTGTGTCACCGGGTCCATTTCCTACGACGATAACCATTACACCACGGGCACCTTCAGGCCTTACCTAAATATAAGTGTCTACCATCAGGAGCTTACCTTATGTAAATCTCTATGTGTGTCCACCTTCTGTTATCTATTTAGAACGTGAATTATGTAAATCTGTGTGTGTGTCCAACTTCAATCATCTGTTATTTATACGCCAAATACAAATCTGAGCGTCTACCTTCTATCATATAATCTATGTATGTGTGTCCACCTTTTACCATTTATAATTAATTTGCATGGTGTAAATATTTGTGCTCGTGAACAGCTATCGTCTATCAGAAATTTTCCGTTGTAAATATTTGTGTCTACCTTCTATCATATTATCTGTGTGTGTGTGTGTGTGTGTGTGTGTGAGAGAGAGAGAGAGAGAGAGAGAGAGTATGTGTGTCTCCAGCATCTGCCCTCTACAATAAATTTGCATGGTGTAAATCTCTTTGTTTGACTACACCTATTGTCTAGCATGAATTTGTCTTTGTAAATCTGTGTGTCTGCGTTCTATTATATAATCTATGAATGTATGTCCACCTTTTGTGCTTTGTGCAAAGCTCTGTTTGTGTCATTCAACTCACGCTAGCCCAGTAGGCTTGGGCTGTAGAATACACTGACTTATTCTCTGCAGACGGGTAAGACATCACCTTATGAGTGTCCTAGATATGACACAAAACAATCTGATGCTGTGGCTCCAGTATTGCTGAAGCTTTGGGGAATGGGGAGTACTCTTTCATTGCAATAACTCCCGAGTCCGCTCAGGCCCGTAGTGATAGCACCTGATTGGGTCCTATCTATGGGTCAAATAAAACTGAACTGCATAATTATGCTAAACAGAATTGCTTGAAATAGAACTGTTTTTGTATGCATAACTGGATTGTTTGAAATTGAACAATTTTTGACATGGAAACTGTAATTATGCTAAACTGAATTGTTTGAAATAGAACTGTTTTGATGTTTAAGTGCTTGTAAACAAAAAGTATACTTATACTAAGATGAATTGTTTGAATTAGAACTGTTTGACTAAACTGAATAGCTTGAAATAGAAATGTTTTTGACAATTAAACTGTGTACTCATACTAAACTAAATTGTTTGATATAAAACTGTTGATTGGTCTAAATATTGATTTGACATCAAATAACCTACAAAGGTTGATATGCTAAAAAACCCAACAAACATACCATCCAATTCCTCTTGGACAAAACAGATATAAATTTTTATACGTTTAGCCAACTGGGTAGAGTGTTCGCCAATGGTCCGGGAGACCTGGGTTCAATCCCAGGTCGCGTCATACCAAAGACTTTAAAATGGTACTTGATACCTCCTTGCTTAACACTCAGAAATATAAGGTATGTATCAAGGGTAAAGTAGAGCCATCCAGGGAAAGGAGTTACGCCCTCCCCTACACATTGGTGTAGTAGCTATTTAAAAAAGGAGCCTTCTGGTCGCCTTCGACTAAAGGGAGACAACTTTACTTTCATACTCTATATTAATTTCAAACATTTTTTATTATCTTTACAAATTAAAAAAAAGCATTCGTTCCAGAATGATGGTAATATGCTCTTTGCCGAAAAGTTTTAAAAGCTTGTTTTAATAAAGAATTCTATTGTGTTATTCATTTTTAATTTCATTACATTTTCTATCTTCTTTTGTGAGAAATTCTTTTGTTGATAATAAAATCATTGTGGTGTAAGTATAAAAAAAAGATGAATTAATCGTAATTCCGTTGTTCATTTAGCCGTAACTTAGCAACGAGACAAAATTCTCGCTGTGTTTACACTTATGGTAACATTATCTGAACAAAAGCGAAAATTCAATTTTCGGACATTCTCTGTATCTATTTCCACAGAAATTCTTTGTTTGTTTTTTTAATCTAAAAATATCAAAACGATTTTTCTAAATTAAAACTATAATATTTAATTTCATTTTTGATGTGAGAAAGTTCGGTTTTATTAATAAAAAATCGGTTTTATTCATAAAAAAATTCAAATGAGTAGGAGGGTGAATGTGAAAGTATTTAAGTTCCCCTACTATTTTGATATTTAGAATAAGGTTTAGTAGTTATGCTTTCCCACAAGTTTAATGTTGACGTTTGATATTTAGTGTTTTAGAGAAAAGGTATAATATAATAGATACATTTTATATAGGCACATGGATAAAGTATTAAATGAAGGAAGATATGAAACAAATAAAAGTTGTAAAACGGCGCGGACAAAATGAACATTTAAACAAGGCGTCGAACAAAAACAAATTTATATTCTACAACAATAAAACTTACATTAATACATAAAAAATATTATTAACTCTACTAACAAAATAATAGTCTATGTATATGTGTGAGCTCGTGTGTGTGTGTGCGTGTGTGTGTGTGTAACACAACTAAGCTATAAAAGAATTACAAGTTTAAAATGTCTTTTTTTTATGGTTAGAAACGGGCAGTTTCTCAGAGACTGGAAAGCGTCTCATAGTCATTGTATATGAATGTCTGCGAGGCCCATGGATGGTGTTGCTTTTCTCTCCTGTATTCACGCTGAAGGGAGTATGTTGCCACTGCGAAGAAATTTGGTAAAAGAGAACAAGGGTGTTTGAAGACGACGTATTTATAGAAAATACGCGTCTTGTAGGTGGCTCAAAGACGCAGGACTTGAATTTACGCGCGGACCTAATTTTAGATATGTCACGTGGTCCTCCTAGCCAATGGTTTTCTGAGACTGAATAAGTGAGTGTCCGCCATCTTTGTGGGAACAAGTGGCATACCGCCCAAAATAATTCATAGGAGTGTAAAGTCCTATAAATGTACTGCTTGTTTTTAGAAATTTTATTTATCAAGTTTTGCTTAAATTTAGCCCAGAGGTAACTGGTGGCTTACAGTGTTTCTTTGGCGGTCACCCCTCTAAATTCTTCTGATTCCTTCAATTTTCTTTTATGCTTGGAATATCGTTGTGTGTAGGGGGTGAATCACGCGTTCTCTGGGTACCAAAAGCTGAAGGTTCACAGGCAACGCTCGGACCCGTGCAGTTGTTGAGTGATATCCAAGAGACAGAAAATGACAACCTGGAAGACCTTTACGTTGATTGGAAGGTGACATTGTCAAGCTATTCAGAACAAAAGAGTGACAAAGTGTAACGCTTACAACGGAATTGAAGTTCATTGTGGAAAGTAAATTAGATATTTGGTTAAAAAGGAAATAAACGGATGTTCATGCATTAGGAATTTGGTTCTGGCTATTTTAATGTAGAAGATGTAGCTTTGTTTTTTTTTGTTTGTTTTTTTTTTTTGTTTGGGTTTTATGGAATATTAATCTAAGTAAGTTATTTAATGCCAAATCCATTTTTATACAAATAAACTGTTCTATTTCAAACAATTCTGTTTCGCATACGTACGCAGTTCAATCATCGAAACAGTTCTATTTCAGGCTATTCAGTTTAATGAAACAGTTCTAATTCAAAGAATTTAGTTAAGTATAAGTATAGTTTCGCTTACACGCAGTTAATTGTCAAAACAGTTCTAGTTCAAACAGTTCTTTTTAGCATAAGTACGCAGTTTAATTCTATTTAAACTATAGATAGGACCTTTATCAGGTACTAATAATTTGGACCAGGGTTGACCTGGAAGAGATGGCAAAGAAGAGGTACTCTGAATTCCCTAAAGCTCCACCATTATTGGAACCTCACCATCGGATGGTTTAGTGTCATTTCCTAGACACTCATTGAGGAGGGGGTCTTACCCGTATCCAGAGGTACGGTCGGCGTATTCTACAGCCCCAGCATACTGGGTAAATGTACCTCAGTCTAGAGTCAATAATTTAAGTAAACTGGCCATAAACATACAAGTTACAACAGGAAAAAATATATTTAGCTGAAAATATTGTCTGTACAGTAATTTTCTAAACATAAAAATTTTATTCAAACTTAATTCTCTTTCTCCGTAAGACTGTTATTTAGCAAATTCATAAAAATTAATTTTATTTTATTTGGAGACAATTGCATTTTTTAAAAAGGGAGAGCACCTTAAGGAAGGTTAGTTGACAAACCCAGAATTCCTCTATTACCTTTATTTGACGATATTCTTTAAACCGTTGAGACTTGTCTGCTATCCAGTTATGAAGATTAAATCCAGCATGGCTATAATCATTTTATAGTGCTTTATCAAGTAAGTCTTTTCTCTGTTTTGTGTCTCTTTTAAATCTATTCATAGAAAAAATCATGCATATTTCTTGCTGTTGCTTCAAATTGGTATATTCTTTTTATTATTTCTTGCATGTTAATAACGAATGGATAAAATATTTTGGGCAACGAGAAATATGTGTATCGCTTTTTTTCCTGTGTTAATCAGAGTTAGTTTGTCCAAAACTGGCCAAGAAGGCTGGGCCGTAGAATACACCGACTGCAACTCTGCCGAAATAAAAGACCTCTCGCCAATGAGTACTCAGGATATATCACTAAACAATCTGATGGTGAGGCTCCAGTAATGTTGGAGCAATGAGGAGTACGCCTTCATTGTCGTTGCTCTCAGATCAAATTTGCACGAAGTGGTCGGATTTGAGTGGGTCTTATCTATGTGTCAAATAAAACTGATTGACATATTGCATATGAATAATTGGCGTATTGAATTCTTTGTAATATTGATAACAATTATTGTAGTTACAAAGAGTTACTTACCAATGCTTGGAACTATTTGACTGCGTAAATGAATTAGTACTAGTGACTACCGTTATTGCTGTTACAAAGTGTTACATAGCAATACATCGACTCTCTGGTCTAGCGGGTAGAGTGTTCGCCAATGGTCTGGGAGACCTGTGTTTAATCCCGAGTTGCGTCATGCCAAAGACTTAAAAAATGGTACTTGATACCTCCTTGCTTAACACTCAGCAATATAAGGTACGTATCAAGGGTAAAGTGGAGCAATCTAGGGAAAGGAGTAGAACCCTCCCTTACACTTCGGTGTAGTAGCTATTAAAAAGGGCGCCTTCTGGTCGCCCTCGACTAAAAGAAGACAACTTTACTTATTACAATTATCGGTGTTACAAAGTGTTACATAGCAATGCTTGGAACCATTCTACAGTATGAATGAATAAGTAATGTTTATTACAATTATTGGTGTTACAAAGTGTTACATAGTACTTCTTTTAACTACTTCACTGTGTGGAAGCTATATATATATATATATATATATATATATATCATCATCATCATCATCATATCGCGCTGGTAGCACGGATATCCCTGACCCTCTCTCGCCACTCCTCCCTATCGTTCATCGCCCTAGGTAGGTCTTCAGGACAACATCCCGTATCCTCACATAGTTGTTGAATGTATGTTCGTGCTGATCGTCCTGCTTTTGCACGGCCATGTGTGGGGGTCCATAAGAGTACATCTCTTATGAGTTCGTCCCTGCTTCTCCAGCAGTGTCCTGCATGTCTGCCTCGTCTAACTTGAATAGTTTTCGTGATAGGAGGCAGGTGGCCGTACAGTTGGTGTCTTTTGGGGTGTTGCCGCCAGGACTTGTTCAAGATTGCACGTAGCATTCTTGTGTAATTGCCGTCTAGCTTCTTCTCCAGCCGTTTTGTTAGCGTCCATGTAGTGCAGCCATATAGCAGTATCGATGTGACCGCTGCCTGGAAGAAACTGCGTTTCATTTCATCGGTTAGATCTGATTTCCATATAATCGATAGCCTATTGATAGCTGTCCACGTTTTCGTTAACCTCGTGTCGATGTCCTTTTCGGTTGATTCGACGCTGCTTCCTAGGTAAGTGAATTTGGCATCTAGTTTAAGAGTGGTTCTTTCTAGAGTGGAGATGTCACCCGTTTGATTATAGGACATATATTCCGTTTTTTTGTGCATTAACATAGAGGCCTATGCCTGCGGCAGCTCGTTCCAAACTATGCAGTAGTGTTTCTGCTTGGTCGGGTGTATTTGCCAGTATCGCTATGTCATCGGCGTAGTCGGCGTCGGTAATTGTTGTTGCGGGGTACCTTCTGCTTCTTTTCTTCGTCAGTTCGAAACCATTCTCTCTGATTTTGTCAATCAATGTTCTAAGTACGTAGTCTAGAGAAATGATAAAGAGGTACGGAGCCAGTGTGTCCCCTTGTAGTATTCCTGCTACAATGTCGAAAAACCATTTAACTGTATGCAAAAAATGAGCTCAGTCTTGTTCGAATATATCTACACAATGTGTTTACAAATCATACATATTAAAAAAAATGGTATATGCATCTTGTGGTCATAATAATTACGTGGATGCGTATTTCTAATCCTCTTGGGAAGACGTCGCCCTGGAGGTGACCGTGCCAACTGTAATGAGTACATATGTAACTTACAAGACACAGTCAGGTTAATTGGCCACGCTATTACCATGACTAGTTCATTTGGGGTCTCTTGTAGGTGATATGGACAGTTGGCTCAGTTGTAGAGTTTCGGCTCTGCAAACTGTGGTCGCTTGTCCGATCACGAGTGGTTGAGATCACGGTATACACTTCTGATGAGACCTAATAAGGTTGAAACCGCTGCGCTGTGTTTCTCTATGTAAGTTGAAGATTATGGCGTTTGCTTTTAAATGGGTTTCTATATAGAGGAAGCCATTTAAAAGCAAACACGATAATCTTCATCGGTAAAGACGCTCTTACATAGTAGTAATATGCAAAAACAAAAGTTACATCTCCTTTGCAATAGATCCTCCCCTGATGATGGCCCAAAGTCGGAGAGAAAGTACTAGGGACTATGGATAATACATAAATCAAATCCTCCCTAATACAATAAGAGTAATACGGGAATTCGAACGGATATAGAAGAAAATATGTAGATATAAAATATCTATTATGTTTAATGAAATTTGTATATATATATATATATATACACTACCACTGCTAAAGTTTTTTTTCTTACCGTAGAAAGTAGTATTGGGAGATAATCTGTCAATTTTATGGTAATAGTTGTATTAGAAATTTAAAATAATTTCTCAATGAAAGGATTTATAGCGATGATTACACCTCTTCTTGTGTCTACCGCTTTTTAATTCAAATTTAGATTGTCGTTTCTTTTTTTTTTAAATTAACACTAAAAGTGTCTCTTCTGCTTAAGCATTTTCTTCTTAATATTGGTTTAGAGAATTTATTTCATAATGATATCTTCAAAAATAAATTTAAGGGGTTTCTTCGTGGTGTAATAGTTAAAGCGATGGACTGCGGAATCACAGTAAGCGAGTTCGTACTCCAGTCGCGCTATTACGTTCACTTTCGGGCAAATAACCTTGGGAAAGGTTTGAACCCCCTTATTCTCCCAGCTATGGGTTAGATAGTACCACAAATGTTCTTCAAGGAGAATAGCTTTGGCATTGAATAACCTAAAAAGGTTGGTATACCATTAAACAAAGAAACCAATCCAAACCTTTTCGGCCAAATACCCCTGGGAAAGGTATGAACCCCCTTATCTTCCCAGCTATGGGTTAAATAGTACTACTACTGTTCTTCTAAGAGAATGGCTTTGGCATTAAATAACCTACAAAGGTTGATATGTCATTAAACAAAGAAACAAAACCAAACCAAAAACAAATTTAAAGTCATGTTTTACAAAGTAAAAGGATACAATTTTAAAGATTTTCTATGTTTCAGATAGAATAACTGATAATATATAAACCTGAAAAACACAATTTTCGTGAAAATCACTGTAAATATATTGAATTTGACTTGATGATTTCTTTCTTTAATGTTATGTCAACCATCGTGGGTTTTTTAATGCCAAAGTCATCCTTCCAGAAGAACAACAATGACATAATTTAACACATAGCTGAGGTGATGAGGGGGTTCATGCCTTTCCTAAGGGTATTTGTCCGAAAGTGAACGTTATAGCGTGACTGGAGTACGAAATCGCTTACTACGATTTCGCAGTCCAGCTCTTTAACAATTACACCATGAGGGCACCCCTATAGACAGTCTAGCTAATTTGTAATTCTGAGTCATTGTAGTAAGCAAGTTGATGGATGTCTTTTGCATTAAATAACCGGCGAAGGTTGACATGCCATTTAACAATGAAACCTATTGAGATCTAAACAATATAAAAAAAGCACAAAAAAGTCACATGACTAACATCAAAATATAATTTGACCTGATTTTCTTTGTCAATATTTCAAGATGACATCTTGTCAGTTTTAAGAGAAAAAAGGAACTGAAATATAGACAGATACGTCATTAGTTGGTACGTTAAATACATCTCCGTCATTTATTTAGACTTGAAGTATAGGACTCCTTCTATGGATTCATATAGCGAGATAATTACCCGAGATTTGGTTTGTTACACTGAACTTAACGAAACTAATGAATAATTGAAATTCTTTTTTCATTTTATTTTTTACTCTCTGGCAATCGACGAAGAGGAAAGAAATTGAGAGCGATGAATAAAAATTATGAATTAACAACACTGTATTTATAAAACGGTACAGGACACTGTGTGCATAAATGTTCGTACATACATATATCTTATGGATTACTATATATATATATATATATATATATATATATATATATATATATCTTATAGATAGATAAATAGGGGGATAGATAGAAAGGGAACATCTTATAAAAGGTTGGTTGGTTGGCTGGGTTTTATGATATATCAACTTTTCTTGGTTATTTAATGCCAAATCTACTTTTATGCAAATCATCAGTTCTATTTTAAACATTTCAATTTTGCTTAAGTACAGTTTCAATGTGAAAAACACTTCCATTTAAAACAATTCATTTTAGCATAAGTACGCAATTTAACTGTAAATACAGAGTTTAATTCTGAAAAACATTTCATTTTCTAGCTATTCAGTTTGGTCAAACAGTTCTGATTCAAGTAATTCAGTTAAGCATAAGAATAGTTTTTGTTTACACATTTAAACGTCAAAAGCAGTTCTATTTCAAACAATTCAGTCTATCATAAGTACGAATTTTAATTGTCTCTGACTCAGAGATTGGACCATATCGGGTGCTACTACTCCGGGTTACATAGGACCTAAGGGCGATGGTAATGATGAGATACTCTGCATTTCCCATATACTCCGGCATTACTGAAACCTAACCATTAGATTGTTTTGTCATATCCAGGACACTCGTTAGGGGGGGTCTTACTCGTTGGTGTGTTCTACAGCTCCAGTCTACTAGGCAGCTCTAATAAAAGGATAGATATATAAATAGACAGATCGATCGAAAGAAAAGCTTAGATAGATAGATAGATAGATAGATAGATATGAGCAGGCTATCATCGGGAAGATTGATAATGACCACTATATATATAGGGTGACCACTATATATATGGGGTAAAAAAAAACAAAAGGAAAGGGAGGAGTGATTTCACTACAAAACCCATACGTAACCTGAAAAACATTTTCATTGAGTACTCCATTCACCCCATTCTTGTGCCACTCATACGCTGTGTTGAAAGAAACATGCTGGAAACATACACGTATGTAAGAACGAAATAAATAAATAATTCTTTAAAAAAATTAAAATCTTTTCGTGGACCTATTCATTATATGATATATTTTCTCTTTTTGGACCTACAACGAATATATATATATATATATATATATATACATATATCGGCTCAATGACCAAGTGTGTAGAGTGTTCGCCGATGGTCTGGGAGAACTGGGTTCAATCCCAGGTCGAATCATACCAAAGACTTTAAAGACGGTACTTGATTCCTCCTTGCCTAACCCTCACCAATAGCTACGGTCAAGTAGCTATTGAAAAGAGACTTCTGGTCACCCTCGACAACGGTCGCTAACTTCACTTACTTATTACTGGTATATATATATATATATATATATACGTGTGTGTGTGTGTGTGTGAGTGTTTGCGCGCGCCAATTTCTACATACAATCATACTCACATATATTTTTTCAATGGCATCGGGTGGATTTGAAGTGTGTGATCTGTTTTTAAGCGAATCGATGTGTGTATATGTGTGTGAACGTATGTCTGTTGTCTGTGTGTGTATGGTTATGTGTGTGTGCGTGCGTGCGTGTGTGCGCTTGCATGGCTAAGCTCTGTTTACTGTTGGTTTGAATCGATCAATACAATTTTGTTTTTTTTTTTTTCTATTTTTGGAGTAATGAGCTGTCTGGTATATCGGCATTATTTCATTGCTGTATCCAATTAGGTGTTTTGGTAGGAACATATTTCTGTTTTCTAGCCCTTTAATGTAACTTTTATGGCTGTGTTATTGAGTTTTTGTGTACATCCAATATATATTTCGTTGCTGTTTGTACATTTGATTGGTTTGGTTTGGTTTCTTTGTTTAATGGCATATCAACCTTTGTAGGTTATTTAATGCCGAAGCTATTTTCCTTGAAGAACAGTAGTGGTACTATTTAACACATAGCTGGGAAGATAAGGGGGTTTATACCTTTCCCAGGGGTATTTGTCCGATAGTTAACGTAATATCGCGATTGGAGTACGAACTCGCGTTCTACGATTCTATAGTTCATTGCTTTAGTCATTACACCTCGAGGACATCCCCACCTTTGTACATTTGAGTATGCAGACTACATATTTTGCATTGCAGTTTAATTTTCTATTAATTATCAATCTTGTTTTAGGGTTTTTGAATGTATAAGTTTTTCTTTTTCCGATTACATTACATACCCTACATCTTTTATTTTTGCGTTTTGAAACTTCCGGTGATGAGCGTTCCACAAATTTAATTGAGGTTATATTGTATTTCAAGTTTTGGTGTCGTTTTTGTCTTTAAACTTGTTCGTTGAGTCTGATATATTTTAAATATTATCATTGTCTTTAGTTCATGTTAGATTCTTTGATATTTGTGTGAATAGCTCTGGTTTATTTTCTTGTAGGTTGAAACATAAGCTAAGTGTTGTTTGTTATGTTTTTGGAAGATTCTGTAGATCTTCAAATGGTATTTTTCTGCTAAATCTTATTTCTTAATTAAAAGTGTGGCGGGATATTATGTGGAAGTTTACGCGTTATGTAATATAATGGGCGAGGGATTTCGTTTTATATATCTTGCCTTTCGGTTTAGTTAGGCTGAGAACCTTTCGCTTAGCTCATGGGTTAGTTAAGTGCAAACATGGGCGCAGGTGTTCATGCGCGGTGGGGGACGTGTCATTCAGGGATTTCACAATAAAAATCCCAGACAGAGGATGTGACCAGAGATGTGAATGACGTCACGCACCGGAAGCGTGGGCTGAGATTTGAGAAAAGTCAGTTAGTTGAGATTGTCACCTGGGCGAGTAGAGACGAATTTGTGCGCTAAGGGCGCCACACGTGTTGGTGGTGGTGGGGGGGCAGATGGAAAAGTCAGCATAGAAAGATTGTGCCTCTCTCCTTATGTCGAAAAACCTTTTAACTCAAAGGTAATAAAAATGTTTCGTACCTGAACTAAGAAGTCGTAAGTGTTTTTGTGTTTCGGGATTCCCATGTTATCTATATATGAGTTATGAACATTCTATGTACATTTCACATATCCGTATCATGGGTATGTTACAGTTATTCCTCTAGGCAACTTTGTCGGAGGTTTTTTGTGACTATGGGACAGCTTGGGTGTAAGGGATGGATTTTACGCAGCTTTTGGAGTGATGTCTATTGTAACGAAGGTGTTGATTGGTATCGGTGGATTTTTTAAAATATTAGTGATAATTCGTTGCAATTCACATTCCTTTCTTAGGTTTTAATGGTATATTAATCTTCGCTTGTTATCTAATGCCAAAGCCATCCTTCTAGAATAAAAGTTGTGATGATACTTAACCCATAGCTGGAAGGGTATGGGAGTTCTTACCTTTCCCAAGGGTATTTGTCCGAAAGTGAACGTAATAGCGCAACTGGACTTCGAACTCGCTTACCACGATTCTATAGTTCATCGCTTTAACCATCACACCACGAGGACTCACCCACCTCTATACATTTGAGTATGCACACTGCATATTTTGCATTGCAGTTTAATTTTCTATTAATTATCAATCTAGTTTTCGGGTTTTTGAATGTATAAGTTTTTCTTTTTCCGATTACATTACATACCCTACATCTTTTATTTTTGCGTTTTGAAACTTCCGGTGATGAGTGTTCCGCAAATTTAATTGAGGTTATATTGTATTTCAAGTTTTGGTGTCTTTGTTTGACCCCGCAGTCCATCGATTTAAACATTACACCACGAGGAACCCCCCAGTTTTAGAAAGTGACTATATGGAGGATTTATTCAAAAGAGGACATTATCCATCTGTCGTTCAAAACATTTTTTTTAAGATTTACAACCCCATGGTAGTACTAATACGGCTACAGGACCATCGCTTTACACCTAAAGAAAACCCCCGTGATAATTCGGCTATTTTGATTTTTAAAGAGGATATCTAAAAAATGGTAGTTCTTTGAAATTTTGTCATATGGTAAATTTTGTTTTAGGGTGTATGTTTTAGTGTAAGTTATGCAGATCTTTTTTTTTTTAGCTCCATGAGCATTTAAAAAATGTGAAACAATCATGATTTGATAAAATCTTTTTCTTATATTGTTATAATATTTTTTTCAGTGATTTCCTATAGATTTTCTTTAACGTATTCTAAGTTAGGGTTGCGTATGTTGGTACCATTTTAGTTCCAATAGATGTCGCTAAGGTTTGGATGTAATTCTTGATGCCGAATTGGAAAGAATTTTCATTTTGGAGTCCACGTGGAATAATGGTTAAAGTACTGAACTGTGGCCTCAAAGTAAGCGAGTTCAGACTCCAGTCGAGCAATTAGATTATCTCTTGGACGAATACTCTTCGGAAAGGCATGAACCCTTATATCCTCCTAGGTGTGAGTTAAATAGTATTACTGCCTCTGTTCTCCAAGAATGCTTTTTTATTTAAATAACCCACATAAGTTGACATTCCTTTAAACAAGGAAATCAAACCTCTGTTTTTCTAATAACATAAAGAGAATTCTTACAAGCTGTTGTCATGACAATAAAAGTGTATGGCTACACCACCTGAACTTTAACCAAACTCATACACAAGAAAGTAGATAGGAACTCCACCAGACTTCTTCATCCTGTTTTAAAACAAATCCTAGAAGCAACACCCCATAAAATAGCAGCTGTGTGACAACTTACCTTCCCTTTGACGAACCTTTTAAATAAGACGAAGACAGTATGGTGGACACAGCTAGTGAAGCAAGGACGAACCCATTAGCAGTTTTCTCCGGTTGACTTCCACACAAGGACACAGCAGTGATTACCAACCAACGAAGACTTATATTAATCAGCTATGGGCGGACACCGGATGACATCTAGAGAACCTACCATGAATGATGGACCATAGAGATATTCAATAAAATAACTTGTTTTATGCACAAAGTTCAAGCAACTCATGAAATTACGAGTGCTTTGTGAACTCTTTAAACGACTCATTCATAACGGCTACTTTTGAATTAGCATCATCTTTAATCGTGGATTTGGTGGGTACTGAGGAAATCACGGTTGTAGGTTTATGAGTTAGCACCGAAATCTCCACATTCGGTGTTCAAAGTTTGTCTCTGTTTTCATAGTAAATGATGCACATAGCTTGACTCTGATTTTCATCATATACAGAAGCTGCTTTGTAGTGCCAGGAGTGGCAGTACTGCCTTGAGCTATTGAAACTGTGTTATCACCATGGTTGGTGGCTGATGAGGGCAGGGTATCGCACGTGCTTTCTCACGTCGTATGATAAAAAAAAACACGAACTTGAAAAAGGTAGTAATTTTTCAACAGTTGCTTAAAGCTTGAGATATATTGCAACAATTTTCAACAACTAGTCTACAGGATCCAGTGATTTTTGTTCTCCTGAAAAATAGAAAGTTCATCCCTTATTGCCGTTTTCAGATCCTGGAGTAAAATACTTTTTCCCGTCACAGAAATGCATTTGTAACCTGACTTTTATTTTGAAAATCTTGCTTGATTTTGACAAGAAGATTTTGTTCTTCCTTTCATTCTTTCATCTTTTCTTTCTTGTAATTTCCACCCCACCACCATTATTCTTTCTTTTTCTTTTTTTTTTCTTGCTTCCATCTTAGTCACCACCCCCACTACCAAAATTATAACAGAATAGCTGCCGTTCCACCGCCAGCAGAATTTCGACAGGAGCTGATAATATGCAGTGGAAACTGCTTGTCTGGTATGAACCCAAGAAGTTATATTTGGTTACAAACTGATAAATCAATGATATTTTATTTTCCTAAAATCATGAATATGTCTCCATTTCTAAGGAGTTTTGGCATTTTGATGTGGTTTAGAGCACGGTACACAAGAAATCATCATAATCATATCCATGCCACGCCATCAACACGGATGACCAGCACCCGCCACCCCTCTCTATCGTCCATCACTTCCGCTAGGTCTTCAAGACTACATCCTGTATCGGGACAGAGCTATTTAAGTGGGTTCTTGCTAATCGTCCTGCTTTTTTTCGTCCGTGTGATGGAGACACATGAATATGTCACTTATGTGTTCGTCCCTACATCTCCAGCAGTGTCCCTCATGTCTGTTTCATCTAACTTGGATACTTTTCGGTGGTAAGAGGCCATACAGCTGCTGCTTTGTGGGGTGCTGCCTCCAGGATTTGTTCAATAATGCTAGCAGCATTCTCGTGTAGTTGCCGTCAAAATAGGTAACAATATAGGTAATGAAATTATATTATGGAATGATATATAATTTCCCATAAATAAGTAGGCCTCTGACATTTTTTCAATGAAAAGTTAGTTTTTTCTAACCCGAATATGACAGAAGTGATTAATCTTTGTATTTAAGCGCAAATGAAGTTGCAATGTATTTGTGTGACTTACGACTTTCAACATGACCGGTAGCCCAATACTAACGTTTATCTGGTGACGTAGTGAAGGAGGTTCCTGTGGTGTAATGGTTATCGTCACAGCATATGGACACGGTGATACGAGTTCAATTCCTGAACAAGACTGATTGCATTTCACATAGCACTAATACCCTTGGGAAAGATATGAATACAATTATTCTCCCTCCAGCTATGGGTAAATAGTAGGCCAGACGAGGTTCTTCGGCCTTGGTGAGGCAACTAGTCTAGGAGAAGGAAAACTGTGAATTCAAACCTGCTAAACTCCGCTTTAAAAACTGACCTTGTGTCATATCCTGCCAGAGCGGAGGGGTTGGGTAAATAGGATCTGGTGACATAATGATAAAATAGAAACGGTTACATATAGTTGAGTGGTTTCAGATATTTCTTGTCATTGATAAATCCATTCGCTAAAGATATCATATTGCTTCATCACAATTATTTGCTTATAAGTCACTCTTTCCTAACAAAAACTAATTCAGCCTAGTCAGCTGGGGTTGTAGAATACACCGACTGCATCGCTTCAGAGTGGTAACCCCACACCAACAAATTTCCTTGATTTGACACTAAACAATCTGATGATGAACCAACAGTAATGCCGGACTTGGGGGAATGTAGTGTACCACTTCATGGCCATTGCTACCAGGTCCACTCTCACACCGAGTGGACAGACCTGATAGGGTCTTATCTATGAGGCAAATTGAACTGTTTGACATTTAAACTGTGTGCAAACAAATTTAAATTGATTCAAGTAGAACTGTTTTATCATTCAACTGTAAAAACAAATGACTGATGTTTAATTGAATTGTTAGTGATACGTAGCAATAATTGGAAAGCATTTCACTGTGTTCAAACGAATCAGTGATGTTGAATAGAATCATCATCATGTCGTGCCGCCAGCACAGATATCCATGACATTCTCTCGACACTTCTCCCTATCGTTCATCGCTTCTGGCAGGTCTTCAGGGCGGCATCCCGTATCCTCACATAGCTGCTGTATGTATGTTTGAGCAGGTTGCCCTGCTTTTGCTCGGCTTCTCCAGCAGTGTCCTGTATGCCTGGTTCGTGTACCTTGGATAGTTTTCGTGATGGGAGGTAGGTGGCCGTATAGTTAGTGACTTGTGGGGTGTTGCCACCAGGATTGTTCTATATTGCTCGCAGCATTCTTTTGTAATTGCCGTCTAGCTTCTTCTCCAGCCGTTTTGTTAGCGTCCAAGTTGTGCATCCATACAGCAGTATCGACACGACCGCTGCTTTGAAGAAACTGCGTTTCATTTTATCGGTCAGGTCTGACTTCCATATGTTCGATAGCTTATCAATAGCTGTCTATGCCGTCGTTAACCGCGTGTCGATGTCTTTTTCGGTTGATGAGACACTGCTTCCCAGGTAGGCGAATTTGTCTACCAGTTTCAGAGAGCTTCCCTCTAGTGTGGAAATGTCGCCTGTTTGACCACTAATTGTAACTTCTTCACTGTGTGAAAACAAATGATTAGTATTTAATAGAATTATAAACGTTTGATAACAATAATTAGAACCATTGAAATGTGTAGAAAATATAGCAATACCTGTGTGCAAACTAATCATTTAAAAAATTAGACTACCAAGAAACTAATCTCTTTAATACCGAATCAATTTAAATGTATACAAACAAATGACTGACCTAAATTATTACTGTTAAATTGAAACCATTGAACTGTGTTCAACAAATGATTAATAGTATACAGAATTATTGTTATTAGATATCAAAACTGAAACTATTTAACTTTTGGCCGAAAATTAGCTCGGACTCACTCAAAGTGTTATCAATAAAATGTTTAAAAATTATATAATTATTATTTATTAATAAAGAAGATTTGGCATTAAATAACCTACAATGGCTGATACGCCATAAAACCCAGCCAAACCAAATCCTGTATATTTTATATATATATATATATATATATATATATGTATAAAGAGGAGTTGGCATTAAATAACCTACAATGGTTGATATGCTAGAAAACCAAACCAAACCAAATCATATATATCTAATATATATGTATAAAGATGATCTGGCATTAAATAACCTATAATGGCTGATATGTCATAAAACCCAACTAGACCAAATCATATATGTTTAATATATATGTATAAAGAGGATTTGTCATTAAATAACCTACAATAGTTGATATGCCATAAAATCCAACAAAGCCAAATCGTATATATTTGATATATATGTATACAGAGGATTTGGCATTAAATAACCTATAATAGTTGATGTGCCATAAAACCCAACCAAACCAAATCATATACTTTTAATATATATGTATAAAAAGAATTTAGCATTAAATACCCTACAATGATTGATATGCCATAAAACCCAACCAAACCAAATCATATATATTTGATATTTATGTATAAAGATTATTTGGCATTAAATAACCAATAATGGCAGATGTGTCATAAAACCCAAATAGACCAAATACTATATATTTAATATATATGTATAAAGACGATTTGGCATTAAATACCCTACAATAGTTGATATGCCATAAAATCCAACTAAACCACATCATATATATTTAATTTATAAGTATAAAAAGGATTTAGCATTAAATAACCTACAATGGTTGATATGCCATAAAAACAAACCAAACCACATCCTATATATCTAATGCATATGTATAAAAAGAATTTAGCATTAGAAAACTTACAATGATTGATATGCCATAAAACCAACCAAACCAAATCATATATATCTTATATATATGTATAAAGAAGATTTGACATTAAATAACCAACAATGGTTGATATGCCATAAAACCCAACCAACCAAGTAAAATCATTGCTTCTTGGGTTTTTCGATATTCAAATCAATTCAGCTGCTATTGTCATTAGAGTTAAATTTTTTAATGATATAGATACATTCTGTTGTTTTAGAAGATTAAATTTTCACTTAGAGAACCTCAACTTTTAAATCAGAGATCGCCAATATTCTTAAGACCACTGAACAAAATTTCCTTATTTTTCTTGTTGACTTTTTCCTCCAAACGTTTTGCCACTTTTCTCTCTGGCCTTCCTTATATGTCACTTGTATTTTGAAATATGTGAAAGAAAAAGGTTGGACACACTAAAATTCACATGATAGAATTACGTAAGTGCGTACCGATATCGTCTCGTGTGGCCGAGCACGGATCTTCAGACAACAAACACAACTGAAGAAACAGATTGTGCTACTGGGGTCACGATGGTGGAAATAATAAATATATACAGCAGTCAGACAGGAGTAAAGTGAAGGACTACGAGGTAAGTAGAGTAAGTCTGTGATTCAGTATTCTAAGTATTTTTTTAGGATTCCATAATTCAATATTTGGCATTGTATGAGAGTAAAAAATAATAAAGTGTCTGTCAAAATTACCCCATGAACGAAACATTGTTAAATTGGTGACGAGGAATCGTTTCGGACATTATAAAATAAACGAAATACATTAGAAAATAAGGAAATCTGCTCAAATCTTTCAATCAGTTGATTAAACATTAAATGTCATTTTTTTTTTAATTTATTGCGGACTTTTTGTCCTCATCTTGGTAGTTTTTGATTTGTTTCTTCTTCACTACGTTTGACGTTGGTCAAAAAACTTGGTTCGATAGACAACTATAGAAGCCAGTAACTACTGGGGATACAGTTAGCAGACTCAGCATTCCTATCCGAGGTCGCGGTTAATCACCTGAAGAAGGCCAAAGGTGAAATTTGGCCGAAACGTAGTGAAGAAGAAACAACACAAAAACTCTCAAGATGAGGATAAAAAGTCCGCAATAAATAAACAATTAATTCTCGGATGAAGAAGCCTCATCTCAAAATGATTCCAATTAAAGACAATTAAATGTTATTTTTTGAAGAAACCTTGAAAAGTTTAGGACTTTTCTGAGAAAATATATTTTTGTAATTTTAAAGAATGCTGTAGAATGGATTGGCTGAAACCCAGTGAAAACATTGTCAAGAACAGAAAGAAAAAATCAGAAAAAATTGTAGACTATTAATGATCCTACCGAATATGAATAATTTTTAAGTAGATTTATTCGACCCATTTTTGGGACCGTAACAGGTAGTTTATCTCCAAGATCGAGAAAACCTTACAGGAATGATTATTCCAGATTCTCTAAAGTTCCAATACCTTGATAAGTTTTGTTTGGCTTGGTTGGTTTTATTTGGTTTGGTTTTATGGCATATCAACCTTTGTAGGTTATTTAATGTAAAATCCATTTTTGACATTTTAACAGTTCTATTTCAAACAATTCTGTTTAGCATAACTACAATTGTTTATTAACACACAGTTGAATGTTAAAACAGATCTATTTCAAACAATTTAGTTTAGCATAAGTACAGTGGTTACTTTACACGCAGTTAGATGTCAAAATAGTTCTATTTCAAACAATTCTATTTAGCATAAGTACAATTGTTTATTAACACACAGTTGAATGTCAAAACTGTTCTATTTCAAACAACTCTGTTTAGCATATGTACAGTTGTTTGTTAACACACAGTTATATGTCAAAAAGCTCTATCTCAAACAATTCAGTTTAGCATAAGTACCCAGTTTAAACACATAGTTAAAATGTAAAAACACTTAACTTCAAACTATTCAGTTTAGTGACATTACACTGTTTAATTCTATTTGAGCTATTGATGGGACTCTATTAGGTGCCATCACTCCGGGTCTGAGTTGACCTGAGAGGAATATAAATGAAGGAGTACTCCGCATTCCCCAATGCCCCAACATTACTGGTGTCTCACCATCAGATTGCTTAGTGTCATATACCGGAAAACTTTTAGGGGAGTCTTACCCCTCTGCAGAGACGCAGTCGGTTTATTCTAAAGCTCCAGCCGACTGGACCATAATCTGATTGGAATCTAACAATCAAATATACTTTAGTGTCATACCCAGGATCCCACGTTTTATTTAGACGAGGGAAGGACCCCACTCCTATGCAGGAGATAAAATCAGGGAATTCAAAGCCCGGTTGACAGGGATTGTGCAGGGTGACCCATAAAAGACTGACACATAAAAAAAAAACAGCTTTCGCTGCTGCTTCTGAATAAATACCTCGGCAAAGAGCCCCCTTGTGGATAATCTGTCACTGTGCCACGAATTGTAAAGCTGTACACTAAGCTTTTTATCCTGTTTGTACTTGGGGAAATCTTAATGCTCAAATGGATGACACAGTATTTTCTTTCTGGTGAAATTGTAGATCTGTCTGTTAAACAGTGAAATTTTATTATTCTACTTTATTCATTTTATACTGTAACATTTTTCAATCTCTTAAGATTACTTATAACCTTTGAAAAATAATATAAAAACATATAATAAAAACAAGAAAGTTAAAAGTTTTAAACATAAGTCAGCCCTTTGTGGACAAGTTTACACAAACTAAGTAGCTTCTTGTTTCATTTGCCTACTCTTAGCGAGCCAGTCTGCTAGGACTGTAGAATACCCAACTGCAGAGGATAAGACCCCACAACCAACGATTTTCCAGGACATAACACTTGACAATCTAATGGTGAGGCTCCAGTAATGCCGTAGCTCTGAAGAATGCATAGAAGCTCTTCATTGAAATCACTCCCATGTCCACTCTCACCTGGAATGGTAGCACCTGATAGGGTCTTATCTATGGTTCCTATTGAACCGTTCGATGACTTAACAGTGTGCAAACAAATGATTTATGCCAAATTGAATTGTTTGTAATAGAATTCTTAGATTATTTAACTGTGTGCAAACAAATGATAGATGTGTAATTGAATTGTTAGTGATACATAATAATACTTGAACCCATTTAACTGTGTGCTAACAAATGTATAATGTAGAATAGAATAATTATTGTTAAAAAGCATTATTGTAACCAATTCTGCAAACAAATGATTAATATGGAATAGAATTATAAGTGTTAGATAGCAATAATTGAAACCGTTTAACAGTGTAGAAACAATAGCAATACTAGTGCGCAAAAAAATTAGTACTAACTTATTTAAAAATGAAATTACCTGCCAACAGCGAGACAACAAATGACTGATATTAGATTGTGACTGTTTTAAAGCAATATTTGAAATAGTTAAACTGTGTTACCCAGTTAGCTGGGGCTGTAGTATACACCGACTGCACCACTGCAAAGGGGTAAGATCCCTGCCCCCAACGAGTGTCTTTGATATGACACAAAATAATCTGATGGTGGGGTTTCAGTAATCCTGGGACTATGGGGAATGCAGAGTACTCCTTCATTAGCATTGCTCCCAGGTCCACTCTGGCCCGGCGTGGTAGCACCTGACGGCCCTATCTATGGGTTAAATAGAACTAACGGCATGCTTATGCTAAACTGAATTGTTAGAAATAGAAATGTTTTAGACAATTAAATCGTACTTACATTTAAACGGCGTGCTTATGCTAAACTGAATTATTTGAAATGGAACTGTTTTTTGACTTTGAAACTATACTTACACAAAACTGATTGGGTTAATATGTTATTTATTGACCCGTCATTTTTCTTATCTTGGCTGGGTTGCTTAACCGTGGGTCACTGAGGGCCCAAAGCCACCCCACTAGCCTGCAAGCTGGTTCTCACGCTTCGGCATCCTGTCTCCAACTGACTCAAGCCGTCTGTGCCCTGGTTATATTATTGTCTAACGTCCACCTGCTTCCGCTGTTCTTCCGCTTATTTACAGAGGTGCGTCTCTTGATTGACAGCTCGGTCGAGGGTCAATCTATAGCAAATATAGGACTGTTTTGACATTTAACTGTATGTAAACAAAAACTGTACTTATACAAAACTGAATTTAAAAAAACTTGATTAGACTGAAATTGAAATGTTTTTCACATTTAAATTGTACTTACATTCAAACTGCGTACAATTGCTGAACTGACTTGTTTGAAATAGAACTATTTTCATAAGAATAGATTTGGTGTTGAATATCCTACAAAGGTTGATATGCTATAAAACCCAAACAACCAAACATTAAACTGGGTGCAAAAAAATAAACTCAGACTCGTTAAAATTATAATCAACAAACTGTGTTTACAAATCCCATATATTTAATGTGTATGTAAAAACAATTTGCCCGTGATTTAATGGTTATCTTCGTAGGAAATGGACACGGAGACACGAGTTCAAATCCTGGACGAGACTGATTGCGTTTCACATAGCACTAATACCCCTGGGAAAGGTATGAATCCAATTTTTCTCCCTCCAGCTATGGGTAAATAGTAGAACAGACTGGGTTCTTCAGCCTTGGTGAGGCAACTAGTCTAGGCGAAGGAAAACACTGAATTCAAACCTGTTAAACTCCGCTTAAAAATTGACCTTGTGTCATATCCTGCGAAGGGGTTGGTAAATATAGTAAAAACAATTTGGCAGTAAATAACCTACAATGGTTGATATGCCATAAAACCCAATCAACCTGAATCACACACACACACACACATATATATATATATATATATATAAAGAGGTTTTGGCATTAAATAACCTACAATGGCTGATATGCCATAAAACCAAACGAAACCATATCCTAGATATTTAGTAAGCAAAAGGTACTATTTACCAACCCCTCCGATCGGGCAGGATATGACACAAGGTCAATTTTTAAGCGGAGTTTAACAGGTTTGAATTCAGAGTTTTCCTTCTCCTAGACTAGTTGCCTCACCAAGGCTGAAGAACCTTGTCCGTCCTACTATTTACCCATAGCTGGAGGGAGAATAATGGGATTCATACCTTTCCCAAGGGTATTTGCCCGAAAGTGAACGTAATAGCGCGACTGGAGTACGAACTCGCGTACTACGATTCTGCAGTTCATCGCTTTAACCATTACACCACGAGGACACCCCAATAAGCAAAAGGTACCCCGCAAAAACAATCAGGGACGCCGACTACGCTGATGACTTGGCGTTACTAGCGAATACCCCTAATCAAGCAGAGACACTACTGCATAGTCTGGAACGAGCCGCAGCTGGCATTGGCCTCCATGTCAATGCAAACAAAACTGAATATATGTGTTACAACCAAACGGGTAACATTGCCACACTAGACGGAGCCTCTCTGAAACTTGTAGACAAATTCACCTACCTCGGAAGTAGCATCTCATCAACCGAAAAAGACATCGACACACGACTGACGGAGGCATGGACAGCTATCGATAGGCTCTCGATCATATGGAAGTCGGACCTAACTGATAAAATGAAACGCAGTTTCTTCCAGTCAGCGGTTGTGTCGATACTGCTATATGGATGCACCACATGGACGCTAACGAAGCGGCTGGAGAGGAAACTAGACGGAAATTACACAAGAATGTTGAGAGCAGTATTAAACAAGTCCTGGCGACAACACCCCACGAGACTCCAACTATACGGACACTTGCCCCCCATCACGAAAACCATACAAGTCAGACGAACCAGACACGCAGGACACTGCTGGAGAAGCAAGGACGAGCTCATAAGCGATGTACTCCTGTGGACCCCCACTTATGGATGTGCAAAAGTAGGACGACCAGCACGAACTTACATTCAGCAACTATGTGAGGACACAGGATGTAACCCTGAAGACCTGCCGGAGGCGATGAATGATAGGGAGAAATGGCGAGAGAGGGTCAGGGATATCCGCGCTGGCGGCGCGACATGATGATGATGATGATAAAGAGGATTTGGCATTAAATAGACTACAATGGTTGATATGCCATAAAACCAAACCAAACCAAATCATATATATTTAATATATTTGTATAAACTGGATTTGGCAGTAAATTACCAACAATGTTTGATATGCCATAAAACCCAACCAAACCAAATCATATATATTTAATATATTTGTATAAACAGGATTTGGCAGTAAATTACCAACAATGGTTGATATGCCATAAAACCCAACCAAACCAAATCATATATATTTAATATATTTGTGTGAACAGGATTTGGCAGTAAATAACCTACAATGGTTGATATGCCATAAAACCAAACCAGACCAAATCATATATATTTAATATATTTGTATAAACAGGATTTGGCAGTAAATTACCAACAATGGTTGATACGCCATAAAACCCAACCAAAAGAAATCATATATGTTTAATATATGTATAAAAAGGTGGGGCTTTAAATAACCTACAATGGTTGATATGCCATAAAGCCAAACCAAACCAAACCAAACGTCCTCTTTACGTGAACTTTTCCTTTGCAGTTTAGGCAAAGAAGTCTATGGACTTTTACTCACAACTTGTATTGCTCTCATTTTAAGTGGATCCCAGATGCTTAAAATAATTCAAGCTTTAGAAAATAACGATGTGACTGAACGAGGTGGTTTAATCAGTTTCAGTCGCCGAGAAATATATCGACTCATGAATTATGCGAGAATAAATCGGTTTGTCCAAGAATACAAAATTCTTTCCATTTTAGCATTTTATCTTGCATGTTTCAACCTTGGATTCCAAGGTGAACGGAAATCACGTGATATGTTTATCTAATAAAAAGTATTTAAAAAAACAACAACAACAAAAAAATGGAAATCATATTGAAATTGATATTATGTAGCGTTTCTATAATTAACTTATTATATTCTACTCCTATTTCAATAAAATAATTAAATACGCACACATACATGTTTTCCCAGTCGGCTAGGCCTGTAGAATACACCGACTACACCTCAGTAGAGGGGTTAGACCCCACCCCCGACGAGTCTCCTGATATATGACAATACACAATCTGATAATGAGATTCCAGTGATGTTGGAGCTTAGGGGAATGCAGAGTACCCCTTTATTGCCATCGCTTCCAGGTCCACTCTGGCCCGGATTGGAGCACTTGATAGGGTCCTATCTATGGGTTAAATAGAATAAAGACGTTGGTTGGCGTTTACCGTTTTTATACATTTAAACTGTGTATTTATGCTGAAATGAATTGTTTAAAATGGAACTGTTTTGACATTGAAACTACAAAACTGATGGAGAGGTTCCAGTGATGCTGGAACTTAGGGGAATGCGGAGGACACTTTCCGTGCCATCGCTCCCACGTCCACTTTAGCCCAGAGTGGTAGCACCTGATAGGGCCCTATCTATGGGTTATGGTATACTTATGCTAAATTGAATTGCTTGATTAAACTGAATAGCTTGAAATAGAAATGTCTTTAACAATTAAACTGTACTTATATTTTAACTGAGTGCTTATGCCAAACAGAATAATTTGAAATAGAACTGTTTTTTGACATTGAAACTGTATTTACACTAAACTGAATTGTTATATATAACTGCTTTAATAGTTTGAAATAGAAATGTTTTTGACAATTTAACTGTGTACTCCTGCTAAACTGAATTGTTTTAAAGAGAACTGATTATTTACATTTAAATGGATTTGGCGTTAAATAACCTATAAAGGTTGATATGCCATAAAATCCTACAAACCAACCAACCAACCAACCAACCAACACATACATGCGTATATGTTTTCTTTTGTTTTGTTTTGTTTAGTTTCTCTGTTTAATAGCATTGTAGAATTCGTGGGTTATTTAATGCATCGGCTGTTCTTGTAAAAGAAGAGAAGTGTTTCTCTCTAACCCACGGCTGGGAGATGGCCCAGTTCACCGGGGCGGTAGATAACACTGACTGCATCTCTGCAGAGGGTTAAAACCCCCACCAACTAGAGTCCAATATATTGTTGTATACTGACTTTCGACCCAGCCAAACATGCAATTCCAAAGTGATGCACCGGAAGGAAGTGACACATTCCGATGGCAGTTATGAGAAGAAATCGCGTAGGCAGGCTTTGCTGACAATATGGGACAAGGTAAAATCCCATGGTACACTCATAAACTGATGAACTGGAAGAGAGTGACATGTGAACTGCATGACAGTTATTTCCGCTTGATGTCGATCAAATATGCCATTCCAAAGATTGAGTGGGCGATTGAACTATTATATAACTCGGTGAAGACAGGAAGTCTGTTAGTTGGAGATCAGATGAGTTAGAGACAAGATGTGGTAGATAAAGCTACCCACTGGCAGAAGGGACCCTTGGGACCTCCAGTGAGTTTGGAGACCAGACCAGTTAGAGAGAAGATGCTGGAATAAGAACATATCCAAGAGAGGCTGGGCCCCCAGGCCCCGGGTGAGCAGTCCAGGAGAACGAGAACGAAATACGGCTATGTCCGGAGGGGCTGGGGAGGTCAATATATTGCAGTTCTGTTCGGTCTCCAACTCCCTCTCACACACAACCTTTCAAATAAAGTGAGAGGTATATTTTTTTAAAGAAGTCTTCGCTCGTCGTCTTTATTATTGTGCGCGGATATGATTATTCATACAAGATTTTATATTATTGTGTTGGGTATACAACAATATGATACTAAACAATCCGATGGTGAGGTTTCAGTAATACTGCAGCTTTGGGGAATACGAATTACCCCTTCATTAAAATCACACTCAAGTTCACTCTGGCCCGAAATGGTCGAACCTGATAGGGTCCTATCTATGGGTCAAATAGAACTAAACAGTATAATGACACTAGACTGAATTGTTCGAAAATAACTGTTTTCAACTGTGACAAGGCCAATGCAGATTGGGTAGTGTTCACCAATCGCCTGGGAGATCGGGATTCAATCCCAAGTCGAACCTTGGTGAGGCAACTATTCTAGGAGAAGGAAAACTCTGAATTAAAACCTCTTAAACTCCGCTTAAAAATTGACCTTGTGTCATATCCTGCCTGAGCGGAGGGAATATATATATATATATATAATCAACTAAACCAATCGCTCACATATAAGCAACCCTCAAATCTTACACGCACATACATACACACATATATATATATATATATATATATATATATATATATATATATAGCAACTAAATCACTCACATATATATATATATATATATATATAAACCCTCACACACATACACACACACGCGCACACACACACACACACACACATATATATATATATATATATATATATATATATATATATATATGTAAGAACAATATAGTGAAAATTGGGATTCGATAACCGTCCAAATACTGGAACTGGGATTATTTATGTTTGGATTTGGTCCCAAAGATGGAGGGAAAAAACAAATTTGATAAGAGATTGGTAGATAATTGTCGGGTCGTATATTCAAGGGAAAAAGAATAGTCGTGACAGCGGAAATAGTTTTAAAACTCTCGAAACAAATAAGGAAATGAAAAATGTGTACAGTCTATAATTGATTGGGTGATCTATTCCGGTGTATTTAAAAAAAATTGTGAGAGATCATTTCTTAAAAATATATTCTTTGGTGTAAGATCTGTAACATATCGATTTTTGGCAAGTGAGTGAATTTGGCTTTTCTTGGTTTTTATGAATATATATATATATATATACATATACATATATATACTTTAAGAAAAACAACAAAACCGGTCACATAGGAATATAAATTTATTTCAATCCTGTTACGCATTTTTGAAATTTCCAAAAACACGAAAAAAGTAACAGGATTTCTTCAGATCTTTTTGATAAAAAAAACTTAGAATAGACACATAGTAGTGGGAGGGGATAGTGGGAGGGGATAGTAGGAGGGGTGAAGAGTTACCTCTTCATTAAGCCCATTTTATTGCTCTGTATTATTGGTACATTGAGCTCTTTACCAGGAAAATTTTAAATATTCATTCATGAATAACTTCTTGTCCTGATGGAATTACTCCCAACTCCGGTTTAAGTGGAGCAAGAATATTATATATATATATATATATATTCTGCTAAATATATTCAATTTGGAGTGACGGTAAAAATGTAAAGACATTTTTATCGTAACTCCAAATTGAATATTTGACTCTGGTTTAATGTATTAGTATACACGGCAAAAGGTTTAGCAGGATATATATATACACAAGAATGTTGAGAGCAATATTGAACAAGTCCTGGCGACAACACCCCACAAGACACCAACTATACGGCCACCTGCCTCCCATCACGAAAACTATCCAAGTTAGACGAGCCAGACATGCAGGAAATTGCTGGAGAAGCAGGAACGAGCTCATAAGTGATGTACTCCTATGGACCCCTCATATGGCCGAGCAAAAGCAGGACGACCAACTCGAACATACATACAGCAGCTACCTGAGGATACGGGATGTCGTCCTGAAAACCAGCCGGAGGCTATGAACGATAAGGAAAAGTGGCGAGAGAGGGTCAGGGATATCCGTGCTAGCGGCATGACATCATGATGATGATGATTTATATATATATATATATATATATATTGTCATACAATGACAGACTGTTTCGTTGTACCACAACTCTTCAGTGTGGCTAGACACGTAGGACGCTTGAAGCTGGGATCAAAACCCGCCCAACTTTACGTTAGACTTAGTCTCAAACTGCTCGGCCGACAAGCGTACCACGTCAGCTAGCGAATTATAAGGTCACAGTGTTAGTTTGTTTACTTTTATACCTTACCGGATAACAGAGTGCTCAATTCGTTCGAAGAGCTTGGCATTATATATATATAGCAATTTTTCTGCACATGATACCAGCCCAATCTTTAAGCGGTGTATAACAGTATGCTCTTCTGCTTATTCCTTGTTGTTTAATGATACTAGCAAATTGATATGCATAATCTGCATAAGTGTAAGAAAGAGCCTAAATAAATATCTCTCTAAGAATAACTGAGGAAACTTGATTATGTTTTTTACCGCAGGTACTCTCCACGCAAGACACACATACTTTCCTCGTTCTTCTTTATTAGTTAATTTGAGTCAAGGGGGATCTAGTCACTAGCCAGAACGAATTTTTTTCATGCCGCAAGCAATTTTCTATCCACCCCCTACAACAACAACAGCCACCAACATCAATCTACAGTTCTTCCTTTTAAGTTGCCTCAAGCAACTATGGAGGAAAACACCATAAACAGTCCGAAGGATCTCTTCGGAAACGACCTGGAAGCACTCCCCAAGAAGCCAGAAGAGCCGGTAACAAGACCCTCTACTTCAACCTCTGAATGGCCATCGTTACTGGCTTCTCAAGTGAATAAGGAATCTTTGATCGTAGCTAGTTCCATCCCATCAGGTCAAAGAACAACAGCCGGTCCAGAAACGCCAGTTTACAGGTCCGTTAAAAAGAAGACACCCAAACAGTCTGAAAGCGATAGAGTAGAGAAGTATGCTCCCTACCTCAAAGGAACGGATATACTTCCCATCCGCGATTTGGTGACTGAATTAAACAAAGAGATTTGGTGACAACCATTAAACAAAGAGGTGCACGTAATGTAATGGTTATCATCGTAGGAAATGGACACGGCGATACGAGTTCAAATCCTGGACGAGACTGATTGCATTTCACATAGCACTAATACCCTTGGGAAAGGCATGAATGCACTTATTATCCCTCCAGTAATGGGTAAATAGTAGGACAGACTATGTTCTTTGGCCTTGGTGAGGCAACTAAACTAGGAGAAGGAAAGCTCTTAATTCAAACCTGTTAAACTCCGCTTAAAAATTGATCTTGTGTCATATACCGCCGGAGGGGAGGGTTTGAGTAAATAGGATTAAACAAAGAGTACATTCAATGAATATGTATCCCGACTTAAAGTCATTTTGGTTTGTTGGTTTGTTGGTTGATTTTATGGCATATGAACCCTTGTAGGTTATCTAATACCAAACCCTGTTTATACATATATTCAATATATATTCGCTGCAAACAAAATAATTTGTAGGTACAATATTTTTGAACGAGCCTGAGGTCGTGTTTTTGTTTTGTTTTTTAATGGCTATCTCATGCCAAATCCATTTTTGTCGAAGAATACTAGTAGTACTTTTGAACACATAGCTGGGAGAATAAGTAGGTTCATACTTTTCCCAAAGGTATTTGTCCAAAAGTGAACGTTATAGCGGCACAAGAGGTCAAACTCGCTTTTTACGATTCCGTGGTCCAGTGATTTAAAAATTGCACCATGAAGCCCCTCTCCCCGATCGTCTCTAAAATTGTTTCATTATCTGAAAATAATAGTTCTATCTGTACCGCATTGACGTGTTTCAATTATTGCTTTTTAACATTTTTAATTTATTCATCATGTCTTCCTTTGTAATTTAATAGGAATCATTTAGTTGTACACGTTTGAATATTTTCAAATATAGCCATTTATAATTCTATTCATTTGTTTGCACCCCGTTAAATACCGCAGCGTCATACTAAAAACTTCAATTTTCAATCGGTAATATCATATTTAAATGGTTTCAAGTATGGATAATGATTGATAATTTATTTTTTGACCCATCGGTGGGACCCTGACAGGTACTACCATTCCCAGTCGGAATAGACCTGGAAGTAATGGCACTAAAGATGTATCTGATATTCCCCCAAATTTCCGGACTGAAGTCTCACCAACGGATGCCATTTGGTATTATATCCTGGACAGTCACTGGAGAAGAAGTGTTACCCCTTGTAGAGGTGGTATGTATTTAGTTATTTCAGTTGATAAGCGTACGTATTTTATGGGTATTGCTCTCAATATTATTTCCTCCACAAATACAACACAAAACTTTACAATCGCGTAAAAGAAATGGAATAGAACACAACGAACATTAAACAACAAACAATTTAACATACATAAAACAGGATGTGAAAACAAATAAAAAACATGATGTGTAAATGGCCTTTTGGAAAATAAAGTTTGGCAAGTTAGAAGAAAAAATATTTGTTTACACGTGTGTGTATGTTTCGATGTTAACAGAGTCTGTAAATAAGTAGTTCTTACTTACATTAAGTTCATATCGTTTTTTATGATTGTGGCAACAGCGTATCGCATTGATGAAATAAAGTTTGTCAGTTTTTCTTTTGAACGTGGTTCACAGCCCTATGTAGCTAGGTCATGAACTTTGACTGTGGAAGAAAAGGAACTTGCCAGACAGAGTATCGGCTACAGCTTTACTGACTAACTGATTTCGTGAATGACTGTGTGTTACTTAAACCTTACTCAAAGAATCGTCCTAAAATTTTGGCACGTAGACATTTATTGACCAATCAGATTTGTATTTTACTATTTTATTTTAAAGCCTAAATATTTTCTGCTAGTTGAATTCCGATCCTATTTTTCTAGATAATCTTATTTTACGTTTTAGCTGATTGGTTGAAAAATATAAAAATGTAACTTAAATGCTAATGCGGTTTTGATCCTAAATTTCTAGAATGTTCTTATGTCTTTTTTTATGGTTTATTTTAAGACTAGAAAAAATGTATATCCCATACCCTAAGCAGCAATGCATTCGGGGTATTTTACTACCTCATACAACTGGGCTGGGTCGGTTTTGAGTTGACCGGGAGAGTACTGTGTTTTATGATGAGAATGGTTGGACAAATAAATTGTCTTGAAATTTGGGGTTGTTTTCATGACTATACTGATGCCATTCTCTGCTTGTCATGTTTTTACATTTTGTAATGTATGCATTTCACGTTTAAATGACCGATGTATAGAATCATGTATGGAAATTTTAAATGTTTAATTAATTATAGAGTTAATTAAGAAGAGAAGTAGTAACCTCTGAAATTGATAAGTGAGAAAAGAAATTCTTAGCTTGACAGGTCTGAATTTGAAAATAATTGCAGGATTAAGTTTAAAATAATCAAGTTAAGCGACCAGCACGGAGTTCGCTACTCTGTTTCATCATTCATCCCTATTATCCATCGTTTCTGTTTAGTCTTCGTGGCAGCATATAGTTATCAGCCAACACTGGCTTGTCAAATGTGTCAGAGCCCATGAGAGAACGTCACTTCTGTTTAGTTTGGTTTGGTTTCTTTGTTTAATATCAACCATTGTAGGTTATTTAATGCCAAAGCCATTCTCCCAGAAGAACAGTAATGGTACTATTTAACCCACAGCTGGGAGAATAAGGGGGTTCATTCCTTTCCAATGGTATTCGTCCGAAAGTGAACGTAATAGCGCGACTGGAGTTTGAACTCGCTTACTACGATTTCGCAGTCCATCGCTTTAAACATTACACCACGAGGACACCCCTGTCACTTATGTGTTCGACCGTCTTTCTCCTGCTTGTCTTGTTTCTCTTACGTGAATGTTATGCAGAGTTTTGCTTCCAGAATTTCTTCAAGTCTTCACGTACCTTTCTTTTATCATTCCCATCATTTTTTCTCCTTGCATTTTGATAGACTCTATGGTATGCATCCCTACAGTTGTATGCACACAGCTAGAAAATGTTAATTAATTGTTTGGCGAGTATAATTGTTGGTAGGAAGTGCGGTTATTTTAAAACAGTTACGGGCACTCATAGACCAAATAAGTGTTTATGATGTTTGATGACCCCAAGGTTATTTGACAGTTTAGTTTCCATATGGACGAGAAAGTCACTCGACTAAAGGATCCAAGAAAATTTAACGTACCTTCAGTTTGTAAGAAAATTGCAAAGCAAACAGGAGATAGTTTTTTATCGCTACTTCAACTATGCTATTATCCAACTAGCTCCTGGTAGGTTGTAAGCGGTTAATGTACATATTATATATTGACCCTCGACTGAGCCTTCAATCAAGAGATGCACCTGTGTAAATAAGCGGAAGAACAGCAGAAGCAGGTAGACTTTAAACAATAATATAATCAGGTGCCCGGGGCGGTTCGAGTCAATTGAAGACACGGTGCCAGCTTGAGAATCAGCTTGCAGACTGTGGGCTTGCGGCCCTCAGTGACCCACGGTTGAGCAACCCAGCCAAGATGAGAAAGAATTGCTGCTATGGCCAGAAGAACTTGGGTCAAAAAATTAGCCCGTCCTTGTCTCCACTCACCCCTCGTGAATAAAGTGTGAGAGGTTATATTTTTATAAAGAAGTGTGTTCGTTCGTTCATTGAAAATCGTCATTATGTTTGATTATGTTCCACATAAATTTATAGTTGAATATTTGTATTATGGATATACAACAGAACATAGGAAGTTATTGTGTATAAATAAAGTATGTGCACATAAAAATTTAGTCTCGTTGTCATTGAGCTAACCAATGAAATTAATATGGAACAAAGAAATAAGCGATGGCGAACGAAAAAGCTGAGATTACACACAAGTACGGAACTAGAACATAGCAAGTGGTGACGAATCTACAGCAGAGGAGCTGAGTGTCGAACGAAGAAGTTAGAAGTAAATTGGAGAATATAACGCCAACAATTCCGATATTCTTGTAATTTTTTTTTCTTCTGATGTTCCAATACTTTCTGAATTTATAGTTCAATTCTTTTCTGTTTCTTTTCTCCCCGTTTTCATTATAAGTATCACACATATCTAAATACCGAAATTCGATTCCACTAAAACTTGTATATTTTTATTGTGTACTTCAGAATTCCTAGTTCTTTTTCGTTTTTGGAAAATACCTTGATATCCTTATATTGAATGTGGTTATCTTTTTCTGTGGTTTTGTAAATTTGCGGCTGTCCTGTGCATTTCCTAGATATATATAAGAGTATTAACATGGCTATTACAAATGACAGTACGGTGGGTGTATCTTCTTGGAAGATAGCTTTTTTTAATGATATCATCTATACTTCAGTTTGTCTTAATGTAGTTCATTCGACTTTTCTATTTTGTACGGCTTTTGTGGTGAAGTTTAAGACTTTGCCAGGTATTTTTTGGCATTCTATTACTTCTTGCGGTTTTGTCACGCCAATTTTAGTCATCTGGCCGACCTCAACAATGCGGCAAGTTGGAAGGTCTCGGCTCGTCGCATACTTTCCGACTCTTCCAGCTCACTTACCAAACCTTTTTGGATCATTGTTTGCGCACCAATTACAATTGGTATCAACGTTAAGTTCAATATATTTTTCGTCCTCTGGGAAGGTCCAAGTACTTGTCACTCTTTTCGTTTTCTTTGATTTTTACCCCATGCTCCGCCAGGGTAGCAAAGTCTACAACTGAACAACTTTTTTTTTATATACTATCTCTAGGCCTGATCTTTTAGTCGGGATCAGAATATCAGTTCGTATCTTAAAATCCCAGAGAATTTTATGCCTGTTATTCTCTTGAAGAGTTTCTGGTTTGTGTATATACCATTTAAAAGTATGTTTAAATTAACTTTCTTGCATAATTCCCGGCGGATCATCTTTCCTACCCAATCGAGTCTACTCTTAAATTGTTTTTCGAACTAATTTTCTGAATTGGCTTATCATATGATCAATTGTTTCATCTCTATCACCACACACTCTGCACTTGCAATTCTGTTGCGTCTTATCTATTTTTGATTTTACATAGTTGGTCCTTATGGCGTTGTTTTGCGCTGCTAGTAGAAGAGATTCAGTTTCTCTCTTAAAGTTTCTCCCTTTTTGGGCATGTCTCTGAGATTTTCACACCAATGTTAGCTGGTGGTCTATCAGTTGAGTCTGAGTGAGCGTATCTTTTCTCTGGTCTCCCGGACTCTTTTCTGAATTCTAACTGATTTTTAAATATTGTGATCTCTGATTCCATGCTTATATCATGTCTATATATTCTATATCAGTTTGTGTCAGATTTTCTTACTCTTCATTTTTGGTTTGAATTTGTTTGGCTTCTTTGTTTAATGGTATTTCAATATGTGTGGGGTATTTAATTCCAAAGTTATTCTTGATGAAGAACAGTAGTGATACTATTGAACGTATAGCTGGGAAGATAAATAGGTTTATACCTTCTGCAAGGGCATTAGTCCAAAAGGGAATGTAATTGCGAGACTAGTGTTTGAACATGCTTACTTTGGGGTCACAATCCAGCACTTTTTGTCATTACGTTTCGGGGATCCTCCCTTTTCATTTTTAGAAAATAATGTTGTTCCTCCATATGCAAAAATGGTTTTATCTTTTCCTGTGTCTTTATAAATTGGTTCCCTCTTCATCCGACTCAGCATTATTATTATTATTATTATTTACTGATTAGACTTATTCTCATCACGATTAGCTGATGGTCTTTCCCTCGAGTTTGAGTGGCAGAAAGTCTCTTCAAGTCTCCATGAAACTTCTCAGTATTCTGACCGTTTTTAATAATGCTGTAGTTGGGATGGCCTCTTCTCGTCCGCCAACTTCCAAGTCCGCCAACTTCCAAGTCCGCCAACTTCCAAGTCTTCCAGTATCTTTAGTAATCCTATAGTTACAGTACCAAAAGCACCTATCTTAATTTGTATAATTGCCACCTTCATGTTCCACAGCTTTATCAATTCTCTAGCAAGGTCGAAGTACTAATCCTTCTTTTCACATTCTTTCAGTTTTATTCTGTGGTAAGCTGGGACAACAAAGTCGACAATTTTGCAAATTCTCTTTTTTTGCTGATTATTATTAGGTACAGTCTTCTGGCCGAGATTAGGAGGATCTGTCCGTATGTCCAATTCCTGAAGGAGTTTATGTGTGTCATTTTCTAGGACAGATGCTGGGTTGTGCATATACCATTTGTTCGTATGGTTATATTTAAATTTCTTGCACATCTCCCGGTGGATCATCTTGCCCACCCAGTCAGTCTAGTCTTATACCTTTTCTGTGCTAATTTGCAGTATTTTCTTATCATGTGATTGATGGTTTCATTTCTGTCACTGCATAGCCTACATTTGCTATTTTGTTGCGTCTTATCTATTCTCGCTTTGATATAATTGGTTCTTACGGCGTTGTTTTATGCTGCTATTAGAAGAAAAGAGTCTGTTTCTCTCTTAAAGTTTCCTTTTCTTAGCCAGGTCCCTCTCATTCCTGGTTTTTCATAGAAGCATTAGCTGATAGTCCTTCACTGCAGTCAGAGTGGCTGCAAGTCTTCTCAGGTTTCCAGGACTTTTCTCGGGATTCTGGACGATCTCAATAGTGTTGTCTTTTGGAAGATCTCGATTCGTCCTCTAATTTTCATACCTTCCAGCTACCTTTCCAAGTCTTTGTGAAATGTTACAAAAGCGCCAATCACAGACTGTATAACCGTAAAACTTACCGTTAACCATTGTTCACTCATACCAGAGTTCTTTTAAAGAAATGCCACGTCATCTACGATGTCAGTGGATAGAATTTTCCGCAGGAACCGGAAGCGAACCTTGGCATCCCCCATCACCACGTTCTTCGGCGAATTTTATCATATATTTTCTTTCAATTTTTTCTTCTTTCCAAGTTTTAACTGTGAAACCATAACTCATTTCATCACGTATAAATATTTTCCCTCGTTATTCCTGTTTCATTTTTGTATCTTTAATTTCATTTTGTATAGTTTAAAGCTATTTTGTTTGCGTGTTATATTTACTAGGATCGTTTCTGTAGTGGTAGCGTATGAAGAGGTTAAAAAAATTCCCAAAGTATAGTGGCTCCCAAAAAACATCGGACAGGAAGTAGGAGCCTGAAAAATAAGACTTACCAGCGATAGAAAGAAACCGGTTCTCACTTCAGTGGAACCCTTCTCACTGAAAAGATGTTTTCAACTAGGCTGTTACCAAGGTAGCACGCCTGTTTACCAAGTTCCTGATTATTGCATACTGGTTATTTCTGCTGCTAACAAGCCGACTTTGCCGAAGTGTATCTCACTAAAAACACCCACTGGACATAACCAACGACTTTGGATTTATCAACCACAAAAATGAATAATATATTTCAAAGACTTTTTTGTGAAACGCAATTATTTTCAAATGGTCCCGGAAGACATTTCCTTGCTACAGAATAGCTGTATTGAACCCAAAAATAAAGTTGAAATTTGAAAGGTATCTTTCCCTTTTTTTTCTTCCTTCGGCAATTCCTTTGCAGCCATCTACAGACTAAGAAGTGGCAAACGAGTTAAATTAGGTAGAGAAGAATCGAATGGAGTAAGATACACTAAATACAAATACCCACAACCTATGAAAATAAAAACAAAATTGCCAACAACTAAATCTGCTGGATCCCCCATACATATATTTTTTCATTTAAAATCGTAATATTTGGTATAATGTATAGTAGAAAATCTGCCTCAGTTTTTCTGCATTTCATTGTTTTTGTGATTTATATAAATAAATCTGCTTGTCCTTCATATCCGTTACCTTAACGAATTTTCTGATATTTTTTTGTTCTCGTCGATTTTATTCTTATTTTCTGTGTAATTTTGGTTTTCTATTTGAAACTATCTATTCACAAATTTCTTATATCCGTTTTCTCTTAGTGGATTTTCACACAATCATAGCGAGATTGTTTTAATGTCAACTCAGTTTCATTATTAGATTCGTACATTTAAAGTAGTATTCGTTCATTTTATAGGATATCAGAAACAACTAGTCCTTTGTTATTATCTTTTCCATCATCTGTCAAGTGGTCGCTTTCCATGATATATATTTTTTACGTTGGATAGTTAATAAGGATCTAATTGTTTTTTAGTACATTTAAACCTTTCTTGTCGTATACATTGAATGGCATTTCTGCCTCACTGCTTCTTAATTGCATAGAATAACCCATATAATATATTTCTTTAAAATCCTCTTATTGTTATATAGTCATCTACATCATCATTCAGGATCACAACGACACCATAATTAAGACGCATGAAGGAAGGAAGACGCAAGAAGAATTAAGATGCAGGAAGGAAGACGCAAGAAGACTTCTTTAGAATTATATTCACCTCTCACTTTATTGCAAGGGTTCGAAAGGTTAGCATGTGAGAGGATGCTGGAGACCGAACATAAACTTCATATTTTGACCCCACTGTTATGACCGTCACGTTGTGTCTTTCTTGTTCTGCTGATGTTGGGGTCAACTCCATCGGGGGTTTCCGAGGACCCCCTCGGTCAGGTGTGGCCTTCCCTACCACATCTCGTCTCTAACCCTCTGGGAGTCTTCTGGCAACTGCATCGGGGGTTTTCCGAGGTCCCCCTCGGTTGGGTGTGGCCTTCCCTACCACATCTCGTCTCTAACCCCCTGGGAGTTTGCTGGCAACTGCTTTGGCACCCCAAACTCAACTGAGTTAAATAATAATTCAACGCCCACACGATCGCCTACTGGATCTTTTAATCGGATGTTTAATCGTCATCAAGCGGAAATAACTGTCATGCAGTTCAGAGGTTACTCTCTTCCGGTGCATGACTGTAATGGCACAATGAGACCTTCACCTTGTCCCATATCATAAGCCTTAATCCGCCCACGCGATCTCTTTCCATTACTGGCCATTGGAATATGTCACTTCCTTCCGGTGTATCACCTTGGAATAGCATTTTTGGGCCGGGGCGAAGGTCAAAATATTACATTATGATCATTTTCTCCTTGTATTTGTTTACTTTTGAATGATTCTAGTAAAGAACGTGGTAGGTAAGGCTTGGGATAATTTCAATTCTGATAACCACAGAAGTGAATTGAAATTTTCCACAAGCTGATTTTTCAATCCCAACTTAGTTCATTATTGAAGCACGCAGTTCTTTTTCATCAGCTTGAAGACCGATGCTGTGTGTATGAGAAAGAGCGCTTTTCTCTGTCAAGAGATTTTCATTATTTATTTTGTTATAAATTTGCTGGCACCATCTGATGAAAAACATTATTTTAAAATATGTATTAATAAACAAAGAATTTATAAACAAAGAATTTATGTACTGTTTTACATTATATCATCAATTAATGCATTTCCAATTCAGAGCTATGTGACAGTGATAAAAAAAAAGGTTACGTATCCTAACAAACACCATCATAACTATATTTCACGCAAGAAGGGAAGGGTAAGTATATTCAAAATGATTTTAATGGAATGATTTAATCTAAGACAATATTGAACGGTATTTTTTTTCTTCTTTGCTTTGCGCAATATAAGTAAGTAAAGTTGGCGACCGAAGTCGAGAGCAACCAGAAGGCTCCCTTTTCTATAGCTACGACAACGAGATGTAGGTGAAGGCGCTACTCCTTTCGCTGGATTGCTCCACTTTACCCTTGATACGTACCTTATATTACAGAGTGTTAAAGCCAGGAGATATCAAGTACCATTTTTAAAGTTTTTGGTATGCCTCGACTTGGGATTGAACCCAGATCTCCCGGACCATTGGCGAACACTCTACCCAATAGCCAATGAGCCGGTTTGGTAAAAAAAAAAACGAAGAAAATATACTGACAGATAAAAATAGATAAAGAAATGAATAAATCTATCGATGAAAAAATTAAACTATAATGCTAGTACTTAGAAGTTTAAATTTTCTTTTCCGGAGAAGCGGTGTTGTGCTTTGTTTCGAAAATTAGTATACATTTTCAAACACACACAACACTCAGACACGCACACATACAACACACAGCGACACATAACACGCAGAGACACAAACTCACACACAGCACGCAGAGACACAGACACAACACACACACATACACACACACACATACACACACACAACAAACACATACACACACACACATACACACACTCACACACACTCACAACATACATAGACACTCACATATACACAACACACACACAACACACACAGCACTCACACAACACACACACAAAACACACAACAAACACACACATGCAGTCCCCCCACACACAGCACACACACTTACAATACACGCACATACACGCACACACGATAAAGACAAAAGCAAAGTTAATTTGAAATAATAAAAAAAAATCGATCATCCTTCAGTTTATAAATATAAAAAAATTGATATCCCATAAAATCCTATTTCACATCGGAAGTGAGGGGGGGAAAGAATATTCACTCATACGTACACACAACCCACAAATACAACAAACACAACACACAAAAAACACACACACATACAGGACACACACACACACACAATAAAGGCATAAAAAAAAACGAAGTAAATTTTAACGAATTAAAATACGATCATCCTTCAGTTTATAAATATCTAAAATAAATCATAGTCCACAAAATCATATTTCACATTGGAAATGAGGGGGAAAGAATATTCAAAATACGATTAACGTCATACTATAATCTTAAATGATATTTTTTCAAAAAGAAAAAATACACACACACACACACACACACACATTTTATCGGACAGGTCTGATTTCTATATGATCGATAGCTTATCGATAGCTGTTCATGTCTTCGTTAGCAACGTGTCGATGTCTTTTTTGGTTGATCAAACGCCAGTCTCTTGCACTATTCCCAATGAATTCCCTTTCACACCCAGTCATACTTAGTGTTGTAGTTACTGAGTGCCATATTAGTCCTGGTATTTGAAGGTGTTTACTTTTCTTCTTGAGATATTCCTTTCGCAGCCTCGCCCCGGTCTTCTTGTGTACAATCGCGTCACTTTGTCGGTTGAAACATCGATACACTAATTTCCTTCTCAATTATGAGACCTAGTTTTTACTTTTTTTTTCTGTTTGACAGTGTCTTTATTAGCTTCCGTATAAAATTTGCTCTTTTTAATGCGGACTTTGAGTGCTTGCAGTGGTCCATCGACGGAATCATCTATAATGGCGGGTCCTCATCCCCCTTCTTTTCTTCACACATACTGTCTATGTAACCTCTCGGATGTAAATCCTTGTGCATAGTTGTTAACTTTCTTATCGTTTGCTCGATTTATCTGAGTTCATCCCTTTGTAATATAATGGCCGAGGGATTTCGTTTAATGCCTTTGGGTTTTGTTAGGTTGAGAACTTTCGGCTCGGTGCATGGGTTACTTGGGTGCAACATTAAGAACAGATGTTCACGCGCACACCCGGATGAAGTTGACGTGTCACTCAGAGATGTCACAATAGATGGAAAACGGTTACAGAGTGCGGGTGTCGTCACGCACCGGAATCACGCGGAGGATTTTCGGAGATTTTGAAAAAGTCAGTTAGTTGAGTAGAGTTGAATCCTGCCTCGGAAGAAGACGGTTGCCTTTCGCTGGCTCACCGAAGCCAGGCCAGTGGCCTTTCTGACGGGTGCCGCACGAGAGGGGGCGGGGAGATGGAAAAGCTAGAATAGAAAGAATGTGTATCTCTCTCCTTATGTCGAAGAACTTTTAAACTCAAAGGTAATAAAAAGTTTCGTACCTGAACTGAGAAGTCGTTACGTGTTTTTCGAATTTCGAGATTCCTATGTTCTATCTTTTTGGACATTCGATGTACGTTTCACACATAACCATATCATGGCTATGGTACACCTTGACCATTTAAAAACTTACCCAGAATATATTTATTGGAGCACAGCCCTGTAATCTCATAATCTTTTTAATATATCACTCGATTCTATATATATATATATATATATATATATATGTGTGTGTGTGTGTGTGTGTGTGTGTGTGTGTGTGTGTGCCGGAATGATTTGTCGGTTTGGTTTGGTTTGTTGGGTTGTATGGCATATCAACATTTGTAGGCAATTTAACACCAAATCCATTTTTATGTAAATAATCAGTTCTATTTAAAACAATTCAGTTTAGCATAAGTACACAGCTGAATTGTCAAAAACATTTCTATTTGAAACTATTCAAGCAGTTATATATAATAATTCAGTTTAGTATAAGTACAGTTTCAATATAAAAAAAAACAGTTCAATTTCAAATAATTCAGTTTAGCATAAGCTTTCAGTTTAAATGTAAGTACAGTTTAATTGTGAAAAATATTTCTATTTCAAGCTATTCATTTTAATCAAACAATTCTGTTTAGCATAAGTATGCCGTTAGTTTTATTTAACCCATAGATAGGGCCTTATCAGGTCCCACCACGCCAGGCCAGAGTGGGCCTGGGAGCAATGGCAATGAAGGGTTGCTCCGTATTCCCCAAGGTTGCAACGTTACTGAGACCACACCATCAGACTGTTTAGTGTCACATCTAGGACATTCATGGAGGGGGGTCTTGCCCCTCAGTTGAGGTGCAGTCAGTGTATTCTACAGCCCTAGTCGATTGGGCAATGCGCGATAAATAATTTAATCCGCAAATAAACCGAAAGAAGAAACACTTTCAGACCCCTATTTACAGACAATTTTATACAAAAATGGGTTTATATTTTTATTAAACATATATATATATATACATCATCATCATGGCGTGCCGCTGGCACGGATTTCCCTGACCCTTTCCCGCAACCTGTCCCTATCGTCCGTCCCATTCGGCAGATCTTCCATGCAACATCCTATATCAATACAGAGCTGTTGTAAATAGGTTCTAGCTAGTCGCCCTACCATTGCTCGTCTGTGGGAGGGAGTCCTCAGGAGTACATCATATATGAGCTCGCCTTTAATTCAACAGCAGTGCCCCTCATTCCGTGCTCGTCTAATTTGGATTGTTTTCAAGATGGGTAGTAGGTGTCTGTACAGCTGCTCCTTTGGGGGGATGCTGCTTTCAGGACTTGCTCAATATACCTCAAGGCATTCTTGTGCAATTACTGTCAATACGCTTACTCAGCGTCCGTTTAGTGCATCCACACAACAGTATTGACACGACCGCTGCTTGGAAAAAAACTGCGATTTATTTTATCAAGTCTGATTTATATATAACAGATAGACTATCGATGGCTGTCCATGCCTTCACTAGTCGTGTGTTGATATGATTTTTGGTTGATGAGATGCTGCTTCTGAGGAAGGTGAACTTGTCCACAAGTTTCAAAGATATTCCATTTAGTGTAGGGATCTCGCTTCTTTGATTAAAACACAGGAACTCTATATTGTCTGCGTTGACATGGAGGACTATGACACCTGCCGCCCGTCCCAGACTATGCAGCAGGAGTTCGGCTTGGGCAGGTGTATTTGCCAGAAGCGCTATGTCATCAGCGTAGTCCGCGTCCGTAATCGTTCGCACGTGTTATTATCTGCTTCTTACCGTTTCCAGAGTAAAGCCATTTTCTTTCATTAAATCTACTGACGTTCGAAGAACGTATACTAGGCAGAAGATAAACAGGTATGGGGCTAATGTGTCCCTTGTAGAAATCATGCGACAATTTCCAAGAAATCTGTCTCTATCCAGTGAGCGAAATTTTACTTTATATAAACGTAGAGCATTCAATAAGTTTCCAGACTTTTTTGTACAGGCATTTAAAATTGTCGTAGACTCTGGAAAATCAGTATGTTATTGCTATACATCTCGTGAGGTGACTGACCAATTTGTAAGATTTCAGGTTCAAATGAATAGCTACAGCAGCAATTGAAATACACCCTATTAAAGCCTGATTGTCACAGTTGGTGAATATCAAAACTGCAATCTGGACGTGAGGACACTTTAGAAGAACGATATGCAATAAAATTATGTTTAAACTTTGAAAAAATGCCACAGAAACGTCTGGAAGGCTTCAGACTGCTTTTAGAGCATCTTACAGTAAACGAGCATCAGTTTTTGAGTGGCATAAGAGATTTAAGGAAGGCTGGGAGTCTGTGAGGGATGATGAGAGGTATGGCAGGATTCAATACACCAGAGTTGATTGGCCAAAGGGTAAGAGTTAGGGTTACTATGTTGAGGTTTTAAGGGAGTTCAGGACGAGATTCCGTAGGAAGAGGCCAGCACTCTTCAAATTGGGTCAGTGGCATTTCCACCAGGACAATGCGCCAACCCACAACTCCATCACAGACTATTTGAGCAAGATGGGCATCAAGACAGTTTCTCACCTTCCCTATAGTCTAGACCTTGCTCCCTGTGACTTTTGCTTATTCCCTAAGCTCACAGGCTGTCGTTATGAGACAATTGAGGAGATGTAAGAGGCTGTGACGAAGGTCATTGACACGCTGACACAAGAGGACTTCCATGGGGTTTTCCAGAGGTTGTTGGAACGGTACAACAAGTGCATTGCATCTGGAGGGGAGTACTTCGATGGGGACTAGAGTTTCATGTGTGTACTATCAATAAAAGTGTCCAAACAAAAAAAAAAATCTGGAAACCTATCTAATGATCCTCGTATGATAAAAATAAGTGGAAAAATTGATAAAGAAAACTTTTACGACGGGTTTAGTGGTTATAATTCGTTCTTACTTGAATAAAGAACGAAAAATTACAATGAAATCCGTTGTAAGTCTTTGGATTATCCACTTTCCCATTAATTTTTATCAACTTATCAGATTTACCAAAACTTCCACTTCCTCCCCCTCTCTCTCTCAATCTATCTCTCTCAATCTATCTATCTATCTACCTATCTATCTCAATCTATCTATCTATCCATCTCTCTCAATCTATCTATCTATCTATCTCAATTTATCTCTCACTCTCTCTCTTTCTCTCTCTCTCTCTCTCTATATATATATATATATATATATATACCTAGAACTAATATAAAAGGGTATTTGATAAATAATGGTGAGCTTTGATTAAAAGATAAAAACTATTTTTCATACCTTTACTATAAATGTTTACTCGCTATTGGTTCATTGCAAACATTCTTTTAATTAAGCAAAAGATTCTTTGAGGCTATTCGAAATATCGCAAACATGACTCTCTTGTCTGGAATTATAATTTGGCATCAATTTTTTCTTTTTCTGGATGAGAAGAGCAACCTTTTTGAAAGCCGCAAAAAAGTGCAGAGGGAAGCATCTTTTAGTTGACAAATCGGCTGAAAATGGGTTTGACTATATGAGTCATAATCAATAATTACACATATGTAGATATAATCGATGAAATGAATAAACATTGATTCTCCGCTAAAGAAAAGTTTCAGGCGCAGCGGTTAGCGAAGATGGTTATACTGTTGGTCTTCTGGGATATGAAAGGACCCCCCCATTATAGACTGAATTAAAAGAGAAGACACTGAGAGAATGGTTACCTATTACGAACTCATTAATAATGTTTCCTTTTATTTATTGGCGAATTCCTCGGTATGTCAATTGAAATACATAGATATAAAATGTAGGATAGATATAATTCGCAGTTTCTAATGTACGGCAATGGTATGAACACTCACACAAATATATACATAGTCACCCACACACCGATCGGATTCGTCCTATCAGATCTCTTCAGTGTGGCTGGGATCGAAACCTGGTTGACTCAATCGCCAATCCAAGATTCTACCACTCAGCAACAAAGAAACTAGCGCAAGCGAAGGAAATTTAAACGGTTATGTATCACAATTGTTATTGTTTAAATATATCTGCTTAATATATATATATATATATATATGTATATATATATATATATATATATATATATATATATATATATATATATATATATATATATATATATATATTGTTTACATATATCTGCTTAATAATATAGCTTAACGGCTACCGAGAGCTCGATTCATATAAAGAGCCTTGCATTACGCTAATGGCAACCATTTACTTTTCTCGCTAGAGAACTTAACCCTACAGGGGTAGGGGAGAATGAATATATATATATATATATATATATATATATATATATATATATATATATATATATATTGTCATCCACAAACAGATCTGTGTCGTTCTTTCAGAACTCTTTAGTGTGGCTATACAGGCTAGATTCCTGAAGCTGGGATCGAAACACGGTGGTAATTTACTAAGCTTTTTGTTTAGATGTGGCACAAGGCCATATGAAAGGGGCACCCAATGAGACTCGAACTCACTCGTGTAGGTTTGCTAGTCGAGCTTGCTAACCATTACACCACCAGAGGCGCCTAGGGATCGAAACACGGTGACTGAAACGCCAATCCACCAAGATTCTACCATTTAGCGAATATCAACGCAAGCAAAGGAAATTTAAACGGTTATGAATCACAATTGTTATTGTTCACATATATCTGCTTAATATATATATATATATATGTGTGTGTGTGTGTGTGTGTGTGGGTGTGTATAGTTGGAATTCGCAAAAGGGGAGCCAAACTTTTTTTAAATGAAACATAAATGCACACATAGAGAAAACAAAATAAACACACAAAACACGCACGCACACCCTTTTACGTATATATATATATATATATATATATATATATATATATATATATATATATATTATATATATAATGGGAATTCTGTATATGCTTGCAAGGGAATCAGGATTTAATAATTGCCATATCTAGCACTCACATAGATTTATTATATTCCTCATATATTCTATACAAGAATAATCCACACCCCCTGTTTTCGAATGCTGACTGGATATTACAAATATGTATATATATATATATATTTCTAAATTTAGTTGTACATTCCATATTTTTGTATATATATATATATATATATATATATATATATATATAAAATGGTCACACACTCACACACACAAATATGCGCGTGTGTGTGTGTATGTGAGAGTGTGAGGGAGAGTGATATATATATATATATATATATATATATAGAGAGAGAGAGAGAGAGAGGGAGAGTAACAGCTGCCACTCACATTCATAGAAAGCTTTTCAATTGAATTGAGCACTCTGGTATTCGGTAAGGCAAAATGTAAACAAACGAAAGCTACTACATAATGAATCATAATAATCATGATAATTCCCAAGCTGGGGTGGTTCACCTGGTGGCTGAGCGATATTATACTAAGTACTACGTAAACTTGGGCGGGTTTCGATCCAAGTTTCAGGCTTCCTACTTGTTTAGCCACACTGAAGAGTTTTGATACAACGAAATAATCTGCCCGTGGATGACAACGCACACACACACACACACACATATATATATATATATATGGGGAATCTGCATTAAGGAAACATGATTTATTAATCTTTCGTGCGCGTTATAGTAGATACACAGGCATGAACATAAACACAAAATAAAATGTATAAACACCTATCAATACACACACATCACTATATTTCCACATTTTGTATATATATATATATATATATATATATATTTATATATATATATATATATATATATATATATATATATATATATGTATATTTATATATATATATATTCGTGTGTATGTGCTTGCATGTGTCCGATCAATTATTGCTTGTACGTACCTGCTCTCGATCATATATATATATATATATATATATATATATATATATATATATATATATACCCATGGCTACCTATCGGCATTCGTAAAGGCACATGACTTCATATGGTTGTGTCAGTGGCGATTCTTTAGGCTTGCCAACTTTCTTAGAGGCTCGACCACATCCTTTCGCTACACTTTGCCTGAGCTGAATAGCAATAAGCGTTAAAGGTCACTGCTTGTCACTACCTTCAGCCTGCAGCGATATGTAATAGCATTAATTACAACCCCAGCTTGTAGGAGGAATTCTCTTCTATGCTACTCCCGTGAAAACGGGGGTATTTGCGATTCAGTCTTTGGCTTTAACATCAATCTATTTCTAAGAGCAGTTCTCATCATGCACCCGCACATACACACCCACTGACAAGCATGCACACATACACGTGCATGCATGCACACACACACACACACACACACACACACACACACACACACACACACACACATATGTGTATATATATATATATATATATATATAACATTTAAATTCATTTGCATATCTTATCTATTTTCATATATATATATATATATATGTGTGTGTGTGTGTGTGTGTGTGTGTGTGTGTGTGTGTGTGTGTGTGTGTTGTTTAATTTTAATGGCAGTTAAACCTCTGTAGGATTTTTATATGTAGATTATTAGGAATCGTTTCCGTATCTATATTTTTTGTTCAAAAGCTTCTTGTTTTTTTTGCATGTTATTATCACACATGAATAAGCAATACATACATATATATATATATATATATATATATATATATATATGGGGGGGTTAAAAAAATTATTCATTCGGTTTTCCGGCATGTATATCTTCAGTTTGTTTCTTTTGCCAGAGAACATTCATTAATTTACTTGGATCTTTGCTTTGATGTTGCACAAATAAAAAATGAACCCACAAGGGAGACCAGGAGACACATTCTGGGGAAAGTGATTGAGGGGAACAAAAAGAAAAATGCCAGACAAAACTGTTTCCTCTGTATAAACCGATGCAAAACCTGAGAAAAACATTCGACAAATAAACCTACACGAGAACGTTGCCCTGTCATATGGCCTTGTGCCACACATGAGAAAACATTTTCCGTAAATGACCTTGAGTAAGATCAAGTTTTATTGGGTGCCCCATTTATATAGCCTTGTGCCACATCCAATCTAAAAACCTAGTAAATTACTATATGTTTTCAGATAAAAGCCACAAGCTAGAAACATACTCGTATGTAAGAAGGAAATAAATACTTTTTTAGGAAGTATTTACTTTGTTTTCCTCTTTGGGCTAATAAATAAAAGAAAACAATTATATATTTATATGCGTGTGTGTGTGTCTGTGTGTGACTCATTGATTTGGACGGAATGTCAAATTGGCTGGGTTTTGTTTCGAGTATTTTGGTTATAGTTTTCCTGTTTTTTACATTTCTACATTGTTGTTACGTTTTTTTTTTCACATAGTCCTATCATATTTACCCAACCCCTCCGCTAAGGCAGGGTTTGACACAAGGTCAATTTTTAACCGGAATTTAACAGGTTTGAATTCAGATATTTCCTTCTCCTAGACTACTTGCCTCACCAAGGCTGAAGAATCCAATCTGCCATTCTATTTACCCATAGCTGGAGGAAGAATAATTGGATTCATACCTTTCCCAAGTGTATTAGTGCTATGTGAAATGCAATCAATCTCGTCCAGGATTTGAACTCGTATCGCCGTGTCCATTTCCTACGACGATAACCATTACACCACGGGCACCTCCAATCGAATGCGCATAATTTGTCCACAGATCCATTTGATACATTGGTAGTGCCTTAACACTACCCACCTGATCACAGTGGACATGCTTGTATTAGTACTTTTTCTTCACTGTGTGAAAAGTAATCATTCTCAGGACTTCACCGATGTGATGGGGTTTACCCCTTTGCAGAGTATATGATCATCGTATTCTATACACCCACCGACAGCGTGATACGTACACACACATACACATACACACAACCACACACACACACACACACACACACACACATATATATATATATATATATATATATATATATGTGTGTATATATATATATATATATATATATATATGTAGTCATCAATTGTTTCGTTGTATCACAACTCTTCAGTGTAGCTGGATAAACGAGAGACTACGAGCTGGGATCGAAAACTTTACGTCAGTCAGATATTTCTACCCAAAGCTACCGTGCTTCTCAGCGTAAGCGAAGAAACTAAACGTCATCGATGAAAACGGCACATATGAAAGGGAAAGGTTTTTTATGACTATTAAAATTCTCAATGAATCACGCATGTATGAAATGCAAATAAAAATCCCATACACCTACAATGGGTAAATGTCAAGTATTTATTATTACTATCCCTTATAAAACTTATTCTCATTGACTGGATAGTGTGACTAACAAACGTCCTACGTGTGTAGCCACACTGAAGATTTCTAATACAACGAAACAGTCTGTCTGTAAGTTTCCATGCTTTTTTTTGTACAGGCATTTAAAATTGTCGTAGACTCTGGAAAATTCAGAATGTTATTGCTATACATCGTATGAGATGACTGGCCAATTTTTATGATTTCAGGTTCAAATGAACAGCTACAGCAGCAATTGGAATACACCCTACTAAAGCCTGATTGTCACTACTGGTGAATTTCAAAACTGCAATCTGGACGTGAGGACAGCTTAGGAGACTGCATTCGGACCATCTTGCATAAATCGAGCGTCAGTTTTTTAGTGGCATAACAGATTCAAGGAAGGCAGGGAGTCTGTGAGGGATGATGACAGGTGTGGCAGGAGTAAGTCAGAAGACCAGAGTTGATTGGCCAAAGGGTTGGGGTTAGGATTAGGGTTATTATGTTGAGGTTTTAAGGGACTTCAGGAAGTGATTCGGTCGGAAGAGGCCAGCACTCTTCAAATTGGGTCAATGGCATTTCCACCAGGACAATGCACCAGTCCACAACTCCATCCTTGTCACAGACTATTTGACCAAGATGGGCATCAAGACAGTTCCTCACCTTCCCTGTAGTCCAGATCTTGCTCCCTGTGACTTTTGCTTATTACCTAAGCTCAGAGGATGTCGTTATGAGACAAGTGAGGAGATGAAAAAGGTTTTGACGAAAGTCATTCGCTCACACAAGAAGACGTCCATGGTGCCTTCCAGAAGTTGTTGGAATGGTACAACAGGTGCATTGCAGCCGGAGGAGATTACTTCGAAGGGGAAGAGTTTCATGTGTGTACTTTCAATAAAAGTGTCCATACGAAAAAAAGTCTGGAAATTTATTTAATGATCCTCATATAAAAAAAACCGAAAGGTTGAAAGTGGGAAACTTTTTAGCTGTAAAGGAAATCGTCTTCTGATTAACTTTTTCCTTTCCTCTTTTTATGTTTACTCCGCCCCCCAAAAATGTATGTAGTAATTTACTAAGCTTTTTTTTGCTTAGATATGACACAAGGCTATACGAATGGGGCCCTCAATGACACTCGAACATGCATGCCGGTCTATATCGCTAACCATTACACCACCTGATGCAACCTACTCACACGTACATTTATCATAAGAAAACATGAAAAGATGGGAGGTTTTGTTAGTCCCTTTTTTAGTTTGGTTCGGTTTGGTTTCTTTATTTAATGGCATATCAACCTTTGCAGGTTATTTAATGCCAAAGTTTTTCTAGATGAACAGTAGTGGTACTATTTAACCCATATCTGGGAGGATAAGGAGGTTCATACCTTTCCCAAGGGTATTTGTCTGAAAGTGAACGTAATTGCGTGACTGGTTCTTTTTTAATGGCTTATAAACTTTGTAGATTGTTTTATGTCCAAGCCATCTTTGGTGGTACTATTTAACCTTTAGCTGGAAAGACAAAGGTGTATACACTTTTCTTAAGCCCGTGGAGCAATGGTTATCGTCGCAGGAATTGGACACGGCGACACGAGTTCAAATCCTGGACTGATTGCATTTCACATAGCACTAATACCCTTGGGAGATGTATGAATCCAATTATTCTCCCTCCAGCTATGGGTAAATTGTTGGACAGACTAGGTTCTTCAGCCTTGGTGAGGCAACTAGTCTAGGAGAAGGAAAACTCTGAATTCAAACCTGTTAAACTTCGCTAAAAAAATTGACCTTGTGTCATATCCTGCCCGAGCGGAGGGGTTGGGTAAATATGATATACTTTTCTTAAGGTTATTTGGGAAATTAATAGAACGCCTGGAGTTTGAACTCACGTTCTATAATGTTACTGTCCCACACTTTGGTCATTACACAATGGAGACTTTAACAGGAATTTCTATTAGTACTGCTAGTTACATTGATACAGGGAACGATACCAAAAAACATTGGTAGTTGATGATATGCAGAAAAAATAGTCAGCCTAATTTTTCAACTTCACATATCAACTACAGGGTGAAACGATAACATTGTCGTCCTAAAGAAAACAACACTACAGCTTTATTTTAAAACTTTTATTGAAAAAATCAATTCAGCTAACTTGATTATGTAGTAGAGCTGACATCTACAGGGTGAAACGATAAAATTGTCGTCCTAAAGAAAACAACACTACAGCTTTATTTTAAAACTTTTATTGAAAACATCAATTCAGCTACTTGATTATGTAGTAGAGCTGACATCTACAGGATGAAACGATAAAATTGTTGTCCTAAAGAAAACAACACTACAGCTTTATTTTAAAACTTTTATTGAAAACATCAATTCAGCTGACTTGATTATGTAGTAGAGCTGACATCAATATTGTGGAACGCTAAAATTGTCGTCCTAAAGAAAACAACCCTACAGCTTTATTTGAAATCTTTTATTGAAAAAATCAATTCAGGTAACTTGGTTATGTAGTAGAGCTGACATTTATTCAATGTAGCCGCCTTCACCCTCAATCACCGCCTTGATACAGGTCCAGAACTGGGAGCACACCTTTTCCACAAGTGCCGGCAGGAACTCGGCGAAAACTCGGCTGATGGCGGTGATCAGGCTGGCTTAGGTGTTGTGGGAGGTCATGTTGCTGATGTTCTAGACGTATGACCAAACGAATTAGTCCAGCAGGTTCAGGTCGCAGGAGGAAGGGAGCCTGACGGACTTGATTAGCCTGAGGTTCTTTGTCTTCTCAGTCAATATCTGGCTTGTGTTGCACCTGTAGGATCTACACTTCAAGTCCTCCTTCACACATGTGTGAGACAAATACATTTGGAATGGTATGAACCACCTTATCTTCCAAACTATGGAATAATAGTAACGTTACTGTTCTTTTAGAAGGATGGTTTTGGCATTAAATAACCCGAGAACATTTATATGCTATTAAATAAAGAAGCAAAACCATCCTTTCCTCATGACAATAATCGATTCGTTAGGCACGAGAGAAATATATCAAAACAAAAAGAGTCATTAAACCTGTCGAATACTGATTGAAAACATTTGAAAATAAATAAATAAATCAAGAAAGATTTCAGCCATAATACAGACACCACAAAATTTTAATTAGGTTAAAAAGTTTGCTGTGAATTGATTTATTTTCCCTGCGATTGATGATATGTTTCTCAGGTTTTTTTTATTTTCTAGATTGAACATTTTTAAAAAGATATCTAGAGTTTTCGATTTAATATATTTGTTTTCCTTTGTTTTCCTTTGGTTTGATAAATAACGTTTTCCTTTGATTAGTTAATAACGTTATCTGATATCTCGCAATCTCTTTGGTTTGGTTTGGTTTGGTTTGTTGGGTTGTATGGCATATCAACCTTTGTAGGTTATTTAACGCCATATCCATTTTTATGTGAATAATCTGTTCTATTTAAAACAATTCAATTAAGCATAAGTACACAGTTTGTCAAAAACATTTCTATTTCAAACAATTCAGGCAGTTATATGTAACAGTTCAGTTAATTGTAAATACAGTTTTAATGTCAAAAACAGTTCTATTTCAAATAATTCAGTTAATCATAATCACGTAGTTTAAATGTAAGTACGGTTTAATTGTGAAAAACATTTCTATTTCAAGCTATTCAGTTTACTCAAAACAATTCATTTTAGCATAAGTATGCTGTTAGTTCTATTTAACCCATAGATAGGGCCCTATCAGGTGCTACCACTCCGGGCCAGAGTGGACCTGGGAGCAATGGCAATGAAGGGGTATTCTGCATTCCCCAAAGCTCCAGCACTGCTGGAAATTCACCATCAGATTATTGTGTTATATCCAGGACACTTGTTTGGTGGGGGGGGTCTTACTTCTCTGCAGAAGTGCAGTCAGTGTATTCTACAGCCCAAGCTGACTGGGCAACGCAATCTCTTTGGGCGAATAACTATCTATCTATATGGTATAATGGCTAATATACTTGACAGTGGATTCGAGATGAGTCAATTCAAATTCATGTCAAACTTGAAAGGTCACTTTCAGATTAATATATTAAGGCTAGATTTTTACCATTCTTAAACCCCCGGTATAGGTATCAAAAAGTAGCCTATAAACGTTGATTACCCATTGGAGAAAGAACCCAAAACAAATATCTATATCAACCATTGTCTATCTATCAATCTATCAATGTCTCTATCAAAGTTAATTTATTTGAGCGAGTTAAAATCTGCATTTTATATATTTCCACTTGCCCAGTCGGCTGGGGCTGTAGAATACACCGACTGCTCCTCTGCAGAGGGCAAAGACCCCCCCCAACGAGTGTCCTGGATATGACACTAAACAATCTGATGGGGATGTTCCAGTGGTGCTGGAGCTTTGGAGAATGCGAAGTACCCCTTCATTGCCATCGCTCCCAAGTCCACTCTGGCCCGGAGTGGTAGCACCTGATAAGGGTCCTATCTATGGGTTAAACAGAACTAAACCGTGCTTCTTTCACTATACTGATTTTTTTGGCATTTAAACTGCGTATTCATGCTAAACTGAATTGTTTAAAATAGAACTGTCTTGACATTGGAACTGCTTAAGGGTGCTGTACTGATTTGCTCAAAATAGAACTGTTTTGACGTCTAAACTGTGTACTTATGCTGAACTGAATTATCTGAAATAAAACTGTTTGACATTTAACTCTGTGTATTGCCCAGTTAGCTGGGGCAGTAGAATACACTGACTGACCCCCCCACCACCACAACGAGAGTCCTGGATTTGACACTAAATAATCTGATTGGGAGGTTCCAGCAGTATTGGAGCTTTGGGGAATGTAGAGTACCCCTTTATTGCCATTTCTCCCAGGTCCACTCTGACCTGGCGTGGTAGCACCTGAGAAGGCTCCTATCTATGGGTTAAATAGAACTAACAGCATACTAATGCTAAACTAAATTGTTTGAGTAAACTGAATAGCTTGAAATAGAAATGTTTTTGACAATTAAACCGTACTTACATTTAAACTGCGTCCTTATGCTTAACTGAATTATTTGAAATATAACTATTTTTTGACATTAAAACTGTATTTACAATTAACTGAATTGTTACATATATCTGCTTGAATAGTTTGAAATAGAAATGTTTTTGACCATTAAACTGTGTACTTATGCTAAACCGAATTGTTTTAAAAAGAACAGATTATCTACATCAAAATGGATTTGGCGTTAAATAACCTACAAAGGTTGATATGCCATAAAACCCGAGAAACCAACCAACTAACATATTTCCACAGGTTGTCGAGTCAAAACAGAATATGCAGCTGCGTCTAAAAGTAAACAAAAGACAGTGGAAATGCTATCAGGTTTCATAAATTTTTCTCCGTTATTTTGATCTTCCATAAAATTCTCCCCGGTAATGCAAAGGAATTTGAAAATTAAATGATTCTATTTTGTTTGATTTAGGAATATTCCAGAGAGCCAGAATGTTCAGCTATGACAGAAAAATGTTTAGCGTATTATCTGTTATTTGTTTATTAACTGCTAAAATGAGAAAACGAGATGAAAATCCTCAAAAAATTCATGATACGTACATATTTCAGCTTGCCTTTATTTCATGTTAGTTATGTTGATAGATAGATAGATAGAATAAACGAATGAGATAGATAGACAGATAGATAGATAGATAGATAGAATAAACGAATAAGATAGATAGATAGATAGATAGATAGAATAAACGAATGAGATAGATAGATAGATAGATAGATAGATAGATAGATAGAATAAACGAATGCGATAGATAGATAGATAGTGTAAGATAGATAGATAGATAGATAGATAGATAGATAGAATAAACGAATAAGATAGATAGATAGATAGAATAAACAAATGAGATAGATAGATAGATGTGTGTTTGTATCTGTGTGTACATGAGGGTCATACAATATATATATTTCTCCGGATTTTTTTTCCATAAATGTACACTCGAGATGGTTTGCAATTGGTTAATTACAGAACTTATATCAATTTTGTTTTAAGGCTATTCTTGTTTTAAGGCTATTCATAATGCAGACAAATAAAACACAGCACTCTAGTCTTGAACAGCGTTCTTTCATAAAAGCTTCGGTGGTTGAGGTTACCAAAGCATGTGTAAATTTTTCGATGTATGCCTGATGTGTATGAAGGTGTATGTTTCAGTCAAAAAATGTTTACAAATGGGTCAAAGACAGGATTGCACTGAATGGAGAAGTCGAAGAAGTCTGAAAATTTGACTTTCCGTTAAAAAAAAAGTTCCATGAGCAGTCATCAGCTAAGAAGGTCACGCTGACATACTTTAAGGACATGAAATGATAAACCATTATCAATCTCCTTGAAAAAATTGCACCTGTTATCAGTACCTCTTACCGCAAAATCCTTACAAATGTTCATCTTATTAATTAAAAGACTATGGTATATATATATATATATATATATATATATATATATATATATATATATATATATATATATATATATATATATATATATATATATATATATATTAAATGATAGCACTTATGGTAAGAAAAAAGCAAAAAAAAACGGCAAGTGATTTGAAGATGAAAATATACAAGGGGAAATATATATATATATTGGAAAAAAATGTATATTGGAAAAAAAGAAAAGGCCAACCTTGTCATTTCAATTGACACAAAACAAAGGCATGCAATTGGTTGGTCAAAAAAAAAAAACACCGTTAGGGCTACTAAGCTACAATGCAAAAAAGTGTTCAATACTAAATAGAGCAAAATAGTAACGATGAATACTTAGTGAGTCAGGAACTAACCTACTATAGTTTCGCCTAAGCGGCTCATCAGGGTACCTAATCCCGACTAAATAAGTAAGGAAAGAAAACTATATTTATAGTGAAAACAAAACAACAAAAAAACCAAAAAAAAACCCCCTCACACTAGACAGAAAATTAGCAAATCAATATATATATATATATATATATATATATATATATGTGTGTGTGTGTGTGTGTGTGTGTGTGTATCTTCTTTGACTTGCCCATTATTATAACTAACCTTGAAATTTTCAGTCTCTGAATCTGTTCCAAGTAATTTTGGCGATAGACATCAAGTTCTTAACATCACATGATCATAAGTTTCCTACCAATACAAATTTGATTAAGTTTGGTGTAGTTCTATGGTATATCAAACTTTGTTGATCATTCGATCCCAAATCTGTTTTTATACATATAAACAGTTCTATTTCAAACAATCCAATTTAGCATAAGTACATATTTTAAATGTCAAACAGTTCTATTTCAAACAATCCAATTTAGCATAAGTACATATTTTAAATGTCAAACTGTTCTATTCAAACAATCCAATTTAGCATAAGTACATATTTGAAATGTCAAACAGTTCTATTTAACCCATAGATAGGACACTATCCGGTTCTACTAACCAGGCCTGAGAGGACCTGAAAGCGATGGTAATAAAGGTGTTATATAATTGCGGAGGGATTTTTTTATATTATCATTTTTCGTTTTATATATCTTGCCTTTCGGTTTAGTAAGGCTGAGAACCTTTCGGCTTAGTGCATGGGTTTGTTTGGGGCACACATTGAGTGCAGGTGTTCACGTGCGTGCGGGGTCGATGTGACAATGACAGATGTCACAATAAAAACCCCAGATTGGAAATGAAACCGGGGACGTAAATGACCTCATGCCCGGAAGCGATGGACTGAGGGTTTTGGAATTTGAAAAAACAGTTAGTTGAGATTTGGACTGGGACGAAGCAAGTCGATTTCCGGAGCTCGCCGAGGCCAGATCAGTAGTTTGCGGTGGGGTGCTGCACTTGGTGGGGTTAGATCGAAAAGTCATCATAGAAAGAAATTGTGTCTCTCTCTTCTCATGTCGAAAAACCTTAAACTCAAAAAGGTAATAAAAATTTTCGTATTTGAACCAAATTTGTGTTTTTTGGATTCCTAAGCGTATGAACATTATGAACATTCTATGAACATGTGGAAATTTACTAAGCTTTTTGCTTAGATGTGGCACAAGGCCATATGAAAGGGGCACTCAATGAGACTCGAACTCACATTCTATGAACATGTGTACATTTCATATATCCGTATCTTGGTCATATATTTTTGGACGTGGATATGTTAGAAAGGGGCACTCCGGTTTCCCCAAAGCTGCAGTTTTAGTGTAGCCTCACTGTCAGATTGTTTTGGACACTTGTTGAAGGAGTCTTACCCCTCTACAGATATTTAGTCGGTATATTCTACAGAACCAGACGAAGAATGGAAGAAATGTTTAATGCTTAGCTGATGCAAACGTTCTATATTATCGAAGAAATATTCACAGAATTCTTAAATCAAAACGTCCATAATTCTTTTTTCGGAAAAAAATACACAGTTGAACCGAAAGGTGGCACTAGACCAATGAAAGACGAGAACATATTACTTTGATAATTGAATAAACACACTATAAATTTATGTGAATAAAACATTTTGACAAAATGATAGAATCCTATAAATCACACCAAATATATATATATATATATATATATATATATATATATATATATATATATATGATGGGATTTGATTGTATGCGTATGTTTACAATTATGAAGATTCAGTGGTGTGTGACAAGAAAAGTAGGAGGGGAAACGAAAAGAAAAAATTGGATTGATGTCATTTCTTTTCTGGCGCCATTTTGAAATAGAATGTCGATTTCATTTCTGCCCTCGTCTTTTTCATAAAAGCCGCCATTTATTCCGGGTTTTTCAACCGGAAATTTCATTGGAAATTTTTTCTAAAAATAATATCAGGAAAAATGAACTAAACAAAAATGAATTCGATTATACGAACGAGGCTATTACGAAAATTCCCGAACATTCAAGGCATTCCTACTCTTCATAGAAATATATATACATATATATATATATAAACATATATATATATATACCCGACAAATATATATATATATATATATATATATATATATATATATATATGAAGTCTTTTAATAAATAAGGGGAATTTTGTTGAAAAAACAAGAAAATGATTTTAAGAATTTTTTTCATTAGTATAAACTCGACAATATTTGCAGTTGGTATTCAGAAATATTTTAATCTCGCAAAAGTGTTTGTACTTAGGCTATCCAAAACGTAGGTAAATCAAACATAATATCCACCCGGCTAGAACAGGGGCATGTTATAATGTTTTTTTCTGGCTGAGTTATGCAGACAACCAGAAATTTGCTGAAACATTTAGGAGCTGTAGGAAGAAGCAAATATTCGGCAAAAAATATTTATAAATGGACTAAGCAAGGGTTTGTCACTAAGCGAACGTCGAAAAGACGGCTAAATGGAATGGAAACGCACGTTCTTTCCGTTAAGGAATTAGCTTCAAGCGCTTCAGTTAGCAAAGAAAATCTTCTGGGACAGGAAATAGCCAAAAAAAAATCAAGAGATATGCATTCAGTTTGTCAAAAGAAAAAGAAAACCCACCGTCAACGCCGCAATGATACAATTACAAGAGTGCTCAACACGAGTGGAGCCAATTACAAAATTAACTTAAATCGCGAGTCGGAATTCTCCGACTAAAGTTTCACCTTAACTGCTCATCAGGGAGTCTCATACCTGGTGGAATTATATATATATATATATGTGTGTGTAATCTTTTTAGTCATTATCAACCAGCCTACACAACTTTAGAATACACCGACTACATCTCTGCAGAGGTACCCATATCAGGATAGAATCCCCGTATCAGACAATAATCTGCATCTGATGGTGAGGTTTCAGTCCTGGATCTTTGCATATTGTGGAATACTCTTTCCTTTCCATTAATCCTTCGTCTATACTGACCTAGAATGGTATTACCAATTCGGGTGCCATCTATGGTTTGGTTTCGTTTGGTTTCATGGCCTGACACCCATAGTAATTTATTTAATGTAAAATCCTGTTTGTACATATATATTAATTATAAATGATTTGGTTTTGTTTTATAGATATCAACCATTTTAGATTATTTAATGCCAATTCCATGTTTATACATAAAAACAGTTCTATTTCAAACTATTCAGTTTAGCATTAATACAGAGTTTAGTTCTATTTGACCCGAATCCCTTTTTGTACAAATAAACAGTTCTATTCAAAACAATTTAGTTTAGCCTAAGTACACAGTTTAATAGTCAATAACAGTTCTATTTCAAGCTATTCAGTTCTATTTGACTCAGTGATAGGACCCTCTTACGTACTATCATCCGGGCCAGAGTTTACCAGGAAGCGATGGGAATGAAGGGGTAATCTGAGTTCCCTAAAGCTCCGGCATTACTGGAACCTTACCATCGGATTATTTATGGTCATACAGAAAAGCAATCGGTGTATTATACAGTCCCAGCCGACTGGGCAAGCTATCTATGAGAGAAAAAAAACGTATCCTTGGTATGACACGGAACAACATCTGATGGTGAGGCTCCAGTCCGGGATTTTAGGGATATGTGTAATATTATACCCTGACTTCCAAGTCCACTCTGACCTTGATTGTTAGTTCATGTTAGGGTTCAATCTATGGGTAAAAATGTTCAGCTTGACTGGTTAACATCGTGCAAACAAATGACTGACGCTTAAGTAAACTGTTAGAGTTAAATAGCAATACTTTAAACAATTTAACTGTGGTCAAATATAACTACTAGCGTTACATAGCAATACTTAAAATAATTTTTGCCCAGTCAGCTGGGGCTGTAGAATACACTGACTGCACCTCTGCAGAGGGGTAACCCCCACCAATGAGTGTCCTGAATATGTCACTAAACGGTCTGATGGTGCGGTCCCAGTGATGCAGGAGCTTTGGGGGATGTGGAGCACCCCTTTATTGCCATTACTCCCTGGTCCACTCTGCCCCGGCGGGGTAGCACCTGATAGGACCCTATTATGGGTTAAATAGAACTATCGGCATACTTATACTGAACGGAATTTTTTGACAAAACTGATTATCTTGAAATAGAAGTGTTTTTGAGAATTAAACCGTACTTACATTTAAACTGCGTGCTTATTCTAAACTGAATTATTTGAAAGAAAACTGTTATTTGACATTGAAACTGTATTTACACTAAACTGAATTGGTTAACATAGAACTGTTTTGATATTTATCTGTGTGTAAATAAAATCTGTGCTTGTACTAAACTTAATTAGCTGAATTAACTTGACTAAACTGAATAGCTGGAAATAGAACTGTTTGACATTGAAACTGTTCTTACACTTACTGGATTGTTATATCTAACTCCTTGAATAAACTGAATAGTTTGAAATAGAAATGTTTTTGATTATTAAACTGTGTACTCATGCTAAACTGAATTATTTTAAATAGAACTGATTATTTACATAAAAATGAATTTTGCGGTAAATAACCTACAAAGGTTGATGTGCCATAAAACCAAACCAAACCAAACTTAAAATGATTTAACTGTGTGCAATGGATTACCACCGAATAGAAGTATCCCTGTTAGATAATGATACTTTAAACAAAGGGTAGGCAAATTACAGCCTCTCGGCCACATGTGGTCGGCTGCACTATTCTGTGCAGCCTGATTGATCCTATAAAAATAAACACTAGTACACAGTTACATGTAAACTTGTAATATCCTTGTGGATTTAAAAGACGCAGCCCTATGATAATTCATGACTCACTGATGCGACCCTCCCACCAAAAAGCTTGACCACCTCTTCATTTAACTGTAGACCAGCTAGAATTAATACAAAACAGATTTATTCGCGTTAGATAAGAATACTTGATGTTGCATACTCATATGCAGATGCATGCAGAATCATAACGACGACATAATAAAGACGAGCGACACAGTTCTTTAGAAAAATATACCTCTCACTTTATTTGAAAGGGTTCGAAAGGGTTACTCAAGGTTTTACCGTGAAAGGGAGTTAGAGACCGAATAGAACTGCAACATATTAACCCCCACTCTTATGGCCATAACAGCGTTTCTTTCCCGTTCTCCTGGGTTGCTCAACCAGCGGCCCGAGGTTCTCTCTATCGCATCTTATCTCCAGCTCATCTGATCACCAACTCATCTGCACTCCAACTGACTGACTTACTAGCCGCACCCGGGTTATATAATCGTTTGACGTCCACCTTCTTCTTGTGGGCGTCACAAATCGCACTCGAAAAACCCGTCCACGGTCAAGATTATATTCTGATATTCCTCGACCTGATGCACCTGTTATTTACACAGGTGCATTTCCTATTTTGACAGCTTGGCCGGGGTCAATATACCACACTTGAGACCAGTTAACTGTGTAAAACAAGTGGGATCTGGGCTGTTTACAATGTGGCTGACGGACTACACTTTTATAAATGATATTTGACGAGTCATCTGGGGCTACACTGACTGCATTTTTATGAGACAAACCCCAACGACTGTCCTGAATATGACACGAAACAATCTGCTGGTGAGGCTTCATTGATAACAGAGATTTGGGCAATACAGAGTACCACTTCATTGACATCATTCCATGGTCGATTTTTTATATTTAATCCGAGTGCAAGCAAATGACTTTTGTTAAATTGAATTGTTTGAAATAGAACTGTTTGATCATTTAACTTTGTACAAACTAAGGGCTGATGTTTAATTCAACTGTTAGTGATACATGGCAATACTTGGAATGATTCAACTTTGTTGACTTATGCTAAAATGAATTGCTTTAAATATTTCTGTTTGACCATTTATTTTTTGTAAAAAATGACTGATGTTTTATTGAATTGTTAGTTAAACATTGTGATACTTGGAATCAATATACATGATGCAAAAGAATGAGCTTACACCCATTTAAAAACGTTTTTCACAAAATCTGTTTACAAATCATATACCCTGTAATATATCATATTATTTAGATTCGGTTTGATATGCCATTAAATCGAGTTAACCAATCATCATTGTTCACGTAAATTTACGTTACGTTCATTAATTTGCAGCAGGCACATTTCGAATTCAATGAGAATTTTTATTGCTTATTTCTCCTTTTTATTCTTTATAGTTGCTTATTTTATCGTTAATTATTTTAAAAGTTTAAATAATAACCTCAACTTTGCAAAAGGTCTAAACTCTATGAGGTAACGGTCGCTACCCATTTAAACTGGTTTATTTGTTTGTGTATTATAATGTCCGAGGGATTTCATTTTATGTATCTTGCCTTTCGGTTTAATTAGGCTGAGAACCTTTCGCTTCGCGCATGGGTTAATTTGGTACAACGTGCGCTCAGGTGTTCATGCGCGTGCGGGGAGGATGTGTCATTCAGAGATGTCAAAATAAAAATCCCAGATAGTAAATGTGACCGGGGGATGTGAATGACCTCATGCACAGGAAGCGTGCATGGAGGATTCGGGGGATTTGAGAAAAGTCAGTGAGTTGAGTTTAGCGTCCGAAGAAGACGGTTGACTTTCGGGGCTCGCTGAGATCAGACCAGCAGTTTGCGGCGGGGTGCCACGCGTGGTGGGGGGGCATATGGAAAAGTCAGCATAGAAAGATTGTGTATCACTCTTCTTATGTCGAATTACCTTTAACTCAAAGGTAATAAAAAGTTTCGTACCTGAACTGAGAAGTCGTGAGTGTTTTTTGTGTTTCGGGATTCCTATGTTATCTATATATGAGTTATGAACATTCTATGTACATTTCACATATTCATGTATGGCTATGTAGCCTTTGTTGTTTAATGGCATATAAACCGTCTTGGGTAATTTAATGCCAAATCCATCCTTTTAGAAAGACAGTCGTAGTACTATTTGACCCATAGCTGGGAGGATAAGGGGGTTCATATCTTTCCCAAGAGTATTTGTCCGAAAGTGAACGTGATAGCACAACTGGAATTCGAACTCGCTTACAACTATACAGCAGTCCAGCGCTTTAATCATTGCACCAGGAGGACAACCCCCATTTTAAATGGGGGGGGGTTAAAAACTTACAAAACGGACAGGATGACTTAGAAATAGGTGGATACCATTCAAATTACAGTATTTTTAAGATCGGACAGAATACGGAGAAGAATTTTGTAGACTTGACAATTTTTCTCACTCCATCTCCATTGAAAATCATTGGCAACCGCTGGTTTGAAATTTCTCGCAACGAATGATAATAATAATAATAATAATAATAATACGAAACGATCAATCACATAATAAGCGAATGCATCAAATTAGCACAGAAGGAATATAAGATGAGACACGACTGTGTCGGTAGGTGATCCACCGGGAAATGTGCAAGAAATTTAAATTTGACCATACAAACAAATGGTATATGCACAACCTAACATCTGTACTAGAAAATGACACACATAATCACCTATGGGACTTTGACATACACACGGATCACCAAATCTCGGTCACAAGACCAGACCTTATTATAATCAACCAAAAAAGAAGAAAATTTGCAGAATTGTCGACTTTTCAATTCCGGCTGACCACATAATAAAACTGAAAGAATTTGAAAAAGGGATGAGCACCTGTCCCTTGCTAGAGAATTGAAAAAGCTGTGGAACATGAAAGTAAAGATTGTACTACTTGCGATTGGTGCTTTTGGCACAATAACTAAAGGATTATTAAAGGCCTGGAGTACTTGGAAGTCGGCGGACGGGGAGAAACTATCCAAATGACAGCATTGCTGAGAACGGTCAGAATACAGAGAAGAGTCCTGGAGGCTTAAAAAGACTTGCTGTCACTCAAACTCCAGTGAAAAACCATCAGCTAATACTGATGTGAAAAACTCTAAAGGGGTAAATAATAATAATAATAATAATAACAACAACAACAACTAGGGAATTGAAAAAACTATGGGATATGAAGGTGACAATTATACTAATCGTGATTGGTGCTTTTAGTACAGTCAGCAAAAGAATTATTAAAGGGACCGTAGGTCTATGAAGTTGGCAGATAAGTGGAGTGATCCAAACTACTATATTATTGAGAACGGCTAGATTACTGGGAAAAGTCAGGGAGACTGGAGGAGTCTTGCTGTCACCCAAACTCCAGTGAAAGACCATCAGCTAAAACTTATGTGAAAAACTCTCAAAGAGTAAATAATAATAATGGGTTTGGTTTCTTTGTTTGATGACATATTATTTAATGCCAACGCAATCCTTGAAGAAAAACAGCAGTGATATATGTACACACACACACACACACACACACACACACACACACACATATATATATATATATATATATATATATATATGTGTGTGTGTGTGTGTGTGTGTGTGTGTGTGTGCGTTTAAACAAACCGTTGAAATAAATTTTTCTTAAATTTTGAAATATGAAAGTGCAGGTGCACACCCTATCAAAACAGGAATTCATCTGGTGCTTCGACGAATGGAAGAGTATGTGGGAGTTTAAGGTGAAAATAGTAAAGAAAATATTATTGCTTTCCTTTTCGATAAATCAAGACTTCCTCTGTTATCAGATCTATTTTTTCTTTTCTTTATATTTTTTCTCTGTCTTTTGTTTTTCATTCTTTTTCAATTTCCTCTTCTTATTTCTTTTTCTTTTTTTCTTTTTTTTTTTCCTTTTAATTTTTCTTGCTTTTTTTCTTTTTTCTTTTTCTTTGTTTTTCGTTTTCTTTCGTTTCCTTTTCTTTTCTCTTTCTTTTGTTTTCTTTTCTGTTTTTCATTATTTCTTTCTTTTACTGTTTAGTTTCCCTTTCTTTTTTATCTTTTCACTTTTTCTTTCTCTCTCTTTTTTCTCTTTCTTTTTTCCTTTCTTTTTCTTTTTTCTTGTCGTTCTTTTCTTTTTCTCGTTTTTCTTTCTTTTCCTTTTTCTTTTTTGTCTTTTTTGTCTATCTTTTTGTTTTTCTTTTTTCTTCTTTTTTCTTTTACTTTTTTCTATTTGGTTTTTTTTCACCCTCTTTTCTTTTTTCTTTTTCTGCTTTTTAATTTTCTTTTCTTTTTTTCTGTTTTTCATATTTTCTTTCTTTGCCTTTTTCTTCTATTTCTTTTTTTCTTTTTCTGTTTTCTGTTTCATTTTATTTTTTTTCTTTCTTTTCCTCTCCCTTTTTCGTTTTAATTTCTTTTTCCTTTCTTTTTCTTTTTTCTTTCTTTCTTTCTTTATCATTTTTATTCTTCTTTATTTTCCTTCTTTCTTTCGTTTTCTTTTCTTTTTTTTATTTCTTTTTCCTTTCTTTTCCTTTTTCTTTCTTTCTTTCTTTCTTTCTTTCTCACTTTTAGTCTTTTTTATTTTCCTTCTTTCTTTCGTTTTCTTTTCTTTTTTATTCTTTTTCCTTTCTTTTCCTTTTTCTTTCTTTCTTTCCTTCTTTCTTTCTTTCTTTCTTTCTTTTAGTCTTCTTTATTTTCCTTCTTTCTTTCGTTTTCTTTTCTTTTTTATTCTTTTTCCCTTCTTTTCCTTTTCCTTTTCTTTATTTCTTTTTCTTTTTCCGTTTTTCTTTTTCTTTCTTTCCTTTTCTTTTTCTTTTCTTTTCTTTTTCTGCCACTTTTTTATTTTGTTGTTTTGGCTCTAATTACGTTTTCTTCACCTTTTTCTCATTTCTTTCATACCTGTCTTGCAAATCGATTCACTTCGATTGATTATAAATTCATGTCCTATATTTCGCTTAAATCAATCAAATATATTAAGCAACCATAATGGCTACGAATCCATCCTAAACATTCCCCTTCTACAAACTAACAATCCGTTCCATATAACTCTCGTTCTCCCTCCGCACCCCCCTCTCTCTCTCTTTCTCTTTTTCTTTCTTTTTCTCTCTAGGAATAATCTTGCATATTCGTTCCCTTCATTTTCCAACGAGTATTGTCCGCTCTCTTCCCACCACATTTTCATTTAAACATGCACCCTTCCCTACGTGTGTGGCTTGTGAACTCTTTTTAGGACATATTAATATTTGATGTAAATAATCCTATCAAATCTATATTTAATCAAACCAAATGTTCATGCGCTCAATTGACCTTTCTTCCGCGCGAAACCCTTCCCTCCTCTTTGCACGTCTCGTTTTGGATGATTTCAGGTGGCTGGCCACAGCTTATCAGCTTACAATGCGTGAGCGAGTTAGGAGGTGGCTGGACTGTACTGAACTGGTCAGTTGGATTTTTCTATATGTTACTGGTCAATGGATTTTGATTGGCTAAAGAAAGTGGAGAATTGGGTAAAAGAAAGAGAAATAGATACTAAATAAAGAGGGGTCCTTTTAGAGAGATGAGACTGCTATATACACATCCCAGCAATGTAGATAGATAGATAGATAGATAGATAGATAATGAAGAATGCAACATAGCTATATATACAAATAGATAGATAGATAGATAGATAGATAGATAATGTGAATGCATGATATAGAGAGAGATAGAGAGAGAGATGTGTAAAGTTGAAAAAATATCTACTGGTGAAGACGATGGTAATAAAACAAACACAAAACAAAGAAAGAAAGAAAGAAAGAAAGAAAGAAAGAAAAGACTGGAAAAAAAGAAAGATAAAAAGAAAGAAAGAGAGAAAGTAAGAAAGAATGAAAGGAAGGACGGAATGAAAGAAGGAAAAAAGGAACAAATAAAGAGTTAAGCAAAAGAAAGAAACGAACAAATGAACGATAGAAATGAATAACTTGATAAATAAATGAAGAACGAAAGTCAGCTGGGGCTATAGAAAAAGGAAAGAAAGAAAAATGGAAAAAAAGGGAAGATGAAAAGAAAGAAAGAGAAAAAGAATGAAAGGACAGGAGGAAGGAGGTAAACAAAAGAAAGAAAAATGGAAAAGTGGGATGGTAAATGAATAAGTTAATAAATAAACAAATAATTAAATAAATGAAAGATTAAATAAATAAGATGATAAATAATAAAAAAAAATGAAATAAATGACGGATGAAAAGAAAGAAAGAAAGAAAGAAAGAAAGAACGAAAGAAAGAAGGGAAGGAAGGAAGGAAGAAAGGAACAAATAAAGAGTTAAGCAAAAGAAAGAAAGAAAGAAAGAAATGAAAGACAGAAATGAATAACTTGATAAAGAGATAAAGAAAGAAAAGAGGCTGGAGCTATAGAAAGAAAGAAAGAAAGAAAGAAAGAAAGAAAGAAAAAAAGAAAGAAAGAAAGAAAGAATGGAAAAGATGAAAGATGAAAAGAAAGAAAGTGAGAAAGATGGAAAGAAGAAAGGAAGGAAGCAAGGAAGGAAGGAAGGAAGGAAGGAGGTCAACAAAAAAATAAGAGAATGTAATGAAGGATGGGAAATGAATAAGTTAATAAATAAATAAATAAATGAATAAATAAATGAAAGATGAAATGAATAAGTTGATAAATAATTTTAAAAAAAGAAAGAAAGAAAGAAAGAAAGAAAGTCAGCTGTGGCGAAAGAAAGAAAGAAAGAAAGAAAGTCAACTGGGGCGAAAGAAAGAAAGAAAGAAAGAATGGAAAAAATTAAAGATGAAAAGAAAGAAAGGGAGAAAGATAGAAAGAATAAAAGGAAGGAAGGAAGGAAGGAAGGAAGGAGGTAAACAAAAGAAAAGAAGGATGAAAAACGGATGGGAAATAAATAAGTTAATTAGTAAATAAATAAATGATTAAATAAATGAAAGATGAAATAAAAAAAATGATAGAGAATTAAAAAAAAGAAAGAATTGAAGGATGGAAAGAAAGAAAGAACGAAAGAAAGGTAGGATGGAAGGAAAGAAAGAAGGGACGAAGGAACAAATAAATAGTTAAGCAAAAGAAAGAAAGAAAGAAAGAAAGAAAGAAAGAAAGAAAGAAAGAAAGGTAGGATGGAAGGAAAGAAAGAAGGGACAAAGGAAAAAATAAAGAGTTAAGCAAAAGAAAAAAAAGAAAGAAAGAAAGGTAGGATGGAAGGAAAGAAAGAAGGGACAAAGGAACAAATACAGAGTTAAGCAAAGAAAGAAAGAAAGAAAGAAAGAAAGAAAGAAAGAAAGAAAGAAAAAAAGAAAAGTAGTATGGAAGGAAAGAAAGAAAAGTAGTATGGAAGGAAAGAAAGAAGGGACGAAGGAACAAATAAAGAGTTAAGCAAAAGAAAGAAAGAAAGAAAGTAAGAGAGGTAGGATGGAAGGAAAGAAAGAAGGGACAAAGGTACAAATTCAGAGTTAAGCAAAAGAAAGAAAGAAAGAAAGAAAGAAAGAAAGAAAGAAAAGTAGTATGGAAGGAAAGAAAGAAGGGACGAAGGAACAAATAAAGAGTTAAGCAAAAGAAAGAAAGAAAGAAAGTAAGAGAGGTAGGATGGAAGGAAAGAAAGAAGGGACAAAGGTACAAATTCAGAGTTAAGCAAAAGAAAGAAAGAAAGAAAGAAAGAAAGAAAGAAAGAAAGAAAGAAAAGTAGTATGGAAGGAAAGAAAGAAGGGACGAAGGAACAAATAAAGAGTTAAGCAAAAGAAAGAAAGAAAGAAAGAAAGAAAGAAAGAAAGAAAGGTAGGATGGAAGGAAAGAAAGAAGGGACAAAGTGACAAATAAAGAGTTAAGCAAAAGAAAGAAAGAAAGAATGAAAGGTAGAATGGAAGGAAAGAAAGAAGGGACAAAGGAACAAATAAAGAGTTAAGCAAAAGAAAGAAAGAAAGAAAGAAAGAAAGAAAGAAAGAAAGGTAGGATGGAAAGAAAGAAAGATGGGACAAAGAAACAAATAAAGAGTTAAGCAAAAGAAAGAAAGAGAGAAAGAAAGGTAGGATGGAAGGATAGAAAGAAGGGACAAAGGAACAAATAAAGAGTTAAGCAAAGAAAGAAAGAAAGAAATGAAAGATAGAAATGTATAAGTTGATAAATAAATAGATAAATAAATAAATAAAGTCTGCTGGGGCTACAGAAAGAAAGAAAGAAAGAAAGAAAGAAAGAAACAAACAAACAAACAAACAAACAAACAAAGAAACGAAAGAAACAAAGAAAAGAAGGATGAAAATGCATAATTATTTATCAACTCTCTCATTTTCTTTCTTCATCCATGAGTTAAACTATGACACGACTGTAGTCCTAAAAGAATATTTTCAGCTTTAAATAACCCACAAGGGATTATATACCATTAAAGAAAGACACCAAAACTTAAGTTACGACAACAGCAGAAAAGAAGCGAAGAAAAATTCTTTTTGTAATATGAAGAAGGAAAAACATCTTAAATCTTGTTTAAAAGACGACACAATTATAATTTCCCGCAGAAATACTTCACACACTTTAAACGGTTACCTGCGTGGTACATTAGATCTTAGGCAAGCAGTAATGGTAGCTCCATCTAGATAAATGCATATGACTGTGCACATTGTGCGTTTGCTGTTGAAATGTTTTTTTAAACCTATAACTGCTTTTCAGAGAGCTTTACGTTCTCATTTCATTATAAGTCGGAATGATGCTGATCCGGGTTGAAAATCCATACAGATATGGGTTTTAATTTCTGTATATGTTTATTGATTTGAAGAAAAAAATTACTGGATGAACTAGAAGCGCTTGAATAGCAGAAACTATCCAGGCAATGGGATGCAATTTTCTCAACCTTTAAACACACGGTCTGTTCAAGCCCTTAATGTATCAGATCGTATTTAAAAGAAAATGTTTGTTTATAGTTGGTTGGTAGGTTGGTTGGGTTATATGGAATCAACCTTTGTAGGTTATTCAACGCCAAATCCATTTTTATACAAGTAGTTCGATTTCAAACATTTCAGTTTAGAATAAGTACGCAGTTTAAATGTAAGTACTGTTTAATTCTGAAAAGAGATTTTCTATGTGAAGCTATTAAGTTTAGTCATGCAGTTCTATTTCAGTTACTTCAGTATTGTATAAGTACGGATTTTGTTTACACACAGTTAAATGTCAAAACAGTTCTATATTAAACAAATTTGTTTAGTGTAAGAACAGTTTCAATGTCAAAAAACAGTTCCATTTCAAATAATTCCGTTTAGCATGAGCACACAGTTTAAATGTACGTATGGTTTAATGGTCAAACACATTTCTATTTTAAACTATATAGATTAGTCAAACAATTCAGTTTAGCATAAGTATGCCGATAGTTCTATCAGGTGCAACTATGCCGGGCCAGATTGAACTTGGGAGCAATGGCAATGAAGGGGTGCTCCACATTACCCAAAGCCCCAGCATCACTGGAACCTAACCATCAGATTGTTTAGTATCATATCAACGACACTCATTCCAGATGTGCAGTCGGTGTATTCTACTTCTCTAGCTAACTGGGCAAGTTTGTTTTTAATACTTATCAATCATTGTTGGTAATTCAATGCAAAATTCTCTTTATATATATATATATATATATATATATATATATATATATATATATGTGTGTGTGTGTGTGTGTGTTATTTGGTTTGGTTGGGTTTTATGGCATATCAAACATTGTCGCTAATTCAATGCAAAATTCTCTTTATATATATATATATATATATATATATGTGTGTGTGTGTGTGTGTGTGTGTTATTTGGTTTGGTTGGGTTTTATGGCATATCAAACATTGTCGCTAATTCAATGCAAAATTCTCTTTATATATATATATATATATATATATATATATGTGTGTGTGTGTGTGTGTGTGTGTGTGTTATTTGGTTTGGTTGGGTTTTATGGCATATCAAACATTGTCGCTAATTCAATGCAAAATTCTCTTTATATATATATATATATGTGTGTGTGTGTGTGTGTGTGTGTGTGTGTTATTTGGTTTGGTTGGGTTTTATGGCATATCAAACATTGTCGCTAATTCAATGCCAAATTCTCCTTACACATACAAGGTGCCTTCAATAAGTTTCCATAATATTGTTATACAGGCATTTACAATTCTCGTAGACTCTCGAAAATTCAATATGTTATTGCTATAAATCTTATGAGATGACAGACCAATTTTTTATGATTTCAGGTTCAAATGAACAGCTACAGAAGCAATTGGAATACACCCTAGTAAAGCCTGATTGTCACGGTTGGAGAATTTCAAAAATGCAATCTGGACGTGAGGACACTTTAGAAGAACGATATGCCATAAAATTTTGTTTTAAACTTGGAAAATATGCCACAGAAACGAATGGAGTACTTCATACTGCTTTTGGGGCATCTTTCATGAATCGAACATCAGTTTTTGAGTGGCATAAGATATTTTAGGAATGCAGGGAGTCTGTGAGGGATAATGAAAGGTGTGGGAGGAGTAAGGATTTCAGAACACCAGAGATGATGGGTCAAATAAAGAATTTTATGAATAAGGACCGTCGTGTGTCTATAGAGACAATAAGTGCACAGTTTGATGTCAGTGTGGGAACTGTACACACAATTATTCGCGAGGAACTGAAGATGCGGAAGATTTGTGCGAAGTTTGTCCAAAGGGTGCCCAGAGAAAATCAGAAAGAAAGACGTTGTCATGACAGCAGGGAGATGGTCGAGTTGATCAATTCAGATCCCACAGGTCTTGATGCTACGATTAAAGCTGGATCTACTGCAATGACCTAGAGACTAAGAGACAGAGATCCCAGTGGAAGCATGCTGGCTCTCACAGACCCAAGTTGGACAGACAGAGCAAATCCGCCCACAAACTTTTGATGATGCCTTTTTTGACTGCAGTGACATGATCTACATGCACTGGATTCCCACTGGACAGACAGTCAACAAGGAATACTATGTTACACATTTCAAGGGAGTTAAGTAAGAGATTCCGTCGGAAAAGGCCAGCACTCTTCAAATCGTGTCAGTGGAATTTCCTCCAGTTCACATCTCCATCCTTATCACAGACTATTTGACCGAGATGGGCATCAAGACAGATCCTCAGCCTCCCTATAGTCCAGACCTTGCTCCCGTGACTTTTGGTTATTCTCTAAGCTCAGAGGCTGTCGTTAAGAGACAATGGAGGAGATGAAAGAGTCTATGACGAAGGTCACTGACACGCTCACACAAGAGGACTTCCATGGGGCATTCCGGATGTTGATGGAACTCTACAACACGTGCATTGCAGCCAGAGGAGATTACTTCGAAGATTAGAGTTTCATGTGTGTATTATCAATAAAAGTGCCCATATGAAAAAAGTCTGGAAACTTTTTTAATGAGCGTTGTACTTATGAAATATATCTGATGTTCAACTAGTTTTGTTGATAACATCTTTAAACGAGTCTAAGCTCTTTCATTTGCACAGTCATATGGTTTCGAGATTGTCTATCTAACAGGAATAATTCTATTTAGTATTAATCATTTCTTTGCAACAGTTAAATGGTTTCATCTATATCAATGTTATACTTACCTGGCTTTTGCTGGGCCGTCTGGCATTCGTGCCAGATGGGGTATCGATCAACGGCAGATTCGAGGCCGAAAAGCCCCAATTTTGGTTGGGCCACATTCGGGTGGGCGAGCTGCAACCTTCGTCCTCTATGTATAGTACTGGTGTAATGGCTATCCTCGTAGGAAATGAACATAGCGGCACGAGTTCAAATCCTGGACGAGACTGATTGCATTTCACATAGTACTAATACCCTTGGGAAAGGTATGAATCCAATTATTCTCCCTCCAGCTATGGGTAAATAGTAGGACAGACTGGGTTCTTCAGGCTTGGTGAGGCAACTAGTATAGGAGAAGGAAAACTCTGAATTTAAACCTGTTAAACTCCGCTTAAAAATTGACCTTGTGTCATATCCTGCCTGAGCGGAGAGGTTGGTAAATATAGTATAGCAGTAGACATTGCTGTCTAGTTCAAGCTATAACCCGGCCTACGTGCCCCGATCGAAATTTGGTGTCGTGAAACTGCTTGGTTCATTAAACCAACATTGCACTTAGTGGGTTGATGAGCAGCACAGACCAGCAAGGTTCGAGTCTCGGCTTGTTCCCGACCATCCCTTCCCCTATATCCCCACCATAATCATTGACCCTTGTGTCTGGTCCTCTCTGGTCGGAGGCAGTGACAAATATGTATAGCAATGTTACATTTTAACTTCCCCCATTCGTTTGCACGTACGGAAATGTATGTACATGTGATTTATAATTATATAGCTTGTTGATAATTTCATTTTTAACTGATTTCTTTGAACACTAGTATTGTTATTGTTTCCATGCAGTTAATTGATTTCAATTCCGGCCATCAAACACGTGTGACACTATGTAGGTGGTCCGCCAAGCAGACGATCCCTTTGTCTGTTTAGCCGCGAAACCAGACAAAGGCTTTGGACTCGAGATCTCGGACGCGACCGGAAGTAGGCAAGGGAACGCGAGTCGAAAAGTTGGAAGAGAAGGAGTTGGACATAGGAACTCAAAGAAGGAGTTGACGACGGGCAACGGAGAAGGGCAGTTGGAAGTCGACACCGGACAGAGAAGAGACCAGTCGGCATGAGATAGCGTCCAGCAGCAGTGAGGGAAGACCAGTCAAGATGAGACAGCATTCTTCGTAGCTGGTGGAAATTTCGCTAGAAATCCATGCTAGCGTTTGTCTACATATGCACAGGGAATGCTGTGTCACAACTCAACCTTCCTCCACTTGAGTTGACCCAAGCCCTATTGTTTGTTTGTTCTTTGTTCTTTCCTCCCACTCCCTTGATTGTATTTCTTTTAGCCAGGAAGAAATGTGCGATACCCTATCGGAACCACTAGAAGATTCACCGGCCAAGATTGAAATGGTTTCGAAGAAGTTGATGTATTCGGGGGGTGGGGCCGAAGGGGTATCGTCACACACGAATAATTCTATTCGATGATAATCATCTGATTTCACACAGTGAAGTATTACTATTGTTATGTTTTGACCTTTTGAGCCGGCCAAAAATGTCATTCCAAGGTGATGCACCGGAAGGAAGTGACACATTCCAATGGCAGTTATGAGAGGATATCACGTGGGTGGAAATTGGCTGATGAAATAGGACGAGCTAAAAAAATCCCATGGTACACTCATAAACTGATGCACCGGAAGAGAGTGACCTGTGCACTGTATGACAGTTATTTCCGCTTGATGATGATTAAACATTCGATACCCGCCCAAGCCGAAACACTACTGCATAATTTGGAACGAGCAGCCGCAGGCATTGGCCTCTATGTTAATGCACACAAAACGGAATATACGTGCTATAATCAAACGGGGGACATCTCCTCTCTAGACGGAACCCTTCTTAAACTAGTGGACAAATTCATTTACCTCGGAAGCAGCGTCGCATCAACCGAAAAGGACACCGACACGAGGGTAACGAAAGCATGGACAGCTATCAATAGGATATCGATTATATGGGAATCTGACCTAACCGATAAAATGAAACGCAGTTTCTTCCAGGCAGCGGTCACATCAATACTGCTATATGGGTGCACTACATGGACTCTAACCAAACGCCTCGAGAAGAAGCTAGACGGCAATTACACAAGAATGCTGCGAGCAATCTTGAACAAGTCCTGGCGGCAACACCCCACAAGACACCAACTGTACTGCCACCTGCCTCCTATCACGAAAACTATTCAAGTTAGACGAACCAGACATGCAGGACACTGCTGGAGAAGCAGGGACGAACTCATAAGTGATGTACTCTTATGGACCCACACACATGGCCGTGCAAAAGCAGGACGACCAGCACGAACATACATTCAGCAACTATGTGAGGATACAGGATATTGTCCTGAAGACCTGCCTAGGGTGATGAACGACAGGGAGGAGTGGCGAGACAGGGTCAGGGATATCCGTGCTACCAGCACGACATGATGATGATGATGATGATATATATATATGAAGTCAGCTGATCCCAGCTTGAAGCAGCACGCGTGTCTAGCCACACTAAAAAGTTGTGATACAATGAAACAGTCTGTCTATTGATAACAGTATGCAAAAATGTCTTTAGTAATTAATATATATTGTTATCACGCATGTCGTGCCAAATAGAAGAGAAGAGATACAATGAAACAATCTGTCTGTGGATAACAATATATATATATATATATAGGAATATTTGCAAACGTTTGAAAGAACATGGACCCCAACACATGACCGTGCAAAAGCAGGACGACCAGCACGAACATACATTCAGCAACTATGTGAGGATACAGGATGTAGTCCAGAAGACCTGCCAGAGGCAATGAACGATAGGGAAAAGTGGCGAGAGAGGGTCAGGGATATCCGTGCTGGTGGCACGACATGATAATGATGATGATGAATCATAATACTGCACTTCTTCAATACATTTTTTTGTCAGATCATAACTTCGACTTTAATGCTACCAAGATGCTACATCCACAACAAAAGATTAGGACGAATTTTCGAAGCCAGTGCAATCTCACTTTATGCCTCCACTAATAACAAATCCGGCTTTTACAATATATCCCTATACTTGGCAAAACTTATTTTAAATATCTATCATATATAACTAATTATCTTTAATTAATTATTTTTCCACACATATGACATTATCCCCATTATCCCTTGCTCAATCTGTGCCTCATTCTTCCGTTTCGTTTCTTTTCTCTTCTTTCCTTCCTCCTCCTTCCTTTTTCCTTCTGATTCAAAATCATTTTTGGTGAACGCTGAACAGATGCATTCTACAAAATATTCCTAAACGGTCTGGTGACATTTTAAACTTGACGTTGATTTATTAATGAAACGGTTACCCACTTTCTCTGTATAAATAGTCTTTTCTCCTTATTTTTTAAATTTTCTATTAAACATCAAACGGTGTTTCAAAATCATTAGATACCATTCTTTTTAGCCCTGATAACGGTTTATTAGAACCGAAACGTTATAAACTCGACTGACTTTCTATCATATTAAATTCTTCTTCTTCGATTACCTTGTTTATCAAGTCTCTGTCTCTGTCTCTCTGTCTTTCTATCTCTCTCTCTCTCATTCTCTCATTCTCATTCTCTCTCTCTCTCTTTATATATATATATATATATACATCGCAACTAACGAAAAATATAATTATGGTCAAACCCGGAAGAACACTACATACGCATTTAGTAACATATTTTAAAAGAATAATAAACACAAGATTTACGTTATTTACTTTAAAATACTTTCAGTATGATGACAACCAATTTAAAATCAGAACACATGTTACATAGCCACAATTAACGCCATGTGCGAAATAGACATATAATGTTCATAACGATAGAACATATAAAGAACATAGGAATCTCGAAATTCGAAAACACGTAACGACTTCTTGTTCAGGTACGAAACCTTTTTATTAACTTTGAGTTAAAGGTTACGACATAAGGAGGAGAGACACAATCTCGCTATGCCGTCTTATTCATTTGGCCCCTATCTCGTGCGGCACCCACGGCGCGCAAATTCGTCTCGCCTCAGCGAGCCCTAAAAGTCGACCGTCTTCGTCCATTGGTCTCATCTCTTCTAACTTTCTTTCAATTCTCCACAAACCTCTGCACGCTTCCGGTGCGTGACGTCACTCGCACTCCATCACCCGTTTCGTCTCGGACTATTGTGACATCTCTGAGTGACATCTTTGTCCGCCCGCGCGCGCTCGTTTTAACACTTGCATCACTGTTTGCACATAACTAACCCATGTGCTGAGCCGAAAGGTTCTCAGCCTAACTAAACCTAAAGGCATGAACCGAAATCCCTCGGCGATTATATTACACACATAATGCGCCCTAAATTACAAATCCCGTTTAGTCATTAAAGAATAATGTTTTAATATATAAAGATCAATGGATAAAAAATAACCGGATGCCTTTTTTGAAGATTTCTTATGTATTTGTGGAATTTAAATTGTTCTTCCTTCTTTATAGAGACAAATTATTTACTAAACTAACGTATGGCACAAGGACAGAGATATATTGGCAACTGCAGTGAGTCGAATTCAATATCAATGGTGGGTTAATCTAACTTGCAAAGCATTAAACCACTTGTGAGCAATTGACAATTGATTTTAAATATATCTTAAAGGAAAAATTCATTTATTTCATATTCATGTGTGACAATGGTGACGTTCCTTAGTGACGAAATATCGGGCGAAATGACACATTCACACACACGCATATATATATATATATATATATAAAGATTAAATAAATACATATTTCATCTAGGTTTTTGTATTTCACATTTCTAAACTTCCATTGTTACTTTCAAATTATTAATATCACCCCTCATGGTCCTGATGATTGTTCAGTAGAACCGAAACGCTATAGTGTCGACCTGTTAATAAATCATTCCTTCCACTTGGATCGTTGTTATCAGTTTATATATATATATATATATATATATATATATACGTATCTATCTATCTATCTATCTATCTATCAAGAGTGAGAGACGTATAAACATGGATATTAATAAAAATATATATGCCCACACTCACAAACACAAACATATATATATATATATATATGTGTGTGCGTGTGTGTGTATGTGGCGTGTGTGGGTGTATCTCTGTGTGTGTGTGTGTTTTTGTGTAACCAAAAGAAAACCCCAGAACGCAAGTCCACTCCCGCCCATACCAAAAAATATACAGAAAAAGGGGAAGAGATAGAAACAAACATACAGACACATGCATATACACACACAAATATATATATATATATAGTATCGATAACTACTTAATGAGTCTGGAACTAACCTACAATAGTTTCGCCTAAGCGGCTCATTAGGGTATCTAATCCCGAGTTGGGATTAGGTACCCAGAGGAGCCGCTAAGGCGAAAATATAGTAAGTTAATTCCCGACTCACTAAGTAATTAGCCTTACTATTTTGCTCTACTTAGTATTGAGCACTTTTTGCACTGTACCTTAGTAGCCCTAACGGTGTTTTTTTTCTTTTGACCAACCAATTGTGTGTCTTTTGATTTTTTTCAATTGGCATGACAAGGTTGGTATTTTCTTTTATTTCCAATATATATATTTCCCCTTGACAGTGATCCGTTGTATATTTTCATCTTCAAGTCACTTGCCGGGTTTTTACCGTAAGGGCTATTATTTAAGATATATATATATATATATATATATATATATATATATATATATATATATATATATATATGCACACAGAGACACAGACATATACACATACTTGCCCTGTCGGCTGGGGCTGTTAAATACAATGGCTGCTTCTCTGCAGAGGGAGAAGACTCTCACAAAGAGTGTTCTAGATATGACACTAAACAAACCGATGGTCAGGTTACTGTAATATTGGGGTTTGGGGGAACGCGGAATACCCCATCATTGTCATCGTTCCCAGGCCCACTCTGGCTTAGAATGATAGAACCTGATAGGATTTTATCAAGGTGTCAAATAGAACTAAAACCTGTACCTATGCTGAAGTGATTTGTTTGAAATAGAACATTTTTTGATATTGAAACAATTTACTCATGCTAAACCGAATTGTTTGAAATAGAACTGTTTTTGACTTTAAAACTGTACTAGAACTGTTTTAATATTTAAATTGCTATACAGAAACTATTTACAAGAATATATATGTATAAGTATGACTTGGTCTTAAATATCCACCGATGGTTTCCCATTAAACAAAATTATCTAAGCGAACCTTCATTATGTATTTGTATATTTAAAAAAATGACTATTTAAATACAATGGGTATATGCATCTCTCTCTCTCTCTCTCTCTCTCTCTCTCTCTCTCTCTCTCTCCATTTGTGTTGGTATATATATATATATATATACGTTAGTAAAAGCCCTGTAACTTTACTGAGTCTATTAAATCTTATGCCTATCTTTTTATCTCTCAGTCAGCCTGCCTGCTTCCTTCTCTCTCTCTCTCTCTCTATATATATATATATATATATATATGCGTGCGAGCAGAGTGACTTGATGGTGATGAATTTAATCCAACACTGTATTAGCAACATGTTTATTGAATTTAAATTCCTGAAGAAGTTTTTTTTTTCTTCGACAGAAACGACTATCATCGACTTTCATAATAAATTCATCAAAATTTAGATTATATTTTTTTTATCTTCGTGTATATATATATATATATATATATAACGGTATGCATTTTGGTGGGCGTATATATGTGTGTGTGAGTATGTGTTTGTTTGGGTATATATATATATATATATATATAAACAGATCCATAAATAGATTGATTGATAGGTAAATAGATATTCGTGTTTATGTCTACATAGAGTAAATAGCCTAAGTCAAGTGTTCATGTGAACGTGCCCTAACCTCTGCACGAATTTCAAGTTTTAACATCTCACCTGCTCATAGCACACTGACAGGCCTTCCCACCTATACACAATCTCCCTTAAAGCCAATCTTTCAAACAATCCCACATGCTGTCTTAGGCCTTCCTGGAGGCTACAAACCATTTCCCCTCTCTCAATACGAACGACGGAAAATTGCTTATGACTCATGACTGTCTAATATTCTTTCCTTCATTAGTTGGAAATTTGACAATAAATAATTAAGGACTTGGAAAAGAAAACTTGCTGGATTGATGAGCCTTCACAACGACTAATGTTAGATTTGCCACCTTATGACTAAGCGTCCACTAATTCGATAGATTATTTGGATGAGGTTTAGTGTCAAAGCGAATGTATTAACCGACTTCCTTTTCCTTCTCTCTCTCTCTCTCTCTCTCTCTCTCTCTCTCTCTCTCTCTCTCTCTCTCTCAATATATATATATATATATACATCTTTATTTAGATAATCTGTGAGTTTCAATATTGATGCAACCCATTATTGAAATATAATTGCAGAGGGATTTCGTTTTGTATATCTTGCATTTCGGTTTAGTTAGGATGAGAACGTTTCGGCTCAGTGCATGGGTTACTTAGGTACAACCTTTAACGCAGGTGTTCACGCGCGGAGAGTATGTGTCATTCAGAGATGTCAAAATAAAAATCCCAGAGAGGAAATATGACCAGAGGATGTGAGTGACGTCATGCACCGGAAGCGTGGGGATTTGAGAAAAAGCAAGGAGTTGAGTCCCTGCCTCCGAACTAGAGAGTCGAGAGTCAGACCTGGGCGAGGCCAGACGAATTTGTGCGCTACGGGCGCCGTGCGTTGGTTGGGTTGAGAGCTGACGATGTAAAAGCAGTCAGCATAGAAAGATTGTGTGTCTCTCTCCTCATGTCGAATAACCTTTAACTTAAAGGTAATAAAGGTTCGTGCCTGAATTAAGAAGTCGCTAAGTTTTTCGTGTTTTCGGATTCCCTATGTCAATTTCACACATCTGTTTATCTGGCTATGTAACATTATTTTAATCACGATTTATTACTAAGACAACCGCTACACGTCCTGTAAGAATTGTTTCCTTGGAGATAGAGACATCAAATTAATGTTGTTTTTTTTTTTGTTATTATATCAGTTTTCTGGACATGCAATCTTGATTCAGAAATAAATCATGATCATAGTAATAAGTAATGAAACCCATTTTGAGACATATTTTGAGACAGTCTTGAATAATGTTGTCTCCAAATTAAAAGTAGCGGAAAATACCTTTTCCTCTCTCGTCAAAAGCATTTAATCGAAGATTCAAATGCGAAAGAAAAAAGAACACAACATTTTATAAGTAACGTTATTAGCAGTCCCATGGGTTCCATGAATATAGAGACACCTATATATTTATACATATTCTGAGTGAGCAAAAAGGATAGGGCAGTCACATGGGCCCCGTTTTTTATTGAGACAATCTGTATATGAAAATGAACAGATGTGAAAAACACAAGGACTTCAGAGGACGATTTTATTCATATTTAAATCATTTGCCAACGTTTGACGTTTCGATCTTTTAAATCATCACACCATTTGAATATGCGATTGTGTAATTTCTAAAACTAAATCAAATTTATATATGTTCAATGAAACAAAAAATAGAAAGCGTTGAACATTCTATTTCCATTAGTGGCGTTTAAGATTTAAAACGGTATGACATGAACAAAATAAAATAGATGTGAACATGAATAGAAAGATCGTTGGATATGATATTGTTTAAGAAAATATTCAAGGCTTTTAAAATAGATTTCGAACGCTAATTGCATAAAACAGTTTTTTTTAGTAAGATTAGGTTATTAGGATAAATGGCATATCAACCTTGTTGGTTATTAAATGCCAAATCCCATTTATATATATATATATGTATATATATATGTATATTATATAATTTTTAAGTGAATAGTCTATAGATCGTTGGATATGATATTGTTTAAGAAAATATTCAAGGCTTTTAAAATAAATTTCGAACACTAATTGCATAAAACAGTTTTTTAGTAAGATTAGGTTATTAGGATAAATGCCATATCAACCTTGTTGGTTATTAAATGCCAAATCCCATTTATATATATATATATATATATATATATATATATGTATATTATATAATTTTTAAGTGAATAGTCTATAGGTAACTTTTTTAATGTGCCAGAGCTAATTGGTTTGCAGACAGTTAATTCCTTTCAAGTATTGCGATTTATAATTGTATTACATATTGATCAAGCCGTCAATCAGCGATGCACCAGTGTAAATAAGCGGAAGAAGATCACGTGATCTAAGCTGAAGCAAGTGGACGTTATGAAATAATATAGGCAGATGCCAGCCGGAGTTGATTTAGTTGGAGACAGGAAGGCCAGAGTGAGAGCCAGCTTACAGACTGGGAATAGCCCTCAGTGGCCTCCTGTTGAGCAACCTTAGCCAAGATGCGGAAGAAGGGCTAAGTGGGTTCTTGAAGATAGCACAGCGTGCTATGGTCAAGAGAAGAAGTTTGGTCAATATAGCCCTCTGTCCCTGTCTCCACCCATCTCTCACACTCCCCAGAAACATCTACCCTTTTGAGAATAAAGTGTGAGAGATACATTTTTAAAAATAAGTGTTTCGTTCGTTCATTATCATTGATTATGATTCCGCTTGTATTTACGGCTATACAACAATTTGCTCATAATTCAATTTAATTTTAATCATTTGTTTGCACACAATTAAATGGTTTCAAGTATACTAAATGATTAAACAGTTCTATTTGACACATATATGCGAACTCTAACGATTAATATAATTCCGGTCAGTGTGGACTTATGAGTAAAGACAAAAAGAGGTACTTCCCATTTCCCCCAATTCTAGACTGGAGTCTCATCCTACGATGGTTTATGGTCATATCAGGACACTCATTGGAAGGTGAGTTTCTCACCTGTAGAGATGCAGCCGGTGTATTTTGCAGCACCAGCCGACTTAGCTGACACAATTTGGGAACAGAATGGAAATTGAATGTTTAACACTTAAGTAATTTTTTCATTTCATTAAACAAATATAAAAAGATTCAAACGCCCTGATGAATGTTTAATGTTTAGGAAAACGGAACGTTTAACGTTGACAAATAATTTAACTACAGATAAAGAAGAACTTTTAAAAAAAGATATTTGTTCATTTTCTTACTATTGGATTTACTTTCCTTTTCCCATGTCTATATATGTATATTTAGATTTCAGGTTGGAGCGATACCCTAGATGAATGTTTAACACGGTTTTTTTTAAGTATTCCGTCTTGCTATTGTTTAGAAATGATGAAATGAGGAAATGTTACATTTTTCTTTCACATCATAAAAATATTGCTCCTAATTTTCTCCAGTGACCACGTTTGTGTTCGTTCCAAATAAAGAACGTGTTAGACATGTTTTATTCTAGGAATAAACATGTCCCCTGATGATCTGCAAGCGTGACCCTCATGGTGCAGTTGATAACGTGTTGTACTGCAATATTTTAGTAAGTCAATCCAAACTTCAGTGTCACTATTAGTTTCAGATTTGGACTAAAACCATTGGTACTGGATTAAACAGTACTAATACTCTCCTTCTACAAGGATGGCTTAATAATTATTTGTTTGCATACATTCGAAGAATTTGGTAGCTAATTTTGAGACCGTACAAAATAGACTTATCTATTCAACACCTTTCGATAATACAAATTATGACGTATATATATATATATATATACATATATATATATATATATATGTGTGTGTGTGTGTGTGTGTGTGTGGTTACAGCCAACAGAATTTTCCGATTTTACAATCTTATTTGGTTTTTTTTCTTTCAAATTTGCTATTTTCTTTCTATAGAGGGCTAATTATCAGAGAAGTTATCTTATTTTCTGCTATCTATTTATATATCCATATTTACCAACCCCTCTGCTCGAGCAGGATATGAAACAAGGTCAATCTTAAAGTGGAGTTTAACAGGTTTGAATTCAGAGTTTTCCTTCTCCTAGACAACTTGCCTCTCCAAAGCTGAAGAAATTCAGTCTGCCCTACTATTTACCCATAGCTAGAGTGGAGAATAATGGAATTCATACCCTTCCCAAGGGTATTAGTGCTATGTGAAATGCAATCAGTCTCGTCTAAGTTTTGAACTCGTGTCGTCGTGTCCATTTCCTACGACGATAACCATTACGCCACGGGCCACTCCTCCTCCTCCTCCTCCTCCTCCTCTTATCTATCTATCAATCTATCTAACTCGTATGTCCTTTTCGGCTGGGGCTGTTGAATATATTGACTGCAAGAGAGTCTCCTTTGGATGGCACTAAACGCGATCGATTTGTTTGGCTCGAGATCTATAGGCCATACTTTTGTACTACCTGTTAGGGGCCATCATACTGCTGTAAGTGATCGCTAAAAATAATGTTAGAATGACTTAGCCTCAATTGATATATTGGCTTTCAATCCATTGATTTTGTAGCTGAATGTGACATGTTTACCTGCTTAGCTTTACAGTGAATCTCAGTAGCTAGAAAATTATCAAAATTACATTGAAATACTTGCGACAATAAAACTGGTTTTCTTTGTTTACAGGCATATCCATTTCATGGGTTATTTTATGCTACCGATATCCTCGTAGAAAGAAATCAGCGATACTGAAATCATCCTTACAACACTTTGCAAATTATTAGTATTAGATTGGAATACTTGAAATCATATTATTATGTCAACGTCTTTCGCATTATAAATTGTTATATTGAGAATAATTTTCTTGCATCTACAATCGTTTACATTTGATTATTATATATAAGTATATTTGTCCGTCTGAGGGACTGACAAATATGTAAGCATCACATATCAAAATTGCTCCACCTATAAAAATCAACTTTTTATAGACGCTATGTTTGTCCTTAACATGTTAAAAAATTACGTTTCATGACGTAATCTTTTTCGAACAGTTTTCGGTTATTTTTGGTTTTCTATCAAACCCCTAATTTAAATTCATAATGACCACCCTGAAGATGATCTAAAATACTTTCTACGTGAAATTTTCGTGATTTCATATCTTAGGCAATCTTGTTGAAACGGGTCGGTGAACCTAAACAATTTTCTAGTATTAAATTTTGACCATCCATTCATATGTATTTATGTTCCCCTATGGACTCCCACCACATGGCCGAGTAAAAGCAGGGGGACCAGCTCGAACATAAATACAGCAGCTCTGTGAGGATACGGGATATAGCCCTGATAACCTGCCAGAAGCGATGAACGACAGGGAGGAGTGGCGAGAGAGGGTCAGGGATATTCATGCTGGTTGCATGACAAGATGATGAGATGATGATTTTGATAAATATTGATATTCATTTGGAAAAAGTTATACATTCAAGGACCTACTCTTAAAATAAATAATTAGCACAAAGTTGTATCGTTTCAAGTATATAAAAAAATTCACAGTTATATGGTTTAAAATATTTCCTAGTAATCTAAAAAAATCAATTTGCTGTTTACGTTTCTTTGTTTAATGGCATATAAACCATCCTGTGTTGTTTAATGCTAAAGTCATCGTAGAAGAAAAACAATAGTGGTGATATGTAAGCAATAGATGTGGGATAATAATGTTCATGCCTTTCCCAAGGGTATTTATCTGAAAGTGAACGTTATAGTAATTTGTTGTTTTTTTAGACTGTAATAAGTGTGTAATAGCCTTTTTTTTCTGCCCTGCTAAAATTGTTGCATGTGCGCGATCCTCAAATGCTGGTTTTCCCAGTCGGCTGGGGCTGTAGAATACACCGACTGCTTCTCTGTAGAGGAGTTAGACTCCCCCAACGAGTGTCCTGATATGACACTAAACCATCTGATGGTGAGGTTCCAGTAATGCTGGAGCCTTGGGGAATGCGGAGTACCCCTTTATTGCCATCGCTCCTAGGTCCACTCTAAACCGGTGTGGCAGCAAATGATAAAGGTTCTATCGTTGGATTAAATAGAACTAATGGCATACTTATGCTAAACTCAATTGTTTGATTAAACTGAATAGCTTGAAATAGAAATGTTTTTGACAATTAAACTATTCTTACATTTAAACTGCGTTCTGATGCTAAATTGAATTGTTTGAAATTGAACTGTTTTTGACATTAAAACTGTACTTACACTAAACAGAATTGTTATGTATAACTGTTTAAATAAAATGAATAGTTAGATATAGAAATGTTTTTGACAATTAAACTGTGTAATTATGCTAAACTGAATTGTTTGAAATAGAACTTATTATATACATAAAATGGATTTGGCGTTAAATAAGCTTCAAAGGTTGATATGCCATGAATCCCAACCAACCAACCATCAAATGCTGGCGTGCAATATGTTAATTTTTTAGCAGATTTTGTTTCTCATTTTCCTTTAGTCATTGGTATATTTTTTTCATCTCTATCAGTTGGAGATTCTTATAGTTTGTATAAGGGTTTCTAGTTTGTTTTCATTCTTGACAAATATCTTAACATCATCTATATACATGAGGTAGTTTATCTTTGCCAGATTCTTTTCCATTTTTTCACCCAACCCATGAATGAAAATGACTCATGGGGCTATAGCTATGAGTGTCAAATCTATTCCCAATCTTCACGATAGATGTCGCTGGCGTCTCCAGGTCTGAAGAAGGCGCCGCAAAATCGAGGAAACGTCATGACCATTTATTTTTTTCATATTTTTGTTATTGTTGATGTTATTTCAACCAGGTTTGTTTATTCTAGTATTTTCCTGCTAGACAGGCAAAGACTATGTCCCAACATCACCGCAGTGAGTGTCAGTGCAGAGAGAAAAAGGAAGATATACACCAGGATCATTCAATAAATAAAAGGGAAAAATTGCCTGAAGAGTTCGCTATAGGAAACTCATTTTAAAGTTGTGCCTTTTCCGGCGAATCGATATTGATCTGTCGTTTTATATCTCAGAACACGGTCAGTGTGAACATCTCTTGTAGTTGCTACGCTCAGAGCTTTAACTTTTTAGTAATTTAGGGTATTTCTGAACCACCATAAAAGTCTTTTCACCTCAAAGAGAAAAACCCTTTGTAAATATTTCTTTTTTTTTTTTGTTGGTTTTTGCTAAAAAACCCTTCTACGAAGACATCGTCAATTTTTTAGTAACTTTCACATGGTTTGCAGCCATTTTAAATAGCCTGTTAGTGGAATTTATATAATTTTTCCTATCAACCAATTCCAAATAAAGTAGATCGTACTTATTTGCCAAAAAAAAAAAAGATCTTATCTTGCAATTTATGCTTATATATATACATATATATATATATATCATCATAATCATCTTGTCGTGCCATCACCGTGGATATCCCTGACCCTTTCTCCACACCGCTCCTCCTTATCGCTTTCACCAGGTCCTCAGAGCTACACCCTGTATCCGCTCAGAGCTGCTGTATGTAGGTTCGAGCTAGTCGCCCTGTTTTTGCTCGGCCATATGAAGGGGTCCATAAGATTACATTACTTATGAGCTCGTCTCTACTTCTCTAGCAGTGTCCTGCATGTATGGTTCGTTTAATCTGGATAGTTTTCGTGATGAGTGGCATGTGGCCGTACAGCTGATGTTTTATCCTGTTCAATATTGCTCGCAACATTCTTTTGTAGTTGCCGTCAAGCCTTTGCTCCCTCCGTTTAGTTACCATTATATATATATATATAGCATATCTTTACATTTATATATAATTATCACATCTTCATATATACACATACATACATATATATATATATATGTATATATATTCAACTTTGTGTATATATATATATATGTATATATATATATACTTTTTGTGTATATATATATATATATATATTATATGTTTCTATATATTTATCTATATATTGTATCTTAATATATATATATATATATATATATATATATATATATATATATATATCAACATTATCATCATGTCGTACCACTAACACGGATATCCCTGACCCTCTCTCGCCACTTTTTCCAATCGTTCATCGCCTCTGGCAGGTCTTCAGGGCTACATCCCGTATCCTCACATAGTTGCTGAATGTATGTTCGTGCTCGTCGTCCTGCTTTTGCCCGGCCATATGTGGGGGTCCATTGGAGTATATCACCTATGAGCTTGTCCTTGCTTCTCCAGCAGTGTCCTGCATGTCTGGCTCGTCTAACTTGGATAATTTTCGTGATAGGAGGCGGGTGGCCGTATAGTTGGTGTCTTGTGGGTTGTTGTCGCCAGGATTTGTTCAATATTGCTCGCAGCATTCTTGTGTAATTGCCGTCTAGCTTCTTCTCCAGCCGTTTTGTTAGCATCCATGTAGTGCATCCATACATCAGTATCGACACAACCGCTGCCTGGAAGAAACTGCGTTTCATTTTATCAGTTAGGTCTGATTTCCATACGATCGATCGCCTATTGGTAGCTGTCCATTCCTTCGTTAACCGCCAGTGGAGATCTTCGTTAAAATTTAATATCGAAAGCGTTTTTAATGCACTACAAATTCATGCCGTTGGTAGTTTACTCCAGATGCAAAAATGGTGACCAGTGTGCAAGACTATAAAATGTTTTTGAATTTATGCAACTTCACCCACACACATGTGGTTTAATAAAGGATGCAACCCTCAAGTAACAGTATTAAAACATATGCAAACGTTAATTGTATGCAAAAATATAACTTAGTTGGCAACATTGTACTTAGAAACGACATTATTTTGCATCATGCACTATCCTAATTTCAGCACACACTCCTTTATATTGTGACCCTCTTGAATTTTTTCCAGGACAAACATATTTCGCGCATAAATATTGCCTATGCATAGCTGATGTTGATTGGTTAGTTATGTTTTATGATCTAAAAACAAGTAAATACGACCCATATGTTATATTAACAGGCAGATATCCAGCAGCCCGATGTAATGTAAACAAAAAAGAAAAAAGTTGGTTTGACTACAATCTTTTATTATTAAGTTTTTGAAGAAAAAAAATTACCTGTTTGTGTCAATAAATAAAACAGGCCGTAAAAGCCACTGAAAATCATAAAAGCAAAGAAACTCACAACCGTTTATAATTCGTGTATTAGTAAGAAATAGTGCAAATATGCATTTTAAAGTAGAAAGGGATTAAGATAACGTCGGATAAATTCCAACAACATGATTATATAAGTTTTTCTGATCAATTTTTTTAAGCTAATTCTCTTTTTAGTTTAATATCATCTGCAGACATGAATGGGTTATTTTTTTTTATATTTTTTCGACCGGTTAAAAATCAGCCGATTAATATAACATGTTGGGCCATATTTACCAGTTGGCCGTTGTTTCGGTTAGTTTATGCAAAAGTCGACGTGTTTCTTTGAACGATTTGTAATATTATTTCGGATAATTAATTATTATAGCTATTTGTGAATATTTATTTAATGTCAAATCCTTTTTATACGTATATTAAGCCTATTATTTGTGTAGGCATAGTTTGTAGATTACATTTTCAAGCGAGATAAGCTCCTTTGTTTGCTCATAGTTGAATGGTTTTAAGTTCTCAGATCGAATAGAAATAATTCTGCTTAATACTTATCATTGGTTTGCACAGAATTAGGTGGCCACATATTATTCTTTTATAGAAACAATTCAATTAAACTTCAGGCGTTTGTTTGCACGCTGTTAAATTTTTAAGCAGTTATATTTGATCCATAAATGAGACTCTATCAAGTACAACCTCTCCAAGGCAGAGTGAAGCTGGCAGTAATGGCAGTGTAGGTTTACTCCACATTCCAAAATGTTCCTGCATTATTGGAGCCTCACAATCAGATGGTTTAATGTCATATCCGTGGCACTCACTGGGGGCGAGATGACTTACCGTTCTGCAGAGATATAGTCACCGTATTCTACATCTCCAGCCGACTGAATTTAATATCATTGCTTTTAGCTCATATATATATATATATATATATATACCAACTCCTCCGCTAGGGCAGGATATGACACAAGGTCAATTTCCAAGCGAAGTTTAACAGGTTTTAATTCAGAGTTTTCCTTCTCCTAGACTAGTTGCCTCACCAAGACTGAAAAACCTAGTCTGCCCTACTATTTACTAATAGCTGGAGCGAGAATAATTGGATTCATATATTTCCCAAGGATATTAATGCTATGTCAATTGCAATCAGTACTCGTTCAGGGTTTGAACTCGTGTCATCGTGTCCATTTCCTACGACAATAACCATTACACCCCGGGCACCCCCAAATATATATATATATATATATATATATATATAAGTGTGTGTGTGTGTGTGTGTGTGTGTGTGTGTGTGTGTGTGTGTTTGAGTTCTCCATCAAAATCTCAGAAAACGTTGTATGTTCGACCAAACAACAACCGAGTTTGAGCCAAAGTTCTTCTCCTTTCAAAATGGCTGACTGCCAAATTTGTTTTATTTAATTCTGCATTCTTACGTGTTACAGGAGAATTATTCTGGATTCCAACAGAGATCAGATCTTTAATGTCTATTCAGTAAAGTTAGCTTGAGTCTCGCCTCAGGCCACATTGATGAGGCGCTCTGTGGGGATCATACTCCCTAGATATGAACATTCACGATGGAAATATATATATATATATATATATATATATATATACATCTCTGTACATATTATAATTTATCTTATATATATATATATATATATATATATATGTATTTGTGTGTGTGTGTGTGTGGATGGTGGAAGAAAAACCACCTGAAAATCATAATTCAGCGTAATCCTATTCTTATGGAGATTATGTCAGTCTGCAAACAAAACTACGTCACCACCAGTGTCACAATTCCCTTAGTTATCAACATGATGTGTGTGTGGTGGGGTCCATAAGAGTACATCACTTAAAAATGAACCTATCAGGGGACACCAGGGTTTGAACCGGGAACCTCTCGATCTGCTGTTGAATGCTCTACCACTCAGCTATATCCCCGTGGAAAAGCAGGACGACCAGCACGAACATACATTCAGCAACTATGTGAGGATACGGGATGTTGTCCTGAAGACCTACCTAGGGCGATGAACGATAGGGAAGAGTGATGTGAGAGGGTCAGGGATATCCGTGCTACCAGCACGACATGATGATGATGATCAACATGATAGTGTCAATGATTATTAAATAATCATTATTAGCAATTTGTTTGTTAATAGCCCAGTCATTTGGAGCAGCAGAATACACCGACTGTTTCTCAGCAGAGAAGTATGACTCTACCCAACTAGTCTCCTGATATGACATTGAACAATCTGATGGCGAAGTCCCAGTAATGCTGGAGCTTTGGAGAATGCGGAGTATCTCTTTATGACCATCGCTTTAAAGTCCTCTCTGACCCAGAGTGGTAGCACCTGATAGGGTCCTATCTATGGGATAAATAGAAGTAAACTGTGTTCTTATGATTCTATTTACCAACCCCTCCGCTCGGACAGGATATGACACAAGGTCAATTTTTAAGCGGAGTTTAACAGGTTTGAATTCAGAGTTTTCCTTCTCCTAGACTAGTCGCCTCACCAAGGCTGAAGAACCTAGTCTGTCCTACTATTTACCCATAGCTGGAGGGAGAATAATTGGATTCATACCTTCCCCAAGGGTATTAGTGCTATGTGAAATGCAATCAGTCTCGTCTAGGATTTGAACTCGAGTCGCCGTGTTCATTTCCTACGACGATAATGATTACACCACGGGCACCTCCCAAACTGCTTACTTACGCTAAACTGAATTGTTTGAAATTGAATTCAGCGTTAAATGACCCATGTTTAACAGGTTTGAATTAAGAGTTTTCCTTCTCCTAGGCTAGTTGCCTCGACTAGGCTAAAGAACCTAGTTTGCCCTACTATTTACCTATGGCTGGAGGGAGAATAATTGGATTCATACCTTTCCCAAGGGTATTAGTGTTATGTGAAATGCAATCAGTCTCGTCCCGGGTTTGAACTTGTATCGCCGTGTCCATTTACTGTGAAAATAACCATTACACCACGGGCACCTCCCAAACTGCTTACTTACGCTAAACTGAATTGTTTGAAATTGAATTCAGCGTTAAATGACCCAGAAAGGGTTGATACGCCGTAAAACAAAACAACCAATGAACCTTGTTTGTTAAGGATGTCTCCGTCAACGTTTTGCTGTGCTATTTTTTTACGTCATACGAACCTCTGTATATTATAATACTATTATTATATTAAGCCTATTATTTGTGTAGGCATAGTTTGTAGATCACATTTTCAAGCGAGAAGAGCTCCTTTGTTTGCTCATAGTTGAATGGTTTTAAGTTCTCCGATCGAATAGAAATAATTCTGTTTAATACTTATCATTGGTTTGCACAGAATTAGGTGGCCACATATTATTCTTTTATAGAAACAATTCAATTAAACTTCAGGCGTTTGTTTGCACGCTGTTAAATTTTTAAGCAGTTATATTTGATCCATAAATGAGACTCTATCAAGTACAACCTCTCCAAGGCAGAGTGAAGCTGGCAGTAATGACAGTGTAGGTGTACTCCACATTCCCTAATGTTCCTGCATTATTGGAGCCTCACAATCAGATGGTTTAATGTCATATCCATGGCACTCACTGGGGGCGAGATGACTTACCGTTCTGCAGAGATACAGTCACCGTATTCTACATCTTCAGCCGACTGAATTTAATATCATTGCTTTTAGCGCATATATATATATATATATACTTACCCCTCCACTAGGGCAGGATATGACACAAGGTCAATTTTCAATTAATACTAAATCATTTTCATAAATAACTATTAAATATGTATGATTTGTCAACGAATAGGTATGATTATTTTATACCGAGCCAGATCTCTTTTTTTATTTACAATTGAATAGTTTTAAATATTGCTTAATAAAAGTAATAGTTTTATTTTCTCACAGTTTAATGCTTACAAGTATTGCTATTTAGCACTAGATTTTCAATTCAACATAATGGTTTCGAATCAAGGAAATTATATGCCACTTTTACTCGACTTATAGACAGGACATCATCAGGTATTTTTACAGTGGTTACCCATTTATCGGAGGCTGCAGAATCCACCGACTGCCTCTCTGTAGACGGGTAAGACTCCCCCACCAAAGTATCATGGATATGGCACTAAACAATCTGATAGTGAGGTTTCAGTAATGTTGGAGCTTTGGGGAATGCGGAGTACACCGTCACTGCCATCCCTCCCAGTCCACTCTGCCTTGGAGTGGTAACACCTGATAGGGTCCTATCTATGGGCCAAATAGAAATAAACTGTGTACTTATGTTAAACCGATTTGTCAGAAATTAAATGTTTTTTACATTTTATTACTTAGTGTGAACAAAAACCTGTATTCAAACCTATGGCTGTGTTTTAAAAAAAGACTGTACTCATGTTAAACTGAATTGCATGAAATTAAGATAAAGCGTTTAACTGTGTGCCAAAAAACGACTTCAGGCATGTTTAAAAATGATATCTTAAAATGTGATTTTAAATCATATATTCAATATATGTATAAAAATGATCTGTCATTAAGTAACCTACAATGGTCGACATGCCATAAAACCAAAACAAATCAAACCAAACTTCTACTCCTTGTGATTGTGCACTTGGGTTTGGTTTGGTTTGGTTTTATGGCAAATCAACCATTGAAGATTATTCGTGCTAAATCCATTTTAAACATATAAACATTCATATTTCAATTCAGTTTAATACTAAACTAAGCATATATATATTTTTGTTTACACGCAGGAAAATGTTAAAACTGTTCTATTTCAAAAATTCAGTTTACCGCTAGTACCTTAAATTTGTCAAAAACAGTTTTATTTCGAACAATTCAATTTAGCATCGAGAAATATTTCTATTTCAATCAATTCACTTTCGCATTCTTACGCAGTTTAAATATCAAAACAGTTTTATTTCAAGGCATTCAGTTTAGCATAAGTACACAGTTTAGTTCTATTAGACCTATTGATAGGACCCTATCAGGTACTCCACATTCCCCAAAGTGCAGCATTACTGGAACCTCACCATCAGATTGTTTAGTTTCATATCCAGGACACTGATTGATGTGGGGTGTCCTAGTGGCGTAATGTTTAAAGCGATGGATTGCGGAATCGTAGTACGCGAGTTCGTATTCCACTCGCCCTATTCCGTTCACTTTCGGGCAAATACCCTTGGGAAAGGTACGAACTACCTTATCCTCCCAGCTATGGGTTAAATAGTACCACTACTATTCTTCTCGGAGAATAGCTTTGGCATTAAATAACCTGCAAAGGTTGATATGCCATTAAAAAAAGAAACCAAACCAAACTAATTGATGTGCCTTAACTCTCTTTAGAGATACAGTTTGTGTATTCTACAGAGAGAGCTTTCTAGCTATGTTAGAGTTGCCTAGATACATCTTATATTATCAATGCCTAGAAAACTGGGAAATATTTGGTATAGATCACTAAATAATACATGTTCATTCTGTAATTTTCGTATATAATTTACATACTGTTTTTGTTTTGTTTTTTTGAGGGGGTTATGGCATATCAACCATTGTAGTTTATTTAATGCCAAATCTTCATTATACATATATATTAAATATATTGTCATCCACAGACAGACTGTTTCGTTCAATCAGAACTCTTCAGTGTGTCTAGACACGTAGGACGCTCGACGCCGGGATCGAAACCCGTCAAACTTTACGTTAGACAAAGTTTCAGACTTCTCGGCCACCAAGCGGATCACGTTGGCTCAGGGAATTTTTATGGTATTTATTTAGCAAACAGCAGCAGCAGCCGTTTGTTTACATTTTTTATACCCTATCGGCTACCAGAGTGCTCAATTCTTTCAAAGAGCTTTGCATTATTAAATATACATATTTTTGTGAACACATTTTGTTGATAATGTTTTTAAACAAGCCTAACCACAATATTTTGAACACTATTGAATGGTTCCTAGTGTTTCTTTGTATCACTTACAATTCAATGAATTAACAGCCAATCTTTTACTCCCTGTTTAATGATCAGCTAATTCTATTTCAAACAATTCATTTTGACGTAATCTAACTGATTTAAATGGTTCCAAATATTACTATGAATCAGTAAGAATTTGATTAAACCTGTACAGCTAGGCTCATCAGGCTCACATTGCACTAAGTGAGCCAATATCTATCATAGACAAGCATGGCTAGAGCCTCGGCTCGTGCAGTTATATAATGGCCGAGAGATTTCGTTTTTATGCCTTTGGATTTAGTTAGGCTTTGAACCTTTCGGCTCAGTGCATGGGTTACTTAGCTGCACCATTAACACAGGTGTTCATGGGCGTGCGGGCGGAGCGGACGTGTCACTCAGAGATGTCACAATAGCCCAAGATGGAAAACGGAACTACACAGTGCAAATGACGTCACGCACCGGAAGCGCGCAGAGGATTTTGGGAGATTTGGAAAAAGTGGAGTTGAAACTAGACACCAGACGAGAAGGGTTGACTTTCGCTTGCTCGTTGAGACATTGGGCAGGTGTCGCACGAGATGGTGGGGGGGGAGATGAAAAAGCTAGAATAGAAAGATTGTGCCTCTCTCTACTTATGTCGAAAAACCTTTAAACTCAAAGGTAATAAAAAGTTTCGTACCTGAACTGAGAAGTCATTACGTGTTTTTCGATATTCGAGTTTCCTATGTGCTATTTTTATGGACATTCGATGTACGTTTCACACATAGCCATATCATGGCAATGGTACAGTGCCCGACCTCTCCTTTTCTTCCCACCCACAATAAACCAACCTTTGGGTTATTGACCTTGTGTCGACCTGTCTGTTGGGAAGGAGAGACAAACATCAACAATTCGATTAAACATCAGTTATTTGTTTACCATATTTACCAACCCCTCCGCTCGGGCAGGATATGACACAAGGTCAATTTTTTAAGCGGAGTTTAACAGGTTTGAATTCAGAGTTTTCCTTCTCCTAGACTAGTTGCCTCACCAAGGCTGAAGAACCTAGTCTGCCCTACTATTTACCCATAGCTGGAGGGAGAATTATTGGATTCATACCTTTCCCAAGGGTATTAGTGCTATGTGAAATGCAATCAGTCTCGTCCAGGATTTGAACTCGTGTCACCGTATTTATTTCCTGCGACGATAACCATTACACCACGTGCACCTCAGTTATTTGTTTACTCACATTAAATCATCAAAGTGTTCTATTTCAAGCAATTCAATTTAGCATGTTTGAACTGAGCTTAAATGACAAACAGTTCCATTTGACCAATAGATTGGACCCTTTTTGGTGTTACCACTCCGGTTCAGAGAGGATCTGGTAGAAATGGCAACGAGGGTCTACTCCTCATCCCCAAAGCTCAGGCATTAACGTTTAGTGTCATATCCAGAACAATTTGCAGAGATGCAGTCAGTGTATCATACAGCCTCACGCCCAGCTGACTGAGCTATTGTCTCCTTGTTCTTCAACAAAACAGGGTTTGATAATTATTCTTTGCTATCCTTTTCAAAAACTTGTGTTTTATTATGAAAACTTATTTAAAGTAATCCTATTTATAGTTTTATGTAGAAATCAATTAACATCATGTAAATCTAAATACAATCTATTTTTATATGTGTTCTTATTTCATCTTTTTAGTTGTCTTATTTTCATAGATTTTTACTTTGCAGCTTAATTCAACACACTTGTGCCTTGTGGAGTGTGCATATTTTTGCCTTTAAGTCATATTTACCAACCCCTCCGCACGGGCTGGATATGACACTAGGTCAATTTTTTAAGCGGAGTTTAACAGGTTTGAATTCAGAGTTTTCCTTCTCCTAGACTAGTTGCCTCACCAAGGCTGAAGAACCTAGTCTGCTCTACTATTTATCCATAGTTGGAGGGAGAATTATTGGATTCATATCTTTCCCAAGGGTATTAGTGCTTTGTGAAATGCAATCAGTCTCGTCCAGGATTTGAACTCGTGTCGCCGTCTTCATTTCCTAGGACGATAACCTATACACCACAAGCACCTTTTTTTGCCTTTAAGTATCAAAGGTTAGGATAGTGGATATTGGTGCAATTTTTACTCCCATAACTATTCTGAGGGTTTGAATGTACTTTTGGTTGTTGAATGGGAACGATCTAAGTAACCGTGACTCAACGGCTAAAATAATGGCCTACGACCTCGAAATAAGCGACTTAATACTCCTGTCGGTGTATTACGTTCACTTTAGGACTGATATTATCAATAAAAGAATGAACACACTTTGTTATTAAATAACGCAATGAAGTTAGTATGCCATTAAATAAAGAAACTGAAACTGTACATTTGCCTAACACAAAAGTTAACCCTCACCATTAAACAAAGAAACTGAAACCGAGCTCTTGCCTAGACCTAACCTTAACCCTAATCAATAAATAAAGAAACTGAAACTGTACTCCTGCCTAACCCTAATCTCAACCCTAAGAAATTATGGGATACAAATTTTTTTATAGTCTTAAAATAAGCAATAAAAACATACTTAAGTATATTCTAGAAATTTAGGATCAAAACCGCATTAGCATTTAAGTTATATTTTTCAACCAATCAGCTAAAAACATAGAATAGAACATTCTAGAAAAATAGGATCGGAAGTGAACTAACAGAAAATATTTAGGCTCGAAAATAAAATAGTAAAATATAAATCTGATTGGTCAATAAAGGTCTACGTGCCAAAATTTTAGGATTATTCTTTGATCCACCTGTAGGATATAAATAACACAGAGTTAGGGAGCCATACACACAGACCAAGACGAAGACTAAGACTAAAACACAAGCCACTAAGCCAGTAATGCAGTAGCCGATACTGTGTCCGGCAAATTCCTTTCCTTCCTCAACTAAAGTTCATGACCTAGCTTCAGATGGCTGCAAATTACATTCAAATGAAAAACCCGACAAACTTTCTTTCATCAACGCGACACGCCGTCGCCACAATCATAAAACCCGCTATGAACTTAATGTAAGTAAGAACGACTTATTTACGGACTCCGTTAACATACACACATCTTTAAACAAACTTATTTTCTTCTTGCCAAACTTTATTTTCCAAAAGGCCATTTACACATCGTATATTTTATTTGTTTTCATATTCTGTTATATGCATATTAAATTGTTTGTTGTTTAATTTTCGTTGTGTTCTATTCCATTTCTTTTACGCGATTGTAAAGTTTTGTGTTGTATTTGTGGGGGAAATAATTTAGAGAGCAATACCCGTAAATTACGGACGCACATCTACTGAAATAACCAAACTCATACATCCCCCACAAATTAAACAAAGTATCTGAAACCGTACTCCAGCCTAACCCTAACCTCGTCCATAACAAGTAAACAATGAAACTGAAAGAGTAAATTTGCCACCCCTAACCTTTGCCCAAACAATTAAACAAAAAAACTGAAACCGTACTCCTGCCTAACCCTAAAGTAACCCCTAACCATTGACTGAAGTAACTGAAACCGTACCCCTGCCTAACCCTAAACTAACCCCTAACCATTGACTGAAGAAACTGAAACCGTACTCCAGCCTAACCGTAAACCTGACCCTACTAGTTGACTAAAGAAACTGAAATCTTACACTTTCCTAACCCTAACATCTGCTCTATCAATTAAATAAAGTCAGAAACCGTACTCCTTCCTAACTCTAACTAATAAACAAAGAATCTGGAACCGTACTCCTACCTAACATTAACCTTAACCCTAACCATTAAACAAAGAAACTGAAACTGTACTCCTGCCTAACAATAAACTTAACCCTAACTCTTTATTCTTGTCACTTTCTCTTGATTTGAAATGTCGGTATTAAATCTACGTTCTTAGAGACACAGATGTGTCATTTTTATTGAGAAGGCCCAGCGCTTTTTCTAGAAGTGATTGTGTCAAATCAAGGATAATATATATATATATATATATATATATATATATATATATATATATATATATATATATATATATATATTGAGGTCGTATTAACAATGAGAAGTAAGCAGAAGTGAAATAAAATGAAAGAGAGAAAATTAAGAGACTGTCTAGACGTCTAGACATCATCATTTTTTATGTTTATTAGCCGTTTACTTGTCTTCCTTGAAAAGTTACTTGCGAAAAAAAAAATTGACAAAGAAAAAGAAAAAAATTGATCAGTTTTTCTTTTTATTTATTAGTACCATATTAGCAAGATCCTATCTTGTTATCTCAACAACAGTCTCAACACTAACGCTTTAAAATGTAAGAGACTTTGCGGTGTGTAAAACTTCCTTTTAATTCAACATGACGCCACAAAATATATAATTGTTTTAGCGGGTTACAGCTGGATTGGATTAAGAGTTTTTCCCTCGTAGTAGCTGCCTTACCATCGACAAATATGCCGAAAAAAATCCCACAATCAAAGAAGCAACAGTACTATAAAAACCGACATGTAATAAAATCCTGATACAAATTATTAATATAACAGCGCTTTTTATTTTGGGAAATTGAATCGGTGAAACGAATTCAAATCCGAAAAGAGGCTGTTTTCATTTTACTTCAATATGATTCACTGGAAAAAAAAAACTTGATCAATGTTGTTGCTTGGCTTGAGGATTTTAATGGCCAATCAACCTTACTGGGTTATTTAAAGTTACATAAAGTCAACGTTTTGATTAAATAGAAGTCAACCTTACTGGGTTAAATAGAAGTCAACCTTACTGGGTTATTTAAAGTTACATAAAGTCAACGTTTTGATTAAATAGAAGTCAACCTTACTGGGTTATATAGAAGTCAACCTTACTGGGTTATTTAAAGTTACATAAAGTCAACGTTTTGATTAAATAGAAGTCAACCTTACTGGGTTAAATAGAAGTCAACCTTACTGGGTTATTTAAAGTTACATAAAGTCAACGTTTTGATTAAATAGAAGTCAACCTTACTGGGTTAAATAGAAGTCAACCTTACTGGGTTATTTAAAGTTACATAAAGTCAACGTTTTGATTAAATAGAAGTCAACCTTACTGGGTTAAATAGAAGTCAACCTTACTGGGTTATTTAAAGTTACATAAAGTCAACGTTTTGATTAAATAGAAGTCAACCTTACTGGGTTAAATATAAGTCAACCTTACTGGGTTATTTAAAGTTACATAAAGTCAACGTTTTGATTAAATAGAAGTCAACCTTACTGGGTTAAATAGAAGTCAACCTTACTGGGTTATTTAAAGTTACATAAAGTCAACGTTTTGATTAAATAGAAGTCAACCTTACTGGGTTAAATAGAAGTCAACCTTACTGGGTTATTTAAAGTTACATAAAGTCAACGTTTTGATTAAATAGAAGTCAACCTTACTGGGTTAAATAGAAGTCAACCTTACTGGGTTATTTAAAGTTACATAAAGTCAACGTTTTGATTAAATAGAAGTCAACCTTACTGGGTTAAATATAAGTCAACCTTACTGGGTTATTTAAAGTTACATAAAGTCAACGTTTTGATTAAATAGAAGTCAACCTTACTGGGTTAAATAGAAGTCAACCTTACTGGGTTATTTAAAGTTACATAAAGTCAACGTTTTGATTAAATAGAAGTCAACCTTACTGGGTTAAATAGAAGTCAACCTTACTGGGTTATTTAAAGTTACATAAAGTCAACGTTTTGATTAAATAGAAGTTATGAACAAAAATGTTTACTAATAATAATTAAATCAATGCTGTATTTTGCTCCAAGAAGTTGGATTGGGTAAATAAAAACTTTAAACGTCAGAAATTATGAGGTTTGCAAAAACAAATGTTGAGAGTGAATCTTTATTTTAAAAAATTACCCTGAAGACTTCAACGAAAATTTATTTCTTTTAATGGCATATCAAAATTCCTGGGTTAGTTAAAGCCAAAGCCACCATTATAGAAGAATAACAGTGATACGTTTTAAACCATAACTAGTCGGATAAGTATATTTATGCCTTTTTCCCAAAGGGAATTAGTCCAGAAGTGAATGCAATTATGCAAACAGAGTTTGAACACGCTTATTTAGAAGCTGTGGGAGTTCCAACTGAAGGTCAAGGGCAAAGGGCAAAGCAGTGTTGTCGTTTGATATCTGACTCCATTATTCAGTTATTTTATTTTACCCCCACGATGACTAGTCGGTGTAACGTCTAGCCCAAGAAAGGCCCAAAAAGAATTATACAAAAGAAGACAGTAACAGATAGGAGACGAAGACGTTTTTTTTATACTTTCCTTTATTTCCTAGGTTCAACAACCATTCCATGGGTGAGGGAGTTTCCCCTGAATACAATTGAAATGTTTGAATCCCCCAGTTAAGGTGTCTAAAATACGTTAATCGTTTCTTGCATATGCTAGTCCTCATTTGGTATTTAAAGCTTCCATAAGGGTTAGTTTCTTTTGGAAGTTTGTCAAAGTCCAGTTGTTTTGGTTTGTAGTTCCATTTCATAGTCTTTTATAATCCGGCATACTGTTAACTGAGAGGGAGATGCTACTGAATGAAAGGGACTAACCCACCCCTAATCCAAAGACATATGCGTGGTGCCCAGATACCAGTCGGCAATGACGTTATCAATTCACCGGTCACTGCCTGAAAGAGAAAAAGCCTGCTGCCCCTGTCGGGAGGTTTATTTTTTCTTTACGTATGCGTCATCCCTTTTACCTGTCAGGGACCTCTGGGAGTTTCTGCAAATTTAATAATTTCTTCTTTTTTTTAAATTCAATTTAATTTTTAAAAAATTATTTATTCGTTCCCTACAAAGCTACAGTCCAGAACTTTAGCCATTACGAAATCGGGACCCTCTACTAAACGGAACAACTTGTCAGCTAAAGAGTTTTTGTCGAGGCATTTTAAATTTTTGGATGCTTTTTATCAGCTGAATTCAACCAACCGGTTAATTACGTTAAAATAATTGTGGTAAATACAAACATGATCTCTCTCTCTCTCTCTCTCTCTTTCTCTCACTTACGCACACAAACACACCTGTTTCGCACACACATAAATCTCTCTCTCACACACACATCTTTCTTAAATCTCTTTTTCTCACATCCCTCTCTTCACTCCCCCTTCTCTCTCAAACATCTCTCCTACATCCCCTCTCTCTCTATCTCTCTCTCTCTCTCATACACCTGTCTCTCACATATTTCTTTCACATTTCTCTCTGTCACACTCGTTTGTCACACATCTCTATTCTCATACATCTTTTATTCATATCTCCCTTACATCTCTCACTCGAAAGTCTCTCTTATCTTTTTCCCCTACTCTCTCTCTCTCTCTTCTCATGCTTCTTTTTCTCTCAAACTTTTTTCTCAGATGCACATATCTTTCACCCTCATCACCCCCGCTCTCTCACTCTCTTACATCTCTCTCTTTCAAACCATTCTGTCCTCATTCTCCCTCCTCTCTCTCTCTCTCTCTCTCACACACACACACACACACATATATATATATATATATATATATATACAACTCTCTCACATCTCTTTCAGTCTCTTTCAATTTTATTTCCTTCTTTCATACATCTCTCTCTCTCTCTCTCTCTCTCTCTCTCTCTCATAATCATCACTCTTACTCACATCTCTTTACCTTTCGCACCTCTCAATCGTTAACATCTCTCTCACACACACATCTCTCTTTATCACACACCACACTCTCTTTACTTCCTCACCCCGCTCTCTCTCTCTCTCTCTCTCTCTCTCTCTGACGATCTCTCTGACTGTCTCTCTATTTACTCCCTCTCTCCCTCTCTCTCTCTCTCTCTTTCTCTCTTTCTCTCGAAGGACAAATTATTTTAAGATTTATCATCTCAGATAGCGAAGAACATAACAAAAATTCAGCGACGTATGTTCACAAAAATTAAACTTGGAAAAACATGTAGGTGTGTGGAATGACAGTGATATCATTTTGAAGCAACATTATTTCATTCTCTGTTGATTTAGATCTTGGTAAATACAGTAATATTTTGTTCAAAATTACTTCATATATATATATATATATATATATATATATACTTTTAAAAAATTCGGTCACATTAGGTATATAAATTTATTTCCATTCTGCTAAGAGCATTGATATGAATCAACAACTCTAAGTTGAGCTCTTTACCAGCAATATTTAAATACTCGAATTTTAAATTATTTAAGAGTCCTGACGGAAGTGTTCTCTACTCCGGATTTACTGATTTACTGGATTGAAGAATATCTTATATATATATATATATATATATATAAGTTGATAACAAGGTAATCCAAGTGGAAGGAGAGATTTGTTGAGAAGTCGACACTATAGCTTTTTGGTTCTACTGAACCATCATCAGGACCATGAGGGGTGGTATTAGCGCTGTTAAGTCAATGATGAATTTTTTAAAATTATTTAATTCTCGGATTACAATCCTTTATTTACTTTCATTCTGTCCAAATGCCTAACAAGATAGCATTGTTAAACATCCATCGTTGAATTAAGATCGCTAATATCACTACTCATGGTTCTGATGATGTCGACTTCTCAATAAACTTCGTCCACTTGGATTACCTTGTTATCAATTTTTCTACATTTTGTCGGATTGCAATCCTTTATTTACTTATATATATATATATATATATATATATATATATATATATATATATATATATCGGGGTAAGACCACCTCCACACTAAAGATAAAGTGTCCTGGTTATGACATTGAACAGAGGATAATTATCAAATAGAAATGATTACTTGCCATCATCAACATATTTATATTAGATAGGAAGATTTGATATCATATAACTATGTGCGAATTATTTGTATTAGGAAGACTTGATATCGTATACCTGATTGCAAATTATTTGTATTAGATAGGAGTGCCTGATGTTATATTTCTGTGTGTTAATTATTTGCATTAGATAGGAGTACTTTATATTATACTACTGTATGCTAATTTTTTGTATTAGATAGGAATACTTGATATCATATAAACCAGCGCAAATTATTTGTATTAGAAAGGACTACTTGATATTATATGACTGTGTGCAATTTTTTCTATTAGATAAGGATATTTGATATCATATAACTCTCTCAAAAAAAGTTCCCAGGAACAACATAAACGTTAAAAAAACAGTTTTCAAACATTTAGCATTAGAATAAACTATTCCGGATTGTCATGTCTTTAAAATCTATCCATTAACCAGATATGTAAATATAAGAGTACAATCAACGGGGTTCCTTAAACTCGAGGCATAAAATAGACCACGACAGGATGACATGCCGTTAAAATCAATCGAACACTCAATAAATGAAATATGAAAATATAAATGTACAATAAACGGGATTCTCAAAGATCAAGGCGTTAAAATACTCCAAAAGAGGTTCGCAAGGCGTTAAAATACTCCAAAAGAGGTTTGCAAGGCGTTAAAATACTTCAAAAGAGGTTCGCAAGGCGTTAAAATCAAACTGAGGTTCGCAAGGCGTTAAAATTAAACTGTCATCAAATCATTCTATAAACGAAATATATTAATATAATATGAACTGGATTCTTGGAGCTCTGGGAATAGAATAAATCTACACAGGTTGAAATGCTGTTAAAATCCACTAATGAATAAATCCCATATATGAATATACATATATGTGGTAAATTCAATAAGGTTCCAGATTTTTTTTTTTGTACAGACATTTAAACTTGTTGTAGACTCTTGAAAATTCCGTATGTTATTGCTATACATCTTATAAGATGACTGACCAATTCTAATGATTTCAGCTTCAAATGAACCGCTGAAGCAGCAATTGGAATACACCCTATAAAATCCTGATTGTCACAGCTGGTGAATTTCAAAAATGCAATCTTGACGTGAGGACGCTTTAGAAGAACGATATGCAATAAAATTCTGTTTTAAATTTGGAAAGATGAAACAGAAACTTCAGACTGCTTTTCGACAATCTTGCATGAATCAAGCATCAGTTGTTGAGAGACATAAGAGATTCAAGGAAGGCAGGGAGTCTGTGAGGATGACAAGAGGTGTGGGAGGAGTAAGGAAGTCAATACACCAGAGTTGATTGGCCAAAGTGTTAGGGTAGAGGGTTACTATGTTGAGGTTTTAGGGGTGTTCAGGAAGAGATTCCGTCGGAAGAGGCCAGCACTCTTCAGATCGGGTCAGTGGCATTTCCACCAGGACAATGCACCAGTCCACAACTCCATCCTTGTCACTGACTATTTCACTAAAATTGACATCAAGACAGTTCCTCAGCTTCCCTATAGTCCAGACCTTGCTCCCTGAGACATTTGGTATTTCCCTAAGCTCAGAGGCTGTCGTTGTGAGACAATTGAGGAGATGAAAGAGGCCGAGATGAGGGTCATTGATACCCTCACACAAGAGGACTTCCATGCGGCCTTCTAGAAGTTGTTGGAACGGTCCAACAAGTGCATTTCAGCCGGAGGAGATTACTTCGAAGGGGACTTGAGTTTCATGTGTGTACTATGAAAAAAAGTGCCCATATAAAAAAAAGTCTGGAAACTTATTTAATGATCCTCGTATATTTATATATTTACCCAACCCTCCACGCGACAAGGACGCAACCCAAGGTCAACTTTAAGCGGAGTTTATCAGGATTGAAGTCTGAGTTCTATTTTCCTAGATCAGTTGCTATACCAAGGTTGAAGACACCCCGTATATATATATATATATATATATATATATATATATATATATATTAGTAAAAAATCTCGCTAAAATCTATTCCCTACATGCAAGATGCTCAGAATGTATTTACCAACCATCTGATAGAGCAAGATCATTTTTTAAGCAGAGTATAATCGGGTTAAATTCAATGCTTTCCTTCTCCTTAGTTGGTTGACAGGCCAAGATTAAACAGCTTAGTATTACCCACTGTTTACCCAAAGATCATGTTGGCATGTCTATTATCAACGACCATAACTATAAGACCAGGTGGGAGTTGTCCTCGTGGTGTAATGGTCAATGAGATGGATTCTGGAATTGTTGTTAGTGAGTACGAACTACGGTCACGCTATTACGTTCACTTTCAGACAAATACCCTTGGGAAATGTATGAACCCCTTTACCTTCCCAAGTTCTAAGAGAATGGCTTTGGCATTAAATAACCAACAAAGGTTGACATGCCATTAAAAAAGAAATCAACTAAACCAACGTTATACCAAGAGCAGCTCCATAAAAACGCCCCCTATTTTTGTATTTTCCTAACATTTCCCCGCCATTAACTATCAACTACGCCATATTCTCCATCACATGATGCTGATCCGATGACTGAAGGGTGCGGTTTTATATTACTTTTAACACCGGAAATATATCTAATTTGGGGGATCCTCCTCGCACTTGCTTACATTCAATCACTGTGAACAATTTCGCACTTCGCATCAACGATGATTTCCGATGCGATGTGAAGTCAACTGAAATTGCTGCTGGTAACCAAAGAATTAGAATAGAATAAAAAAATAAATAAATAAACAAGCTCACTATCACCCACCCTTTGCCTGTAATGACCACTCCACGTTTCAAGCCCCTGGAGGGAGATCTAGCGCCGGGCAGTATGAAAGGATTTGGCGTGTTGAATCATCTTTATATCGACATGTGTAAATCCAATGCATCAATTTATCCATATCTTCTATTAAAAATTAACTTCCTTACGGGGACTCCTGTGAGGTGGTATTTGACTTCCGTCCCACCTAGCGGACGAGTATGGCACAAGGCTTTTTTAAGGTGGGTCCAGGCGCAGGGCCGTAGCCCACACGCGCCCGGCATTTCGGACCGCGTCGGTATTCCCCTAAATGTGTTACCTCAGTGACCAGGCGATAAGCCCAACCCCTCCGAAGAAGGTTAAAGCCTGGGGTGAAGGCCCCCTGAGGCCAGAGGTATTTCCAGTGACAAGACACATCTGACCCGAACCACCCAACTCATCATGGCCGGTCGAATGCTTCCCATCAACCGAAAATCTGAGTTGGGGACTCCTGTGAGGTAGTATTTGTCCTTCATCCCGCCTAGCAGGCGAGTATGGTTCAAGGCCTTTTTTCAACCAAAAAGACCGAAAATCTGAGTTGGGGACTCCTGTGAGGTAGTATTTGTCCTTCATCCCGCCTAGCAGGCGAGTATGGTCCAAGGCCTTTTTTCAACCAAAAAGACCGAAAATCTGATTTGGGGACTCCTGTGAGGTAGTATTTGTCCTTCATCCCGCCTAGCAGGCGAGTATGGTTCAAGGCCTTTTTTCAACCAAAAAGACCGAAAATCTGAGTTGGGGACTCCTGTGAGGCACTGGCTGAAGAGCTGCAATGCGACAGTGAAGTAAGCAGGTTCGAACTACAGTGTTAAAACAAAGTTTACTTTTGGAATTATACCTTCGGAAAAGATATGAACCTCTTTATCTTACAGCTATAAGTTAAATAGTACCACTTCTAGTTTTCTAATAAGATGGCTTTGGCATTAAATAACCCACAAAGTTTGATATGCCATTAAACAGATAAACCAAACTAAACCTAAAAGTAATGATAGCATTACTAGATTGAGACATAAAAAAAGTGAAATTAAGATGAAAGAAATACTAGTAAGAGAAAATCAAAAAGCTCCGGATGGCTTTGGCATTAAATAACCAACAAAGGTTGATATGCCATTACACAAAGAAACCCAACCAAACCGAACCTTGTACTCTTGAGAAATTTATGAACCCCCTTATCCCCCAGCAACACGTTAAAAAGTATCACAGTTGTTTTACTAAAAGGATGGCTTTGGCTTTAAATAACCCACGAAGATTAAGCTGCTGTTAAATTAAGAAAGCAAACGTGAAACTAACATTTTCTAAGAGAGGTAACATTCTCTCAGAGAGAATGATTGGTTTGGTTTCTTTCTTTGATAACATATCAACTTTTGTGGGTTATTTAATGTTAAGACCATCCTTATAAGGCAGCAAGTATACTATTTAATCCAGCGCAGGTGTTTCATATTTTTCCTTGGGTATTAGTCCGAAAGTAATCGTCATAGCACAAGTAATACAGAACTTTAGCTATTTCGCCATCTGAAACACAGTTGCTGTGACGGTTTATTATTTTATTACCTGGTTTGGTTAGGCTGCGAGTTTTTCAGATAGGTGTTCAGTTAGCTAATAATGTCTTTCAGCGGAAATCCAAGTAAAGTTTAAGCGAGCACATAACGATCAACACAAGAAGACCAAAATGTAAACAAAATGAATTCATATCTTGTCTCAGGTTTTATTGAGGAAAGGAAAACTGAATTAAGGACACGTGTGAGATGACGCAATGATTTAACAAGATGGCATCACCAAACCGATATCATGAATTTAGATTGATAAAAATCAGCAAATCTTTTTAAAAAGTTGTCAATCAATTAATCAGCCGGTCAGTTATGAGTTAGAAGTTTTCGTTCAGAGAATTTGGTCGGGCTGGTATTGTATAGTCACAACCATGACCAACTATACAAACACATAATACATATACATCTACATCTGCATGCAGAAAACAACGACACAATGAAGACGAGCGACACAGTTCTTTAAGAAAAATATACCTCTCACTTTATTGAAAGGGTTGTGTGTGAGAGGGAGTTGGAGACCGAACAGAACTGCAACATATTGCCCCCCACTCTTATGACCATTAGTGCTTCTTTCCCGTTCTCTTGAGCTTGCTCAACCGGGGGCCTGGGGCCCAGCCTCTCTGAGTGCTGGTTTTCTCTACCGCATCTTATCTCTAACTGGTGTGGTCTCCAAACTGCAACTACTCAATCGGGGGCCTGAGGGCTCCCTCTGCTTGGTGCTGGCTTCCTCTACAGCATCTTGTCTCCAACAGATTGAATTTCCTGTGCACTGTGTTATATAATAGTTCACCGTCCACTTTCTTCTTGTGGGCGTTACAATTCCACTCATTCAACCCATTCACAGTCAAGGTTATAATTCTGACATTCCTAGACCGGATGCACCTGTTATTTACACGGGTGCATTTCCCATTTTGACAGCCCGGCCGGGTCGTTGGTCAATATACAACACTGGGATACGTATTTCTTCGTGTCAGTTCACAGACCCTCACAGATTTTCTCACTCTGTCATGCTATTGTATGCAGTATGAACATCTAAAATAAATGATTGTTTAATTGTCGACGAGAGTTCTTCTAGTTTTTGAGTAGCAAACACCCAGGAAACTTTGTTCCAAAGGATTATCCCTACAGTCAGAAGATGTTCTAGGTGGATAGTGTCATTTCTCATCTGTGTATCTTTCAAAAACAGCGTGGGCACAGAAAAAATTGATAAACAAACTATCTGGAAACACATTAGCTTTAGGACAGAGCGATTGGGTTATAACTGGTACCTGGCCAAACCATCGTAGTATATTTGGTACGGTGTTAAAGATAAGGGCCCTAACCGGACCAGATCATGTTATATTTGGCACCGTTACCAGGGTTCGACCCTGAAAATCTACAACACAGCCAGACGCAGGATTCGACCCTAAAAACTCAGGACCCAGCCATAAACAGGATCCAACCATGAAAACCCACGACCAAGCGATGATACTACATTTTTTACCGTGCAAACATATTAAGCATATTGTTTGGTACAAGTAACCGTACCAAAATATATGGCTTCGATTCCATAGTACAGCACAGAGGACTAAATTGCTGGACAGGGATATTTTCACGATGAACTCATTCATAAAAATTATCCCTGCCCAACCGCGCTTTTACTTACACTTGGCAAAAGTAAAAACCCGCTTATCATCTTCAGCTATGGGTTACACATGGAAAGAACAATGTTGGAACAGATAATATTCACCATATTGTTTTTGCTACAGCCTTTTCTCTTAGAACGACCCACGTAGAAATTGCTTTTGTTCTTCTGTTTATGTTCCTGATTATTTTTTAACTCTGTTCTATTTCTTTGGCTCGACAATACCAACGAATTCTAAAATAACCATTTCATCGAATGTTTAGCATTGATTAAACTTAATTCAGTGAAAAAAAAATTAACTGTACATACACCATTAATCTATAAAAGCATTTGGAGATTTAACTTTTTAAAAATTTGGTCGACTATCAGAAATGAGGATTTCTTTATTTCTGCCGTAAACAATTTAACTGCAGCGAAAGGGCTAAAAGCAATTCACACGCGTATTATTTGACTCTTGAAACAAATATCAAATGGTGGGGGTCACTTTATTAAATTAAACATTTGCATGTACGGCATTTAGATTAACTGCATTTACAGACCAATTGCATCTTACACATAGTGTGATCTAATATTCGGGCAGATTACTATTCTTCTACAGTTGTATTTGGTATGAAATAACCCTCGAAAGTGGATATGCAATTAAACAAAGAAACTAAACGTATATTAAAATTCTAATTGTGCTTTACCTGTTCGTCTGCACATTACATTCATCCACATAATATCTTTACAGAAAGTGATTTTTTTTCGACCTTCTCTCTTAATGGATGAGTCGGCTAGTTCTGTAGAATACACCAATTGTATAACTACTGAGGATTAAGACTTCCCTAAAGAGTATCCTGGATATGAGGCTAACCAATCGTATGGTGACGTTCCAGTAATTCTGGAGCTTTGGTGAATGCAGAGTACTCATCCATGCCATCGTTCCCTGTCCACTCTGACCCAATGTGGTAGCACCTGATAGGCTCCTTTCTATGGGTCAAAAAGAAAAAAAATAGTTCTTTTAAGGAACTGAATTGATTGAAATAGAACTGTTTCTACATTGAAATCAAAGAGTGTGTTTTTCTCTTTTGGAAATTCACTGTTCTAAATTTATTTATCCTCACTAAGCAGCATCGTAGACGTACATTTTTCAAGAGTGTTATTACGTTCAGTTTGGGACTGATACTCAAGGGGTAAGTTATGAACCTACGACCAATGGGTTAAATTGTGTCATTTCTTTTCTCTTACAAGGAGGGGGTAGAATCAAGTGACCACGAGAGTTGATATGCCATTAAACAAAGAAAAAAAACCAACCGAATTAGTGTACATTGTTTGCTAAAGATCTTACAAGCCCTGAGAATGTGATTAGTTTTAAATTCTGATAATCTCAAATTATAAGCATTCGAAGATTAAATAAGAAAAAGATCGACGAATATTCCTCGGTACCAAAAATAGCGTTAATCACAAGACTGAATATGCAACTATATATTGATTTTTTTTCGGGTTTGTTTTTGGTTTGTTTTGGTTTGGTTTTTATGACATATCAACCATGTACCTTATTTAATGCCAAATCCATTAATGCCAAATCCATTTTTATACCTATAAACAGTTCTATTTCCAATAATTCAAATTAGCATAAAAACACAGTTTAGTTTTAATTAACCAATAGATAGGACCCTATCAGGTGCTACCACTCGGGGAGAGTCGACCTGGGAACAATGGCCATAAATGGGGAAATCTGCATTCCCCAAAAGCTCCAGTATTACTGAAGAATCACGTTCAGATTGTTTAGTGTCATATCAGGAAACTCTTTGGGGAGTCTTACTCCTCTGCAGAGATACTGGCGGTGTATTCTACAGCCCCAGACGACTGGGCCAGGTTGTTTTGGGAGATTTTGATAAATTTAAATGATATGATTATCACATATTATATTGATTGTGAGCCTATGTTCTGATATTTTTCATTACAAAGACCCAAAATTTAATAGGTTCGTGAATTGTTATCATTTGATCCTATTTACCCAACCCCTCCGCTCGGGCAGGATATGACACAAGGTCAATTTTTTAAGCGGTGTTTAGCAGGTTTGAATTCAGAGTTTTCTTTCTCCTAGACTAGTTGCCCCACCAAGGCTGAAGAACCTAGTCTGATCTACTATTTACACATAGCTGGAGGGAGAATAATTGGATTCATACCTTTCCCAAGGGTATTAGTGCTATGTGAAATGCAATCAGTCTTTTCCCGGGTTTGAACTCGTATCGCCGTGTCCATATCCTGTGACGATAACCATTACTCCACGGGCACCTCCTTTGTCATCATTTGATGGTCATTTGGAAACCAGATCTGACCGATAAAATGAAAGGCAGTTTCTTCCAGGCAGCGGTCGTATCGATACTGCTATATGGATGCACTACTTGGACGCTAACTAAACGGCTGAAGAAGAAGCTAGACGGCAATTACACAAGAATGCTGAGAGCAATATTGAACAAGTCCCGGCGGCAATACCCCACAAGGCACCAACTATACGGCCACCTGCTTCCCATCACGACAACTATACAAGTTAGACGAACCAGACACGCAGGACACTGCTGGAGAAGCAAGGATGAACTCATCAGTGATGTACTCCTATGGACCATATGGACAGACAAAAGCGGGACGACCAGCCCGAACATACATACAGCAGCTATGTGAGGATACGTGATGTAGCCCTGAAGACCTGCCAGAAGCGATGAATGATAGGGAGAAGTGGCGAGAGTGGTTCAGGGATATCCGAGCTGGCGGCACGAAATGATGATGATGATGATGTCAAATGCAGCATATATATATATATGTATATATATGTGTGGGTCTGTGTGTCTGTGTGTGTTAGGGAGTGGGTGAAACATTTTTAGGTAATTTTATTTGAAAACGAGTTTGCACAGGGATTAATCGTTTCATGTTCTGTTATCTTACTTTAATAGCTCTATTTTCACACATTTAGATAGTTTTGAGTCTAGTAGTTGATAAAACAGTTTTATTTGTACAATTAATGGAACTCTAAGAGGGAACTATCTCACATACGTTAGAGTGGAAATAGGACTAATTTTATGGAAAGGGGTACTTTATATTCCCCAAAGCTCCGAATCTGGAGTCTCGCAGTCGGATTGTTTAGTGCCATGTCCAGGAAACTAGTTAGATGTTTTCATCATCATCATCATCATCATCAACATCATGTCGTGCCGCCAGCACGGTTATCTCGGACCCTCTCTCGCCACTTCTCCCTATCATTCATCGCCTCCGGCAGGTCTTCAGGGTTACATTTTGTGTCTTCACATAGTTGCTGTATGTAAGTTCCAGCTGGTCGTCCTGCATTTGCACAGCCATATGTGGGGGTCCATGGGAGTACATCACTTATGAGCTCGTCCCTGCTTCTCCATCAGTGTCCCGCGTGTCTGGTTCGTCTAACTTGTATAGTTTTCGTGATGGTGGGGGCAAGTGTCCGTATAGTTGGTGTCTAGTGGGGTGTTGTCGCCAGGACTTGTTCAATACTGCTCTCAGCATTCTTGTGTAATTTCCGTCTAGTTTCTTCTCCAGCCGTTTAGTTAGCGTCCATGTAGTGCATCCATATAGCAGTATCGACAAAACCACTGCCTAGAAGAAACTGCGTTTCATTTTATCGGTTAGGTCTGATTTCCATATGATCGAGAGCCTATCGATAGCCGTCCATGCCTTCGTCAGTCGTGTGTCGATGTCTTTTTCGGTTGATCCCAATACAAATATACAGTCAGCGTATTCTAAAATCCCAACTGGCTTGACTGATAAGTATATATATACATGTATATATATATATATATATGACGTTGACGATCTTAGTCAAGGTTGATCCGAAGGCTCCCTTTTTAATAGCTACTACACTGAGGTGTAGGGTAGGGCATTACACATTTCCCTGGATTGCTCCACTTTACCCTTGAACCTCACCTGAGTGCTAAGCAAGGCGGCATCAAGTATCATTTTTTGAGTCTTTGGTATGACTCGACCTGGGATTGAACCCCGGTTTCCTGGATCACTCTACTCATTAGGCCAATACATAGTTAGATAGATATGTGTGTGTGTGTGTGTGTGTGTGTGTGTGTGTTTGGTTCCAGTGTATATTAGCAAACGATTTGGATTTATTTTGACGTTGTAAGACGGGGTACTTATAAAATGAGCGGTAAATTTTAGAAATAAAAACGGTTTGGGAAGGGTTAAAAGTAATCGATAATTTTTTTTTTTCTTTTTGACGATGAGTGCTATCATGAATTTTTATGAAGTCTTCTTATATCTTTAAGATGTTTGCTTTATCATGTTATTTTTTTTATCTTTTTCCCCTTTTACTGAGATTGGAATCCCATTACATCACAGAAAATTGCAACACAGCAGGTAGAGACGGGCGGCACAAATTGCCCGCCCCAGGGTTGCAGAACTTATCCACTGCACCTGCGTACAACGAGGAACGGCGCCAAAATGCATGCAGCTTAAAATGCCAAAGCAAAAGTCACATTTGGCGTCAGTCCTACAATTCCGTCAACGTCTCATTGAAAGCACTCACCATGACTGCGTTTTGCCTTGTGGGATCAGGAACAAAACGTGAAATTCTTGTAACACGAGAAGAGGAACGATGCTTAGAAACGATATTGTTAGCTGTGTTTGAAAATCGGCCTGTTATCGACGAACTATCAAAAAGCCTAAGAGTTAAATAGAACATAGCAAATTCTAAGATACCCTTGCAGCGCCAGTTCACATTAGATCACCGAATTTAAGCAGTGATGAGTATCCAAGGATGAACAGGGGTAACCATTAAGTAATATTAAGAGCCGAGAGAAATTCAAAGCCTGCAAGACAGTCTAGTCAAATCGTAGTACAGACTAAACATACGATAAAATCTTGCTTTATTCTTGAATCAAATTGAGCCCTTCATTTGATATCAGAGAAATATGTGCAAACAGATAACGGACAACTTATTCGCTGCCTAGTCGGCTGAGGCTGGAGAATAAAGACTGCGTCTCTGCAGAAGTATAAGATCCCCTCAACGCGTGTCCTGAATATGGCATTAAACAATGTAAGGGTGATGCTCTTGTTCAGGAGCTTTGAGCGATGCAGTGCCCCTTTACTGTCCATTCAGTCCCAGAGTTGTAGTTTGGTTTGGTTTGATTTTATGACACATCAACCACGGTTATTAATGTAAAAATCCATTTTTATACATATTAACAGTTCTATTTCAAACAATTCAGTTTAGTTTAAGTGTTGTTTTTGTTTAAGCACAGTTAAATGTCAAAACAGTTCTATTTAAGTTAATTCAGTTTAACATAAGTACACAGTTTCAATGCAAATAAAACAGCTCTATTTCAAACAATTCAATTTAGCATACAAACGGAGTTCCATTTAAGGAGTCCATGTTCAAGATAATGCACTATTTAGTTCTATTTCATGCATAAACAAGACCCTATCAGGTGCTACAACACCGGGCCAGATAGGATCTGAGAGCGATGGCAATGAAGGGGTACTCTGCATTCCCCAAAGCTATAGAATTACTAGAACCTCACCATCAGATTGTTAGCATCATATCTAGGACACTCGTTGATAGGGTATTATTCATTAGCAGAGAAGCAGTCGGTGTATTCTACTGCCCCAGTCGACTTGGCCACATCACACTGGTTGGGACATCTTAACCCTCCGCAGAGTTGCAGTCGGTGTATTCTACATCCCCAGCCGACAGGGAAACGGAGTGGTAATACCTGATAAGACTCTTTCTATGAATGAAATAAAACTCTTTGACATTTAAACTGAGTGCTAACAAATGACTTATGTCAAACTGAATTGGTTAAAATACAACAGTGGCCTTTTAATTGGTTTAAAAAATAACTAATATTCAATTGAATTCTTAGTTTTATATTACCATACTTGAAACTTTGCACCATTGAGCAAATGGATGAGTATTGTTGAACAGAATTATTAGGGTTGAATAGCAGTACTTGAAAGTTTTTAACTGACAGCTTATTTAAAATGAATTATTGGTTGTACATAACAATAGTTGGAAAATTTGACACTATGCAAATGAATGAGGTTTAATAGAACAGTTTGGGGTAAACAGTTAATTTTGTAATTACTTATTTCTAATTAATTTCAAAATGAAATTATTAACAAACTATTCCCTTACACGTCTCATATATATATATATATATATATATATATATATCGGCTCATTGACCCAGTGGGTAGAGTGTTCGCCAATGGTTCGGGAGACCTGCATTCAATCCCAGGTCGCTTCATACCAAAGACTTTAAAAATGGTACTTGATACCTCCTTGCTAACACTCGACATTTTAAGGTACGTATCAAGGGTAAAGAGGAGCACTCCGGGGAAAGTAGTAGCGCCCTCTGCTACATCTCGGTGTTGTAGGTTTTGGAAAGGGAGCCTTCTGGTCGCCCTTGATTACAGTCGCCAACTTTACTTATATATATATATATATATATATATATATATATATATATATATAATAGTGTGAAAATAAATCATTAATAGAAGGAAGAATTATTCCTGTGAGTAATACTAGTAACTATTAAACTTAAGGTAACAAATGGGCTTTGGATAATTTAAAAATGATACCTTCAAAACATTATTGCAAATCATTTATTCAACATATATGTATGAACAAGATTTACTATTAAATAACCCAGAGTGGTTGATATACCATAAAAACTAACCAAACCAAACCAAACGAAAAGTTCCGGGTAGATGTTTTGTTCTACTCGGAACCAGCTGGTATGGTTCCTTTTGCTTTCATTCAGTATGGCTGCTTAACTTGCGCGTTTAAAAGAGGTCTAATCAGGGTTCTCAAAACAAAGACCACACATTTGTTGGTTAAATACCTTGGGTAGTCTTTGCAGACGCTTAGATAGACAAGGGATATAGACGATTTCATCATTTTTTCGTCAATTGCTGTTTCCGCTACAAGGGAAGAAATAAAGCTTATCTTATTTTATTTAACCGACAGGATGAGATTTTGAACTTTGACAAATCATCTGATGAATCAAGTGATAAAAATTTTGATAAAGAGGCGGCTGTGGTATAACGGTTATCGAAAAAATGTTAAAATCAATAAATATCTACGTTTAAATTACTTTGGTTTATTTTGATTGTCTAATCGGCATCATTAATCTTCGTGCGTTATCAGATGTCAAAGCTATTCTTGTAGAATAGAAGTGTTAATATTTAACCCATTGCAACAAGGGATATGGGAGTTCATGCTTTTTCCATGGATATTCGTCAGAAAGTTAACATAACAACAAAACTATAGTTTGGACTCGATTACTACGATGTCACAATCCACGAAGCCACTTCTAAAGCCAGATTAAAAACCGTCAAATTCTTTTCTTATTTACTGAAACAAACAAAACCGGATAAAACGCATATAAATACAGACATGAGAACTCATCTAAAGAAGAAATCGAGATTAGAAATCTATGACGTTAAGACAAAAAATTAAGTTTTAAATAAACACTTAAAGGCCGCCGAAGGAAGTCATAAAGTTTGATAAAAAGAAAGAAGAAAACGACTTTATTTATAATAAATGTGGTTGGTAATTCACCAGCAATAGAAAAACAGACTGATCGAGATCTACTAAATGACCTCACGACCCATTTGTCTCATTAGATATATAGATAAGAGCAATAAAAAATATGAATGGAAAGATACATATATATATATACATACATATATATATATATATATATATTCTAGCTTCTTCTCCAGTCGTTTTGGTAGCGTCCAAGTGGTGCATCCATACAGCATTATCGACACGACCGCTGCCAGGAAGAAACTGCGTTTCATTTTATCGGTCAGGTCTGATTTCCATATGATCGATAGCTTATCGATAGCTGCCCATGCCTTCGTTAGCCGCGTGTGGAGAAGAAGCTAGATAGCAATTACACAAGAATATTGCGAGCAAAACTGAATAAGTCCTGGAGGCAACACCCCACAAAGCACTAACTATACGGCCACCTTCCTCCCATCACGAAAACTATCCAAATTAGACGAACCAGACTCGCGGGACACTACTGGAGAAGCAGGGACGAGCTCATAAGTGATGTACTCCTATGGACCCCCACATATGGCCGTGCAAAAGCAGGTCGACCAGCTCGAACCTACATACAGCAACTATGTGAGGACACAGGATGTAACCCTGAAGACCTGCCGGAGGCGATGAATGATTGGGAGAAGTGGTGAGAGAGGGTCAGGGATAACTGTGCTGGTGGCACAACATGTTGATGATGTTGATGAAAACATCTAACTAGTTTCCTGGACATGACACTAAACAATCTGACTGCGAGAGTCCAGATTCGGAGCTTTGGGGAATATAAAGTACCCCTATCCATAAAATTAGTCCTATTTCCACTCTAACGTATGTGAGATAGTTCCCTCTTAGTGTTCCATTAATTGTACAAATAAAGCTGTTTTATCAACTACTAGACTCAAAACTATCTAAATGTGTGAAAATAGAGCTATTAAAGTACGATAACAGAACATGAAACGATTAATCCCTGTGCAAACTCGTTTTCAAATAAAATTACCTAAAAATGTTTCATACACTCACTAACATATACACACATACACACACATACACACACACATACACCAGAGGCGATGAACTATAGGGAAAAGTGGCGAGAGAGGGTCAGGGATATCCGTGCACGTGCACATGACATGATGATGATGATGATGATATATATGAATATGTGTGTGTGTGTGTGTACATGGGTTTGTATATGTACAAAGACAGATGAACAGATAGATAGAAACAGAAAAGAATAGGAAGAGTAATCTAGCGATAGATAGATATCAGCAGAAAGAGATAGATAGATAGATAGATAGATAGAGTAGACGAATAAGATCGATAGATAGATAGATAGATATCAACAGAAAGAGATAGATAGATAGAGTAGACGAATAAGATCGATAGATAGATAGATATCAACAGAAAGAGATAGATAGATAGATAGATAGATAGATAGATAGATAGATTAAAAGAATAAGATCGATAGATAGATAGATATCAACAGAAAGAGATAGATAGAAAAAAAGATAGATAGATAGATTAGACGAATAAGATCGATAGATAGATAGATAGATATCAACAGAAAGAGATAGATAGATAGATAGATAGATAGAGTAGACGAATAAGATCGATAGATAGATAGATAGATATCAACAGAAAGAGATAGATAGATAGATAGATAGATAGATAGATAGATAGATAGATAGATAGATAGATTAGACGAATAAGATAGATAGATAGATACATATCAACAGAAAGAGATAGATAAATAGATAGATAGAGTAGACGAATAAGATCGATAGATAGATAGATATCAACAGAAAGAGATAGATAGATAGATAGATAGATAGATAGATAGATTAAAAGAATAAGATCGATAGATTGATAGATATCAACAGAAAGAGATAGATAGATAGATAGATAGATAGATAGATTAAAAGAATAAGATCGATAGATAGATAGATATCAACAGAAAGAGATAGATAGATAGATAGATAGATAGATAGAGAAGACGAATAAGATCGATAGATAGATACATATCAACAGAAAGAAATAGAACAGCATGCTCATTTAATTGTGTATAAAAAATTGATATTTAATTGAATTGTTAGGGACATATAGCAATACTTGAAACCATTTAAATTTGACTTATGCTCAATTGAATTGTTAGAAATCGAACTGTTTTATAATTTATCTGGGTAAACAAATGACTGATTTTTAATCGATTTGTTAGTGATAAATAGCGCGCTTAAAATGTTACCCAAAAGCTTGCAGAGTGGACTGGAAGATTTGGAAATCGGTAGACGAATTACGACCATCCAAACTACAAATTTGTTAAAATTTGGTTTCTTTATTTAATGGCGTATCAACCTTTATAGGTTATTTAATTCTAAAGCCATTCTCCTAGAAGAATAGTAGTGGTACTATTTAACCCATAGCTGGGAGGATAAGGGGGTTCATACCTTTCCCAAGGGTATTTGCCCGAATATGAACGTAATAGCGTGATTGGAGTACGAACTCGCTTACTACGATTCTGCAGTCCATCGCTTTAACCATTACACCACGAAGATCACACCCTGAAGACCTGAGAAGACGTCAAGTCATTCAGATTCCTGTGAAAGAACATCAGTTTACGATGGTATGTAAAACTCTCAAGGGGTAAGAAAAATTAGACTTTGACGTTTAGTGATATTATCTGGAGAACTTTATCTGCAATAATTGTTTTGCAAATTTGAATAACGAGGAGCATACGATAAGTTTCCAGACTATTATCGTATCGGCACTTTTATTGATAGTACACACATGAAACTATAGTCCCCTTCGAAGTAATCTCCTCCGGCTGCAATGCACTTGTTGTACCGTTCCAACAATTTATGGAAGGCTCCATGGAAATCCTCTTGTGTGAGCGTGTCAATGACATTCATCACAACCTCTTTCATTTCCTCAATTGTCTCATAATGACAGCCTCTGAGCTTAAGGAATAACCAAAAGTCACAGGGAGCAAGGTCTCGACTATAGGGAGGCTGAGGAACTGTCTTGATGCCCATCTTGGTCAAATAGTCAGTGACAAGGATGGAGTTGTGGACTGGTGCATTGTCCTAGTGAAAATGTCACTGACTCGATACGAAGAGTGCTGGCATCTTCCCTAGGAATCTCTTCCTGAACTCCCTTAAAACCTGAACATACTAACCCTAACCCTAACACTTTGGCCAATCAACTCTGGTGTATTGACTTCCTTATTCCCCCAACACCTCTCATCATACCTCACAGACTCCCTGCCTTCCTTGAATCTCTTATGCCACTCAAAAACTGATGCTCGATTCTGGTGTAGCTGTTCATTTGAAGCTGGAATCATAATAATTGGTCAGTCATCTCATAAGATGTATAGCAATAACATACTGAATGTTCAAGCGTCTACGACAATTTTAAATGCCTATACGAAAAATGTCTGGAAACTTATCGTAAGCCCCTCGTATTTGTTATAATTTTCTAAGAGTTTATGAATACTTTGAATTCACTGACGAACAAAACATGCGTAGTACAGAGGGAGAAGGAATTACCAGATCATTTTTGACGTTTTCTTATAGACGCCTACACAAGGATGTGAAACGATGGCCGATCAACAAAGACTTACACACGCTAAGCAAGGAAATAGAATGCGACCAAAAAGACGTACGATGGTTGATAGGGATGGATAACGAGAAATATAGAGAAATATATATATATATATATATATATATATATATATATATATTGAGAGAGAGAGAGAGAGATGTAATATACTAGCTTAGTTTGCGACAAAGTGCCGTGGATAAACTTGGCAGATTCAATGAAGTCGAACAATAACATCAACAAAGTGGTTTCATAGGAAAAAGAAAAAAATAAAGGAGGATGGCGAGTATGTAATTTATTGTCTGTGGATAGAATGAGAATGACAGATATTTCCATTTGCAGATACGATCAACGAATTACCGGAAAAACAACGGAAGTATGTAAGTTCCGATAACCAGCCATAAAGAGAACATACGTGGGAGAGGAGGCGTGTTCATATTTCCGCGTGGGACTTGAAAGACATTATAAAGGCAGTAATTTTGGACTGAAGGTGAGACCAGCTGGTCATCCAAGTAAACATGTGCCCCCCCACATATGTGTTCTCCGGCCATCGTTATAATACACACAAAAAGGTTCCCGCCACAGAAGAAAGATATATGCGAACTCTCTCTGACTGTACTCCAACTTCACACAAACGTCGCCGTTGAAGAATAAAAAATATTGATTATATCTTTATATATCTACGTGGTCTTCATTGTTTGTCCAGCGGTATAATATACGACAGAAAGTCAGGAATATCGGTGTTAGAGCGACTCGGTAATGATAAGGATAATAATTTACCAAAGATATTTTATCAACATATAATATGTAATTAAGCGAACGTGATTGGGTGATCGTCAAAATATATTAGTGAAAGACTTGATGTCTTTATTTAAAGTACGTCATTTGATTTGAACTATTAGATAAATCTCCATGTATTATATAATAAAGGAATAATCTTTTGAATTAATATTTTTTCGTTAATCATATTTTATAATTCAATTTTGTAAGGCTTTCAACTACTCGGTGTATCTAGTGCATAGTTAGATGGTTCAGTCTTACACGCAGAAAGGATATGACAATCATCATCTGTCATAATTGCCCGGTCGGCTGGGGCTGTAGAATACACTGACTGCACCTCTGCAAAGGGGTAAGACCCCACCCCCAACGAGTGTCCTGATATGACACTAAACAATCTGATAGTGAGGTTCCAACAGTGCCGGAGCTTTGGGGAATGCAGAGTACCACTTCATTGCCATCGCTCCCAGGTCCACTCTGGCCCGATGTAGGAGCACCTGATAGGTCCCTATCTATGGGTTAAATAGAACTAACAACATACTTATGCTAAAATGAATTGAGTAAATGAATAGCTTGAAATAGAAACGTTTTTGACAATTAAACTGTACTTGGCCTAGAGGTTAGAGTGTTCGCCAATGGCCCGGGAGACCTGGGTTCAATCCCAGGTCGAGTCATACCAAAGACTCAAAAAATGGCACTTGATGCCTCCTTGCTTAACACTCAGCATTATAAGGTACGGATCAAGGGTAAAGTAGAGCAATCCAGGGAAGGAGTAGCGCCCTCCCCTACACATTGGTGTAGTAGCTATCGAAAAAGGAGCCTTCAGGTTACCCTCGACTATGGTCGCCAACTTTACTTACTTACACTTGAACTGCATGCTTATGCTTAACTGAACTTTTTCTAATAGAAGTGTTAAGACATTAAATAGAACTGTTAGACATTAAAACTGTATTTACACTTAACTGAATTATTACATATAAGTGCTTAAATAGTTTGAAATGGAAATGCTAAACTGAACTGTTTTCAATAGAACAGATTATTTACATAAAAATGGATTTGGCGTTAAATAACCTACAAAGGTTGATATGCCATAAAACCAACCAACAAACAAACATTTGTCATAATAAACCCCCCAACAAGAAATGGGGGCTGGACGGCCGTTGGATTGAATTGAGAGTGTGGATGACGTCATGCGTGGAAGAGATGGTCCTAAGAATTTGAAAATTTCGAAAAGACAGTTTTAGTTGAGGTCGACCGTTGACGGTAGTGGTTGAGTTTTTTCGGATCTGATCAGACCAGATCATATTTTTTAGGTCTCAACCGGCAGAGATGAACTGAGATCTTAAATACCAAAAGATGCGCCGCGCGTGCTGGGGGACAGTCAACATTGTACGGTTAGCATATACTTTTAAGATTTGGGTCTTTCTCCTCGTGTCGAAGGAGCAAAACCAGAAATTGATAAAGCTGTTCGTATCTGAAACGACCGAGTCGGCCTGTATTATTATTGTTATTATAGATATAATTATGCCTATACAACAAGCGTTAAAATATATCAATGAAAGACTTGATGCCTCGATTTAAAATACGCCATTTGATTTGAACAATTAGGTAAATCTGCATATAAAAATATAATTTTAGATAGCTTATTTCTTTCCATGAATTACTGTAGATAAAATGCATTTGTAGTTACATTGTTTTTGATGAATTATCGCAGATCAGTTATGGCAGACAAATTAATCTAAAATCATATTTAACAATAAAACTTCGCTGTAAATGAAACTGCCAGCACTTTGCAATCTTGATCAAGTGAAGTCTGTTTAGTTATTCATTACTCAGACAATGTTGAGCCGAAAGAGAAATATTTACATAACTGACAAGTAGCCTATGCAGTTGGGGCTGCACAATACACAGATTGTATCTCTACAGAGGGGTAAAACTCCCCAGTGAGTGATGGTGAGGTTCCACTATTACTGGAGGTTTGAAGAATGCGGAGTTATCCCTCATTGCCATCGTTCCCAGGTTCACTCTGGCCCGGAGTGGTAGCACCTGATAGGGTACTATCTATGGGCTAAATAGAACTAAACTGTGTACTTATGCTAAACTGAATTGTTTGAAATATGACATTTTGACATTTAGACTGTGTATTTACGTTAAACTGTTTTAAATAGAACTGTTTTTACCTTTAACTGTATGCAAACAAAACCTATCTATGTGTCAAATAGAATAAAACTGTGTACTTTTGATAAACTGAATTGTTTGAAATAGGACTGTTTTTTGATATCGAAAACGTATTTATTCTAAACTGAATTCTTTGAAATAGAATTTTATCTGTATTAAAATGTATTCGTCATTAAAAATCTACAATGGTTGATGTGCCATGAAACGAAACCAAACTAAAATCGATTTAAATGAAAGTGCTATGTCTTTCCAATCTTGATCAAGTGAACCCCGTTTAGTTATTTATTATTCAGACGATGTTGAACTGAAAGAGAAATATTGACACAATTGACTCGATGCCAGGAGACATTTTGGGGCCGTGCCCATCGTTGTAAGAAATAGGCACACTGACTAAGGTTCAAATCTAGAACGAAGCAGTGTGCCTTCAACGTTGCCTTAATGTTCATAAAATAGGTATGAATTTAAAAATTGTCTCTCCCACTATAGGTAGATAGTAGGCCAGCCAGGACTTTTAATTTATTGTATGGTTCTCGTTCTAGGACAACTCTAAATTCAAATCTGGGGCTGCAAAATACGTCGACTGCATCTCTGTAGTTGGGGAGAGAAAGTCTTTCCTAACAGGTGTCCTATTATTACACAGAAGAGTATGATGGTGTTACTTTAGTAATACAGAAGATTTAGGAATGCAACCCCTTATTACTCTCGCTTCCAAGTCCATTCTGGCCCAGAGTGGTAACTCCTGATTGGGTCCTATTTTTGGTTTAAATAGAACTAAATGGGCTACTTATGCGAAACTGAATTCTTTGAAATAGAACTGTCTATAAGTATAAATATGGAATTGGGATAAATAACCTATAATGGTTGATATGGCATAAAACCAAGCAACCACCCAACTAACAAACCCGCCAACCAACTCTTAATTAGAGCCTTAAAATTGACTTTTTGTATCCTGCTCATGCGGAGAGGAGAATTTGGGTATATATATATATATGTAATGTTGGCAACCATAGTTGAGGGTGACTCGCAGGCTCCCTTTTCAATAGCTTACTACACCAAGGTGTAGGGGAGGGCGCTACTCCTTTCCCTAGATTGCTCCACTTTACCTTTGATCCGTACCTTATAATGCTGAGTGTTAAGCAAGGAGGCATCAAGTACCATTTTTTGAGTCTTTGGTATGACTCGACCTGGGATTGAACCCAGGTCTCCCGGGCCATTGGCGAACACTCTAACCGCTAAGCCAATGTCCGGTACATATATATATATATATATAAGTATTATTCGGTCCAGTTAAACCGGAGTTGAGAGTAATTCCATCAGGACAAAAAAAAAACATTCAACAGTGAACATTTAAATTTTCCTGGTAAAGAGCTCAATGTATCTGACATTACAGATCAATAATTTCTTTAAGAAAAAATAAAAACCGGTCACGTACATATATTGTATGCATGTCTTATTGAAAACGGCATTCATCTTTTCTTGATGGCAAACAAGAAAGGGCAGTATTGGTTTTAGATTATTTAAAAACAGTCCGTTGCCTGTTAATTTAGTTCGAGCAGGGTTACTTTCGACTATCTAGAGTTATATTTCAGGAAAAGTGTCCTTGAGTTTTGTGGAATGCTCGATTGATTCTGTGCTCAAGAATTTTTAATTATCTGTGGGTGACGTCATTTGCAAACGAGAAGACAATTGGTGCTGAATTGAAAGTATATGTATGACAGCTAAAAATCGCGTAATAATGGATACGCCGTGGCAGTAGGGCTATGCATTATTATTAGCTGTTTTTAGAAATTCCCCTGCCAAGGTGAATGTCATTTTTTTGTTTATTCTTGGGTGTCAATGCTTTGTAAGTATCACTTCTAATTCTTGAGGCTTTGAGCAATCAATGCAGTATCCTATTTTAGCATTTTTAACTAAAATTTTACGAACACTTATGGGGGTGTTATGGTTCTCTCTGTGATGTGTTTTTTTAAGAGGTGTACAGATTACACTAATTTCAGCTGCAGCATCTTGTTCAAAAAAGAAAAAAATTAATATTATATATATATATATATATATATATATATATATATATATATATATATACGAAAAACAAAACAAAAATGGATTCTGGAAGCGAGAAACAGATTTGTCATGAGAAATCTGTTTGCTTAAATAATTGGAGAAAGTTTGGAGAGGCTTTTCACAAAGACAGATTTTATTTCATGGAGGAAGAAAACCAGAAGTGATTTTCATAACATGATTAAGGATCTCTCGTCAATTTTGTTCTCCCAATAATCTGGAATGTGGGCTACGCCTAATTGCCATGCTATTTTTCATGACTCATTCACTTATACAGAACACATTGTGGTGTTTGCGATATTTATTCATTCTTATAGGTTCGTTTTTGTTCATTTCTTTATTTCAGTCTTTGTTCATTTGTCTTACTCATATACTCGGTCATGTTAAAAATAAGTGTACGTGCTTGATAGGAGTTAGTTCTGCTTGCAGGTTAAACTCAGTTACCTAAAGTCAACAGGCAAATGCCAGATAAAAATTTAATCACTCGACAGGAGGAGTGTCAACCCTTCTTTCGTATATATCTAGTGACAGAAAAGTAGATATGACTGTCACCAGTACTTGATCTGTTGTCTGGTCAATAAACGTAAAGGTAGATTTTCAATTATTTCTTTTTGGAAGCTTCATGTCTTCCACTCTAAACCTAATTTATGAGATGGTGTTTTATTTTAAATATAAAAAGATAATCAATATAGATAATAATTGTCGTGTCGTTGCATAGGACTTGACGATACGAAAGTCTGTTATTGGGTTGACACTGTCGACATGTATGTAAATTTATATCAACTTGTCTACACAAAACGGCACATGATTGGCTAATATCACTATGATGATAGCAAATGATGAACATTTAAAAAAAAAACATTGGATGAAAACAGTGTAACTAAAAAATGCAAAATGTGATTAGTTTTTGAAAATTTGGTGACAAAACTAAAAAAAAATGAAGACTCATAACCTCACCAAACTACTTCCTAAAAAGTTAAAATGAGATGTGAGAATTGATTTGATTGGTACAGTTTGGTTTTATTGCATATCACCCATAGTGGGTTATTTAATGCCAAATCCATTTTTTACATATGAACAGTTTTATTTCAAACAATTGAATTTAGTATTATGAGGTGCATGCGACAAGTTCCCAGACATTTTCGTATGGGCACATTTGTGGATAGGATACACATGAAACTCAAGCCCCCTCCGAAAAAATCTGCTCCGGCTACAATGCACTTGTACCGTTCCAACAATTTCAGCAAGACCCCATGAAAGTCCTCTTGTGTGAGCGTGTCAATGACCTTCGTCACAGCCTCTTTCATCTCCTCAATTGTCTCATAACGACAGCCTCTGAGCTTAGAGAATAACCAAAAGTCATAGGGAGCAAGGTCTTGACTATAAGGAGGGTGAGGAGCTGTCTTGATGCCTATCTTGGTCAAATAGTCTGTGACAAGGATGGAGTTGTGAACTGGTGCATTGTCCTAGTGGAAATGCCACTGACCCGATTTGAAGAGTACTGGCCTCTTCCAACAGAATCTCTTCCTGAACTCCCTTAAAACCTCAACATAGAAACCCTAACCCTAACCCTTTGGCCAATCACCTCCTGTGTATTGACTTCCTTACTCCTCCAACACCTCTCATCATCCCTCACAGACTCTCTGCCTCTGGAATTTCTTATGCCACTCTCAAACTGATGCTCGATTCATGCAAGATGCTCCAAAAGCAGTCCGAAGTATTGCATACGTTTCTGTGGTATTTTTCCATGTTTAAGACATAATTTTTTTGCATATCGTTCTTCTAAAGTGTCATATTGCCTTTTTGATATTCACCAGCTGTGAAAATCAGACTTTAGTAGGGTGTATTTGAATTCCTACTGTAGCTGTTCATTTGAACCTGAAATTATAGAAACTGGTCAGTCATCTCATAAGATGTATAGCAATAACATACTGAATGTTCAAGAGTCTACAACTATTTTAAATGCCCATATGAAAAAAGTCTGGAAACTTATCGTAGACCCCTCGTATCATAAATTTGGTTTATTTACAGTTAATGGTTAAAAGATTTCAAGCAATTCAGTTTACCATAAGTACACATTTTAGTCCTATTTGACCCATAGATGGAACCGTATCAGGTGCTTCCACTTCGAGACAAAGTGCACCTGGAAGCAATTCCAAGGAAGGGGTACTCAGCATTCCCCAAGGCTCCAGCATTACTGGAACCACACAATCAGATTGTTTAGCGTCATACCAGGGCATTCGTTGGGAGGGTCTTATCGCTCTGCAGTGAAGCAGTAGGTTTATTCTACAGTCCCAGCCGACTGGGCAAGAATCGATATGAAATCGTGGGGTTAAAGCAACACATAACTCGAGATATACGTAGCCATTTACAAAATAATTGCTCCCTTCGATATTCTCCTCTTTTTCAGCTTTTGGCTCCCAACAATTAACTCAGCAAAGAACTTTATAATGGGAAATGGAATCCCCTGGTAACTGGCCAATAGCTTTTTAAATATAGCCTTTTACCAGGCGCGAACGCCTGGTGGGCTTCTGGAAATAATGGATCTTCGTTCAAATGCTATTCTATGAGGAGTTGCTTTAGTTTTTGCTCCTTTATGATAACATTAATTACAATTTGTCCATTTTTTAAAAATTTGCTATGCCTCCTTAGACCACAGGGATGTCCTCGTGGTGTAATGGTTAAGTCGCAGGACTGCGGAAACGTCGTAAATTAGTTCGAACTACAGTAACGCTATTACGTGCTCTTTTGAGCAAATACTCTCGGGAAAGGTATGAATCCTCTTATCTTCCCAGTTATGGGTTAAATAGTACTGCTACTGTTCTTCTAAAAGGATGGTTTTATCATTAAATAACCAACTAAGGTTGATATGCTATTAAACAATGAAATCAAACTAAACCTCCTTCAGCATCTTCCGTTTTATTATTTTCTCGCATCTGCCTTAATAAAAGAGAATCTAAGCTCAAAACATGATCATCATCATGGCATGCCACTTGTATAGATTTCCCTGACCCTCTCTCGTCGTGATGTTACGTTCACTTTCGAGCAATTACCCTTGGGAAAGGTCTGAACCCCTTTAACCTCCCAGCTATGGGTTAAATAGTACAACTACTGTTCTTCTAGGAGAATAGCTTTGGCATTAAATAACATACAAAGGTTGATATGCCATTAAACAAAGAAAACGATATTACCCTCTCTCGCCAACCATCTCTGTCATCCATCGCTCCTGGGAAGTCTTCCGTGCTACATCCCGCATCGGTACAGAGCTGTTGTATATAGGTTGTAGCTGGTCAACCAAACTTTGCTCGTCCATGTGAAGGGGTCCACAGGAGTACGTCAATTATGAGTTCGTCCTTACTTCTCCAGCAGTTTCCCGCATTCCTAGTTGGTCTAATTTGGATAGTTTTCGTGATGGGTGGTTGGTGGCTGTACAGCTGCTGTTTTATAGGCTGTTGCCTCCAGAACTTAATGGCACGCAACATCCTTGTGTAATTGCCGTCAAGGAAGCGTCCATGAGGTGCATCCATATAGCAGTATCGATAAGACCGATGATTGGAAAAAATGCGATTTATTTTATTGGTTAGGTCTGACTTCCATATGACCGATAGTCCGTTGATAGCTATCTATGCCTTTGCCAGTCACGTGCTGATGTCATTCTCGGTTAATTAGACGCTGCTTCTGGGGTGGATGAACCTGTCCTCTAATTTCTGAGGACCACTTTTTAATGTGGAGATGTCCTCTTTTTGAATGAAATACGCACCAGGAGTGGCAGTACCGCCTTGAACTTCCGAAACTGTGTTATCACCATGGCTGGCGGCTGATGAGGACAGATTATCGCACGTGCTTTCACACGTTGTATGAAAAAAAAATTCAAAAAAAAAATGTTTAAATGTGGAGATGTCCTCTTTTTGAATGAAATACATGTATTCCGTATTGTCTGCGTTGACATGGAGACCTAAGCCACTTACTGTCTGTTCCAGACTATGTAGCAGGTATTCGGCTTAGGTGGGTGAATTTGCTAGAACGGCTATGTCATCGGTGTAGTCCGCGTCCGTAATAGTTTTCTGCTTCCCGCCGAGTCAGGTGGGGATGGTGAATAACCCGACAACATTTCTGAAGAGGGGTAAGAACCCCGGGACGAGTGTCCCAGATATAACACAAACAATCAGATGACTGAGTTCTAGCATTTGAGATTTGGGGAATGCTGAGCATCTCTTCAATGCCATAGCTCCCAGGTCCACTCCCAGGAATCGGTGTGGTAGTTATTGATAGGGTCATATCTCAGGGTAAAATGGAACTGTTTTAGATTTTTACCTTGAGCAAACAAATAACGTGTATTAAATCGAATTGTTAGAAATAGAACTGTTTGACCATTTAACATTGATTCTTTACAAACCATAAACGATTAATTTACAAATAAACAAGATTTGGCGTTAAATTACCCACAGAGGTCAATATGCCATAAAATAAAAGAATATTCAGATCCAATTATCTCAAGAAATCCATCCGATAGGTCCCAAAAGTGCCCCCTTAATTCCTTACTTTTTATTTGCCATAGTTTCTGAAATCACCCCATTGTTTTTTACCCATTCTCGTTTTTCGAATGGTTTAGCCAATTTGTTCAAAAAGGTATCATTCAATAAAAACACGATAAAACAAAGAAACAAACAAACAAAAAACAATTGGTTAGCAGACTTAAGTCTGCTAACCAATTGTTTTTTTTTTATGATCTGCTTTAATAGTAAATAACCCGTTCAAGGAGAAAAGTTTAATTAAAAACTAAAAACTATATTATTGTGTGTCATTTTTATCAAAACATCAGGAAGATCTGCTTTTTAAATAGATATTATATATAAATAATCATTATGTATATATGGTGAATGTTATTTCCGTAATGTCAAGAACAGCTTACGATGGAGATAATCCTAGGAAATTGAGAGGCTTAACCACCACGTGAGTGTCTGTTGGTCTGAAAGAAGCTGAGAACAAAACAACCAACTATAGCTAAGTTTGGTTTAACTGTTTTACGGTATATATATATATATATATATATATATATATATAGTGTCAGGAAAAATGATCTGATCTCACTTTAATAAAAGACAAATAAAGTAAAGAAACAAAAAAATGTTTTTATTTTCAAAAAGTACATATAATGTCATTCTGTTTCATTTGGTTTTAAAAATTAAATTAGTCAAATAGGATCCGTTATTGTCTTCACACTGTCGAAGGCGTTCACGAAAGTTGTCTATGACTCGGCGGGTTATTTCATGTGGAATGGCAGTAATTTCTTGACGAATTGCAAATTTAAGTTGTTCAATAGATTCAGGGCGATTACTGAATACCTTTGACTTGAGGTATCCCCAGAGAAAAAAAAATCTAACGGATTTAAATCAAGTGAACGGGCGGGCCAACCGATGTCACCACGCAATGAGATCAAATGACCAGGGAACATCTCTCTCAAAATACTCATAGCACGTCGAGAAGTGTATTATATAAAAAAAATGACATTACATGTATTTTTCGAAAATAACAACACTTTTTTTGTTGCTTTACTTTAGTTGTCTTTTATTAAACCTACAAATATGTCAGATCATTTTGCCTGACCCTATATATATATATATATATAAACTGAATTTGACGTTAAATAACTCACAAGGGCTTATAAACCGTAAAAGACAACGAAACCAAATAAATTCCTACTCGGTCCATTGGCATAAAGTTTGGAGTGTTTACGAATGGTTTCGGGAGACCAGAGTTCAATCCCTGTTCGAAAAGACTCAAAAAATATTACGAGACGCCTCCTTGATTAATACTCAGTATTAAAAGGTAAAGATCAAGGGTAAGTAAAGCAACCAAAGGAAAGGCGTGGCCCTCTCCCCTACACTTCGGTGTCGAAGTAATTGAAAAGGGAGTCTTCAGGTCGCCCTAGGGTCGCTATCGACTACGGTCGTCAAACTTAACTACAACAAATAATAATAATTAGTTGTACATATCTATACTTTTGGTTACAGAGCATAAATTCTGAAGAGTTTGTTCTTGATTAATATCTAATGATATCTGTCACCCTTGTTAAATTCATGTCGACGGCAATTTAACAATTAGGATCTCCAAATACATTACAGCAAAAAAGACCCCAAAAAGCATTCCGATACCCTACCCTCATCAGCCGCCAACCAGGGGTGATAACACAGTTTCGGGAGCTCAAAGCAGTACTGCCACTCCATTAACAGATAATGGCACTCCTGGTGAGAGTCGACCAGACAGTAATGGAAATGAACAGAAGCTACACTTTCTAAACTCCTGACCTGAACTTTAAGAAGAGAATGCAGTCTAGTGTCATAACCAGGACCAATTTTTTATGATGGGTAAGATATTATCAAGAGAGAATCCATATTATTGGCTCTATCGACATACTGCTAACTTGTAGGAGCCTACCTATTTATCGAGAAACTCTCTATCTTCTATGTACCCGCCTATAAGATGCATGATTAAAAGAGTTTTTGGGGAAGTCGCCCTTTCTCCAGTTTATACAAGACGCATATCCGGAAAGTACCCGTGGTGTAATGGTTAACGTACTGGACGGCGAAATCGTCGGGATTTCGAACTCCAAACGATCTATTGCATTGACTTTTGAGATAATACTCTTGTGGAAACTAAGAATTCTCTGGCCCCCACATCCAGCCGTCGGCTAAATAGTATCACGACTCTTCTTTTACAAGGATTGCTATGGCATTAAAATAATCCATGAAGTTTGATATGTCCTGAAACACAGAAAGCTAAACTCACAACGGCGTTTTTTGCCGAGTCGGCTGGGGCTGTAGAATACACCGACTGCTTCTCTGCAGAGGGGTAAGACCCTCCGTAACGAGTGTCATGGATATGACACTAAACAATCTGATGGTGAGGTTCCAGTAATGCTGGAGCTTTGGGGAATGCGGAGTACCCCTTCATTGCCATCGCTCGAAGGTCCAATCTGGCCCGGCGTGGTAGCACCTGACAGGGCCCTATCTATGGGTTAAATAGAACTAACAGCATTCTTATGCTAAACTGAATTGTTTGAGTAAACTGAATAGCTTGAAATAGAAATGTTTTTGACACTTAAACCCTACTCACACTTAAACTGCGTGCTTATGCTTAACTGAATTATTTGAAATAGAACTGCTTTTCGACATTGAAACTGTATTTACACTTAACTGAATTGTTAGATATAACTGCTTGAATAGTTTGAAATAGAAATGTTTCTGACAATTAAAATGTGTACTTATGCTAAATTGAATTGTTTTGAATAGAACAGATTATTTACATAAAAATGGATTTGGCGTTAAATAACCTACAAAGGTTGATACGCCATAAAACCCAACAAACTAAACAAGACAATGGCTTTTTGATTGATTGATTGATTTTGATGGCTTATCAACAGGTTTAGGGTTAGTTTATGCCTGGCAGTTAAAGAATTGTGTTCATTGTAAATTATATTTATATTTATATCAACATTTTTAAAGATTCTTTTTCACACTGTTATATGGGTTCAAGTATTTTAATCTTATACCTATAATTTGTCGTTTCATGTAGTTAGCATTTTTTGTCATCATACAACGTGTGAAAACATGTGCGATACCCTACCCTCATCAGCCGCCAACCAGGGATGATAACACAGATTCGGTAGCTCAAAGCGGTACTGCCACTCCTGGCGCTACCAAGCAGCTTTTGCCAGCGGACAGGGTATTACAAGAATTATATATATATATATATATATATATATATATATATAATATATATACGCCAGATCAATTAAGAGCAGAGACTATACTGGAGGCCCATCTTCATTTATAGTGTGGTGTTTGTGATTTAAAAACAAACAAGCAAAAAAAAAAAAACGAGTTTACTTCAGGCCGTTGATGTTATTACGCGTTTACAGTAACCGTTTATTACGTAATCACATGGGAATGGTGGTTCCGCGTGTATCTTATTCATGCTGAAAACTTCTCGCATTCGACCAAATCCAACTTATATATGTATTTAATAACAGACAGTTTTTGCCCGCAATTATATGGCTTCAATAATATATAATAATCCTGAGTAAATAATTAAAGCAGACCCCAAAGGAAAAATCTAATGAAAGGAAACGTTGCATCACTCTAAAATAGCCCTTTTGGCATGTAACATATTTAATCCAGTGAGTTTTCCATTGGCCAAAGCACCTCTAACCCCACTCCTTTTGATACGGTGTGAAATTGTGCTGTTACCTTTCTATTGATATCCTCACCTCAGATCTCTTATATGTGGGGATATTTACTGATCAGGAAACACAGAAATGTTACACTGATATATATTCAGTGGCTATAGGGGGTACTAAATTATTCATGGGCGAGACCGTAGATTTATGAGTCTCCTTAATATCAGATTTATTTTGGAGGAACTATTTAATTTTATTCTCAGAAAATTACATTTTCTTTTACATCTAATAGTTTATTTTTAAATAATCGGATACAGATAGTACACTCTGATCCTGACCTAAATTATGAATGAAACATAGGTAATACTACACACTCACCCCAAAGAAGATTACAATTACTAAATGGCGCTGAAATTTACTGGGGTGATGTGTAAATACACGATATTAGCTATCATGGAACGCGGTTGGTTTTCCTGGACAAATGGCTATTCTTTCCTAAACAAGTTAAATCTTGGTTCTCTGCATATTTTTTGTTTATTGGTCGGTTGGTTAGTTAAACAGTAATCCAACAATTATATACGATAAAAATTTATCCTCATGATCATTTCACGATGTATACTTCATAATCTCAAATATACCTATTTGATCCATATGTTATATAACATATGCCATGGATTTTCGGTTCGTTCCTAGTGACCCCGTGTGCTATAACAAGCTGTCACGTTGTGATTAGTAAACACGGCAGCACGATCTGGGCACTCGAGTACAACTGGTGTGTAACCGGAAGTAGACCACGTGATGAGAACCACGCGGTTCTGTGCAAAGAATCGCAGTCAAGCAAGGGACACGCAGCCGATCAGGTCGTCTCTGGTGAGCTTGCAAGGTGGTGCAAGCGTTGGCAACCCCGGGATCCTGGTAGAAGATATGGGAAGAAGAAATCCTCTCTCTGAGTAGATGTCTCTCCACCCATCTCTCACACACGACAGAAGCATCAATCCTTTCGATAATAAAGTGCGAGATATATATATATTTTTATAAAGAGGTGTGTTCGTTTGTTCATTGAAGTTCGTAAATTATGTTTGATTATGTTTCCGCTTGTATTTGTTTTACGGCTATACAACACATAGATGGGAGAGTAACAAATATTGCCAATCCTAGTCAGAATGGACCTGGGAATAATGTCAATGAAAAGGTACTTCCCTCTCACCAGATTTCCTGAACCTGATCCTTACCTTCAAATGCAGGTTAGGGTCATTCTTAGGACTCCTCTTCTTTTACAAGGTCTTATACATCTTCAGTGGATACGGTAAGCAAATTTTAAACCTCATTTATATTAAGTTCATAATTATTTTTTAGCCGTGTTGAGATTAAAGATTTGTTTTTTGGTTTGGTTGAATTTGATTTGATTTATTGCATATCAACCATTGTAGGTTATTTAATGCCAAATCCTCTTTATACATATGTATTAAATATATATGATTTGGTTTGGTTGGGTTTTATGGCATATCAACCATTGTAGGTTATTTAATGTCAAATCCTCTTCATACATATATATTAAATATATATAATTTGGTTTGGTTGGGTTTTATGGCATATCAACCATTGTAGGTTATTTAATGCCAAATCCTCTTTATACATATATATTAAATATATATAATTTGGTTTGGTTGGGTTTTATGGCATATCAACCATTGTTGGTTATTTAATGCCAAATCCTCTTTATACATATATATTAAATATATATAATTTGGTTTGGTTGGGTTTTATGGCATATCAACCATTGTAGGTTATTTAATGCCAAATTCTCTTTATACAGATATATTAAATATATATAATTTGGTTTGGTTGGGTTTTATGGCATATCAACCATTGTAGGTTATTTAATGCCAAATCCTCTTTATACATATATATTAAATATATATAATTTGGTTTGGTTGGGTTTTATGGCATATCAACCATTGTAGGTTATTGTTGTGATGCTGACAAAAGAAAGACTCGGGGAATGCGAAAAAGTTGATAGAAAAAAATATATTCAATTAACAGACACAAGATACATATGAACCTGGTTAAACAGTAGTTAGTTGATAGGAAGCTGAGAGCCCACTGGGGTAATGACTATCCGCCAACCATGCAGATGGTATCACACGTGATTGTGTCGAGCTGATTTGGTTAACTCCGTTTATTTCCATTTTTCATTAAAAAAAAATGTCAGCATCAAGCTTTATAGTTTTGTGGGAAGGGAAGGAAGCGGTCTTGCTTATTCTATGAGTTCTAAGAGAACGTAGCTAGCCATATTCACCCACCCATTCAACAGGACAATATATAGACAATCATCTATCACCAACCGGACTGAAACCACCAAAATACCACATTTACTCAGTAGAATGTATGATTTTATTTACAATATATGATTTATTTACAAAAAATGTTTGAAGGATGGGGATGGGAGAAAAACCTGAATTTCCATTTAATGTATAAATGGAAGGCACAAGGCCATGACGTTTTGTGGGGGAGGGGGGAAGGGGGCGGTCATGCATTTACTATATGTTCTAAGGGGACCTAGCTAGCCACATTCGCCGACCCATTCTACAGTACAATATATAACCTTTCATCCCTCACCATGCACGCTGCATAAACCAAAATACCACATTTGCTCTATGAAAAAGACCTACTTAAAACCCCGAAAGGAATGTGTTATCTTATTTACAATTGGTAATTTATTTACAAAAAATGTTAGATGACAGGGATGAGAGAAAACCCCTGAAATATACAAAAACGAATAAAGCCAAGGGGAGATTCCCCGTTTCGTTACCCTCCCATCATCCCTCTGATTTGGTTAACTCCGTCTAACGCTCTCATTGACGTGTATTTATGGAGGGGGCGAGTCCATTATGTAGGGAGTACAACAATTATTTAATGCCAAATCTATTTTATACATATAAACAGTTATATATCTAACAATTCAGTTTGGCAGAGGAACACTTCAGTTTCATTAAATAAGATACCCTATAAAAAACCCTATCAGGTGCTACTTCTTCGGGTCTGAGTGGACCTGGGAGAGATGGCAATAAAGGGATATTCTGCATTTCCCAAGGCCTTTAAGGAAGCTTCACTATCTGATTGTTTATTTCCATATCCAGGACACTCGTTGCAGGAGTCTTACCCTCCTGCAGAGATATAGTCCAGCAGATTGGACCATGAATTTAAGAATGATAATGAATTTAATGTATATAATACAACCATATTAGGGATCCTCACTGAATACGCTTCAAGAGGCAATCCGTCTTACATAGATTCATATCTGCTGATAATCGTCATTAAAAACTGAGCCAATTAGACGCATTACTTCATGTTATGACCGATTTATCATGTAAAACTTTCGATCTGCTGTGTTTGCCACAATCCAAGTAAAATTCTTCGAGTAGATCGGACCTTAAATACGTACAAGTGCTGACAGGTGTTTTTCGTGTTCACTTCTCGTTGTTCAGTGGTCCATTGCAGTAACTCAATCCGTCAAGATCTTCTCTGGACACTGATCGGCCAGAGCATATGGTCAAGCAATGACCTTTCAACCTTAGGAAACCCTTGCGTCTAAGATGCAAAGCTTTGTTGCCGGGGAATTACAGCCGTTATCTACGAAGCCCACGGACCTTTCGCCAAAGATTTATGACTTGTGGATTACGATCGGGGGAAACATTCGTAGGCCGTATAGAAAACGAATGAGGGTGAGGTGTGGCCATCGAGGTGTTATTGCGAGAATCTTGTCGCGCTTGGTTGGGTATCGGGTTCGGATGAGCAAAAGTGGTATCGATTTTCTGCCTGCTTTTACAGAGAAATATCTTCAGAGGACCGGTCGGTTGTGTTGTTGGAAGATAGTAAAAAGGAGGATTGAGAAAAGGAGGATGGAAATGAGAAGAAAAAAAAGAAGAAAAGATGAGGGTGGGAAAAGAGGATGAACAAGGAGAAAAGAATCGACAGTTCTGGAAATATAGAGGCAGAAGGAATTACACACCGAAAACAAGAAACTGAACTCATAACATTCATTAAAAAAAAACGATATAAAAAGTAAAGATGTTATTTTATTATGATTAGAAGAAAATAGTGTTAATGATTCGTTGATCAATTTTAATGACATACCAATCCATCAACGGCTATTTTGTGCCGGAATGTTAAAAAATAGAGTTCATTGCCTATTTAATTTTTTCAGTTGTTTCTTAGGAGATTTTTTAGTACACAATAATGGGACGATTAGTATTCCTATTTAATACAAATAATATGCACACAGATGTAGAGTTTCAAGTATTCCTATCCAATCCAAATAATTTGCAATGAGTTAAACGGTATCAAATAACTATTCCAATGATAATGGAGGTGCCCGTGGAGTAATTGTTATCGTCGTAGGAAATGAACACGGCGACACGAGTTCAAATCCTGGACGAAACTCATTGTATTTCACATAGCACTAATACCCTTGGGAAAAGTATGAATCCAATTATTCTCACTCCAGCTATGGGTAAATAGTAGGGCAGACTAGGTTCTTCAGCCTTGGTTAGGCAACTAGTCTATGAGAAGGAAAACTCTGAATTGAAACCTGTTAAACTCCGCTTAAAAATTGACCTTGTGTCATATCCTGCCCGAGCGGAGGGGTTGGCAAATAGGATTCCAATGATAATGATGATAATCTTTTCCAGCATTGCAATGCTTTTAAGTATTGTTACTGTGTTATCATCATCATCATCATCATGTGGTGCTGGTAGCACGGATATCCCTGACCCTCTCTCGCCGCTTTTCCCTATCGTTCATCGCCTCAGGCAGGTCCTCTGGACAACATCCTGCATCCTTACATAGTTGCTGAATGTATGTTCATGCTGGTCGTCCTGCTTTTGCACGGCCATGTGTGAGGGTCCATAAGAGTACATAACTTATGAGTTCGTCCCTGCTTCTCCAGCAATGTCCTGCATGTCTGGTTCGTCTAACTTGAATAGTTTTCGTGATAGGAGGCAGGTGGCCGTACAGTTGGTGTCTTGTGGGGTGTTGCTTCCAGGACTTGTTCAAGATTGCTCGCAGCATTCTTGTGTAATTGCCGTCTAGCTTCTTCTCCAGCCGTTTAGTAAGCGTCCATGTAGTGCATCCATATAGCAGTACCGATGCGACCCCTGCCTGGAAGAAGCTGCGTTTCATTTTATCGGTTAGGTCTGGAGGGTTTAAAACTTTTATTCAGCACCTTTATCCGGTGCTAACTGATACATACAAAAAGATATAATACAATAGGTTACAAATAATTAACAAAAGAATTCAGAAAATATTGAAGAGGGTCAAAATTAGGTATAGCCAAACGAATATTAATCAGCTTATTAAATGAACGGTATTGGTCACATACCCCACCAAACGGATGAGTGTGTCACAAGGTCTTTTTTGAAGACTGATCCGGGCAAAGGACCGTAGCCCAGACACGCCAGGCATTCCCAAAAACGCCAGGCATCCCGTAGGTATTCCCCTAAAAAAAGGCGCCTCAAGCGCCAGAGGATAAACCTAGCCACTCTGAGGTGGGTTAGAGCCGGTAGGGATTCTCCCTAACGCTCAAAGTATGTCAACATTGGCCGCATGACGCGGATGCTAGGCTACCCAGGCAACCGAGGCAGGCAACCGAGGCAGGCAGCCTCGGCTAACTACCGTATTCAAAGAGGTGACATACCAAACCAAATCAATGCCAAAGTGTACCCCATCTACTTGATCCAAGTTATTAAATCACACTATTTGTCGATCGTCCCACCATTTGGATGAATGTAGCACAGGGGCTTTGTTAAGGTGGGTCAGGGCGCAGGGCTGTAGCCCAGACACGCCTGGGATGGCCCCCTGAGGTCGAGGTATTTCTAGAGACGAGACTCACCCGACCAGATCGGTGCCGTTGATAACACGGTTGGCCAATATGTGTCCTATCAACCGAATTCTGTTGATTAAAATCAACGGTATTTGTCATCCGTCCCACCAACAGGACGAGTGTGGCACAAGGCCTTTCTAAGGTGGGTATGAGTGACGGCCCCTGGGGCTCGAGGTATTTAGTCCAAGACGAGACACACCCGACCAGATCGGTGCCGTTGATACCACAGACGGCCAATATGTGTCCCATTAACTGGGTTCTGTTGATTAAAATAAACGGTAATTGTCCTCCGTCCCACCAACCGGACGAATGTGGAACAAGGCCTTTTTAAAGGTTGGTCCGGGGGGTAGGGCCTTAGCCCAGATTCACCCGGCATTCCCAAAAATGCCTCGGGCCCAGTCGGCAATCCCCTAAAAGGAGCTCCCCAGGTTAGCTGGCAACAGAGTGCCATGGATGAAGTTAGCAGATTCAATGTGGTCACAAGATAAAATCGACAAAGTGGTTTCACAGGAAAGAGAAAAATGTAATTTATTGACTGAATAGAATGACAGATATTTCTGTTCACAGATAAGATCAACAAATTACCGGATATTTCATCTCATCTTCGGAAGTATGAAAGAAACTAGTGTTGTGTTTTGGTGGTCGGAATAAATAAAAACGAAGAAATGATGGCTGCATACGAGCCATACTTTTGTAGAGATACTTGTTGAAAGAAAGAAAAGGCACTCGTTAGCTATTGAAGAGATGGGAGGTCGACCGATTAACGATGGTTCGAGTTTTGAGAACGTCGGCCCGCTGCAAATTTAGCCCATACACGTCTCCCGTCCGATAGTGTGGTCCCCAATTACGATGAAGTTTCCCAATTTTTACGTGTACGCCATACCGGAGGAATTACGTGACATGGAGGACATTCCTATCCATAAACTGCTAAATGCTTTGGAACAGGTACGAGGTGCATACGATAGGTTTCCAGACATTTTTCGTGTGGGCACTTTTATTGATAGTACAGACATGAAACTCTAGTCCCCTTCAAGTAATCTCCTCTGGCTGCAATGCACTTCCAACAATTTCTCGAAGGCCCCATGGAAATCCTCTTGTGTGAGCGTGTCAGTGACCTTCGTCACAGCCTCTTTCATCTCATCAATTCTCTCATAACGACAGCCTCTGAGCTAAGGGAATAACCAAAATCACAGGGAGCAAGGTCTGGACTATAAGGAGGCTGAGAAACTGTCTTGATGTCCATCTTGGTCAAATAGTCTGTGACAAGGATAGAGTTGTGGTGTATTGTCCAGGTGGAAATGCCACTGACCCGATTTGAAGAGTGCCGGCCTCTTCCGACGGAATCTCTTCCTGAACTCCCTTAAAACCTCAACATAGTTTTCCTTGTTAACTGTCTGCCCAGTAGGAACCCAGTGCATGTAGATCATGCCAGTGCGGTCAAAAATAGGGATCATTGAAAGTTTGTGGGTTTATTTGCTCTGTCTGGCCTTCTTTGGTTTGGGAGAGCCAGCATGCTTCCACTGAGAACTCTGTCTCTTGGTCTCTGGGTCATAGCAGTAGATCCAGCTTTCATCGCGTGGCATTTTTTCCAAGTTTAAAACAGAATTTTATTACATATCGTTCTTCTAAATTCCAGATTGCATTTTTGAAGTTCATCAGCTGTAGCAATCAGGCTTTAGTAAGGTGTATTCCAATTCCTGCTGTAGCAGTTAATTTGAACGTGAAATCATAAAAAATGGTCAGTCATCTCATAACATGTATAGTAAATTTTCAAAAGGCTACGCTAATTTTAAATGCTTGTACAAAAAAGTCTGGAAACTTATAGAATGGACCACGTATAAAATTTGAATACAGATATATGGTTTCACGTAGTCCAATACAATATAAATAATTTGCAATTTATTTTTTTCAGTTAAACAATTGTCATTTATTTATACAAGTTTATATAGTATTAAGAGATACTGTCAGTATATAATAAACCCCGTAAACAGATCTTAACCGTTGGATTATTTTTTTAAGCTTTTCTAATCGTACATTTGGACTGATGTTTACTCGTTAAATGTGGAAAATAAAACTAGTAAGGTTTATGTTATGTAGAAAAATGTACCGATAGTTATGAGTGTGTTTTGAACACGGGTCTCTAGCCAACAAACACAAGTCTCGAAATTTGGTTTTGCTACTGGTGTTCTCGTGACGAGAATTGGTGGATATACAAATGGGGCTGTTAGAGGTCTGATGAGATGGTAGTACATATGCAAAATAGATGTGAAATATAATATCGCAAGTTTGTTATGTTTAGTATTCCATACTCGGTACTCAGCATAGTGTGCCCACGTGGTGTAATCGTTAAAGCGCTCGACGGCGGAATCACGGTAAGCGAGTGCGAGCTCCAATCGCGTTTATACGGTTGTTTTGGGACACTTCTGGTGGTGTTATAGTTAGCAAGTTAGATTAGCGAACCTACTGGAGTGAGTTCGAATCTTATCGGGTCCCCCAAATCGAAGCAAAGAACTTCGTAAATTATTTTTAAGTATTCAGCATAATACGAGGATGAAGAGATTGTAAGTATCTGTTAAAATTACCAACTTCACAGAACATTACAAAAGTGATGACAAAAAAGAGTTTAGAACATTATAAAAATCTATTTAAACGAAAAAAAATAACAGAAAATATATTATTCTATTTGATTAGAAGAAAACCGTAATGATTTTAACGGCTTGGAAACCTCGGTAGTTTTTTTTATAGCTAGAAGTTAGAAAACCGCGTCCATTTTAGGTTTTAGTCCAGTGGTATAGGGCTGTAGAATGCAGCGACTGCATATCTGTGGACGGGTAAGACCCCTACCCACCCAATTAGTTTCCTGGATATGACACTAAACAATCTGACAGTGAGGCTCCAGTGATGATGGAGCTTTGGGGAATGCGGAGCATCCCTTTATTGCCATTGTTCTCAAGTCCACTCTGGCCCGGAATGTTAGCACCTGATAGGGCCCTATCTATGTGTAAAATAGAACTAACTGCATACTTATGCTAAACTGAATTGTTTTAATTAGAATTGTGTGACTAAAGGGAATAGCTTAAAATAAATATGTTTTTGACAATGAAATTGTTCTTACATTTAAACTGCACGCTGATGCCATATTGAATAGTTGAAATGTAATTGTTTTTTACATTAAAACTGTACTTACGCTAAACTGAATTGTTTAATATAGAACTGTTTTAACTGTGTAAACAAATTCTATACTTATACTCAACCAAATTGGCTGAATTATAACAGTTTGAATTAACTGAATAGCTTGAAATAGAAATGTTTTTAACAATTAAACTGCGTACTCATGCTTGACTGAATTGTTTGAAATAGAACTGATTATTTGTATAAAAATGGATTTGGCATAAAATAAACAAGAAGGGTTGATATGCCACAAAACCCAATCAACCAACCAACTATTTAAAGGTTATTCGTATTATATTGGTATAGTTGATATCAAAGATATGTGGGTAAACTCTAGTAAAAACATTCCTGTTACAAGAGTCCTCTGAAGTATTGACTAAAGTGCTGAACAGCAGTCACAAGGAGAGCGGTTTCGAACTTACATTACCCTCATACATTCAATTTCCGACTAATACTCTTGGAAATTAGAGCCATTACAAAAAACATAGTTGTATCGTAAACTAAAGTAGCTTTCTAAAGATTATTTCTTATTACCAACCATCTAAATAGCTGCTAACACCTGACTTGCGAAATGAACATAATTATTAGTAATATTTTGGAGGTGCCCATGGTGCAATGGTTATCGTCGTAGGGGATTGGACACGGCGACACGAGTTCAAACCCTGAATGAGACTGATTGCATTTCACATAGCACTAATACCCTTGGGAAAGGTATGAATCCAATTATTCTCCCTCCAGCTATGGGTAAATAGTAGGGCAGACTAGGTTCTTCAGCCTTGGTGTGGCAACTAGTTTAGGAGAAGGAAAACTCTGAATTCAAACCAGATAAACTTCGCTCATAATCATTGACCTTGTGTCATATCCTGCCCGAGCGGAGGGGTTGGGTAAATATAATTACTAGTAATATTTTTTTCAAATTTGCGGACCTCCAACAAAAGGACTTTTTTTCCGCTTGATTTGCTTTGGCTTCATAGCATGAAAAATTATTGGTTATCTAATGCCAAATCCGTTTTCACACATATTTTAATATATGCCTTTGTAGACACGCACAGTTAAATAATCAAACGGCTCTAGTTCTAACAATTAAGTTTAGCCTTAGTCAACAAAGTTAAATTTTTCCAAGTATTGCTATGTATCATTAACAATTCAATTAAACATCGGTCATTTGTTTATACAGAGTTAAATGATCAAACAGTTCTATTTCTAAGAATTCAATTTAACATAAGAGCCTATCAGGTGCTAGCTCTACGGTCCAAAGTGGACCGGGGAGCGATGGTAAGAAAGGGGTTCTCAACATTCCCCAAAGCTCAAGCATTATTGAAAACTCACCATCAGATTGTTTATTGTCATATTCAGGATAATCGTTTTGGAAGTCTTACCTCTCTACCGAAACGTAGTCAGTGTATTCTACAGACACAGCTGACTAGGCCAAGATTATTTAGTGTCATATCAAGACACTCGTTGGGATATCAACCATTGTAGGTTATTTAATGCCAAATCCTCCTTATACATATATATTAAATATATATGGCTTGTTTTGGTTTTATGGTATATCACACAATTATAGGTTATTTAATGTTAAATATTCTTTACACATATATATTAGATATATATGATTTGGTTTGGTTTGGTGTGGTTTGGTGTGGTTTGGTTTTATGGCATAATACTAATGGAGATTATTTAATGCCAAACTCTCCTTATACATATATATCAAATATGGTTTGCTTTGGTTTTATGCCATATCAACGATTGTATGTTATTTAATGTTAAATCCTTTTTAATACATCTATATTAAATACATGATTTCTAATCACATTTTGTTGAAAAAAAATTTTTAAATCCTCGGTTTAGTTGAATGGTTTTATCTTTTCTATTTAAAACGAATAATTCAATTTATGAATAATCATTTGTTTTCACAGTTGTTTACAATGTTTTCAAGTATTGCCATTTAACACTGATTATTTAATTAAACAGCAGTCAGTTGTTTAGAATATTTTCAAGTATTGCTATTTAACACTGACTATTTAATTAAACAGCGGTCAGTTGTTTACGATGTTTTCAAGTATTGCTATTTAACACTGACTATTTAATTAAACCACAGTCAGTTGTTTACAATGTTTTCAAGTATTGCTATTTAACACTGACTATTTAATTAAACAGCGGTCAGTTGTTTACAATGTTTTCAAGTATTGCTATTTAACACTGACTATTTAATTAAACAGCAGTCAGTTGTTTACAATGTTTTCAAGTATTGCTATTTAACACGGACTATTTAATTAAACAACAGTCAGTTGTTTACAATGTTTTCAAGTATTGCTATTTACCACTGACTATTTAATTAAACAGCGGTCAGTTGTTTACAATGTTTTCAAGTATTGCTATTTAACACTGACTATTTAATTAAACAGCGGTCAGTTGTTTACAATGTTTTCAAGTATTGCTATTTAACACTGACTGTTTAATTAAACAGCAGTCAGTTGTTTACAATGTTTTCAAGTATTGCTATTTAACACTGACTATTTAATTAAACAGCAGTCAGTTGTTTACAATGTTTTCAAGTATTGCTATTTAACACTGACTATTTAATTAAACAGCAGTCAGTTGTTTACAATGTTTTCAAGTATTGCTATTTAACACTGACTAGTTAATTAAACAACAGTCAGTTGTTTACATGCAGTTAATTAATCAAATAGGTGTATTTCTAACAATTCCATTAAGCATAAGTAATCAAAGTTAAATTCTTCTAAGTATTGCTATGAATGACTAAGAATTTAATTACACATCAGTGAATTGTTTAAATGATCAAACAGTTCCCTTTTAAACAATTCCGTTTAGCATAATTCATTTTCCCCATAATTTTAAATGTCAAAATACACAGTTCAAATGTCAATACTGTTCTATTTAACCTTTAGATAGGACCTTAGTTTCTACCACTCCAGGCCAGTGTTGACCCGGGAGCGTTGGCAATGAAGAGATACTCTGCATTCTCAAAAGCTCCAGCATTACTGGAAACTCAGCAGGGCATTGTTTAGTGTCATATCAGAACACTCGTTGTGAGAGCCTTACCCCTCAACAAAGAAACCAAACTAATCTAATACAACAGATTATAGGTCGGATTAGATGATTAAAGGACTCGTTGATTTTTTTCTGCCTATAACCCTGCTATAAAAGTTCATGACTAAGGTATAGTATCGTTTTGTCATCAAGAATTAGGAATTTCAGTGAATTCTCTATGTTTATCACAATGTTATGTTGGATGTGAGTTTGAAAAGTAACGTGACTGATATTGCAAATAAATGATTTCAATTCCAAAGATAAAGATACATGGTTTTCCCATCAAAATAATCCCCTTTAAGTCTATGGATCTTTCCTTTCCTTTTCTGCTACTCTTCTATCCACCGCCGGAAAGATTCTTCTGTGATTCCCCTCAGCTCAATTATTACGGCCATCTTGATTGCCACCACGTCTTCAATACCTGTCCCCATTTATGATCTCTTTAAGTTTGCCGAAAAGAAAAAGTCACACGGAACAAGGTCGAGTAAATAGGGAAATTGTTCCAGTATGGCAATATTCCTCTCATCAAAGAATTGAAGCATACAGTTCCTTTACTTTTCAAACATACCCATATCTTCGGTAATAATCTTCCGAACACTCTCTTTTTTTCTTCAATAACTTTCTCTCGATTATTCGAAAATTCAAACGAAGATAATCTCAGGCCAGGTGCCTTACTCGATGTTGAGCTCAGTCCTACTCATTGAAGGCCTCCAGCTTCTGAAAGAATCTCTCACTTTTTTGTGACCCTCTTTGAATTTTTTGAGTCACTAAAAAATTCGTGGTTTACCCAACCTGGTAAAACCTTTCAGGTTTAAGTTGTTCCCTAGTGTTTATAACACAATGATTTGAAATAAAAGATGTAAACGAAAGTATGGGAAAGAATTCATTAGTTGCAGAAAAAATAACGTTACTCAAAAGATATCATGTTTGGTGATAAAACTCCAAAGATATCATATTAGGTGATAAAAGTCGAAATACTCCAAAGATATCATGGTTGGTGATAAAACTCCAAAGATAACATGTAAGATGATAAAATCCGAAAGATATGGTTGTTGATGAATCTCCAAAGATATCATGGTTGGTGATCCTATTTACCAACCCCTACACTCGGGCAGGATATGACACAAGGTCAATTTTTAAGCGGAGTTTAACAGGTTTGAACTCAGTTTTCCTTCTCCTAGACTAGTTACCTCACCAAGGCTGAAGAACCTAGTGTGTCCCACTATTTACCCATAGCTGGAGGGAGAATAATTGGATTCATACCTTTCCCAAGTGTATTAGCACTATGTGATATGCAATAAGCCTCGTCCAGGATTTGAACTAGTGTCGCCATGTCCATTTCCTACAGCGATAACCATTACACCACGGGCACCTCCATGGTTGGTGATAAAAATCCAAAGATATCGTGGTTGGTGATAAACCTTCAAAGAGTGATAAAAGTCGAAAGATATGGTTGTTGATAAAACTCTAAAGATATCATGGTTGGCGATAAAAGTCGAAAAATATCATGTTAGATGATAAATGTCAAAAGATATGGTTGGTGATAAAAATCCAAAGATATCACGTTTGCTGAAATAAGCCGAAAGATATCATGTTAGGTGATAAAAGTCGAAAGATATCATGTTAGGTGATAAAAGAGGAAAGATATTATGTTAGGTGATAAAAGTCCAAAGATATCAAGTTAGGTGATAAAAGTCGAAAGATATTATGTTAGGTGATACTATTTACCAACCCCTCCGCTCGGGCAGGATATGACACAAGGTCAGTTTTTAAGCGGAGTTTAACAGGTTTCAATTCAGAGTTTTCCTTCTCCTATACTAGTTGCCTAACCAAGGATGAAGAACCTAGTCTGTCCTACTATTTACCCATAGCTGGAGTGAGAATAATTGGATTCATACCTTTCCCAAGGGTATTAGTGCTATGTGAAATGCAATCAGTCTCGTCCAGGATTTGAACTCGTGTCGCCGTGTCCAATTCCTACGACGATAACGACTACACCACGGGCACCTCCCAATAACGACTACACCACGGGCAGTTAGGTGATAAAAGTCGAAAGATATCATGTTAGGTGATTAAAGACGAATATATCATGTTAGGTGATAAAAGTCCAAAGATATCATGTTAGGTGATAAAAGTCGAAAGATATGGTTGGTGATAAAAGTCGAAAGATATGGTTGTTGATAAAACTCCAAAGATATCATGTTAGGTGATAAAACTCCAAAGATATCAAGTTAGGAGATTAAAGTCCAAATCATGGTTGGTGATAAACGTCCAAAGATATCATGGTTAGTGATAAAGGTAAAAAAAACTCCAAAGATTTCATGGTATGTGATTAAACTCCAAATATATCATGGCTGATGATAAAACAATGTTGTATCCCAAAGAAAAATAACAACGCTGATGTACAAAAATTTAATCTGCTTCCTTTCTTTTCCTTTTATTACCCGAAACGCACCAATGGGTTTAGCGAGAAATGGTCGAAGATCGCTTTGCTTGAATGCGCACATGGGCGACGGTAAAGTTTTTCTGTGAATCATTTCTGCCTTCTTTCTTCATTCTCTACCTTCGGTCGACTAGTAAAGTGTCTCATCGCGACGTCGAAACTTCTTGGTTTCTCCTCGCTTCTATACTTTCGTGAGTCTGCTATAAGGCCATCTCAAGGCATCGAGTCATTTTAGTTTCTTCTCGCATCTCTACTTTCGCCAGTCTGGAATTATCTCAGGGTCTTCTTCATCTCCCAACCCTGGGCAGTCATACGCAAGACCTTCGCCCAGAGCAACGTAACGCTTACTAACTCTCTGATCAAAATTTCTGTAATTATACAATATTGCGGCTGCCCACGCAAACTCTGTAAGTCACTCCTCCAGTCTGCCACTCACATGTTGCACGTGGACACATCCTTTTAGCAAGCCACCCAACTAAACCTATGCAGCACTTCAGCTGAAGAGACACCAACGTTCTTTTTTGGAAACATATCTACTTCCAGTCATGCCATTCACTCAATTTACGCAGGAGTTCAAAAAGGGATGTTTAAATCCATATCCATCGAAGTCACTAATTTGTTTTTCGCCCATAGATCACTCAGCACATCCAGTCAGGTTAATTTTCTCGCAAACTCTGGCATTAATTATATTTTAAAGAAATCAATAGAATGAAACATTTTAAAAAAGGATTTTCTTTTTTGCTTTTGATACGCAAGCTATTTTTTTCTTTTCAATTCATATCGGTGAACAAATTCTTGAAATGTTTTACGAATCAAATATTATTAATCTCGCCTTGGAATGAAATTTTTGAAAATTTGTGACAAAATATTTTTTAAAAAAATACCCCTTTTGTTTGATTATGAAATTCAAGAATATTTATTCTTTTTTTTTCTTCTGACAAATATAGGGTGACTGCAATGGGAATGTATAAAAATATTTTCTCATAAAAACAATTCCACAATGGTTGGTTGGTCGGTTGTTTGGTAGGTTATTTAATGCCAAATCCATTCTTATACGAATTATAAGCTCTCTTTCAAACAATTCAGTTTAGAATGAGAGCACAGTTTAATCGTCAAAAACATTTCTATTTCAAGCTATTCAGTCAAACGTTTCTAATTCAAACAATTCACTTAAGTATAAGTATAGATTTTCTTTACACACAGTTAAATGACTGAACAGTTCTAAACAGGTTTTTTTAAACAATTCAGTTTAGCGTAACTACAGTTTCAATGTTAAAAACAGTTCCATTTCAAATAATTCAGTTCAGCTTATAAAAACAGATCTATTTCAAACAATTCAGTTTAGCATAAGTACACAGTTAAAATGTAAGTACACAGTTTAATTGTCAAAGTCATTTCTATTTCAAACTATTTAGCTTAATTCAAACAGTTCAGTTTATTGCCGAGTCGGCTGGGGCTGTAGAATACACCAACTACTTCTCTGAAAAGGGGCATGACCCCCAACGAGTGTCCTGATATGACACTAAACAATCTGATGGTGAAGTTCCATCAATGACACTAAGCAATCTGGTGTTGAAGTTCCAGTAATGCTGGAGCTTTGGGGAATGCGGAGTACCCCTTCATAGAATGATAGCACCTGATAAGGGCCCTATCTATGCGTTAAATGGAACTAAAGCGTGGAATCTTGACTTAAATGTCTTTTGCATTTAAACTGCATATTTATGCTAAACTGAATTGTTTAGAATAGAACTGTTTTGACATATAAACTGTACCTATGCTAAATTGAATTATCTGAAATAAAACCGTTTTGACATTAACTTTGTGTATGGCTCAGTTGCTGGGCCTGTAGAATATACCGACTGCACCTATGCAGAGAGGTGAGATTCCCCTAATGAGAATCCTTGATGTTACACTAGAGATTCTGAGGTTCCAGTGATGCGGAGCACTCCTTCATTGCCATTGCTATCAGGTCCACTCTGGCCCGGAATGGTAGCACCTGATAGGGCCCTGTCTATGGGTTAAATAGAAAAAACAGCATACTTATGCTAAACTGAATTGTTTGAATTAGAACTGTTTGACTAAATCGAATAGCTTGAAAAAGAAACGTTTTTGACAATGAAACTGTACTTATATTTAAAGTGCGTGTTTATGCTAAACTGAATTGTTTGAAATGGAATTGTTTTTTAGATTGAAACTTTACTTACACTAAACTAAATTGTTTAATGTGGAACTGTTTTTACATTTAACTGTGTGTAAACAAAATTTGTACTTATACTAAACTGAATTAGCTGAATTATAACAGTTGGAAAAAATGAATTGCTTAAAATAGAAATGTTTTTGACAATTAAACTGTGTACTCATGCTAAACTAAATTGTTTGAAACAGAACTGATTATTTGCATAAAAATGGATTTGGCGATAAATAACCTACAAAGGTTGATATGCCATTAAACTTCAGTTTAGAATAAGTATAGTTTTGTACACACACAGTTAAATTTCAAAACAGTACTATTTCATATAATACAGTACGCAGTTTAAATATCAAAACATTTCTATTCTAAGTAATTCAGTTTAGCATGAATACGCAGTTTGGTTCTATCTGACCAATAAATAGGACCCTATCAGGTGATATTACTACTGGCCCGAGTGGAAATGGGAGCGATATCGATGAAGGTGTACTCCGCACTCCCCAAAGCTCCAGCATCACTGGAACCTCATGATCAGATTATTTTGAGTCATATCTAGGATGCTCGTTGAGGTGGGCAATACCCCTCAGCAGAGATCCAGGTGGTGTATTCTACAACCCTAGCTAAGTAGGTAAGTGTTCGAAATGTTCTAAAATTTTTACGCTTTGAATTTAAGGTAAATAAATATATGAAAAGAAACGATGCCATAAATTCCAAAACGCTGACATTACATTTTATTATTGATTCTTCAGGATTTCTAATTGAAAAGTCTTGGCAATATATACCCCTTTATTGATCATTCACAGAACGTCAATAGGTATTAAACATATAACATAATCAAAGAATAGGATGTTTCATTCTTTAAGTGGAATTTTATTACAGAGTGATATTATATCATAATATAAATTCAACAGCAATGAAAATGCGTATTCTCTCTCTCTCTCTCTCCCCATATATATATATATATATATATATATACATATATATATATATATATTATGAATTTGACGAAAAAACTTCAATTTAGAGTTTCCATAATAAATTTATTTCTGGTCGTTATGACCTTCGCCAGATGGGTTAATACATTGGCGCTTCGGCTATTATATAGACTTTCCTACCTCGTTTCCAGCCAGAAATGACAAAAAAAACTATTTATTTCCTCATGAAATGCTTTTATATATTAATGTGTAAATATTTTTCCTTTTTGTAATATTTCAAAGAATTATTTACTTATATTGTACACTACTATTTACTATTTAAAAACCGGTGAATTTCGGAAGGTCTACCTGGTGAGTTGAGATAGAGTTTGAATAAAAAATCTTGATTCCTCTTGTTAAATTAAACATAGCCCTTTGGATATAATGTTTGTATTCAATATTCAATGATATAATCCCTGTGTTTTTGATAATTGATTTTAAAATTAACTAAAAGTTAAGTTGACGACCGTAGTCGAGGGACACCTGAAGGCTCCCTTTTATATAGCTACTACACCGAGAGGTAGAGGAGTGGACTACTCCTTTCTCTGGATTGCTCCACTTTACCCTCGATACGTACCTTATATTGCTAATTATTAAGCAAGAAGTTATCAAGTACCATTTTTAAGTCTTTGGTATGACGCGACCTGGGAATGAACCGAGGACTCCCGGACCATTGGCGAAGACTCTACCCACTAGAACTAGGCCAATTTTTTTAGTAGGTATATCCGATAGCCGTCGTCATTGAGCACGCAATGGAAATTCTAATCAACATTGGATTATGATAAAATAAGTCTAAACCCTGGACTTTTTTCGTCGGATTATACACAAATATATATATATATATATATATATATATATATATATATATCAAAAGAGAGAGAGAGAGAGAGAGAGAGAGAGAGAGAGAGAGAGAGAGATAGAGTGGAAGAGAGAGATTCGTAAACCATTGATATCGCAACTAAGCAAGAAGTATTTACGAATTTAAAATTAAAATGAAATTAAATTTTTCAACTGCTCCTGAAACACGGATATTTCGACTAAGTATGAAGTATCTTCATGTCTAAAGAGATAGGGATGATTTTAGCATATTATAAAATTGGATAGCAGACATTGGTATAAAATAATCCAGCAAGTTTTGCCATGCCATAAAAACGGCTAACCGCGACCATTACAAATGTTAAATTACAAATAAAATCGATCATTTTGTTATTTAAAAAAATAAAAAATAAACACACCTAGTGACGTCTACGGATAAACAAAGATTGATTTCTTCATCTCAAACAATATATTATGAATCACACTATGCACAACCATTAAAGTGAATTAATGATTTAATATATTTACTCCATAAATCCAACTAGTGATACCACGTGTTATATAAGCACGTAGCCATAATTCTTTAGTAGATGTTTACTTTGGTCACACGAGATTTCTCCCAGGTGAAATTAATTTTTCTCGTTCAAAATTAGACCAAAAGTTTGGTGATTCTTCTCTTTCTTCTTTATTTCATAGGCCAACACTGAAATAAGATTTCTATTAAATGGTTCCGGACGTTGAATTATTGGACAAACTCTTTATTTTGGAATAAGAAGATAAAAGAGAAAGATAAACTGGCATCGCCAATATTTCTGGAGTCTCTTCTGGCAGACTTCCAATAGAATCTTTCAAGAAAATTGCAGAAAATAATTGCAATAAATTCTAAGTAAACTTTTATATTAAATCCGAGGATGAATACACAGTAAAGTTATTTACTATTTAATATCTATCAAAATATTATACCACTTTTTTATTTCCAATTCGATATTCATTAACATATACAAATATTATTTAATAAATAAACGGGTCTTTTTTGACTTGGTATGGATCCATTTAACTGGCTGATTGGCCAAGTGGGTAGAGTGTTCGCCAATGATCAGGGAGACCTGGGTTCAATCCCAGGTCGCGTCGTACCAAAGACTTTAAAAATAGTACTTGATACCTCCTTGCTTAACACTCAGAAATATAAGGTACGCATCAAGGGTAAAGTGGAGCCATCCAGGGAAAGGAGTAGTGCCCTCTTGTACACCTCAGGGCAGTAGTTACTGAAAAAAGAGCCTTCTGGTGACCCTCGCTAAGGTCGCCAACTTATAACCGGGCCATTGGCATAATGTTTTAAATGTTCGCCAATGATCCAGGAGACCTCGGTTCAATCCCAGGTTGAGTCATACCAAAGACTCAAAAAATTGTACTTGATTCCGCCTTGCTTAACTCTCAACACTATAAGGTGAGGATCAAGTGTAAAGTAGAGCAATCCAAGGAATAGAGTAGCGACCTCCCTTTGACCTCGGTGCAGTAGCTATTGAAAGTGAAGCCTTCTGGTCACCCTCGACTATGGTCGCCAACTTTACTTACTTTTTATGGAACCCTTTTATATAGAATTGCTACACAATAAATGGTTGATATTTTAGATGAAGAGAAACCTATTATATATTCAATGGTCATACAAAAAACAAGGGTTTTTTATCAATTGATGATAGATTTATTATATATAGGAGTGATTTTGTTAGGTTTGGTTTTATGGCATATCAACCGATGATGGTTAAATAATACTAAATCTTGTTTTGACATATTTATTAAAAATATGTTTTATAAACCTTATTTTGTAGATACACTCAGTTAAATTATCAAGCTATTCTATTTCTAACAATTTAATTTAGCATAAGTCAACAAAGTTAAGTATTAATAAGTATTGCTATGTATTACAAGCAATTCAATTAAATATCAGTCATTGGTTTATATACTGTTGTACCATGTCCATATACCTGAATATGCGAAATGTACATGGGACGTTCATTACATATATACATAGAACATAGGATCTCGAAATTAAAAAAAAACACGTAACGACTTCTTTGTTCAAGTACGAACATTTTTATTACCTTTGAGTTAAAAGGTTCTATGACATAAGGAAAGAGAAACACATTCCTTCTATTCTGGCTTTTTCATCTGCCCTGCCCCCAAACACGTGTGGCATCCGCCACAAAGGTCCCCGCGAGCGAGCGAAAGTCTCGTAAGGTATCCAGTTTTCATCTAACTGACTTTTTCAAAATTTCCCAAAATCCTCTGCGCGCTTCCGGTACGTGACGTCACTCGCACTGTGTAACCCCGTTTGCCATTCTCGGGCTTTGTGACATCTCTGAGTGACACATCCGCTCTGCCCGCGCGCACTTGTGAACACCTGTTTTAATGTTGCACTTAAGTAACCCATATACTGAGCCGAAAGGCTCTCAGCCTAACTAAACCCAAAGGCATGAACCGAAATCCCTCGGCCATTATATTACACTGTTAAATGATCAAAAAGTTTTATTTCTAACAATCCAATTCAGTATACGTCATTTTTTAAATGTCAAAACAGTTCTATTTAACCCATAGATAGGACCCTATCAGATGCTACCCCTCCGGATTAGAGGGGACCTGGGAGCAATGGCAATGAAAGGGTACTCCTCTTTTCCCAAAGCTGCAGCATTACAGGAGCCTCAGCAACAAATTGTTTAATGTCATATCAAGGACACTCTTTAGGTGGGGTTACGCTTCCGAAGAAATGCAGCCGGTGCATAATACAGCCCCATCCAATTGGCCTTTATATATTAGAGAGTCATTCAATAAATAAGGGGAATTTTTAATGAAGCGAGACCTAGTATATATATATACGAAAGTCATTAAATAAATAAGGGAATTTCCTGCTCGGGAGAAACTTAATATAGAGGATAGTCATTAAATAAATAAGAGTCGTTTTTATTGTGGAGATAACTTCCTATGTACGAGGCTCATTCGATAAATTAGGGTATTCTTTAATGAGTATTCTTTAATTAGGGTATTCTTTTAACCTATTATAAAGTTCATTTAATAAAGAATATTTTTAATGAGAAGATACCTATTATATATATGAGTGTCATTCAATTAATAAGGAATGACCTAATATATGTACAAGAGTAATTAAATAAATAAGAGAAGGTTTTTCACTGACTGCTTGGTTGGTTGTTTGGGTTTGATGGCATATCAGCCTTTGTAGGTTATTTAACGCCAAATCCATTTTTATGAAAATAGTTCTATTTCAAATGATTCAATTTAGCATAAGTACGCAGTTTAAGTGTAAGTACAGTTTAATTGTGAAAGACATTTCTATTTCAAACTATTCAGTTTAATCAAGCGGTTCTAATTCACTAATTCATTTTAGTATAAGTACAGGTTTTGTTTACACAGTTAAATGTCAAAACAGTTCTATATCTAACAATTCAGTTTAGTGTAAGTACAGTTTCAATGTCAAAAAACAGTTCAATTTCAAATAATTCAATTTAGCATAAGCACGCAGTTTACATTTATAAGTACGGTTTAATTGTCAAAAAAATTCTATTTCAATCTATTTCGTTAAGTCAAACAATTCAGTTTAGTATAAGTACACAGTTTAGATGTCAAAACAGTTCTATTTCGAGCAATTCAGTTTAGTATAAGTACGCAGTTTAAATCTTAAAACACTTTTACTTTAAAAAATCCAGTTTAGCGCAAATCCCCAGTTTAAATGCAAAAATCAGTATACTGAAGGAAGCACGGTTTAGTTCTATTTAACCCATACGACCATTATTAGGTGCTACCACTCCGGGCCTGAGTAGACTTCGGACGATGGCAATGAAGGGGTACCCCGCATTCCCCAAAGGTCCAGCATTACTGGAACCTCACCATTAGATTGTTTAGTGCCATATCCAGGACACCCATTGGATGCAGAGGTGCAGTCGATATATTCTACAGCACCAGCTGACTGGGCAAATTTTTCACTGAGGCGGGACCTATTATATATAGTGGCATCATTCAATAAATAAAGGGGTATTTTTAATGAGTAGAGATCTATTATATATACAAGGGTCATTCTATAAATAAGGAGTTTTTCACTGAGGTGGACCTACTATATATATTGGCATGATTCACTAAATAAGAGCCATTTTTAATGAGAAATGATCTGCTATATATTTAAGGGTCTTTAAATAAATCAACATCATCATGTTGCGCTGCCAGCAAGGATCTCCCTGACCCTCTCTCTGCACCCGGCTCTATCGTCGATCGCTCCACGTAGGTCTTCAAGTCTACATCTTGTATCGACACAGAGCTGTAATATATAGGTTCTAGCTGATTGTTCTGCCTTTGTTCGTCCATGTGAAGGGGTCTACAGGGGTATGTCATTTATGAGTTCGTCCCTACTTCTCCAGCTGTGCCCTGCATATCTGGTTCGTTTCTCCAAACGTTTACTTTGCGTCCATGTAGTGCATCAATATTGCAGTATCCGCTGCTCGGAAAAACTGCATTTTATCGGTTAGGTCCAACTTTCATTTGACCGATAGTCTATCGATAGCTGTTCATGCCTTTGTTAGAAGATTTGGCGTTAAATAACTTACAATATTTGCCTGTGGACACCTTCACATGGGCGAGCAAAGGCAGGACGACCAGCACGAACCTACATATAGCTCCTATGTGCCGATACGGGATGTAGCCCTCAAGACCTGTTGGAAGCACTGGATGATAGAGAGGGGTGGCGAGAGAGGATCAGGGATATCCCTGCTCATGGAGCGACATGATGATGATGATGATGACGATTGATATGCCACAAACCCCAATCAAACCAACCATACAAATATTAATTACATTCTGCGAATAATAATTTCACGAATTACCAGTAATCAAGTAGTCCATTCTGACAATTCCAATATTCACAATTCTTCAGGTAAAGGTTAATCTTTAAAATTTCCGAGTTTTTCTTTCTTTTCATGTTATTTGACAAAAACATTTATTGTTTAAAAGAACTATGGCCATTTGTTGGAGAAATAAATAATTTCCGTTTTAGTAAAATATAATTCATTTGTAAATAATTCAACAATAAATTAATTTCGAGCAATAGTCTATTTGATGCCAAGTCCTTTTATACATATATATTAAATATATAGGATTTGGTTCGGTTGGGTTTTATGGCCCATCAGCCATTGTTGGTTATTTAAACCAAATCCTCTTTATACATATATATTGAATATTGAATATATTGGACTTGGTTTGGTTATGTTTTATGGCATATCAAACAGTGTAGGTTATTTAATGCCAAATCCACTTTATCCATACGTATTAAATATACATCATTTCCTTTGGTTTTGTTTCATGGCTTATCGATCTTTGGAGGTTATTTAATGCCAAATCATCATACACACACACACACACACACACATATATATATATATATATATATATCATTTGGCTTTGTTATGTTTTATGGCATATCAATCATTATAAGTTTATTTATCTAGTCTCATTGGGTGCCCCATTCATTCCGCCTTTTGCTACATCGAAGCAAAGAGCTTTGTAAATTACTACAGTTAAATAGTTCCAATCATTGCAATGTATCAATAACCATTCAATCAAAAATCACTTTCTTTCCACACAGTTAAATCATCAAACAGTTCTTTTTCTACTAATTCAAATTAACATGCCATTTGTTTTCACATAGTTTGAATGTCAAAGTGTTCTATCTGACCCATAGATAGGACACTAACGGGTCAGTATTGAAAAAGAAGCAATGGCAACGAAGGGGTATTCCACCTTTCCTAAAGCTCTATAGCAGAAGATTTACAATCAGATAGTTTAGTGCAATAAGCAGGACACTTGTTGTGAGGGTATTTCTATCCCTCGGTAGAGATGCACTTGGTGAATTCTACAGCCCTAGCCAACCAGGCTGGCTGTCCTTTGAAATGTAAATGTCTGAGTAACTACATATTCTACGATAATGAAACTAAATAAGTTAAATGTTGAGCAAAATAAGAATTATTCAACTAAACTTAATATAGAAATTAAAAGGTGTATCATTTCACGAATAATTATTTATATTTCCATTATGTCCACAGTTTTTAACTTGGTATAGGTCAACTTTGGAGACCACCACCTTTCAAACACGTAGCATTATGTCTTTGGTAACGGTCTCAAGTATGGTTAGAAATTTTTGTTTCAGTTTTTCTCGGTTTCTAGTGAGATTAGAGACAAAGGGTACTCACTTCAAAATAGCACCCCGCCAAAAAAAAGGTAAGGTGATGTGAAGCTGGTGGTTCTTTCAAAATGAAATTATATTCCTTATTAAACACACACACACACACAAACACACACACACACACTATATATATATATATATAGATATATATATATATGTATTTGGCCTAATGAGTAGAGTGCTCGAAGATGTTCAGGGAGACTTGGGTTCGATCCCAGGCTGAGTCATACCAAAGACTCAAAAATGGTACTTCATGCCGCCATGCTTAGGACTCAGCATTATAAGGTTAGGATCAAGGATAAAGGGGAGCAATCCAGGTAGAAGAGTAACACCCTTCCCTACAGCTCTGTGTAGTAGCTATTGAAAAGGGAGCCTTTTGGTCCCCCTCGACTAAGGTCGCCAAATTTACTTTACTTACTATATATATATATATAGATAGATATTATTCGGTCCAGTTAAACAAGAGTTCGGAGTAATTCCTTCAGGACAAGAAAACCATTCAAAAGCTGAACATTTAAATTTTCCTGGTAGAGAGCTCAATGTAATTAATATTACAGAGAAATACTTTCTTTAAAGAAAAAAACAAAGACCGGTTATTTTAGGATTATAAGTTTATTTCCATTCTTTTATGTGTTTCTGATGTAAACCAAAAACACGAGGAAAAATATAACAGGACTTTTGGTTTACATCAGAAACACAAAAGAGGATGGAAATAAATTTATATTCCTAAAATAACCGGTTTTTGGTTTTTTCTTTAAAGAATATATATATATATAAGTAGCTTATACCATATGATCAGATACACAGGTTAAAACTAAAGGGTATATTAATTGTACTTACACGCTTAAAAGTCCTGGAATCTATCTATCTATCTAAGATGAAAAGGAATATATCTTATTGTTCATTTAATCTAAGTAATAAGATTAGATTTATCACACAAAATAAACACACGACTCCATAAATTTACTGCGTAAATAATCGACAAGTTGGTAAGGTTTTAATATAACAACCTCGAAAACAGAAAAAGAAACATTTATCAGGAAAAAAAAATGAACTATTTTTTATAAAAAGTAATGTATTTTAGTTATTTCGGCCTCGGCTGTCTTTTATAAATATTTGAAATAAACTCTTCCTGCCAAAATTTATAGCTCATTTTTGCTTATGTATCTATCTTATAGATTTGTCTCTCTTTCTCTGTCTCTGTTTTATCTCTCTCTCTCTCTCTATATATATATATATATATATATATATTGCCAGCTGCCACATACGCGTAAATGCAAAGGTCTTCAGATGAACTGAGGAGTCTGGTAGCTGATAGAGTATATGTAAAAGTATATACGTAAAAAATCATTTCATTAAGGCTAACAATGATGATAAATCTGGGGTTAGATATCTGACTGACGTAAAGTCAACTAGGTTTCGATCCCAGCTTGAAGCATTTCGCATATCTAGCCGAAGTGAAAATTTGTGTGATACGACGAAACTGTCGCTCTGTGGCAGCAAGACTCGGCGCCGGCCCACAAGTCCAAAGAGACCCAGGCTTGGCTTCAGAAGGAGTGCTACGACTTTGTACCCTTTTCTCACCCCCCACCATCCCCCACCGACCTGAACTCGCTGGACTACTTTGTTTGGTCATACGTCGAGAACATCACCAATATGACCTCCTACAACACCAAACCAGACTAATCGCCGCCATCCGCCGAGTATTCGCCGAGCTCCCGCCGGCGCTTGTGGAAAAGGTATGCTCCCAGTTCCGGATCCGTATCGAGGCGGTGAATGATGCTTGATGTTTTGTATGGTACCATTCAAATAAAACATATATAGAGTCCCCCCCCCAAAAAATACATGTATATATTTTTAAGTCATTCATTATATACGGTTATACGTAATTTAAAAAGAAAACAGGGCAGATGATAATAACGATCTTAATAATTAATGCTCATGTAGATAATGAACAGGCTCATTGTCCCAGTTGGTAGAGTGTTCGCCAATGATCTAGGAGACCTGGGTTCAATCCCAGCCGTGTTATACCAAATATTTTAAAAATGCTACTTGATACTTCCTAAATTAATACTCAGGGATATAAGGTGTGTATCGAGGGTAAAGTGGAGCAATCCAGGGAAAGGAGTAGCGCCCTCCCCAACAGCTCGGTGAAGTAGCTATTGAAAAGGGAGCTTTCTGGTCGCCCTCGACTACGGTCGCCAAATTTACTAACTTAGATTAAGAAATCCTTGATAATCCTTTCACTCTCACAGTAGAAAATTGGTTTAGTTATGATGAAGTCAATTTTTAGGACGATAATTCACCTTTCACAAATAAAAGGAAGTTAAAGTTTTTTGGATGGAAATGGTAGTCATAGTGAACCATTTAGAATAAAAAATAAGCAGTTGAATACTAAAAGTAAAATGTAAAATAATGCTTCATTATAAGTTGAGTGTTTGACAATGGTGCGGGAGACCGAGGTTCAATCCCAAGTCGGGTCGTAACAAAGACTCAAAAAAATGGTACTTGATGCCGCCTTGCTTAACACTCAGCATGATAAGGTAGAGATCAATGATAAAGTGGAGCAATCCAGGGAATTGAGTAGTGCCTTTCTCTACTCCTTGGTGTAGTAGCTATTGAAAAGAGAGCCTTAGGGTCATACTCTCGACTAAGGTCACCAGCAACTTTTTTGATATTTCATCCTCCAAAGAAAATCTATTTACTGTCATTCAGGAAAGATGGAAACTCTTCGATAAAGAATAAATATATTGTTTTAAATTATTGAAATCCAGCCCTGAAAGAATTAAGGCTGGAATAAAAGTTCAAGAATGATAATCGCAGAATTAATTCTTTTTCCAAAATTTATTTAATCGATAATATTTTTCTCTACGTTGTATGGTAAAAAGAATAGCATTAATTTCAAGGATTTGATCTTTTTTTTCAGTTTTTATTGCATATTTTAAGAGGCCAGAATGTACGGGTATTGAAGACGAAAAATATCATGTCTTAACTTTTGTTAGTTTATTTACTGCTGAGAAAGATAGATAGATAGATAGATACATAGATAGATATGGAAAACATGGAGGATCTAAACACACATACACATACATGGTTATATAAAGCGCTCGAGACAATCTTAATAAATTCATCGACCAACTCCAACCTAAAACCAAAACACTTGTCAAAACTTTGAAAGGATCCTTATAAAATTATATAGACATTAAAGTAAAGTTGGCGACCGTTGTTGAGGATAGCCCAAGGGTTCCTTTTTTCATAACTACTACACCAAGATGTAGTGGAGAGCGCTACTCCTTTCCCTGAATTGTTCCACTTTACCCTTGATCCGTACCTTATAATGCTGAGTGTTAAGCAAGGAAGCATCAAGTACCTTTTTTTTTAAGTCTTTGGTATGACTCGACCTGGGATTGAACCCAGGTCTCCCAGGCCATTGGCGAACACTCTAAACATCATGCCAATGACTTTATTATTTAGTCAAACATGCTTAAATGAAGCACTGCTGCTCCACATCACATAATTATATATATATGTATATATATATGAATGGTTCATAGATGTGAACAAACTTTTACATATATATATATATATAGACAGAGAGAGAAAGAGAGAGAGAGAGAGTGACAGAGAGAGAGAGAGAGTGACAGAGAGAGAAAGGAAGAGAAAGAGGTTAACAAAATGATATACGTAGAGCAACAATGAACAAAATGATTGGTTGTGTTTGGTATCTTTGTTTAATGGTATATCAACCTTTGCGGGTTATTTTAAGTCAAAGCCGAGGAGAACTGAAGTGGTGTTAACTTATAACTTGAGGTAAAGAGCTTCATAAGTTTCGAAAGAAAATTAGAGCAAAAGTGACCGAAGGAATCAACTGGAATTCGAACTGGCTGAGCACAATATCGCAAACCAGCACTTTAGCCACAACACCAAATATAAATTTGATAGTTTAAAACACGGAGATAGAGAGAGACTTGACAGTTGTTAAATTTACCAGAGATCTTGCCTAATATGATAAATATTTAGAACCCACTAAGGATTCAAATGCACTTCTAACAATGAATGATCGTTGTTGAGGATAACCAAAGGGCTCCCTTTTCCATAGCTACTACACCAATGTGTAGTGGAGGGTGCTCCTCCATTCCGTAAATTGCTCCACTTTACCCTTGATCCGTACCTTATAATGCTGAGTGTTAAGCAAGGAAGTATCATGTACCATTTTTTAAGTCTTTGGTATGACTCGACCTGGGATTGAACCCAGGTCTCCCAGGCCATTGGCGAACACTCTAAACATCATGCCAATGACTTTATTATTTAGTCAAACATGCTTAAATGAAGGACTGTTGCTCAACATCACACACACACACACACACACACACACACACACACACACACACACACACACATATATATATATATATATATATATATATACATATATATACATTTACCGGACATTGGCCTAGGGGTTAGAGTGTTCGCCAATCGCCCGGGAGACCTGGGTTCAATCCCAGGTCGAGTCATACCAAAGACTCAAAAAATGGTACTTGATGCCTCCTTGCTTAACACTCAGCGTAATGAGGTACAGATCAAGGGTAAAGTGGAGCAATCCAGGGAAGGAGTAGCGCCCTCCCCTTGGTGTAGTAGCTATCGAAAAGTGAGCCTTCGGGTTACCCTCGACTATGGTCACCAACTTTACTTTTTTTTTATATATACATGACTGGTTCATAGATAGGTGTGAACTAACTTTTACATATATATATTAGACAGAGACAGAGAGAGAAAGGAAGAGAAAGAGGTTAACAAATAGAGAGAGACTTGATAGTTGTTAAATTTACCAGAGATCTTGCCTAATATGATAAATATTAGAACCCACTAAGGATTCAAATGCACTTCTAACAATTAATGATCTCAGAAGCTACCTTGCTTACGTTAACCTCTTAAAGCCCTACTCAATATATCCTTTGTAAGCATGTGCACGCGCATGCGTAACTAACTGTGAATGTTTTCGAAAATCTAATGCAAATGAAATATTGCTTAAATATATGACCCTTAAAATAACTTGATTTCATTGCGCTGTTTGTCATTCAGAGACATTTTCGAAAAGCCTTACTCTAAAACGCTGTGTGGAATAGAAATAACGAAACAAATAAAACGCCCAATTCGATCAGATAGATAAATTCATTACTGATTGATACGCTGGGTGGTTAGGAGAAGTGTGGGTGAGACTTCCTATTTTTCTTGGGGGGGAATAAATTGAGAGGAAAGAATCAGGAAAAATGGAAAAATACAGAGTTTTTAAAGAGAAAAAACGAAGAAATGGTTAAAAGAGTAATGTCAAATAATATAAAAGATAATATCAGACGACAGACGAGAAAAACCGGAGAGATAAAAAGCAACTCTATGTGGAAGCAAAAACTCGAAAAAGGGAGGCGATTTACTGAAGGAAATATTGTGTTGCATGTAAAAAGAAATTAAACGCAAAAGGAGAAAAATATCTATCTATATTTCAGAGATAAGGTGTCGTTATTATAATATTCAACACTCTGAGAACTGCTATACTCAATATTGTTACTACAAACCGGAGGATACTGCAGCCGAATCATCGGGAGTATAGTAAATAACATAATTATAGCAGCTAGCAATGTGTATAGAATAAGAAAAAGGAAGAATTCGTAAAGGATTTTACTAGAGAAGATCACAGAAAAAGAAAAAAATGAAGTAATGAAGATTGTTTAGGGGAAAACGAAAGACAGAAAATAAGGAAAAGAGATTAAATGTAATATTCAAGGCGTATTTCCGAAAGATGGAGAAAAAAATCACAGAAAAATATAAAAACTGAATAGAAGCAAAATGAAAGGTAATATTTGGATGAACGAAGGAACCGTAAACAATCAAACGAATGAAGAAAGAAAGAAAGAAAGAAAGAAAGAAAGAAAGAAAGAAAGAAAGAAAGAAAGAAAAAAAGAAGGAAAATTTTAAAGATAATTTTGAGAAAGAATAAAATTAAAATATAACAAATCAAATCAAATATGGCAAGAAAGCATGATCTTTTGAACATCAATGGATTGTAAAAGAATGAAAGAAAACAATAAAAAACCAGAAAAAAAAAGAAACAAAGAAAGAAACAAAGAGGGAATGGTAAAAGGAAGGAGTAAAGTTTCAATATGGCTCAAAAGAATGATAAACGGAAGGCATGAATCAAAAAACCACGAAAGAAAGAAAGAAAGATAGAAAAAAAGGAAGAAACAAACAAACAAACAAAATCATTTCAAAACAAATAAAGAATGGAAGAAATCGAAAAAAGAAGGGAATAAAAAATATCTCAACTAGAGAAGGAAAAAGAAAAAATAAGTAAAAAAAGAAAGAAAGAAAGAAAAAAAATTATAAATAAAATTGATGCAAAACAAAGAATGCAAGAAAACTTTAAATAACGAAGGAGGTGAAAAAATCTCATTAAAATAGAAAGAAAGAAAGAAAGTAAAATTAACAAACAAATTGGTTTCAAAACAAAGAAAAAATGAAAAAAGGGGAATAAAAAGGAAATAACGAAATCTCAACGAAAGAAAGAAAAAGAAAAAACATAGGGAAAGAAAGGAACAATGAAATAAAGAAAGAAAGGAAGAAAGAGAAAAATAATGAATGAAATTATAAACACATTTAATGCCAAATATTTTCATCTCATTCGTTTTTTAAATTTTTCATCCTTTCTGGGTGAAAAATTTTAAAAAGGAAGGTGAAGAAATCTTACTATAATAAAGAGAAAGAAAGAAAGAAAGAAAGAAAGAAAGAGAGAAAGAAAGAAAGAAAGAATTTGGTTTGAAAACACAGACAGAATGAAAAATATGAAAAAAGAAGGAAATAAAGTAATCTCAACGAAAAAAAGAAATAAAAAAATAGGAAAAGAAATGAACAATGTAGAAAGAAAAAAAGAAAGAAAAAAGAAATGGGTTTCCAAACACAGAAAGAATGATAAAAAGTGAAAAATGAAGGAAATAAAGAAATCTCAACGAAAAAAGAAATAAAAAAATAGGGAAAGAAATTAACAAGAAAGAAAGAAAGAAAGAAAGAAAGAAAGAACGAAAGAATATGGTTTGAAAACACAGAAAGAATGAAAAAAGTGAAAAAAAGAAGGAAATAACGATATTTCAACGAAAAACAGAAATAAAAAATAGGGAAAAAATAAACAATATAGAAAGAAAGAAAGAAAGAAAGAAAGAAAGAAAGAAATTATAAACCAGTTTAATGCAAAACAAAGAAAGGATGAAAAAAGGGAAAAAAGAAGAAATCTCAATAAAAGAAAGAAAGAAAGAAAGAGGAAAAAAATAAGGTTATTGCGAAAGAAAGAAAGAAAGAGAGCAAAACATAACCAACAAATTGATTGCAAAACGAAGAGAGTGTTAAAAAAAAAATTAAAAAAAGAAAATAATGACATTTTAAAGAAATTAAAGAACGTGTCCTCGTGGTGTAATGGTTAAAGCGTCGGACTGCGGAATTGTAGTGCGCGAGTTCGTACTCCAGTCGCGCATATACCCTTGGGAAAGGTATGAGCTCCCTTATCCTCCCAGCTATGGATTAAACAGTATCACTACTGTTCTTCTAGTAGAATGGCTTTGGCATTAAATAACCTAAAAAGAGTTGATATGCCATTAAATAACGAATGAATAAGAGAAAATAAAGAAAGATAGAATGAAATTAAGAGAGGAAAAAACCCAACAAACATGAGAAAAAGCAACCAAGATCTTAATATTGACCAAAAAAAGGAAATAGAATACAGTAATAAGGTGTATTATTTAAAACAGCAAACATATTTTCAAAGAAAAGATAAACAAAGGAAAAGAAGGAAGTTAGACAATGAAAAGAAATAATTATCTAAGCATAAAAAAATGGTGACAATGAAATAGAGACAGACAGCACAAAATATTTACAGAAATCATGAAGGGAGGTTGATGGCCTTGTGGTGTAAAGGTTAAAGCGCTGAATAGCAGACTCATAGTTAGCGAGTTCGAGCTCCAGTCGCGCTATTACGTTCACTTTCGGACAAATACCCTTGGGAGAGTGATGAACATCCTAATCCTACCATCTATAGGTTAAATAGTACCACTACTGTCCCTATAAATGGGTGGATTTGGCATTAAATAACACGAGAAGATTATGGTCATCGAATAACAAACAACAATAAGGTTTATTTTCTCAGGGCCAAGAATTGATAATAAATACAAAACAAAGGAAGGAAAGAAAGAAATTTTCAAATTAAAAAAGACTGAAACGATAAAGAAAAAAGAAGGAAAGGAAAAAAATAATTAGTGAACAAATTGAAAACAAAGAAGAATTAACAAAGGAAAATGATTTTAAAAAATGCACAAAATAATGAATAGCTCCTAACAGAAAGAAGAAAAATCTCATTCTAAGAAAGAAGAAAAAGAAAGGAAGAAAGAAGAAGTTAAAGAAGAACAGATCCAACAAATGGTTGGGTGGTTGGTTTTTATGGCATATCAACCTTTGTAGATTATTTAACGCCAAATCCATTTTTATTTAAAAAATCAGTCCTATTTCAAACAATTCAGTTTAGCATGAGTACACAGTTTAATAGTCAAAAACATTTCTATTTCAAACTATTCAGTTTATTCAAACAGTTCTAATTCACTTAATTCTGTTTAGCGTAAGTACAGAATTGGTTTATACTGTAAAATGTCAAAACAGTTGTATATATAACAATTCAGTTTAGTGTAAGTACTGTCTCAATGCTAAAAACAGTTCAATTTCAAACAATTCAGTTTAGCAGAAGCACGCAGTTATAATGTAAGTACAATTTAATTTAATTTCTATTTCAAGCTATTCAGTTTAGTCAAGTAGTTCTAATTGAGCTAATTCAGTTAAGATTTGGTTTGGTTGGTTTTATGGCATATCAACCTTTGTAGGTTATTTAACGCCAAATCCATTTTTATGTAAATAATCTGTTCTATTGAACTGTTCAGTTTAGCATAAGTACAGTTTAATTGTCAAAAAATTTCCATTTCAAACTATTCAAGCAGTTATATGTAATAATTCAGTTAAGTGTAAATACAGTTTTAATGTCGAAAAACAGTTCTTTTTGAAATAATTCAGTTAAGTATAAGCACGCAGTTTAAGTGTAAGTACGGTTTAATTGTCAAAAACGTTTCTATTTCAAGATATTCAGTTTACTCAATTCATTTTAGCATAAGTATACCGTTAGTTCTATTTAACCAATAGATAGGGCCCTGTCAGGTGCTACCACTCCGGGCCTGAGCGGACCTGGGAGCGATGGCAATGAAGGGGTACTCTACATTCCCCAAAACTCCAGCATTGCTGGAACCTCACCATCAGATGGTTTAGTGTCTTATCCAGGACACTCTGCAGAGAAGCAGTCGGTGTATTCTACAGCGCAGCCGACTGGGCAATTAGTTCAGTTAAGTACAGATTTTTTTTATACACAGTTAAATGTCAAAACAGTTCTATATTAAACAAATCAGTTTAGTGTAAGTACAGTTTCAATGTCAAAAAACAGTTCCATTTCAAATAATTCAGTTTAGCATAAGCGTGCAGTTTAAATGTAAGTATTGTTTAATTGTCAAAAGGAGTTGTATTTCGAGCTATTCAGTTTAGTCCAACAATTCATTTTAGCATTAGTATGCCGTTAGTTCTATTTAACCCATAGATAGGGCTCTATCAAGTACAAGTACGCCGGGCCTGAATGGACCTGGGAGCAATGTCAATGAAGGGATGATCCGTATTCCCCAAAGCTCCAGCATAACTGGAATCTCACCATCAGATTGTTTAGTGCCACATCAGGGACACTCATTAGGGGGGGGTCTTACCTCTCAGCATATCTGTACTGATGGCACGACAAGATGATGATGATGATCCCTCTGCAGATGTGCAGTCAGTGTATTCTACAGCCCCAGCCGACTGGGCAAGATAAAAAATAAAAGTGAGTTAACAACGAAAATCAATTACACGGAAGGCAAAATGCTAAAAACAATGCAATGCATTTTAAAAGACAAAAGTACGAAAGAAAGAAATCTCCAATTGGAAAGACAGAAAAGAGACAAAAATTAAATTAATTAAATTAAGTAGACAGGAATTAACGTAAAAAAAGCTAAGAAATTTTAAATAAACAGTAGACTGTAAAAGAAATAAATAAAAAGAAATGATAAAGAAAGTTAAGAAGGAAAGAGTATAAAATACGAAACTACGACAAAAAGGAAAAAAAAAAATAAGCGATTGATTATTCAAAGAAGAATAGAAAAGTAAAACTAAACACGAAAAAAATTATTAAAGGAATTGATATATATATATCTTAAAATTACCATGACAAGAAAATCCTGCAAACACCCACATACGGAGCACTGAATAGCTGTTTCGACCTTATTAGGTCTCATCAGCAGGGCACACCGTGGAGATCGAACCAACAGCCACAGTATTCATAAGCAAAAAGTCTACCACTGGGCCACCGGTTCACGCCGCATATAAGCAATGCCGAATTAACTAGTCATGGAGAATTGCACGACCACTTTAACCTAATGTGTCTTGAAGGTATGTATTCCCTAGAGGGGACACGACCACCTCCAGGGCTACGTCTAGTCTTTTTCTTGTCATAGTAATTCTAAGATAACATCAATTCCTCCATTTAAAAATTATATTATATATATATATATATATATATATATATATCAAACTCCATTTAAAAATTGACCTTGTGTCATATCCTACCCGACGCAGGGTTTGGTAAATATATATATACGCCAACTGTACGGCCACTTGCCTCCCATCACGAAAACTATACAGGTTAGACGAGTCAGACACGCTGGGCACTGCTGGAGAAGCAAGGACGAGCTCGTAAGTGACGTACTCCTATGGACCCCCACATATGGCCAAGTAAAAGCAGGACGACCAGCCCGAACTTACATACAGCAGCTATGTGAGGACACAAGATGTAACCCAGAAGACCTGCCGGAGGCGATGAATGATAGGGAGAAGTGGCGAGAGATGCTCAAGGATATCCGTGCTGGCCGTGATGATGATATATATATATGTGTATAATGAAGGAGAATCAAAGATAGAATATAATTTTTTAAAAAATTAAATGAAAAAGAAAGTAAGTACTATTAAAAGGGGAAAGAAAGCTGAAACTGAAAAAAAGAATGAAAGAGAAAAGTAGACAAGAATCGTAGGAGGAAACAAGGGAATCAGGAATTGCTTTTAGAAGGAACGAATGAATGAAGGGAGAAACATTTTGCAAACGTGACCATTTTTGTAATTGTGGTTTATAGAAATTGTCTGAAAGTTATGTCAAGGTCACCTGATGGCAGGTGGCTTTGTGTAAACAGATATGTTTATGTTTCAAAATGAAAACACGAGGAGCCACATCGTTTTGATTACACGATAAGATGATGGCAAAGGTTTGGATATATGAGACGATGAATATGGTCAAAAGGGTAAATCGTGGACTTGAATACGGAGGCAAGATGTAAGAGTCACAGAGCAGAGATCCCCATGGAAATGGACTTGGGTCAGACATCATCCCGAAGAAAATATTCAATCAAAGCCAAGTAAAGAGACTAAAAGACAAAAGAAAAAAAAAAGAAGAAAAAAAAAGAGCCAAAAACAAAAACAAAAATAACGAAAGCTACAAAAATAGCCTTGAATTTGTATTAAAATGCGATGATTTCCGAGCAGAAACTGTAATACCTTCGTTTCACGTGTCTTTTAACTTACAAAAGAAAGAAAGAAACAAACAAAAGAAATTAAAAAAAAATATTGATAAGAAAGAAAGAAAGAAAGAAAGAAAGAAATGGATAAAAATATCAATAAGAAAATTAATGTTAGTGTAAAGAAAGAAAGAAAGAAAGAAAGAAAGAAAGAAAGAAAGAAAGAAAGAAAGAAAAATATAAGGAAATGAATGAAAGTGTAAAGAATTAAAGAAAGAAATTAATAAAAGAACAGTTAACAAAGAAAGAAAGAAAGAAAGAAAGAAAGAAAAGTTAATAAGAAAGAAAGAAAGAAAGAAAGAATCATTAATAAGAAAGAAGAAAGAGAGAAAGAAAGAAGCGTTAATAAGAAAGAAAGAAAAAAGAAAGAAAGAAAGAAAATACTGACAAAAATGAACAAAAGAAACCTTCAATAGAAAATGAATGAAATTTTAAAGAAAGAAAGAAAGCAAGAGAGAAAGCACGAAAGAAAGAAACTTTAATAAGAAAGAAAGAAAGAAAGAAAGAAAGAAAGAAAGAAATAAAGAAATAGATGCAGTTCCCATTGCCACTTGGCTTGTTCCACTTGTACGACACAAGCAAGAGTTGAAAATATTGGGAATATTTCTGTCACATCCTGTACAACTTTTGTAATCTAGGAAATAATAAAATAGGTATTTATTTGAAACAATCATTAATTCTTTGAAGAATTCTAGGATATCTGAAATCTTATAAACTTGAAACACTGATCCGTGCGCCACATACAGAGTAAACACTCAATAACCCGTAATAAATAAAATATTAAACCTAGAAAGCCTCTGTTAACTATGAATCATTCATCATTATCATGTCGTGCTGGTAGCACGGATATCCCTGACCCTCTCTCGCCTCTCCTCCCTATCGTTCATCGCTCTAGGCAGGTCCTCAGGACAACATCCCGTATCCTCACACAGCTGCTGAATGTATGTCCGTGCTGGTCGTCCTGCTTTTGCACGGCCATGTGTGGGGGTCCATAAGAGTACATCTCTTATGAGTTCGTCCCTGCTTCTCCAGCAGTGTCCTGCATGTCTGGTTCGTCTAACTTGAATAGTTTTCGTGATAGGAGTCAGGTGGCCGTACAGTTGGTGTCTTGTGAGGTGTTGTCTCCAGGACTTGTTCAAGATTGCACGCAGCATTCTTGTGTAATTGCCGTCTAGCTTCTTCTCCAGCCGTTAATCTCCATCTTACAACCCGTGTGTTATAAGAATAACTGCTGCCAGTTATACTGATAGTTTAGTGTGATAAACAGGACACTCGTTGTGGTGAAGAGGGTCTTATCCGTCTGTAGAAAAGCTGTTGGCCAATTCTGCAGCCCGAGACGATTTGCCTGTGTTTTTTCCGCTAGCAGGGATATCCCTGACCCTCTCTCGCCACTGTTCCCTATCGTTCATCGCCTCCGTCAGGTCTTCAGAACTACATCCCGTATCCTCACATAGCTGCTGTGTGTATGTTCGAGCTGGTCGTCCTGCTTTTGCTCGGCCGTATGTGGGGGTCCCTAGGAGTACATCACTTATGAGCACGTCCCTGCTTCTCCAGCAGTGTCCTTTATATATATATATATTTATATATATGTGTGTGTGTGTGTGTGTGTGTGTGTGTATGTATTATTCGGTCCAGTTAAACCGGAGTTGGGAGTAATTCCACCAAGACAAAAAAAAAACCTTCAACAGTGAACATTTGAATTTTCCTGGTAAAGAGCTCAATGTAACTGACATTACACAGCAACAATTTCTTTAAGAAAAAACAAAAACCGGTCACATTAGGATTATATATATTCTTATATATATATAGCATTTAAGAAAAACAGAAATCGGTCACATTAGGATTATAAATTTATTTCCATTCTGTTATGGGGATTGTATTGCTCTGTGATGGTAATTAAATGGAGCTCTTTTCCAGGAAAATTTTAAAGGTTCAGAGTGGAATGAATTTGTCCTGACGGAATTATTCCCGACTTCGGTTTATCTGGACTCAATAATACACACACACACATATATATATATATATATATATTGTCATCCACAGACAGACTGTTTCGTTCTATCAGAACTCTACAGTGTGGATAGACACGTAGGACACTCGAAGCCGGGATCGAAACACGTCCAACTTTACGTTAGATTTAGTCTCAGACCGCTCGGCCAACAAGCGTACCACGTTGGCTAAGGAAATTTTTAAGGTATTATGTAGCAACAGCAGTGTCCGTTTGTTTACATTTTTAATACCCTATCGGCTACCAGAGTGCTCAATTCTTTCGAAAGCTTTGCATTATGCGAGCGGCGGCCGAAAATTCCTTCGCCAGAGTGTCAAGCCCCCATTGGGGGAGCCTATATATATATATATATATATATAAATGGACGCTATTGTATTATTAAAAATAGGCAATCAAATAATAACCCTTTATTCAAAAATCAAACTACCCTATCAAAATACTACTGGAAAATAAACAAACAAGGGTAAAACCCAATAATAAATCGGAAAATTGAAAAAAAAAAAATCACCAATAACAAGTAGTTTACCAAGTAGGTGATTACGTCTTGAAGAAAAAAAAAATACAAAAATACTACTAATTTATTGAATGAAAGAAAATAACTTATAGGTAAATGTAGACATAAGAATAAATACCAATAAAATAGTTTTTATATTCATATCATATTTAAGCAAATTACAATATTTTTTATGACTAAAAAGAGGCACACACACACATATATATATATATATATATATATATACATATATATATATATATATATATATATATATATATATATATCTTTACCGAGATCATAATCTATTTGATACTCTTACAATTTAGCTGAACACAAAGTCCTTAAAATAATATAATTAAAAACTTATTTCCTTAGTTGTCTAAATTTCTTAGACGAAGCTTGATGATTTTTATCTGTAAGAGTTTTTGGACAAACTTTAAAAATGATTTTCCAGGCTGAATAATTTCTTTGCCGAGATAAACAGGGGGCACCCGAGGAAAGCCGGAGGATTCACCGACCAAAACGTTGTGAAAAAAACAATAAAGACGCCGACAATAGTCCGAAACTCTTACTGATAAAGAAAATCTTTCCTTAGATAATAAAATGAAATTAATTGAAATAATTAATTTAACAAAAATAATGTTTATGCATAGAACTAAAACAAATGATGAAAAAAACGTTGAATATAGCCCCAATGCCACTAAAATCTGAATTTGAATATAAAAAGAAATGAATATTTCTTAAAACAAGTAAACAATTAAATGAGTTTGAAAAATTAACAATATATTTCAAAAAATATTTTCGACACTGTAAAAATGTTTCCAATTAAAGTAAAATTATACACCCCCACCAAATAGCTGTCAAATAATACTCACAAACCTGAAATCAAGTTACTAATATGAAATCATCATCATCGTCATCATCATCATCATCATATCGTGCCGCTAGCACGGATATCCCTGACCCTCTCTCGCCACTTCTCCCTATCGTTCATCGCCTCTGGCAGGTCTTCAGGGCTACATCCCGTATCCTCGCATAGCTGCTGAATGTATGTTCGAGCTGGTCGTCCTGCTTTTGCCCGGCCATATGTGGGGGTCCATTGGAGTAAATCTCTTATGAGCACGTCCCGGCTTCTCCAGCAGTGTCCTACATGTCTTGTTCGTCTAACTTGGATAGTTTTCGTGATGGGAGGCGGGTGGCCGTATAATTGGTGCCTTGTGGGTTGTTGCCGCCAGGACTTGTTCAGTATTGCTCTCAGCATTCTTGTGTAATTGCCGTCTCGCTTCTTCTCTAGCCGTTTAGTAAGCGTCCAAGTAGTGCATCCATACATCAGTATCGATGTGACCGCTGCCTGGAAGAAACTGCGTTTCATTTTATCGGTCACGTTTGATTTCCATATGATCGATAGACTATCGATAGCTGTCCATGCCTTCGTTAGCCGCGTGTCGATGTCCTTTTCAGTTGATGCGACGCTGCTTCCTAGGGAGGTGAATTTGTCTGCTAGTTTCAAAGTGGTTCCCTTAAGTGTGGAAATGTCACCCGTTTGATTATAACGCATATATTTCGTTTTGTGTGAATTGATATGGAGGCCACGTAAATAAAAAGAGAAAGGCGTTAATTTTTTTAACTAAAATTGATTACAACGCAATATAACGTGAAATATATCGCCGGCATTTAATGAATAAAAAGAAGAAAAAAGTTACTAAACTCCATTTGAATTCCATCTGACGAGCTTGAATAAGCGAAATAGATCTGTTATGGAAATGAATCCATGTTCGCCAATGGTCCGGGAGACCTGGGTTCAATCCCAGGTCGCATCATACCAAAGACTTTAAAAATTGTATCTGATATCTCCTTGCTTAACACTAAGGTACATATCAAGGATAAAGTGGAGCAATCCAGGGAAATGAGTAGTGCCCTCTCCTACATCTCGGTGTCGTAGCAATTGAAAAGGGAGCCTTCTGGTTACCCTCAACTACGGTCACCAACAACTTTATATATCTATATATATATATATATATAGATAATAATACATACATTTATATTAAAAAAAACAGATTTATATGATTTGAATTTCGTCGAAAACGAGGAATGGTTCGAAATCTCGTGATGAACTAACAGAAAGTGGATTATGCACAATGTTTCTAATATCAGGTGACGTATTTTAAAGAAACGAACGCTGATTCATTGATCAAACGGCCAATTTTTCTTGTCATAAACACCCAACTTTTCTTGTTGTACAACTTTTCCAAATTTTTATATATTTTTACACTTTTTATACATCCATCTACACTTAACATCACTAATAAAACCCCTCACAGTCCTGATGATGGTTCAGCAGAACCGAAACGCTATAGTGTCGACTAACTTTGTTTCTCTATAAATCCCTACTTTCTAATTGGATTACTTGTTGTCAACTTTTTTTCACAAATTGTCGGATTACTATCCATTATTTTCTTCCATATATATATATATATATATATATATATATATATTTAATAGTATACTTTGCAATATTAAAGTTAATCACGTGAATTCCTCAAGAACGTTCACTACGCAAGAACCCTCTGTCAAACATCCGAGACGTAAAAACTTTATCCTAAGTGGAAAAACATTATCTTTAAATTTGTATGTAGATAAGCCAGAAAGAAACATTTTCAACCTATCCCATTGTGACACTATGTAGGTGGTCCACCAAGCAGACGATCCCTTTGTCTGTTTTGGCGCGAAACCAGACAAAGGGTTTTGAACTCGAGATCTCGGACGCGACCGGAAGTAGGTAAGGAACGCGAGGAGGAGTTGCACAAAGGAACTCAGAGAAGTTGTAGGCGACGGGAGATGCAGAGTGGCGGTTGGAAGTTGACACCGGACAGCAGAGAGACCAGTCAGATGATATAGTGTTCAGCAGCAGTGAAAGAAGACCGTCCAGGATGCGTTGGCATTCCTAGTAGCTTTGTAGAAATTTCGCTAGAAATCCACGCCAGCGTTAGTCTACATATGCACAAAGGAATGCACAGTGTCACAGAATCACCATTCTTACACTTGAATTAATTAGGTGCCCGTGGTGTAATGGTTATCGTCTTAGGAATTGGACACGACGATACGAGTTCAAATACTGGACGAGACTGATTGCATTTCACATAGCACAAATACCCTTGGGAAAGGTGTGAATCCAATTATTCTCCCTCCAGCTATGGGTAAATAGTAGGAAAGATTAGGTTCTTCAGCCTTGGTGAGGCAACTAGTCTAGGAGAAGGAAAACTCTGAATTCAAAACTGTTAAACTCCGCTTAAAAAATTGACCTTGTGTCATATCCTGCCCGAGCGGAGGGGTTGGTAAATATGATTAAACTTGAATTAACCCAAGCATATTGTTCGTTTGTTCTTTTTCCCCCACTCCCTTGATTGTATTTCTTGTAGCTATAAAGAAATGTGCGATACCCCTACCGGAACCAGTAGATGATCACCGGCCAAGAAGTGAAATGGTTAAGAAGTTGATGTATTCGGGGTGCCGGGTGAGGATTGTCACACCATCGCACTAAACATTATTCCTATACAGAATTACTGCAGCGACCAAGGGTACTGAGAAGAAAAAATAAGAGGTCCATATGCAAATAATCCCTTTTTTCAAGTTCAAATGTTTAATCATCTGCTAATTGGTACACAGTCGGAGTCTCCAGAGTGTAATGGCTAAAATACTGTACTAGTTTCTAATTCCAATCACGCTGTTGTGTTCAAGTTCAGAATAATACCCTTAGGAAAGGCATGAACCCCTTCATCCCACTAGTTATGAGTTGAATATTATCACTGCTGTTCGTCTACAAGCCAATCTTGTAGACGAACAGTAGTGATAATATTCAACTCATAACTAGAGGGATGAAGGGGTTCATGCCTTTCCTAAGGGTATTATAACCCACTAAGGTTGATATGCCATTAAACAAAGAAACCGAAGCTATTTCATCCCATCCGAAACTTTGCCAATAATTTCAGAAAACTTGTTCGAATTCGCGTCATTCAACGCCGTGACGAAAATATTCATTTTGGATTTTCGGACAGAATATTTAGTCGAAAATATATTTTGAATGCAATAAATTCCCAAATTGCTCCCTCAAAATGCAAAAAGTTGATTTTTATGGTGAAATATTTTCATCTTAAAAACACGCAAAGAAATTATTTGGAATCTGTATTTTTAGTCAATGTCGAAGAGCTTCTAAGCATACGATAAATCGAAATAATGTTGTTTTCCTCATAATACAGGAAGAAATCATTCATTCGTTAAATCTCTTTAAAAAGCTTAACGGAATAAAACAATGCCAAATCATTTTAAATTGATAATAAACATTGGGATGTACGTCTGGAATCACGACGATAATACGTCGATTTCTGAACTCTCTGATGTTTCACTAAGGGAGATTACTCCAGATGAATGCAACAGAAGTAAGCAATGTATCTTCAGATGCTGTAAATGGAGAGAGGGTGGGGGGTTTCACTCCTATGTATTTTCGAGGGACGAGAAAAGAATTACAAGAAGTATAGGAATGAACAGAAAAACAAATGTTTGTCCAAATAATAAACAGAATGTTCCGAAAACTTACTTTCTCAACATCATCCATTAAAAATACCAGTTATTTTGTGTAAACAAATAAATACATAAATAATTATAATAATAATAATCCAAAGAGGTATTTTCCAAGTAGATGCTCAATGACCCTTACTATTCATAATTGCCATGATGCCACTTAACCACATACTCAGAAAATGCACTGCCGGATACAAACTCAGTAGATCACAGGAAAAAGTTAATCATTTAATGTACATGGACGACATCAAACCTTTTGCAAAAAGAAAAAAAAAGAACTGGAAACCGTAATACACACACTTAGAATATACAGCCAGGACATAGGAATGGAATTTGGCAAAGAATGCTTGTAATGAAAAGTGGCAAACGACAGCTAACTGACGGAATGGAACTACCAAACAAGGATGAAATAAAAACGCTCGCAGAAAACGAAACCTACAAATACTTGGGCATCTTGGAGGCTGACTCCATCAAACAAGCAGAAATGAAAGAAAAAATTCAGAAGGAATATCTCAGGAGAACTAGAAAACTACTCGAGACAAAACTCAATAGCAGCAATCTTATCAAAGGAATAAATACCTGGGCTGTACCTCTCGTTAGATATTCCGGGCCCTTTCTCAAGTTGACCCGAGAGGAACTTAAACAAATGGACCAAAGAACAAGAAAACTGATGACAATGCATAAGGCATTACATACCAGAGACGACATTGACAGACTATATGTTTCAAGAAAAGAGGGAGGAAAAGGACTTGCCAGCACTGAAGACAGCGTTGAGGCATCGATACAACGACTCAAAGACTATATAGAAAAACACGAAGGAGGACTCATTACAGCCATCACAAACGACACGATCGCTGCTTGGAAGAAACTGCGTTTCATTTTATTGGTCTAGTCCGACTTCCATATGACCAAAAGCCAATTGATAGCTGTCCATGCCTTTGTTAGTCGCGTGTCGATATCTGTCTCGGTTGATGAGACACGGCATCCTAGGTAGGTGAACTTGTCTACTAACTGTGAGTTGTGCAAGAAATCTTAGTTTGACCATACGAACAAATGGTATATGCACAACCCAGCATACAAACGGATCACCTAATCTTGGCTAGACGACTAGACCTAATGATAATCATGAAAACTTGCAAAATTGTGGACTTTGCTGTCCCGGCTAACCGCAGAATAAAATTGAAAGGAAATAAAAAGACGGATAAAAACCTCAAACTTGCGAGGCAATTGAAAAAACTGTGTAACATGAAAGTGACAATTATACCTATTGTGATTGGTGCTTTTGGTACAGTAACCAAATGATTATCAAAGGGACTGGAGGACTTGGAAATTACGAGACGAGTGGAGACCATCCAAACTACTACATTATGGAGAACGGACAGAATACTGAGAAGAGTCCTAGGGACTTGAGGAGACTGACAGTGGCTTAAACTCAAGTGAAAGACTATCACCTAACACTGATGCAAAAAAAAACTCTAATAAAAATTACAATTATAGACTCTGCAAAAGGTCTTACATCACAGAGATTACTTAGTAAGGCTGTATGGGCCAAATAAAGGAGAAAAAGTTTTTTTTCCAGGGTTTAATGTAGCATCGATGCCTCGATACAACGATTAAAAGACTACATAAAAAAGCGCGGAGGAAGGATGATTAGTCACCAGAAACAATACAGCCAATACAACCATAAACAAAACAAGAATAACCAGAAAAGAATTTGGAAGAATGACAACAATAAAGATATTTCGGGAGTCAAACAAGTGAAATCTCTCACGCTAAGACTTGGACATGACTAAGTGAAGGAATCGTAGGAGAAACTGAATCTTTTCTGATAGCAGCTCTAAATAATTATATAAGGACCAACTATGTCAAAGCCAGAATAGACTAGATGCAAAAAAATAGCAGATGTAGTGCTAAAGACACAATGATCAATCACATAATATGCAATGCAGTAAACTAGTGGAAAGAGAGTATAAAAATGGACACGACTGGGTGGGAAAGGTGATTCACTGGGAATCGTACAAAAAAGATTAAATTTGACCATATGAACACGTGCTTAGGCAAGGCTCAGAATTCACCCTGGAGATTGACACGAAAACATTTCTCTGGGATTTTGAGCTACAAACGGGTGATCTATTCAAGGCCATGCGATAAGGCCTTGTGAATGTTAGAATTAAAAAATCCATAAACAATTCAGCTTTGCATAAGTGCATATTTCAAAATCGAAAACACTTCTATTTTAAATAAGTGAGTTTAGCTTAAATATTGTTTTTTTCACAATTAAATGTAAAAACAGTTCTATTTCAAACATATCAGTTGAGCATAAGTACACAGTTTAGTTCTATTTGACCCATAGATAGGACCCTATCAGGTACTACCATTCCGAACCAAAGTGGACTCGAGAGTGATGGCAATGAAGGGGTATTCTGCATTCATCAAAGCAGAGCATCAGATTTTTCAGTGTGGTATCCAGGACACTCGTTGTTGGGATCTTACCCCTCTGCAGAGGAGCAGTTAGTGGAGGTGCCCGTGGTGAAATGGTTATCGTCGTAGGAAATGGACAGGGCGACACGAGTTCAAATCCTGGACGAGACTGATTGCATTTCCCATAGCACTAATACCCTTGGGAAAGGTATGAATCCAGTTATTCTCCCTCCAGCTATGGGTAAATAGTAGGGCAGACAGATTTCTTTAGCCTTGGTGTGGCAACTAGTCTAGGAGAAAGAAAACTCTGAATTCAAACCTGTTAAACTCCGCTTAAAAGCTGACCTTGTGTCATATCCTGCCTGAGCGGAGGGGTTGGTACGGCATACCTAAAGAAACCGTAGCGGCAATAACGATTCTCTATAGAAACACTAAAGTAAAAGTACGATCACCAGATGGAGACACAGAATACTTCGACATTGTAGCAGAAGTACTACAAGGGGACACGCTGGCTCCGTATCTCTTTATCATTTGTCTAGACTACGTACTTAGAACATCGATTGACAAAATCAAAGAGAATGGCTTCGAACTGACGAAGAAAAGAAGCAGAAGATACCCCGCAACAACAATTACCGACGCCGACTACGCCGATGACATAGCGTTACTGGCAAATACACCTGACCAAGCCGAAACACTTCTGCATAGTTTGGAACGAGCAGCAGCAAGCATAGGCCTCCATGTTAATGCACACAAAACGGAATATATGTGCTATAACCAAACGGGGGACATCTCCACTCTAAAAGGAACCCCTCTTAAACTAGTAGACAAATTCACGTACCTAGGAAGCAGCGTCGAATCAACCGAAAAGGACATCGAAACGAGGTTAACGAAAGCATGGACAGCTATCAATAGGCTATCGACTATATGGAAATCAGACCTAACCGATAAAACGAAACGCAGTTTCTTCCAGGCAGCGGTCACATCGATACTGCTATATGGATGCACTACATGGACGCTAACAAAACGGCTGGAGAAGAAACTAGATGGCAATTACACAAGAATGCTGCGTGCAATCCTGAACAAGTCCTGGCAGCAACACCCCACAAGACACCAACTGTACGGCCACCTGCCCCCTATCACGAAAACTATTCAAGTTAGGCGAACCAGACATGCAGGACATTGCTGGAGAAGCAGAGATGAACTCATAAGAGATGTACTCTTATGGATCCCCACACATGGCCGCGCAAAAGCAGGACGACCAGCACGAACGTACATTCAGCAGCTGTGTGAGGATACAGGTTGTTGTCCTGAAGACCTGCCTAGGGCGATGAACGATAGGGAGGAGTGGCGAGAGAGGGTCAGGGATATCCGTGCTGCCAGCTCGATATGATGATGATGATGATTCTACAACCCCAACCAAATTGGCCAATATTGAATGTAGACATCACTGAACAAGCAGAGATTTAAGAACAATTAAGAAAAGTGTACCTCAGATGAACAAAACTTTTTGAAATGTATTTCTGCAGCAGATATATTATCAAAGGAATAGACAACAGTCTACTTCAAAATGAAATATAGAACTTTTCTTAAACTAGAAAAGGGAGAAACTCAGACAAATGGACGAATAGAAATTATTACGATGCATGAGAATGTACAGACAAGAGATGACGAGGCTGAACTATGTAACAAGAAAGAAAGACAAAGAGGATTTTGTTTGTTTGTTTGAGTTTTATGACATGTCAACCTTCGTAAGTTATTTTATTCCAAATCCATTTTTATACAAATAAACCGGCTCAATGGCCTAGTGGGTAGAGTGATTGTTAATGGTCCAGAACCCTGGGTTCAATCTCAGGTCACATTATACCAAAGACTTTTAATATGGTATTTGATACCCCCTTGCTTAACACTCAGCAAAATAAGGTACATATCTAGGCTAAAGTGGAGCAATCCAGGGAAAGGACTAGCGCCCTCCTCTACACCTCGGTGTAGTAGCTATTGAAAAGGGAGCCTTCTGATCGCCCTCGACTACATTCGCCAACTTCATTTACTTATTTCAAACAATTCACTTTAGCATAAGTACATTACAAATTTTAATGTCAAAAACATTTCTATTTTAAGCTATTCAGTTTAGTCAGTTTTTTTTTTTCAAGTAATTCAGTTTAGTATAAATATAGTTTTTTTTTTTTGTGTACAAACAATTAAATGTCAAAACTGTTCTATTTTAAGCAATTACGTTTAGCATATAAAAACAGTTCTGTTTCAAACAATTCAGTTTAGCATAAGTACGCAGTTTAGTTCTATTTGCCTATTCGTCAGTAAAGTCTAATGTATCGTGTTCATTTCTTTTCGTCTATTTGTCTGAGATTTCTCTTGTCTAATTTAAGAAAAGTTCTATTTGACCCATAGGTAGGACTATATTAGGTGGTATCACTTCGGACCAGAGTGGACCTGAAATCAATGGTAATGAAGGGGTACTCTGTATATCCCAAAGTTCCGGCATTACTTGCACTCTACCATTAGATTGTTTAGTGTAATATCCAGAACACTCGTTCGATGGGATTATACCCCTCTGCAGAGATGCAGTTAGTGTGTTCTACAGAGTAACGCGACTTACGGGTGTTGAGGATCGTATAGATGTTATAATTTCAAGGACTCGAGGAATGCAGTAAAAAGAGTTTTGAAATACTAGATACAGTAGTCGGTGACAACAATGTCTAGGTAAGAACAAACAGGAAAACAAAAATATACTATAAACAATGATAGGAAGTACACTAGATACTTAAAATGACAAATAGGGTAGTACACTGTATGAATGAGACATGACTCAAAAGGAGGAAAAAGAGACAAAAAATCTCTTTTAATTGTTGCAGAAACAATGCCATAAAGACTAATTTGAACAAGGTTAAAGTCTTTATACGAAAATAAAAGCTGGTCTCGATTATATACAGACTAGATTGGACATTTAATTCGATAATAAGAGAATGCTGCCAACTGACAGAAGAGGAATTCAACAGTAGTTAGGACGGGGTAGGAAAGGTGATATTCAGGGAATCGTGCAAGAGAACAAAGTTGTATAATATTGACGAATGATCTACACCCAAACAAGAATTCTTCCAAGAAAAAAGACTCAACATATCATTTTGGTTTTTGAAATTGATACGAATCATCCAACCCCGACTAAAAGACCAGACTTAGTGTTTATCCAAAAGAAGAAAAGAACTTTACATTTCGGTGGTTTTCCAATTATATTCGACCACAGATTGAGAATAAATGAAAGCAAAAAACTTTCAAAAATACTTAGATCTTGCTAGAAAGTTTAAAAATCTGTGGAACGCGAAAGGAACAGTGATACTAATCGTAATCGGAGAACTTAGAACAATCTCCAAAGTCCTGCAGATAAGAGTGGGTGAAAAAGATTACAGAGAAAGAATAAAGTCCTCATAAGTATTGATGTATACAAGAATACCTAAAAGAATCCTGGAGACAAGAGATTACATTTCACCCAGACGCAAGGAAAAAAGACACCAATTAAAATTGGCGTAAAAAATGGAAGAAAAACAATTATATGGGAGTTTTAAACGACTAATAAACAACATCTCACACCAGATAAACTAGACGTGGCTAAGAAAATTAAACTTTAAGAGAGAAACAGAATCTGACCTAATAGCAGCACAAAACAACGTCATAAGAATAAATCATATAAAATAGACCAGACGCAACAAAATAGTAAATGTAGGCTATGCCATGACTGAGACGAAACAATCAATCACATAATAAGCGAATGGAACAAATTAGCACGGGAGTATAAGAATAGACACGACTGGGTGGGCAGGGGATCAACTGGGAGATCTGCAGGAATTTTAGTTTGGCCATACAAACAAATAGTATATGTACAATCCAGCACCTGTCCTAGAAAATGACTCCAATGGGACTTTGACATACAGACAGATAACGTAATCTCGGCCAGAAGACCAGACCTTATAATAAAAGTAAGTAAAGTTGGTGACCGTAGTTGAGCGTGACACAAAGGTTCCCTTTTCGATAGCTACTACACTGAGGTGTAGGGGGGGGGCTCTATTCCTTTCCCTGGATTGCTCCGTTTTACCCTTGATCCTTACCATATAATGCTGAGTGTTAAGCAAGGTAGCATCAAGTACCATTTTTTCAGTCTTTGGTGTGACTCGCAGGTCTCCCGGGCCATTGGCGAACACTCTAACCAGCATGCATTAAAAAGAGGATTTGAAAAATACTGGACTTTGCTGTCCCGGTTGACCACAGACTCAAAGAAAAGTGAAAAGAAGGATAAATACCTCGTCCTTGCTTAGGAATGGGAAAAACTAAGGAACATGAAGACAATTATATCAGTTGTAATTGGTGCGTTTGGGACAGTAACCAAATGATTCTTAAAAGGACTAGAGGGCTTGGAAGTTGGAGGATGAGTGAGGACTATTCAAACTACAGTATTATTGAGAATAGCAAGAATACTGAGATAAGTCCAAGAGACTTGAGGAGTCTTGCTGTCACTCAAACCCCAATGAAAACCCCCCAGCTAAAACTGATGTGAAACACTCTAATGAGTAAATGATAATAAAAGAACGTGTGGAGATTATTCAAATTACAACATTACTGAGTTCACCAAAATACTGAGGATAGTCCTGGAGCCTTGGGGAGACTTGCAGTCACTCAAACTCCTGTTAGATAACATCGGCTACGCTGGAGTAAAAAAGTCGAAAGAAGAGCTAGAAGAAGAAGATGATGATAATGTCTGAGGCAAACTATGGTGACAGGCATAGCAGAAGGCATAGTCGAAAGAAGAGCTAGAAGAAGAAGATGATGATGATGTCTGAGGCAAACTATGGTGACAGGCATAGCAGAAGGCATAGTCGAAAGAAGAGCTAGAAGAAGAAGATGATGATGATGTCTGAGGCAAACTATGGTGACAGGCATAGCAGAAGGCATAGTCGAAAGAAGAGCTAGAAGAAGAAGATGATGATGATGTCTGAGGCAAACTATGGAGACAGGCATAGCAGAAGGCATAGTCGAAAGAAGAGCTAGAAGAAGAAGATGATGATGATGTCTGAGGCAAACTATGGTGACAGGCATAGCAGAAGGCATAGTCGAAAGAAGAGCTAAAAGAAGAAGATGATGATGATGTCTGAGGCAAACTATGGTGACAGGCATAGCAGAAGGCATAGTCGAAAGAAGAGCTAGAAGAAGAAGATGATGATGTCTGAGGCAAACTATGGTGACAGGCATAGCAGAAGGCAAAGGTCGATTAATTAAACGAATAACAAAATGATTGGCTAGGTATTGAATGAAGGTCCCAGAAGCTGAAATACATTTGGATTGACTTAGAACAAGAAACTTGAAATAGGAATATTTTCTTCTGAAAAACTTTAAATATTTTGTCGACGTTCAGTCTCTTCTGTCATTTGTATCATTTCTATAATTCACAATGTAACATAGCACTGTGATTTGTACGCATTTTTACCGTTCTAGATTTATATGCAGCAGTAGTAATTTCTCTCCCGTCACAAATACGCATTTATAATTTTGTCCATCGCTTATTACTTTTAATTTGAACAAGCCAGGCTTTTCTGGGGATTGGAGTTTCTGTAGCGTATTATCTAAAATACTGTCCGCCAACATCGTTATCTGTGAGGTTGAACACGAATCAGCCTATCATTTTTCGGACAAATACCCATGGGAAAGGCATAAACCTCATTTTACTCCAGCTATTGCTTAAATACTTCCGCTGCTATTGCTCTCGGCATTAATCATCATCATCATGTCACGCTGGTAGCACGGATATCTCTGACCCTCTCTCGCCACTCCTCCCTATTTTTCATCGCCCGAGGTAGGTCTTCAGGACAACATCCCGTATCCTCACATAGTTGCTGAATGTATGTTCGTGCTGGTCGTCCTGCTTTTGCACGGCCATGTGTGGGGGTCCATAAGAGTACATCTCTTATGAGTTCGTCCCTGCTTCTCCAGCAGTGCCCTGCATGTCTGGTTCGTCTAACTTGAATAGTTTTCGTGATAGGGGGCAAGTGGCCGTACAGTTGGTGTCTTGTGGGGTGTTGCCGCCAGGACTTGTTCAGTATTGCACGTAGCATTCTTGTGTAATTGCCGTCTAGCTTCTTCTCCAGCCGTTTTGTTAGCGTCCATGTAGTGCAGCCATATAGCAGTATCGATGTGACCACTGCCTGGAAGAAACTGCGTTTCATTTTATCGGTTAGGTCTGATTTCCATATAGTCGATAGCCTATTGATAGCTGTCCATGCTTTCGCTAACCTCGTTTCGATGTCCTTTTCAGTTGATTCGACGCTGCTTCCTAGGTAAGTGAATTTGTCTACTAGTTTAAGAGGGGTTCCTTCTAGAGTGGAGATGTCGCCTGTTTGATTATAGCACATATATTCCGTTTTGTGTGCATTAACATAGAGGCCTATGCCTGCGACTGCTCGTTCCAAACTATGCAGTAGTGTTTCGGCTTGGTCGGGTGTATTTGCCAGTATCGCTATGTCATCGGCGTAGTCGGCGTCGGTAATTGTTTTTGCGGGGTACCTTCTGCTTCTTTTCTCCGTCAGTTCGAAGCATTTCTCTCTGATTTTGTCAATCGATGTTCTAAGTACGTAGTCTAGACAAATGATAAAGAGGTATGGTGCCAGCGTGTCCCCTTGTAGTACTCCTGCTACAATGTCGAAGTATTATGTGTCTCCATCTGGTGATCGTTCTTTTACTTTTGTGTTAACAACCCACAAAAGTTGATATACCGTTAAACTAAAAACGATGCCAATCTTTACTGTCAGTTTCATAAATTTATGGGATAGAAAAAACTCTTTGCATCTTCTACATTTCTGGATTTCCTCACCGTTAATATTCTCACAACATGTCTGACTGCTTCTGTTGTACATACAAATTCCAATGATCTATAAAAAATAAGCCAAGATTTTACTCTTTTCATCTTTCTAGTTAAGTGACTTCCTTCAGCCAATCCATGAGTTCAAAACTCAGATTCCAAAGCGATGGTTTTTCAATTGCATTCAGCTCACACGTTGGCTCAAAGCATTTGACCTCTCACCGTCAGTTTCTATCCCCGTATGTGTATGACCTCGGGGTCAAACAGTGTCTCGAGTTTCTTTTCTCGATGACACATTACATAACAAGTGTGTATTTTTTTAATCATCATGTTGATATTTTCACGCCCCTACTCTCAATTGACAGAATGAGGCACTTGGTCAATTTTTAGGTCGGGAACAATTTATCCAAAAGAAAAAGAACGAAATTATATGTTCGGAAAAAAAAGGGAGGAAAATAAATAAATAATTAGATGAATTATACGGAAAGAAATAATACACTGTAAAGAAAAGGCAAAAAATGAATCCTGGAAAGAAAGAAAAACCTTATGAATTAAATAGAATATAAAACAGGTAGGACGAGAAGGAAGGAAGGAACGAAGGAGGGAAGGAAGGAAGAAAGAAAGGAAGGAAGAAAAGAAGGAAACTAAGATAGAAAAAAAAAGAAACTCGTTGGAAAAGAAAAGAAGAGCTAGAAAAAGAAAAGAGAAGAAAGTTACTGAAATAATCTATGTGAAAATAGATTAACATGGAAAGAAATAATCATTAAATAAATAAATAAATAAATAAATAAAAGCATCTATCTATCTACCTATCTATCTATCTATCTCATTCGTTTAATCTATTTATATATATATATATATATATATATCTTTGTCATTCGTCTAATCTATCTATCTATCGATCGATCTAAGTTTCTTCATATCTATTTATCTATCTATCTATCTATCTATCTATCTATCTATGTTATTCGTTTAATCTATCTATCGATCTATCTATCTATCTATCTATCTCAGTTTCTTTATATCTATCTATCTATCTATCTACCTATGTCATTCGTTTAATCTATCTATCTATCTATCTATCTATCTCTTTCTGTTGATATCTATCTATCTATCGCTAGATTACTCTTCTTATTCTTTTCTGTTTCTATCTATCTGTTCATCTGTCTTTGTACATGTACAACCCCCTCCATATATATATATATATATATATATATATATATATATATATATATATATATATATATATATATATATATATATATATATATCTTTCCATTCATATTTTTTATTGCTCTTATCTATATATCTAATGAGACAAATGGGTCGTGAGGTCATTTAGTAGATCTCGATCAGTCTGTTTTTCTATTCCTGGTGAATTACCAACCACATTTATAATAAATAAAGTCGTTTTCTTCTTTCTTATTATCAAACTTTATGACTTCCTTCGGCGGCCTTTAAGTGTTTATTTAAAACTTAAGTTTTTGTCTTAACGTCATAGATTTCTAATCTCGATTTCTTCTTTAGATGAGTTCTCATGTCTGTATTTATATGCGTTTTATCCGGTTTTGTTTGTTTCAATAAATAAAAAAAGAATTCGAGTGGGAAGTCTGCCGGTTCGTCCCAACTTGCAATGAAAGCCGATTAATATTCTGTATGGCGTTTTTGTGCGGGGAAAATGATGACATGGAAAAGATAAGTATTGACCTTGGGGTTTTCATGTGGACTTGGCCTTTGGCTACAGAGAGGAAGCGTAAATGAATAAAGGCAAAACAAAGAAAGCAGATGAATAAAAGAAAATATGTGTTAGCGGGGAAATGGGGGGGGGGGGCTTTCTGATAAGAAGTAAAAGACAAGAGGTTGTACTTAAAATATGACTTAAAGAAAAATGCAAGAAAAGATGAAGGAATGAATGAAAGGTAGAAGGAAGGATGGAAGAAGAGAATGGAAAATTAACCAGGAAAGAAGTTGGAAAAAGAAAGAAAGATAAAAAGAAAGGAAGATAGAAAGAAAGAAAATTAAAGATTCCAAAGGAAAAAAAAAAAGGAAATAAACGTAAACCAAGATAAAAAAGAAAAGAAAAGAAAGAGATTAAAAAAGAAGAAAGAGGGAAATGAAGAATAAATTAAGAAAGAAAGAAAGAAAGAAAGAAAGAAAGAAAGAAAGAAAGATATTATAAAATGAAGAGAAGAAGGGAAAAAAGAAAGAAAATAAATGATTGGGAAAGTAAATAGAAAAAAAATTGAAAAAGCAAACACTTAGAAAGAAAGAAAGAAAGAAAGAAAGAAAGAAAGAAATTATAAAATGAAGAGAAGAAGGGAAAGAAAATAAATAATTGGGAAAGTAAATGGGAAAAAAATTGAAAAAGCAAACACTTAGAAAGAAAGAAAGAAAGAAAGAAAGAAAGAAAGAAAGAAATTATAAAATGAAGAGAAGAAGGGAAAGAAGAAAGAAAATAAATGATTCGGAAAGTAAATGGGAAAAAAATTGAAATAGCAAACACTTCGAAAGAAAGAAAGAAAGAAAGAAAGAAAGAAAAATGCAAATACCGAAAAGAAATAAAAATCTGAAATTAAAATGCAGGTAAACTAAATAAGTTGTTGTTTTAAATTTGGCAACCTTTGCCGAGGGGGACCCGAACGCAACCTTTTCAATAGCTTCTACACTGAGGTGTATTAAAGCGTGCGACTCCATTCCCAGAATTTCTCCACTTTTGCCTTGATCCAAACCTTATAGTGTTGAGTGTTAAAGCAAGGTGGCATCAAGTACCATTTTTTGAGTCTTTGTTATGACTCGATTTGGGATTGAACCCCAGTCTCCTGGACCATTGTCGATCACTCATTTGGCCAATGAATAGAATTAGAAAATAAAGAGGGAAATCAGAAAAAACATAAATAAAGAATAAAAGAAAGAATGAGTAACTTAAAAGAAAATATAGGCAGAAGGAATGATTTTAAAAGTTGCAAGAATAATTTTGAAGCATAAAAAAGAAAGAAAGATTAAGTGAAATGAGAAAGAAAGAAAGAAAGAAAGAAAGAAAGAAAAATCAACAGAAAAGAAAGAAAGGAAATGATATAATAGAAAGACTGAAAAGAAAGAAAAACTTAATGAATAAAAGAAAGGATAGAAAATAGCATAGAAAGAAAGAAAGAAAGAAAGAAAGAAAGAAAGAAAGAAAGAAAGAAACCAACAAAAAAAGAAGGAAACAAAGAAAAAAAAAAGAAAAAGAAAACTCTGAAGAGAAATAAATAAATAGAGATGGAAAAAAAAAGGACGTTATATTTCGGAAAAAATATAGAAAGAAAGAAAGAAAGAAAGAAAGAAAGAAAGAAACATAATTGAAAGGATAGGAAGGATAGCTATGAAAGAAAAAAGAAAGAAAAGAACAAACATACAAACAAAAATAAACGAAGGGGAGAAAAAAAGTAAAAGCTTAGACCGATAGAATGGTTTAAGATAAAATAAAAAAAATAAAGGTCAAAGTGAAAGGAAAAAAGAAGAAAAATAGGGATTGAAAAGAAAGAAAGAAAGAAAGAAAGAAAGAAAGAAAGAAAGAAAGAAAGAAAGAAAGAAAGAAATACAGATAATAAAGATATAAAGAAAGAAAGAATATATTAGAAAGAAAGAAAGAAAGAAAGAAAGAAAGAAAGAAACAAAGAAACAAAGAAACAAACAAAGAAACAAAGAAACAAAGACATACTGATAAGAAAGATATAAAGAAGGAAAGAATATACTGATGAGAAAGAAAGAAAGAAAGAAAGAAAAATTTAATATAAAGAAAGAATAGCTTTGAAAGGGATAAAAATAAACAAAGAAAGAAAGAAACTAACAAACAAACAAACAAACAAAAGACTTTAGGAAAAAAGAAAAAGAAAACTTGGAAGAAATAAAGAAAAGTTGAAAATAAGAAAAAAAGATGGAACGAAGAAAAGGGAAATAATAAAAAGTGGCGATTAGAAAAAAAAAGAAATATAGAAAGAACAGATTTTAAAGATATGATTTAAAGAAAGAAAGAAAGAAAGACTGAAAAAAAGGAAAGGAAAGAAATAAGAAAATACTGAAAAGAAAGAAAGAAAGAAAGAAAGAACGAACGAACGAAAGACTGAAAGAAAGGAAAAGAAAGGAGAAGAAAGGAAAGGAATAAGAAAATACTGAAAAAAGAAAGAAAGAAAGAAAGAAAGGGAAAGGAAAGGAAAGGAAAGGAAAGGAATAAGAAAATGCTGAAAATAAAGAAAGAAAGAAAGAAAGAAAGAAAGAAAGGAAGGAAAGGAAAGGAAAGGAATAAGAAAATACTGAATAAAAGAAGGAAGAAAGAAAGAAAGAAAAAGAAAGAAGTAAGAAAATTCTGAAAAGAAAGAAAGAAAGAAAGAAAGAATCCAAATAAAGAAACGAAGAATAGATTTACGGAAACAAGGAAAAAAATCGATTGTTAATGAATAAAAAATGCGAAAATCAACAAAATAAAACCAATTCAAATAATGCCAGATATGGAATTGTAAAAAAAAAAAAAAAAGATTCACAAAAGTGTAAAAAAAAAAACCCAAAAAGAAAGACAAAATTATGTAGAAAGAAAAGAAAAAAAAAGAAGAGAAAGAATTGTTGAAGGAAAACTAATGAAATAAAAAAGAACAAAAAGAACATTCTTAGGATCTGTGAATGCGACTCAAAACAGAAAGCCAGACAAAAGAGGATTGACTTCGACCAAAGTTGAATTAAAATGGAGAGGGAAAAACAAAAAAAAAAACAACCTAAGATGGACGAAAAGCTTGAAAGAGAAAAGGAACTTGGGCGGCGAAAGAATTGGCGAGTACCGAAAAGAATCAGGTGAAAGGAAATCAACTTCCATTCACCTGTCACTGTTGTGAAAGGAAAGAAATTCTACAATAAGTAGAAATCAGAGACCTGTTACAATATCGAGGGATCCCTTGACCTTTTTACCAAAAAAGAGCTTACGTTGCAAGGGCAATATGTTCCCTATTTTCTTTCTTTTTTATTACGGGGGAAGATTTAGACAGAGTTCTGGTTAAACGAGAAAGAGAGAGAGGGTGGGGAGAGAGAGAGGGTGGGGAGAGAGCGACAGCAGTTAATGGACAACTTGTGGGAGGTCAAACTGAATTCATCTTTGTGGGGTAGGAAGTGTGTTTTCGTAGATGCCAACCGCAGCGTCCACAGCGAAAAGGTAGCTTCTTTTCTTCTTTGTTTTTTTTCTTTTCTTTTTTTTTTTGGTGTTTTTGGTATACTTTTTTTTTTCATTTATTCGGAGCATGACATGGACTAGTGCGGATGTCAGGGTCGGGGAGTACAGAGGGTTCTGTTGTTGTTGTTAGTGGCGATGGTGGTGATATATAAAGATGTCAAGGAAACATGGTAGGAGATTGAAAAATGCAACTCCAATATTGCTGCCCTTAGATGAAAGCTTGTCAAACTTATGTCTTCAACTGAGGCAAAGGTTAAAAGATCGCCACAGTGCCTAGGTAATTCAAAAAAGAAAAAAAATGTATTTATTGCAACAACGGAGAAACGATTTCAACACACACATACGTACATATATATATATATATATATATATATATATACACGAATGTAGTCACGGAGAATTTAAAACAAAGCCCATATATCAAACTTACGAGTAAACATTACCTCAAATAAAAGAAAAAACTTCATAGAAAAAGTCAAACCCTCGCTAAATAAAACATATACCAAACAGAAACAAATAAACATACGTATATACATATATATATATATATACTAATCTAATATCAACCAGCATTCACGGTACCAGAAAAAAAAAACGAAAAAAAAAACCGCCAGGAACAAGAGATAAAAGTATCTCGAATCACCGACCGGGGGAAAAAAGAAAAAATTAAGGGATACGCAGTCAGTTGGTCAAAAGAAAACTGAAAACCTTCCGCGAATCCTGCAATGCTACAATTACAAAAGTGCTCGCAATATAAGTTAATTATATATATATATATATATATATATATATATATATATATATATATACTATATTAATAGTAACAAGTAATTGCCTGTCAAATTTTAAACCACATTATTTAAAAGAAAAGAGGTTCAGAGACTATATACACACACGTAAACACAAGCTCAAACAACAACAAAGAGTAAAACAACGCAAAACTTGATAGCATATCAAATATCAAAGACTATTTTGTAAATCGAAAATGTACCCAAAAGGAATTATAGGAGACACATTCTGAGAAAGAGGCAGAGAGGGGGAAGATGAAAAAGAAAAATACAACCCCTACAAGAAATCAGTGACCTCTATATAAACGGATACAAAACCTGGAAAAATATTAAATATTATCTGACGAAAGCCACAAGCTGGTAACGTTCTCATATGTAAGAACGAAATAAATAATTCTTAAAAAGATGTATATCTCTTTGTGGACCTATTCATTTAGAAAAAAATTACTTTTTCTCCCTTTGGACCAACAAAAAGAAATGAGGAAATATTCTTATATATATATATATATATATATATATATTCAAAACGTACTGATACCACAGAATTTCTTCAGTCTCTCTCTCTCTCCCTCTCTCTCTACACTCGTCTATATCAACCACCGCTTTTGGCACCCAGTGTCCACACTGACTTGAGGAATATAGTTTTTTGCGGGATAGCTAAAACTGGTGTGTTCCTCTGTAGGATTTTATCCTAGAACGTCGCTTATCGTTTCGCTCTTTCCTCTCTAGCAGTAAACAGCATATCTTGTTCGTCTCACTAGGAGGGTTTGTGAGATAGGAGACCAGTGGTTTTACATTTTGTCGATCAATGGGTTGACGGTATTTTCAGTTGATGAGATATTGCTACCGAGGTACTTTGAATTTAAGGTTTACCAACCATTGAAAAGGTCTTTTTATGTATTGCTCGATTTTAACGGAACGTCATTGTAGATTGTACATTTATACGAGGTGCAAACGATAAGCTTCCTGACATTTTTCGTATGGCCACTTTTATTGATAGTACACACATGAAACTCTAGTCCCCTTCGAAGTAATCTCCTCCCGCTGCAATTCACTAATTATACAATTCCAACAACTTCTGGAAGGCCCCATGGAAGTCTTCTTGTGTGCGCGTATCAATGACCTTCGTTACAGCCTCTTTCATCGCCTTAATTGTCTCATAACGACAGCCTCTGAGCTTAGGGAATAACTAAAAGTCATAGGGAGCAAGGTCTGGACTATAAGGGACGGCGAGGAACTGTCTTGATGCCCATCTAAGTCAAATAGTCTGTGACAAGGATGGAGTTGTGGACTGGTGCATTGACCTGCTGGAAATGCCACTGACCCGATTTGAATAGTGCTGGCCTCTTCCCAAGGAATCTCTTCCTGAACTATCTGAAAACCTCAACATAGTAACGCTAACCCTAACCCTTTGGCCAATCAACCCTGGTTTATTGACTTCCTTACTCCTCCCACACCTTTCATCATCCCTCACAGACTCCCTTCCTTCCTTGAATCTCTTATGCCACTCAAAAATTGATGCTCGATTCACGCAAGATGCCCCAAAAGCAGTCTGAAGCATTCCACACGTTTCTCTGGCAATTTTTTCCAAGTTTAAAACAAAATTTTATGGCATATCGTTCTTCTAAAGTGTCAGATTGCATTTTTGAAATTCACCAGCTGTGACAATCAGACTTTAGTAGGATGTAATCCAATTGCTGCTGTAGCTGTTCATTTGAACCTGAAATCATAAAAATTGGTCGTTCATCTCACAAGATATATAGCAATGAAATACTCAATTTCCAAGTGTCTACGCCAATTTTAAAGGCATGTACAAAAAACTCTAGAAACTTATTGAATGCACCACCTATTTTATATATATGCATAGACAAGACTTGGTATTAAATAACGTACAATGTTTTATATACTGTAAAACCCAACCAAACCAAATCGTATATATTTAATATTAACGTAGAAAAAGTATTTGGTATTAAATAGATTACAATGGTTGATATGCCATAAAATCCAAACAAACTAAATCATATATTTTTTATATATGTATCAAGAGGAGTTGACATTAAATAACCCACAATGCCATAAAACCCAACCGAACCAAATACTATATATTTAATATATATGTATAAAGAGGATATGGCATTGAATTACCAACGCGGTTGATATACTATAATACTGAACGAAACGCTACGAAACGAATAACGTATTTAATCCAGATGTCCGACGTTCAGAGATAAAATGTACACATTCCTCCAGTTTGATTGAAGGCTCAGATGGTGAGGAAGCTATTCCTATAGGATCTTCACAAGGGCAATGAACATCAAAGTTTTTGTCCAATTTGAAAATCTGACTAATTTTTCGAAATGTGTAGAACTTTCTTCTGTATCTTGTTTGTATAATATTGGAAGACTTCGTTTCCTCTCTTATTTTCACAAAATTATTTTTTGCTCAACCTTCCAATGGATAAGTTCGCTACACTTCGTAAAATGAATAAAATAGCTTACAGTTTTCCTCCAATAATCTGAAAAGGTAAAGAGAAGGATTTCAACAGGAAATACCTGTGAGGTTACTGCTTTGTTTTAACAATTGGAAAACAGCAAATATATATATATATATATATATATATATTTGTGTGTCTGTATGTATGTGTGTGTGCGCACGTGTTTAGGAGCGTGTGCTTCTTGATTAATGTTCGTGAGTCACGGATGACTTTACATAGCACCCGATTCCGGAAATTTGGGGATGTTGTAATACTTGTTCCTTGTCATTACTCCTAGGTCCATTCTTATCGGGAATGGTAGTGCTTGTTAGGGTCCCATCTAAGGTTTTAACATCATATAATCTTGACCAAGATACTCCCATGGGACTAAATTTTTTCGCAAAATCAACAAAAGGTTGCTATGACATCAACCACCGAAAGTAAACACTCTTATAAATCACAAACTGCACTAACATGAAGATGAACGAACGTCCAACGTCATGTCTGCTTTAAGTTGATCAGGCGTATATATAGATATATATTTCTTTTAAATACCCTGTCCTGTGGCAAAAGCTGCTTGGTAGCGTCAGGAGTGGCAGTACCGCCTTGAGCTACCGAAACTGTGTTATCACTCTGGTGGAGGTGCCTCTGGTGTAATGGTTATCGTCGTGGGAAATGGACACGGCGCCACGAGTTCAAATCATGGACGTAACTGATTGAATTTCACATTGCACTAATACCCTTGGGAAAGGTATGAATCCAATTATTCTCCCTCCAGCTATGGGTAAATAGTAGGGCAGACTAGGTTCTTCAGCCTTGGTGAGGCAACTAGTCTAGGAGAAGGAAAACTCTGAATTCAAACCTGTTAAACACAACTTAAAAATTGACCTCGTGTCATATCCGGCCCGAGCAGAGGGGTTGGTAAATATGGTTATCACTCTGGTTGGCGGGTGATGAGGACAGAATATCGCACATACTTTTACACGTTCGATGATGAAAAAAATGTGACTAAATGATGTTTATTTATCAACAAAATCCTTCCATCAACAATAGACGTCATTATGTTATATTTCAATGCCCTCAGGGTGTCTGTAGCGGGGAGGGAGAATATATCACCCATCTAACTTGCTCATACGGTAACGATCTGGATATGTACCCGGCTACAACGTGTGATTGCGGCAGAAAATTCAACAGCTTGCGAGGATCACTAATCCACAATGCGCGCTGGTGCGAAGAACGTAATTCTCCTGCCGGATAATGTAAATCGAAGGATGGGCCAATGAATCAGGTTTACCCCCACAATATTCATCCGTGTAGATTAAATAACCCACAAAGTTTGATATGCTATTAAACAAAGTATTTTTACTGGATAAGGTAGGAACTCTTATAGTAGAGAAGCAACAGTATAAAATTTTCAAATGAAATCTAACCCAAACAAAGATGAATCATATTAAAAAGTTTAAGAAATTTAATTGTCAATTTACAATCCAAAGAAAGTTTCGATGATCTTGATTCGTTCACTGATCTTCAACCCTTACAGGCCCTTTTCAAGACGTGCCAATTGCAATATATATGTTGGTGGAGGTGCCTGTGGTGTAATGGTTATCGTCGTAGGAAATGGACACGGCGACTCGAGTTCAAAACCAGGACGAGACTGATTGCATTTCACATAGCACTAATACCCTTTGGAAAGGTATGAATCCAATTATTCTCCCTCCAAGTTTTGTTGTTAGTTGGCTTATGAACACTGGTAGGTTATTTAATTCCAAATCCTCTGTATACATATATATGATTTAGATTGAGGTGCCCGTGGTGTAATTGTTATCGTCGTAGGAAATGGACACGGCGACTCGAGTTCAAATCAAGGACGAGTCTAATTGCATTTCACATAGCACTAATACCCTTGAGAAAGATATGAATCCAATTATTCTCCCTCCGAGTGTGGGTAAATAGTAGGGAAGAGTAGGTTCTTCAGCCTTGGCAAGGCAACTAGTCTAGGAGAATGAAAACTCTGAATTCATACCTGTTAAACTCCGCTTCAAAATTGACCTTGTGTCATATCCTGCCCGAGCGGATGGGTTGGTAAATATGAATTGCAACTGATATCACCGGTACCCACACAACTTCTCTTAGTTCTCGAGCGAGTATTCTTTCCTTTTTTTTTTTTTTTTTTTGAGTCAGTAGTCTGTCTGAACGCTAAAATCCCCTATCCCATAAGTTCTCTCTTTTTTATGTTAATTATTGTAAAGTCATTATATCTGAGGTAATGGATACTTGCTAGGTATGGGCTCTTACCAAGATGAATCAATAAGATGAATGATGATTAAAGACAGAGAGAAAACGAACATCTGCTGCTATGCCTGGTATATTCCTTTATTGACCAAATCCCCCGGATGTAGTAGGGGCCGTAACCCCAGTGGCATCAGAGGTTATTTCCCTTTTGTTAGTTAGGATATTACAATTATCACGAGGTTTTGTTACTTTTTCTTTTGGTCGTGATCATTCGATCGGTTCGTATCTCGAAACCTCAAGGTGATTTTTGCAGCTCTTGTATTGTCTTGCAGAGACAATTTGGTAATATTTTCATTATTATCGTCATTATTATTATTGTCTTCCTCTTACTCTTCCTCTTCTCGTGATTTTTACTCTGTTTCTCTCTCATCCCCCACGTCCATTTATTCCTCCTCAGACACCGCCTCCTTAACCTCGTCTTATTTTTCTACCTCCTTCTCCACTCTCAGGTTCTTTTTCTTCATCTTATTCTTCTATTTCTGTAGGCTGACCTTTTGTTTTTGTTGTCGCTGTTGTTGTTTTTCTTCTCACATTTTTCTTTTTCTTGTTGTTATTGTTAATGTTGTTGGTGTTATTTTTGTTGTTCTTCATCTTCAGTAGTCTGTCCTTGTTGTTGTTGTTGTTGTTATTGTTGTTGTTGTTGTTCTTCTTCTTCTTGTTCTTGTTCTTGTTCTTGTTCTTCTTCTTCTTCTTCTTCTTCTTCTTCTTCTTCTTTCGTTTTAAAGCTTCTTCGCTTTCTCTCGTCTCATTGTTTTCTAACATTTCTTCTTTCACGTCTATCAATTTTTTCCCAAAATTTTCATTTTTTTTCTTTTTCTTTTATCATTTTATATATTGTTTTTCTTTTTTTCTTTTTTTTTTTTAACGTCTCCTGCATTTTCCACGTTACAATAGAACAATTGTCCACTGGATCCGAATCGAATTTGCATCCTGATTGGTTTTAAGGGCAGTGTAATTACTACTTATAACGGGCCAATGAAATAAGTTTCAGGTCATAGTAATTACACCTTATTAGCCAATCAACAACCAGACTCTGTTTGCAGCACGTCTCCATTTAGAATTAAGTCTTTGGAAAAAGATTCGCCGCTCGTTCTGCAAAAGATTTCCGCGGGCAAAGAATAAGAAGAAATTTAAATAAAAATGTCTGTCTTCATTCAATGAGTGATTACGTGTCTTCAGAGAACTAGTTTAATTAGACTTTAGTATTAAGTCTGATTACTCGGCCGAAGTCTTTGAGATGAATTCTTTGTTTTGCAATATTTACATGAAACTGGTAATTCATTAAGTGCACTAGAGACACAAACGCACACAATCTCACAATATATATATATATATGTGTGTGTGTGTGTGTGTGTATGTGTGTGTGTGTGTGTGTGTAGTAAGGCAGCAGTCTTTCCTTTAAGCATGTTTGATTAAATAATAAAGATACGTTTTGTCTTAATAATTTTATCAAAATCCTTTCAAGTTTCCTGATAGTGTTTCGTAGTCAGATACACGAATATGGCCATGTGAAAAATGGGTGAAATGGACATCGAATGTTGATTACGATAGAACATATAAAGAACATAGGAATCTCGGAATTCGAAAACACGTAACGACTTCTTGTTCGGGTACGAAACCTTTTTATAAACTTTGAGTTAAAGGTTTCGACGTAGGGCGGAGAGACACAATCTTCTATGCTGTCTTATTCATTTGGTCCCCAAACTCAAGCGGCCCTCATAGGGCGCAAGTTTGCCTCGCGTCTGCGAGCTCCAAAAATCGATCCTTCTCGTTTGGCGTCTAGTACCCAACTCTCTAATGTCCTTCAGATTCTCACACAAATCTCCGCGCGCTTCCGGTGCGTGACGTCACCCGCACCCTGTCATCGCGTTTCGTCTCGGACTATTATGACATCTGAGTGACACCTCCATCCGCCCACGCGCGCCTGCGTTAACACCTGCCTCATTGTTGCACCTAACTAACCCATGTGCAGAGCCGAAAGGTTCTCAGCCTAACTAAACTCAAAGGCATGAACCGAAATCCATCGGCTATTATATAACAATAGGTGTCTTGGTTTCAGGTTGGAATTGGTGGATGACAATATAAGACTATATTATTTAATCAAATATATTTTAAAATAGGTAGGTCCACGAAAAGATTTGCATTTTTTGGAATTTCTTGATTTTGTTCTTTAATCTACTACTTGACTTATTGTCAAGATAAGAGAAAACATAACTATTATAAAAATGGTCCGCTCTATCAAGAAATGAGTTCAATAAAATTTCTGTAAAGTTTCAAGCCTGCACATAACAGGAAGTAAAAGGCAAGACGAACCACCGAAGCCGTAAATGGTTTTGCCTTGTCTCTTGGGGGCTTAGACCACATCCTTGGCAGTGACAGTTTTCCTCTTGGCGTGCTCGGTGTATGTGACCAAATATCAATTATTTATTTACATGTGTTATATAGTCATTTGCCGTATCATAAAGACTCAATAATAGAGACAGACGCACGATGATAAATGACACAAGAATAAAGGACGCAAGAGAGAAGACACAGGAAGAAAGGACGCAAGAAGACTTCTTTACAATTATATTCACCCCTCACTTTATTTGTAAGGGTTCGAAAGGGTTGTTGAAGGGTTTGCATGTGAGAGGGTGCTGCCGACCGAACATAAACTTCATATTTTGACCCCACTGTTATGACCGTCACGTTGTGTCTTTCTTGTTCTCCTGGTGTTGGGGTCAACTCCATCGGGGCTTTCCGAGGGCCCCCTCGGTCGGGTGTGGCCTTCCCTACCACATCTGGTCTCTACTGTCTGGATCTCTCCCGGCAACTGCTTTGGCACCCCAAACTCAACTGAGTTAAATAATAACTCAACGCCCACACGATCGCCTACTGGATCTTTGAATCGGATGTTTAATCGTCATCAAGCGGAAATAACTGTCATGCAGTTCAGAGGTTACTCTCTTCCGGTGCATGACTGTAATGGCACAATGGGACCTTCACCTTGTCCCATATCATAAGCCTTAGTAAGTCTTAATCCGCCCACGCGATCTCTTTCAATTACTGCCCGTTGGAATGTGTCACTTCCTTCCGGTGTATTACCTTGGAATATAATTTTGGGGCCGGGTCGAAGGTCAAAATATAACACATGCCCCCATGAGGATTGAGCACTCTGGCGAAGGAATATATGGATGCTGCGTACATAATGTAAAGCTCTTCGAAGGAGTTGAGAATACTGGTATCTGGTAAGGTATAGAATGTTAACAAACGGATGCTACTACTTAATACCTTATAATTCCCTAGCTGACGTGGTACGCTCGTTGGCTGAGTGGTCTGATACTAAGTCTAATGTAATGTTGGGCGGGTTTCGATCCCAGCTTCAAGCCTCCTATGTGTCTAGCCTCACTGAAGTGTTGTGATACAACGAAACAGTCTGTCTGTGGATGACAATATATATATATATATATATATATATATATATATATATACGGTTATGCATTTGCATGTTGTCAAGTCTGTCTATGTGTGTAATCACACACATTGGTACATACATACATATATATATATACATATATATACTGTATTATCCTCATCAAGCTATGTTGAGAACGCACTTCCCTGGCTCTTACATTTCTCTCTCATTTTTCTCTCTCTCTCACCACCCATCCCAATCATTCATCGACTCTAGTAAGTCTTTTATGGAGTATTCTGTGTTGGCACACAGCTGATGTCTGTATGTCCTTACCGGTCAGCGAATACCGCCCTGCCTATAAACAGAAGTCCATAGTACAGCGTTCTTAATGAGTTACTTCTTCACCAAATGTGGATCTTATGTCTCGTTCATTTTAATTAAATAACTTCTGAGATAAGAGGAATATGGGAGGTGCCCATGGTGTAATGGTTATCGTCGTAGGAAATGGACAGGGCGACACGAGTTCAAATTCTGGACGAGTCTGATTGCATTTCGCATAGCACTATTACCCTTGGGAAAGGTATGAATCCAATTATTCTCCCTCCAGCTATGGGTAAATAGTAGGACAGACTGTGTTCTTCAGCCTTGGTGAGGCAACTAGTCTAGGAGAAGGAAAACTCTGAATTCAAACTGGTTAAAATCCGCTTAAAAGTTGACCTCGTGTCATATCCTGCCTGAGCGGAGGGGTTGGTTAATATGATAAGAGGCATATGGCCGTACAGTTGTTCTCTGGAATGAGGCGTCTGGGATTTGTTCAAAGCAACACGTAACATTTTTTAGTTGTTTTAATCAAGTTTTTTCGCAATTTATTTGGTTAGTGTCCATGTGGTGCCTGAACATAGAATTATCGACACAGTCATAAAGTGGATGTTGTTTTGTCGTTTTTTATGTGATTGTTGGTTATTAAATGCTAAATCTTCTTTACAAAAGTATATATAAAATATATATATAATTTGGTTTGGTTTGATTTTATGGCATATCAACCATTTTAGGTTATTTAATGCCAACTCCTCTTTATACATAAAAAAAGTACATGAATTGGTTACGATGTGTTTTATGGCATGTAAACTATTGTTGGTTATTTAATGCTATATCCTCTTTATAAAATATATAATATATGATTTTGTTTGGTTGCCTTTTATGACATATCAAACATTGTGGGTTATTCATTGCCAACTACTCTTTATAAATATGTAATAAATATATATGATTTGGTATGGTTGATTCTTATGGCATATGCTCCATTGTTGGCTATTTACAGTCAAATCCTCTTTATACATATGTATCAAATATATATGATTTCTTTCGTCGGGTTTTATGGTAAGTCAGCTATTGTAAGTTATTTAATGCTAAATCTTCTGTATACCTATATACTGTGTAGAATTAGTCCGTGAAAAACGTTAGGAAACGGAACAGAGCTTATATGTTTGCATGGTTAAATAACAATAAGTTGAGGAAATTATTGCATATTCATCATCATCATCATCATCATCATGTCGTGCCGCTAGCACGGATATCCCTAACCCTCTCTCGCCACTTCTCCCAATCATTCATCGCCTCTGGCAGGTCTTCAGGGCTACACCCCGTATCTTCAAATAGCTGCTGAATGTATGTTCGTGCTGGTCGTCCTTTTTTTGCCCAGCCATATGTGGGGGTCAATAGGAGTACATCACTTATGAGCTCGTCCCTGCTTCTCCAGCAGTGACCTGCATGTCTGGTTCGTCTAACTTGTATAGTTTTCGTGACGGGAGGTAGATGGCCGTATAGCTGGTGTCTTGTGGGGTGTTGTCGCCAGGATTTGTTCAATATTGCTCGCAGCATTCTTGTGTAATTGCCGTCTAGCTTCTTCTCGAGCCGTTTTGTTTGCGTCCATGTAGTGCATCCATACATCAGTATCGATACGACAGCTGCTTGGTAGAAACTGCGTTTCATTTTATCGGTTAGGTTTGATTTTATTGGTTAGGTTTGCTCACCCTTCCCTACACCTTGGTGTAGTAGCTATGGTAAATGGAACCTTCGGGTCACCTTAGACTACGGTCGCCACTTTTACTTTTATATATGGAAACATGATCTTACATAAAAAAATAACCTACAAGGGTAGATATAAAATAAAATCCATACATCCAACCAAAGCTCCTGGATCCTGGTCATATGATCGATAGCCTATTGATAGCAGTCCCGGCCTTCGTTAGTTGCGTGTCGATGTCCTTTTCGGTTGATGAGACGCTGCTTCCTAGGTAAGTGAATTTATCTACTAGTTTAAAATGGGTTCCGTCTAGTGTGGAGATGTCACCTGTTTAATTATAGCACATATATTCCGTTTTGTGTGCATTGACATGGAGACCTATGTCTGCGGCTGCTCGTTCCAAACTATGCAGTAGTGTTTCGGCTTGGTTGAGTGTATTTGCCAGTATCGCTGTCATCGGCGTACTCGGCGTCGGTTATTGTTTTTGCGGGGTTTATTCTGCTTCTTTTCTTTGTCAGCTCGAAGCCGTTTTCTCTGATTTTATCAATCGATGTTCTAAGCACGTAATCTAGACAGATGATAAAGAGGTATGGAGCTAGCGTATCTCCTTGTAGTACTTCTGCTACAACGCCGAATGGCCGAGGGATTTCGTTTTACGCCTTTAGGTTTAGTTTGGTTGAGAACCTTTCGGCTCAGTGCATGGGTTACTTAGGTGTAACATTAACGCAGGTGTTTATGCGCGCGTGCACGGGCGGAGCGGACGTTTCCCCCAGAGATGTCACAATAACCCAGATGGGAAACACGCTAGTGCGAATGACGCCACGCCCCGGAAGCGCGCGGAGGATTTTGGGAATTTAAAAAAAGTCAGTTATTAGAGTTGAGACTAGACACCGGACGAGAAGGATTGACTTTTGCTTGCTCGCGGAGGCCTTGGGCAGGTGTCGCACGAGATGGGGGACAGATGAAAAGCCAGAATAGAAAGACTGTGCCTCTCTCTCATAATGTCAAAAAACCTTTAAACTCAAAGGTAATAAAAAGTTTCGTACCTGAACTGAGAAGTCGTAAATATTTTTCGTGTTTCGAGACTCCTATGTTCTATGTATATATAAATGAACATTATATGTTCATTTACCATATGCTTATCTGGCTATAGTACACTTATTGTCCCATAGACGTGACCAGAAATGGTACTCCCATTTCGGGTCAGTGTAAACTCAGGAGTAATGGCAATGAAGTTGTTCACCACATTCCTCAAATCTGTAGCTGCTCTGTTGGCTATAGAACTGACCGACTGTATCTCTGAAGAGGGGTTAATCCCTGATGATGAGTGTCCTCGAAATGACTCAAATCGATTTGATTATAAAGCTCCAGTCCTGCCATAAATCTTTGGTAGAATCCAGAACCAGTCTTGTCGTCTAGTTTAAGCTATAACCCGGCATAAGTGCCCGGATCCAAACTTGGATTCATGAAATTGCAGTTAGGGTTTGAGTCTCGGGTCGTTTCCGACCTTCCCCTCCCCTTTATCCCCACTTTGGGTTTTTGACCTTGTGTCAAGTCCTGTCTGGTGGGAGGCAGCAACAAATACAGTCGGTTAAAACCTGATAGGGTACCATCTATTGATCAAATAGAACTATTTGAGCATTTAACTTTGATCAAACAAATGAATATTTAATTGCTGGCATTAAATAATAAGCCATTAAACAGTGAGAAAACAGATGAGTAATGTCAAAAAGAAATATAATGGGTGAATATTAATGCTTGAAGCCATTAAACAGTGAGCAAAAACTGAATTATTTCTATTACATATCACTGTGCTAATGAATGAATATTTTTGAATGGAAATATTCGCGTTAAAAACTATACATGAAACATGTAACTGCGTGCAAACAAATGATTAATATTCATCAGAATTATTCCTGTTAGGTTGCTATCTTTCACGAATAATTCCGTTTAACATTAACCGTGTGTAATTCATACGTACACTTAACTGCGTGCAAACAAATTACACTTACTTTTTAAAAAGATGAAATTACGAACAAACTATTCCATTTATAAATTATACATCTATATCCTTTTAATAAAGAGCAAATAACCGTTAATATTTAATAAAAATACTTGAAACATTTAAACTGCGTACAAAATAATGAAGTCTGGCCCGTTTAAAATGTCAGGCACAAACTATGCATCTTCAAATCATATATATATATATATATATATATATATATATATATATATATATATATATTCAATCCCAGGTCGATTAATACGAAAGACTCAAAAATGGTACTTGATGCCGCTTTGCTTAACACTCAGTATTATAAGGTACGGATCAAGGGTAATTTTCAGCAATCCAGGGAAAGGAGTTGCGCCCTTCCCTACACCTTGGTGTAGTAGCTATGGTAAATGGAACCGTCGGGTCACCCTCGACTACAGTCGCCACTTTTACTTTTATATATGGAAACATGATTTTACACAAAAATAAAAAACCTACAAGGGTTGATATAAAATAAAATCCATACAGCCAACCAAAGCTCCTGGATCCTGGTCATCTGATAGCTTAGTGTCATAGCCAGAAAACCACATGGGAGATAGTTTTTAAGTCATTTCACATATAAAAGTAAAGCTGGCGTCAATAGTCGAGGGTAACCCGAAGGCTCCCTTTTCAATAGCTACTACACCAAGGTGTAGGGTAGGGCGCTACTCCTTTCCCTGGATTGCTCCACTTTACCCTTGATCCGTACCTTACAATGCTGAGTGTTAGGCAAGGAGGCATCAAGTACCATTTTTTGAGTCTTTGGTATGACTCGACCTGGGATTGAACCCAGGTCTCACCGGCCATTGGCGAACACTCTAACCACTAGACCAATTTACATAGACCAATTTACATATGCTCTTTGAATATTCTATTGCTCCAGACGACTGGGTAACATATTTGGAGGATGTGCGATAACACAAAGTGTATAGTAACAAGAAATGAACAGTCGATGCTGTTTGCATTTTCTTTTGAGCTAATACCCTAAGGAAAAGTATAGATCGATCTGTTTAGCTATGGTAAATAGAATGCCATACTGCGTTTTTTTTAATTTCTTCTGGCAAGTAGCATTGAAGGAAAAATGGATGAAAACCAGCTGTCCTCTAATTAAAAATAACCTTCTAGTAACATCATGCGAGTTGCATAGCGGTTGGATAAATAGACACCGAAATTGAGGAAGGATATGCGTGGCTAACATGCTGGACTGCATCATCGTAGTAAGCGTGTTTGAACTCCATTCAATTTTTTTTTTTCCAAACTGGGCTCTCTTAAGTCCCTCGGTGGGATTTTTAAAAATGATACTGCAGTCATTCTATGAAGATGGCTTTGACATTAAATATCCCAAAAAGAGTATGGGGTTGCCCAGTCGGCTGGGGCTGTAGAATACACCGACTGCTTCTCTGGAGAGGGATAAGACCCCCCCCCACCGAACGAGTGTCCTGGATATGACACTAAACAATCTGATGGCGAGGTTCCAGCAATGCTGGAGCTTTAGGGAATGCGGAGTACCCCTTTATTGCGATTGCTCCCAGGTCCACACGGGTCCGGAGTGGTAGCACCAGATAGGGGCCCTATCTATGGGTTAAATAGAACTAACAGCATACTTATGCTAAACTGAATTGTTTGAGTAAACTGAATAGAAATGCAGAGTACCCCTTCATTGCCATCTCTCCCAGTGGTAGCACCTGATAAGGGTCCTAACTATGCGTTAAATATAACGAAACCGTGCTTCTTTAACTATACTGATTTTTGCATTTAAACTGCATATTTATGCTAAACTGAATTGCTTAAAATAGAACTGTTTTGAAATTGGAACTGCATACTAGTGCTGAACTGAAATGCTCGAAATAGAACTGTTTTTGACGTCTAAACTGTGTACTTATGCTGAACTCAATTATCTGAAATAAAACTGTTTGACATTTATCTCTGTGTATTGCCCAGTCGGCTGGGGCTGTAGAATACACTGACTGCTTCTCTGCAGAGAGGTAAGACCCCCCACACTCGTGTCCTGGTTATGACACTAAATAATCTGATAGTGAGGTTCCAGCAGTGCTCGAGCTTTGGGGAATGCAGAGTACCCCTTTATTGCCATTGCACCCAGGTCCTCTCTGATCCAGAGAGATAGCACCTGATAAGGGTCCTATCTATGGGTTAAAAAGAACTAACAGCATACTAATGCTAAACTGAATTGTTTGAGTAAATTGAATAGCTTGAAATAGAAATGTTTTTGATAATTAAACTGTACTTATATTTAAACTGCGTGCTTATGCTTAACTGAATTATTTGAAATTGAACTGTTTTTCGACATTAAAACTGTATTTACACTTAACTGAATTGTTACATATAACTGCTTGAATAGATTGAAATGGAAATTTTTTGACAATTAAACTATGTACTTATGCTAAATTAAATTGTTTGAAATAGAATATATTATTTACATAAAAATTGATTAGGCATTAAATAACCTACAAAGTTGATATACCATAAAACCCAGCAAACCAAACGAAACCAAACCAAAAAGAGTGATCTTTTAAGATGAAGCAAAATCAAACATCCAGAAACATACGCCACGCAGTTGAAAAAGGCATAGGTCAACCCTTTCTTCCCCTGATACATGTGTAACATATTTATGATATGGATATGTGAAATGTACATATGTTCATAAAGCGTTCACAATGTTCATAGAACGTTCCTTCGTTCATAAGCATAGGAATCCGAAAAAGACGAAATACTGACGACTCCCTTGGTACAGGTACGAAACTTTTATTACCTTCTTTAATTTTAGGTTTTCCACACGAGGAGAGAGAGACACACAATTTTTCTATGCTGACTGTTCGTCCAGCGTCAGCTTTCAAATTAACTGACTCAACCTACGCGCGTGGTCACCCCGCTCTCCACAAACTCACTGGCCTCGCCCAGGTCCGAAAAATCAACTCGCTTCGTCTAAGTCCAAATCTCAACTCACTGCTTTTATTCTAAATCACTAAGAATCCCAGCCCATCGCTTCCGGGCATGACGTCATTCACATCCCCAGTTCATACTATCTGGGGTTTTTATTGTGACATCTGTGATTGTCACATCCTCCCCGCGCGCGAGTGAAGACCTGCACTCAATATGTGCACCTAACTAACCCATTCACAAAGATGAAAGGTTCTAGGCCTTACTAAACTGAAAGATATGATATGTTAAACGAAAAATGATAATATAAAAAAAATCCTTCCGCAATCATATAACACTTGGGTTAATTTTTAAGACAGACTGAACACTTGACACAAGTTAATATCGAATAAACTCTGAATTCAAACTGACCTTGTGTTGTACACCTATGAAAAGGACGTATAAATGTGAAACGCCTACTTGCTGCCATAGCCAGTGTGTGTCTAGTGTATGTCAATGGCCCAGGAGAACTGGGGTTCAATCCCATGTCGAGTCATACCAAATGCTTTAAAAATGGTACGTGATACTTCCTTGATTAACACTCCGCAGGAAAAGACACGTATCAAGAGTAAAGGGTGCAATCCAGGGGAAAAAGTAGCACTCTTGCCTACACCTCAGTGTAGTAGCTATTGAAAAGGGAACCTTCGGGTCGTTCATGACTACCATCGTCAACTATATATTTTTAAAAATTACCTTTATATATATATATATATATATATGAGGGAATATACGTTTGATTTTGTCGTAAGTTGGACTATCAGTATAGTTAAAAATGTGAACATGATGACAAAAGAATGGTGCAAACCTATGCCAATTTCATCAACCCTTTTCTTATGTGAATTCACTTTTTTCCTTCTCATAGCTAGGATGCCAAACCAAAGTTAAAGATCCTAGTTTACCCGTATATAGTCCCAAGTGTATATATATATCTATACATATATACGCTTCCCTCTCGGGGACTGAGCACTCTGGCGAAGGAAATAACTCCTGCTACCCGTGTAATGCAAATGCGCTTCTAACGAATAGAAGACTCTTGTATCCGATAATACAAAATGTAAACAGGGGAACGCCACTATATATGTGTTATAATTACTGGGCTCACGTATGCCACCTAAATGGCTGAGCGGTCAGATGCTATTTCTTGCGTAAAGTTAAGTGGGTTTAGATCACAGATTGAAGCGTTATGATACAACTAAACAGTATGTCGATGATGTACAATGTATATACAATTGAATTGTGTCTACTTTAGTCAAGTTCTGAGTAAATGTTTGAATAACTTTTATATAATCAATATATATATATATATATATATATATATATATATATATATATATATATATATATACCGATTATGTAGTTTGCTATTTCTATTTAGAAATAGTGGTCAATATAGTCGATGAGTCGTATTTATTTTTAAAATTGGGATAACGGAGTCTTGACAGATCTTGACTTGCTGAATGTCTAGACGGGGTACCGACCAACTAACATTGAAAGTGAGTCTTCAATATTATATATATATATATATATATATATATATATATATATATATATATATATCAGGGGTTTAATTAGCTGCGACTGAGTCAACAGAATATTATGTTGAAAGAAAGACCCTAAATTCACAAAGATGCCTGGCGACCCCACCTTATTCATCATATAGTGTGCGCGCGCGCATAGAAGCGCGTGTTCCTTCTACTTCTAAATAAAGTTATGAAGACTACAAGTTATTATTTGATAATCAATTGCCTTTTTTCTTATCATTCATACAGCATCCTTTTCACAATGATTCTTCTATTTTCGCAAAACAAGAAATATATGATTATCTTAAGTCACTATTTATGTTTGATAGTAAAAGCTTTATTATTATCATTATTATTATTATCATTATTATTATTATTATTATTATCATTATTATCATTATTATTATCATTATTATTATTTCCTCATTAGAGTTTTTCACATCAGCGTAAGCTGATGGTCTTTCACTGGAGATTGAGTGACAGCAAGTCTCCTCAAGTCTCCATGACTCTTCTCAGTATTCGAGCCGTTTTCAATAATTCTGTTTGGATGGTCTCCCCTCGGTCGCCAACTTCCAAATCTTCCAGCTCCTTTAATAATCCTCTAGTTATTGTGCCAAAGGCACCAATCACGATTGGTATTATTGTCAACTTCATGTTCCATATTTTTTTCAATTCTCTAGCAAGGTCAAGGTACTTATCTCTCTTTTTACATCCTTTCAGTTTTATTCTGTGGTCTGCCGGGACAGCAAAGACGACAATTTTGCAGATTTTCTTGTTTTTTTTTTGTTGATTATTATAAGATCTGGTCTTTGGACCGAGATTAGGTGATCTGTTTGTATATTAAAGTCTCACGGGAGTTTGTGAGTGTCATTTTCTAGGACAGGATCTGGGTTGTGCATATACCATTTGTTGGCATGGTTAAATTTAAATTTCGAGCACATTTCCCAGTGGATCACCTTGTCCACCAAGTCATGTCTAGCCTTGTACTCCTTCTGTGCCAGTTTGCTGCATTCACTTAATATGTGATTGATCGTTTCATCTCTGTCACCGCATAGTCTGCACTTTCTATTTTGTTGTGTCTTATCTATGCTCGCTTTGATATGATTGGTTCTTATGGCGCTGTTTTGTGCTGTCATTAGGAGAGATTGTGTTTCTCTCTTAAAGTTTCCTTTTCTTAGCCATGTCCAGGTTTTGTCGTGCGAGATGCTGTTTATTAGTCGTTTAAAACGTCCATGGAGTTGTTTTTCCTCCCATTTTTTCCTATTATTATTATTATTATTATTATTTTACTCCTTTAAAGTTTTTCACGGCAGCGTTATCAGATGGATTTTCAATTGAAGTTTAAGTGACAGCAAGTCTCATCAAATCACGAGGACTCTTCTCAGTATTCTGGCCGATCTCAACAATGCTGTCATTTCAACAGTCTCCACCCGTCCGCTTATTTCCAAGTCCTCCAGTCCTTGTACCAATCCATTGGTGACTGTACCAAGATCACCAATTTCAATTGGTATAATCGTCACTTTCGTGTTCCATATTTTTTCAATTCTCATATTGGTCGAGGTACTTATTTTTCTTTTTTTTATAGTTTGTGGTCCGCTGGGACAGCAAAGCCTACAAATCTGTACCTTCTCTCTTTTTTGATGATCATTAAAAGGTTTGGTTGTCTGGCTGAGTTTAGGTGATCCGTTTGTATGTCAAAATCTCAGAGGAGTTTGAGAGTGTCATTTTCCTTGATAGATGCTGCGTCATGCATATCCCATTTGTTTGTATGGTAAAGCTTTAATTTCTTGCACAATTCCCAATGGATCACCTTGGCCACTTAGTCGTGCCTTGTCTTATACTTTTTCTGTGCTAATTTGCTGTATTTGCTTATTATGTGATTGATCATTTCGTCTCTATCACCACATAACCTACATTTGATATTTTGTTGCGTCTTATCTATCCTCGCTTTGATATGATTTGTCCTCATGGCGTTGTTTTGTGCTGCTATAAGAAGATATTCAGTTTCTCTCTTAAGGTTTCCCTTTCTTAGCCACGTTCAGGTTTTCTCGTGTGATATTTTTGTGGGCCTTACCCATCTTACCATAATGGACTCTTCTCACCGTTATTAGTACTAGAGATTTCGCTGCCAGTGGGCAAATCAATATCGGTGTTATCCGAACAGTACGAGACTTCTTACCTTTTCTATCTAACTCTATTTGTCTTGAGTAATATATGTTATCTAATATTCATGTTTGTGTTTTCATTAGTGACCCTTTCCGGGGCCACAACAGATATGTTGCTTATTAGTCACTTAAAATGTACGTAGAGTTGTTTTTCTTCCCATTTTTCTTTTCAAGTTATTGTTGTTCTGTTGGTGCTTTCGTTGTCAGTATTGTTTCTGATGACTGTAATAAATCTTCTTCCACGCTTTTCTATGTAGTCTTCGAGTCGTTGTATCGATGCGTCAACGTGGTTTTCAATGCTGGTAAGTCCTTTTCCTTCCTTTCTTCTTGACACTTCTGTCAACGTCATCTCTTGTATGTAATGCCTACTGCAAGTCATTAGTTTTCTTGTTCTGCAGTCCATTTTAAGTTCTATGGTCAACTCCTAGAATGGTCGCGAGTATCTTACAAGGGGTACAGCCCACGTATTCATCCCTTTGACAAGGTTCCTCCCACAGAGTTTAATCTCGATTAATACCCTGGTACTTCTGAGATACTCTTTTTTTTATTTTTTTTCTTTCATTTCCGCTTGGGGATGTTGGAAGCTGACACAATCAAACAAGTGGAAATGAAAGAAAAATTTTTTTTAAAGTTTCTCAGAAAAACCAAGATATTACTTCGTCTTATGAAAAAAAAAATAGGAGCCACATGACGAAGAGGTCCCGTGACATTCGAAATTATTCGATTCTAAAGTCACCCCCCCCATTAATTACCGTTTGCTAACGAAGAAGTGAAAATTATTATTATTATTATTATTCATTTGAAAGTTTTTCACTCAAGTCTTAGCCGATGGTTTCTCCCTGGAGTTTGAGTGACAGCAAATCTCCTTAAGTCTTCAGGACTTTTCTTAGTATTGTGGCCGATCTCAACAATGCTTTAGTTTGGATGGTATCAACACGTCTTCTTATTTCAAAATCCTCCTGTCCTTGTACCAATCCTTTGGTGACTTTACCAATAGCATAAATTACAATTATTATAACTGTCGCTGTTATTTTCAAAAGTTTTTTTCAAGTTCTTGGAATTTAAGTAAGTCTCCTCAAGTCTCCAGGACTCTTCTCAGTATTCTGGCCGTTTTCCAATATGCTGTCGTTTGGATGGTCTCCACTCGTCCACCAACTTCCAGGTCCTCCAGTCTCTTTAGTAATCCTTTAGTTACTGTGCCCAAAGCAACAATCACAACTGGGATAATTGTCACCTTCATGTTGCATAGTTTTTTTTCAATTCTCTAGCAAGGTCGATGTACTTATCCTTCTTTTTACATATTCCTTGGGAAATTTTCACACCATCATAATCTGATAAACTTTCACTGAAGTCTGAGAGATAGCAGGTCTCTTCAAGTCTTCAGAACTCTTCTCACTATGGCCGGTCTCAATAATATTGTAGTTTGGATGGTCTTCACTCTTACTTCTACCTCCAAGTCCTCCAGTTCATTTAATATTCTTTTGCTGACTGTACCAAAATAACCAATCACGATTGGTAAAATTGTCACCTTCATTATTATTATTATAATTATTATTATTCATTTCAAATTTTCTCACTGAGATAAGCTAATAGTCTTTCACTGAAGACTTAGAGAGAGCAAGTCTTCTCAAGTCTCCAGTACTTTTCTCAGTATTCTGGCCCATCTTAATAATGCTTTAGTTTAGATAACCTCGGCTCGACCTTTAATTTGCTAATATCCCAGCCATCTTATTAAGCCTTTTCGGACTGTTTCGAGTTCAACACCTACAATTAGTAACACTGTCACCTTCATGATCCATAGCTTTTTTTAGATCACAGGCAACGTTCACAGGGCACCTCGGGTGGTGTAATAATTAGCAATGAAGACTAGCAAACCTACACGAGTGAATTCGTTTCTCATTGGGTGCCCAATTCATGCGGCCTTGTGCTACATCTAAGAAAAATCTTAGTAAATTAACACAGGCAACGTTCAAGTACAATAATTTAGCGAATTTGATCTTTATCTTGCTATTACATTCCCTTTTGGATCAATTCAATTCGTATAAGTATGAAGTATCTTAACCCCTCCAGCTGTGGGTTATATAGTTCCACTACAGTTGTCGTACACCGATGACTTTGACTTTAAATAACCCACGAAGGTTAATATGGCATTATACAAAGAAGCCTTAAATAACAAAACTAACGTTCTTCTACAAGACTGACTTGGACATTAAATAACCAACGAAGGCTGATCGGCTATTAAGCAAAGAAAAAGAAGAAATCCACAACGATTAGATTGCAACAGAAAACTGAATGAGAAATCAAGAAAGAAATGAGGCGCAAAGAAAAAGATTTAATTTTTTTTTTTTCCTTTTTTTTTGTCTTTTATTTAATTAATCATCCATGTTTATTTCTAGGGATTACCCAATCATCTTCAACAGATTTCCCTGCAGTATTCCTCACTCGTTTACAATCTGAGGTAAATCTTTTAATCATGGAAGGTTATCAAAGAAAGTGAAAATCTATCTCAATATCTTCACTATATATCTATCTATCTATCTTAGCCAAAAATAATAGATCAGAAGTGTTTAAAAAACTACAACCAAAAGCGTGAGAAAAATGCAAAAATGAGGAAATCTATCTTTTTAATATACAAGAGAACACATTTACCATTGCATATATATCATTTTCTGTGTTTATGTGTGTGTGTATGTGTTGTGCGTGTGCGTGTGTGTGTGTGATTGTGTGTGTGTGGGAGCACGCACGACTCTGTATATATCTATGTGCACACTACACATTCATAAAAAGTACGTAGTGTGCACTTACACACACACACACATACATACATACATGAATATAGATGTATAAAAATATTGTATATATGAATATAATACAAGCACACACACTCAAAATCATACACACATATCTATACTGAGATTTATATATAACAGAAGATAGACAGATATATAGATTGTTGGTTGTTGGTTGCTTGCTTTCTTGTACGGCGTATCAACCCTTTCCATTTCATTTGTTGCCGAATTAAATTCACACAAATCAATTTAGTATAAGTATACTTTTGTTTAGTTTTCACACTGTTAAATGTCAATATACTTCTATTTCAAATAATTCATTTTAGCGTAATTACACAGTTTAGTTCGATTTGACCCTTGCCCAGTCAGCTGGGGCTGTAGAATACACTGACTGCTCCTCTGCAGTGGGGTAAAAAAAAAACACCTAACGAGTGTCCTGAAATGACACTAAACAATCTGATAGTGAGGTTCTAGCAGTGCTGGAGCTTTGGAGAATGCGGAGTAACCCTCTATTGCCATCGCTCCCAGGGAGTGATAGCATCCGATAGGGCCCTATCGGTGGGTTAAATAGAATTAACAGCATACTCATGCTAAACTGAATTGTTTGAGTAAACTGAATAGCTTGAAATAGAAATGTTTTTGACAATTAAACCGTACTTACATTTAAACTGCGTGCTTATGCTTAACTGAATTATTTGAAATAGAACTGTTTTTCGACATTAAAACTGTATTTACACTTAACTGAATTGTTACATATAACTTCTTGAATAGTTTGAAATGGAAATGTTTTTGATAATTAAACTGTACTTATGCTAAACTGAATTGTTTTAAATACAACAGATTATTTACATGAAAATGGATTTGGCGTTAAATAACCTACAAAAGTTAATATGCCATAAATTCCAACAAATCAAATCAATCTATTTGACTCATGGACTGGACCATATCAGGCGCTCCCACTCCGGGTCTGAGTGGAACTGAGAGCGGTGGTAATGAAGGGGTACTTCGCATTCCTCAAAGCTTCAGCATTACTGGAGCCTCCCTATCAGATTGTTTGGTGTCATATCTAGGACACTCATTAAAGGTGTCTTACCTCTTTGCAGAGAAGCAGTTGGTGTATTTAACAGGCTTAGCCGACTGGACCAGATATATTGATAGATTGATAGATACACATACACATATTTGAATACATGTATAATACACATATGTATATATTTTTGGGAGGTGCCCGTGGTGTAAAGGTTATCGTCGTAGGAAATGGACACGGCGACACGAGTTCAAATCCTGGATGAGACTGATTGCATTTCACATTTCACTAATACCATTGGGAAATGTATGAATACAATTATTCACTCTCCAGCTATTGGTAAAATAGTAGGATAGACTAGGTTCTTCAGCCTTGGTGAGGCAATTAGTCTAGGAGAAGGAAAACTCTGAATTCAAACCTGTTAAACTCCGCTTAAAAATTGACCTTGTGTCATATTCTGCCCGTGCAGAGGGGTTGGTAAATATGTATAATACACATATATAGATAAATGAATTGATATATAGATAATTTCGCTATTAAATTTACGAAGAAACATCAGGGGGTGTCCTCGTTGTGTAATGGTTAAAGATTGACTGTGGAATCGTAGAACGCGAGTTCGTTCTCCAGTCGCGCCATTAAGTTCTCTTTCGGGCAGATACCCTTGGCAAAGGTATGAACCCCCTTATCCTCCCAGCTATGGGTTAAATAGTACAACTACTGCTCTTCTAGAAGAATAGGTTTGGCATTAAATAACCTACAACGGTTGATATGCCTTTAAACAACCAAACCAAACTGAAGAAACATCAGTTCTCGGAAGTTAATCAACAATAAACAACCTTCACTTTTTATCTCTTCTCTATATCATTCTTCTCAGTGAAAATAACAGACATTTTTGGACATAAATCGAAAACGGATACAAAGATTCAATGTCGAGATTCCAAACAGAGTTCAAATTGTTGGCAAGGAATAATAGATAAGTGTTTAACCCACTTGGTTTTTATAAAACACTTTAATCAATAGTCTCCTTAGCATTCCAGATATATTTCCCGGGAGTTTTCAACAAGACATGTAGAATTTAGCAATTGATCTTCTGATATCCTCTTAGATTATATACTCACACCTTCACAATATGTCTGTCTGTCGGTTTCCTTTTAACCGTAGGTATGTTGTTTTTGAAAAACGCGTTCTTCTTAAATTATTACTTACAAACAAATAAATGGTTCCATCAATCATTCGGGGAATTAATCCGTGGTTCAATATATATATATATATATATATATATATATATATATATATGTGTGTTTGTGTGTGTGTGTGTGTGTGTGTGTGTGTGTGTGCGTGTGTTATCCCTTATATATATATATATATATATATATATATATATATATATATATATATATATACTATTTGAGAGTGTTGGTCGTCAGTAAATCACTTTGTGGTTATGTGTCGACCCAAGTGCAATATAATATGTAGAGTGCTCAATATCTAGGATAGAGCTATCAAATTAATGATAATAAACGAATATATATATATATATATATATATATATATATATATATATATATATATATATATACTTAATCCATAGAAAATATTCTGTGACCTTATTGTTTCATGAAGTTTATAAAAGTTTTTAAAATTCATAAAACAACATTCATCAGTCAGTGAAGAAGATAAATTTCATGAAACCTAACGTCGCAGAATATTTTCCATGGATTAAATATATATATATATCTAATATATATTTATTTATTATCATTATCATTATCATATATATATATATATATATATAAGGGATGTGACGGAATTATGGAAGCACCTAAAATCTTGGTATCGTAATTTTGGAACTACTATAAAACCGTCAAACATTTGCTGTTTTTATGCTTTTGATTTATTAATTCTTCTCGTTTTATCTACCAAAATAATCAAACTTCATTAAAATGGAAGATCTATTAGACTGTAAAAGAAGTCAGAATGTTGATACTCGTATGGCAGGCGGTATTTTAACAAAAAAACCGAAGGAGTACTGTGTTAAAATTAATGACAGCATTTGAGAATGAAGGGAAAGTCCCTCACAGAAGCAAAACTCTGGAAGAAATGGAAATCTGTCATATAGGGACCATCTTACTCTTACGCAGATTCTTATGCAGGATTACAAGAATACACCTTGGATAATTACAGCAGAGTTTAATGACAATGAACACAGATTCCTGAAAAACTATTTGAAGGGAGCTGCACAAAACTGGATTTTACGGGAGGGCTGCAATCAGAAACCAATATTAAAATAAATTTGTTTGAAATGTTCAGGTGTTTCCATGATTTTGTCTAATCCCTGTATGTATGAGAAAATGATTCCGCATTCAAAAAAGCGAGAAGCAGAAGACACTACTCCGAAATTATAACTGATGCCAACTTCGCTGATTATCTAGAGCTTCTACCAATTAAACCAGTCGAAGCAGAAGCCCTATTGCATTTCTTACAGGAAGCAACGAAAAGCCTTGGCCTCAACGTGTAACATATCCATAATCTACGAATACGTGAAATGTACATATGTTCATAGAATGTTCATAATGTACAAGAATCCGAAAAACACCAAATTGGTTCACGTAAGAAACTTTCATTTACCTTTTTCAGTTTAAGGTTTTTCGACATGAGGAGAGAGAGAGACACAATTTCTTACTATGCTGACTTTTTCCATCTGACCCCACCACATGCGGCACCCCACCGCAAACTACTGGTCTGGCCTCGGCGAGCTCCGAAAATCAACTTCCTTCCTCTAGCGTTGAATTTCAACTAACTGCCTTTTTTCAAATCCCCAAATCCTCAGCCCATCGCTTCTGGGCATGACGTCATTCACATCCCCAGTCCTATTTCCTATCTGGAGTTTTTATTGTGACATCTGTGATTGTCACATCCTCCCCGCGCGCGCGAGAACACCTGCACTCAATGTGTGCACCTAACCCATTCACTTAGCCGAAAGGTTCTCAGCCTAACTAAAACCGAAAGGCAAGATATATAAAACGAAAAATGATAATATAAAAAAAGAATCCCTCTGCAATTATATAACAAACGTAAAGGCAAATAAAATATCTCCCTTCTACCAAGCAAACGAGAAATTCGTAAACCATTTTACATACGTCGGCGGAGACATCTCATCTATTGAATCTGATGGTGACATACGCCTTTGCGAGGCGTAGAATCCTATTGAGTGGTTATCAATCATATAAAAATCTGATTTACTTGATAAAATGAAATGGGATTTCTTCCAAGCTGTAACTGTGTCCTTACTACCATATGGATGCACCACACGAAAGCTTAAAAACACCAAGACAAAAAGGTAAATACTGTCTTGAACAAATCCTGGATGTAACACCCACAAAACAGTAGTTGTATGGCTAGCTCACAAACTATCCAAGTTGGTCGAACAAGATATGTGAGGCAGAGCTGAAGAAGCTAGAAGGAACTGATTAGAAATGATCTTTTATGAAGTGTTGGTCGACCAGCCAAAAGTTATTTACATCTGGTTCGAGCGGACGCAGGATGCAGTTTTGAGGTGCAACCGGGAGCCATGGGCGATAGAGACGGGTGTCTACAGAGAGAGAGAGAGAGAGAGAGAGAGAGAGAGAGATCATCAAAGAGTTTCCTGACTGTCTATCTCTATCCATTGCTCTTGGTAGTTCTTCTCGGATCAATATGTGTGTATATATATATACATAGAGAGAGAGAGAGAGAGAGAGATCATCAAAGAGTTTCCTGACTGTCTATCTCTATCCATTGCTCTTGGTAGTTCTTCTCGGATCAATATGTGTGTATATATATATATATATACATAGAGAGAGAGAGAGAGAGAGAGAGAGAGAGATCATCAAAGAGTTTCCTGACTGTCTATCTCTATCCATTGCTCTTGGTAGTTCTTCTCGGATCAATATGTGTGTATATATGTATATATATACATAGAGAGGGAGAGAGAGAAAGAGAGAGAGATCATCAAAGAGTTTCCTGACTGTCTATCTCTATCCATTGCTCTTGGTAGTTCTTCTCGGATCAATATGTGTGTATATATATATATATACATAGAGAGAGAGAGAGAGAGAGAGAGAGAGACGAAAAAGGTATGGGCAGTTCTTTAAAGTCTTTTTTTTTATTATTACACTCATATAAACATATATTTCTACTTATTAATATTATTAATATTATTAATATTACAGCCTTTATAATTATTAATTCATTTTCATTTCCGTTTCGGATCACACATACACTGCCATATTGGCATTCACCAAAACATGTATTACGCGTTGTCTCTCCCTCCTGTCTCTCTCTGTCTCTCTCTCTCTCTCTCTCTCTCTCTCACCTTCTCACTCACACAGTGGAGGTGCCCGTGGTGTAATGGTTAGCGTCGCAGGATATGGACACGGCGACACGAGTTCCTGGACCTGACTGATTGCATTTCACATAGCACTAATACCCTTGGAAAAGGTATGAATCCAAAATATGTAAGTAAATGGATGATATTAAACTATTTGCAAAAAATGAAAAAGAACTGGAAACTCTCAGACACGTCGTTAGAATATACAGTCTGGACATAGGAATGGAATTTGGCATTGAAAAATGTGCCATGCTCGTCATAAAAACTGGCAAACGACATACGACAGAGGGAATGGAACTACGACAAAATTAGAACGCTCGGAGAAAATGAAACCTACAAATACTTGGGTATCTTGGAGGCTGACATCATTAAACAAGTGTAAATGAAAGATAAGATTCAAAAGGAATATCTCAGAACTAGACAAAACTATCCAGCAGAAATCCCATCGAAGGAATAAACACTTGGGCTGTGCCCCTCGTTAGATATTCGGGACCCTTTCTCAAGTGGACCTGAGATGAACTTAAACAAATGGATCAAAGAACAAGGAAACTAATGACCATGCATAAGGCATTACATCCCAGAGATGACGTTGACAGACTATATGTATCTAAAAAAGAAGGAGGAAGAGGACTTGCCTGCATCGAAGACAGCGTAGACGCGTTGATAACACGACTCAAAGACTACATAGAAAAACACGAACCAGGAGTGACTACAGCCATCAGAGACGATACGGACAACATGATAGACGATAGAATGACAACAACTAGGAAACAAAAATGGAAAAAAAACCCAACTCTATGGCCGTTTTAAACGACTACTGAACATCATTTCTCACCAGAAAATCTGGACCTCGCTAAGAAAAAGAAACCTTAAGAGAAATGATCGTCATGAAAAGTGGAAAACGACATATGACTGACGGAATGGAACTACCAAATCACGACAGAATTAGAACACTCGGAGAAAATGAAACCTACAAATACTTGGGTATCTTGGAGGTTGACACCTTCAAACAAGTGGAAATAAAAGACAAGATCCGAAAAGAATATCTCAGGAGAACGCAAAAACTACTCGAGACAAAACTCTCCAACAGAAAGCTCATCAAAAGAATAAATACTTGGGCTGTGCCACTAGTCAGATATTCGGGATCCTTTCTCAGGTGGACCCGAGAGGAACTTAAACAAATGGACCAAGGAACAAGAAAACTAATGACCATGAGACGACGTTGACAGACTATATGTATCTAGAACAAAGGGAAGAAGAGGACTTGCCAGTATCGAAGACACCGTTGTCGCATCCATACAACGGCTCGAAGACAACATTGAAAAACACGAACGTGGACTAATTACAACCATCAGAAACGATACGGACGATATGATAAACCCAAGAATGTCAACAACTAGTGAAAAAAATGGGAAGGAAAATAACTCTATGGCCGCTTTAAACGTCTAATAAACAGCATCTTACACCGGAAAACCTGGACCTGACAAAGAAAATGAAAACTTAAGAGAGAAACGGAATCTCTCCTAATAGCAGCACCGGACAACGCCACAAGAACTAATCATATCAAGTCGAGAATAGATAAGACGCAACAAAACAGTAAATGTAGGCTATGCGGTGACAGAGACGAAACGATCCATCCCATAATAAGCGAATGCAGCAAATTAGCACAGAAGGATTATAAGGCGAGACACGACTGGGTTGGCAAGGTGATCCACTAGGAAATGTGCAAGAAATTGAAATTTGACCATACTAACAAATAGTATATGCACAACCCAGCACCTGTCGTAGAAAATGACACACATAAACTCCTATGTGACTTTAACATACAAACAGATCACCTAATCTCGGCCAGAAGACCAGACCTTATAATAACCAACAAAAAGAAGATAATTTGCAAAACTGTCGACTTTGCGGTCCCAGTGGGCCACAGAATAAATCGGACGGAGTGAAATAATAACAATTATGGACACCATAAATAAATAAAGAAAAGAAAAAGAATAAAACGGAAGAACAATGAATTTTTTTCGAAACTAAACTCTGCAGCATAAAAAAAAAAAAAAATTAAAAAATAACAAACAGCTACACTGCACCCTTTTTGAAATCGACAAAGGAAGAACTCCGACTGATCAACCAAGGCAGGTTATTTAATGATGATACACAAAACCTTACGATCTGTGTCAAGAAGTGGGGAAAAGAGAACACGCCGGTGTTCTGAACTGTGTTGGTAAAAAAAAAAAAAAAAAAAGTTCAAGAGAAATAAACTAAAATGCCAAAGAAAGACTCATTACTGCAACTAAAAAACAGCGCTTTTAAATAGAAATAATTGTTAGCTGGGCATCTCAGCAAAAGAGTAAGACCCGACCAATGAGTGTCCTGAATAAACCCTAAACGATCTGATCGTAAGGCTCTATGCCTGGAGCTTTGCAGAAAATGTAGTACCCCTTCATTACCATTCTTTCCTTGTCAACTCTGACTCGGAGTAGTAGTTCTTGATTGGGTCCTATCAGTGTGTCAACTAGAAATGTTTGTCCTTTGGACTATGTGCAAACAAATGGCTTACGGCAAATCGAATTAATAGAATTACAACTATTTTACCGTTTGACTTTGTGTAAACAAATGACTGATATTTGATTGAATTTTCAGTGATATATAGCAATACTCAGACTGTTTAATAGTATGTTAATAAATGGGTGACATTTTATGGAATTATTAGTTTTGACAAACTATATTTGAAACTTTAACTGGGTGCAAATAAAATTATTGACGCTACAAAACAATGTTGGAAACTATTTGAGTGAATACAAATGTATTGATTATGCAAAATAGGACGATTCCGGTTAGAATATTTCCAACCATTTAACAATAATAACATTTGTGTGCCAAAAAAATTGCTCTGTATCATTTAAAAATAAGATTATCTAAAAATTATTGACTGACAAATCATATGTATAACCATTTAACTATGTGCAAATAATTCAGCTCCATCACGTTTAAAAATATTAAGTTAGACGAACCAGACATGCAGAACACTGCTGGAGAAGCAGGGACGAGCTGATAAGTGATGTACTCATATGGACCCCCACATATGGCCGAGCAAAAGCAGGACGACCAGCTTGAACATACATACAGCAGCTATGTGACGATATGGGATGTAGCCCAGAAGACCTGACGGAGGCGATGAAGGATAGGGAGAAGTGGTGAGAGAGTATCAGTGATATCCGTGCTAGCGGCATGACATGATGATGATGATGATGGGATTGCAAATCATGTTTATATATAGAGAGGATTTAAAATCAAATTACGGTACAAGTTTTGACTGACAAATCATATGTATAAACGTTTTACTCTTAAACGTTTAGCTCGTTTAAAAATATTATCAAAAAGTAAGTAAAGTTGGAGACCGTAGTCGAGGGTGAACAGAAGGCTCCCTTATCAATAGCTACTACACCGAGATGTAGGGGAGAGCGCTACTCTTTTCCCTGGAGTGTTCCACTTTACCCTTGATACGCACCTTATATTGCTGAGTGTTAAGCAATGACTTATCAAGTACTACTTTTAAAGTCTTTGGTATAACTCGACCAAAGATTGAACCCAGGTCGCCCAGACATTTGGCGAGCACTCTACCCACTAGACCAATGAGCTGGTTTACAAATCATATATATATGTAGACGTTTTGGAATCAAATTACCATCCAAATCGTTTCTCCGCGTGCAAGCAATTAAGCTTTAGCACGTATAAAAATATCATCAATAAAGTGTCATTACAAATCATATATTTACATGTACCAACCCCTCCGCTCGGGCAGGAGATGACACAAGGTCAATTTTTAAGTGGATTTTAACAGGTTTCAATTCAGAGTTTTCCTTCTCCTATACCAGTTGCCTCACCAAGGCTGAAGAACCCAGTCTGCCCAACTATTTACCCATAGCTGGAGGGAGAATAATTGGATTCATACCTTTCCCAAGGGTAATAGTGCTATGTGAAATGCAATCAGTCTCGTCCATGATTTGAACTCGTGTCGCCGTGTCCATTTCCTACGACGATAACTTTTACCCCACGGGCACCTCAATCCAAATCATATACATGTATAGAGGGGATTTGGAATTAAATAACATACCAGTGTTCATAAGCCGACTAACAACAAAACGATTATGAGTAGGAACCATGAAAGCAGAGAAAAACAACTGTATCTATCCTTTTGGCGACAAACTAAGGACATTACACATGTGAGAAATGGAATCAGCTTTAATGGCAGCAAAAAAAAAAAAAAAATTAAGAACATATCTCTCTCTCTCTCTCTCTCTCTATATATATATATATATATATAAAATTGGTTATAAGCAAGTGAATTATATTAAATGATTAATCGCATAATATGCGAATGTTTCAAAGGCTCGATTGGGTAGAAAGATGATCAACCGAAAACTATGCAAGAGATTAATTTTTCACTGTAATTACAAATGGTATAAGTACAAACCAGAATCTGTTCTAAAAAATGAGACGCAGAAAATTTTGAAATAGAAACGGATCACGCAATCCTCGGCTAAAGACTAAGAAGAACTTTTCATGTAATTGATTTTGCCATTTTGGAAGTCCACAGAGTAAAAATGAAAAAAAGAAAAATAATGAAAATAGAGACTAGTTCTTGAATCTTAGCTGAGAGCTGAAAAAGCTCAAGTACATGACAGTGTCAGTGAAACCAATTGAAACTGGTACCCATGGAACGTTTTGCAAGATTCTTGACAGGAAACTGGGGAAACTTGAAATGAAACCACAGCATTGTTAAGATCGGCTAGAATAGTGAGGAGAGTCCCGGAGTCACTCAGACTTTAGAGAAAAACTACTTTTAAAAATTGTGTGAAATCTTTATCAGTAGTTGAATTCCCACATGTGCATCACTTGTGTTTCCGAGGCGTACGTGGCAATAGCCTGGTCTATAATAAAAATGTATTGCGACCGTATTCATTTCAAGGAGTTAGTGCACACTGTTAATATTCTGTACGGCTTCCCTTCGTATGAATAATTGCTTCAGTACCCCAGGAGAGATACATACAAATCCATCACGATCTTCGCAGGTACGAGATTCCATTCCCTGTGTCTGATCTCCCCTAACTCATCAAGCTTGCGAAGATTTTTCTGACGAACGAACTCTTTCGTTTCGTCCATATTTACACGATGATTTTAACGTTAAAGCTCTGGGTTGGCAAATCAGTCGATAGGATAACACTTCAATCAGTCAAATTCTGTTGTGTTGTAATTGATATATTCGATGGAGCTCAATCATTCTAAAAAAATCTCACCTTTATTCAAGCCTGGTATCCAATTGCCCATCAGCAATTTGATGTATTTGGCCCTATTCAACTTACCGTCAATTTTAAATAACTTTCTTGAATCTTCAATTTTTACGCATCCCCAAAGCATTAGATTCTTACCCCCGAAGTTCACTGTCCTCATCTTGTAAAAGGGGTCGTTTCGCTTTCCTGTGGGGCTTCTGACAAATTTCACCTTTTTAGAATTCACCTCCTTCCTAGTTTCATAGCTGAGTAGAATCTTCTTCGAAGCACCTGCACCCCATATTTCATACCACATTGACCAACTTAATCTCCCCTTAATCTTCAAATCCTTTTTGGATACTATTAATTCCCTTGCTGCAATGCCTCCCCATCTTCAGTTCATGTTCTCGTAGAATATACTTAGTGGTATCTACTGACACCAAATTGGACAAGTAAGACTCATCCATCACTTGTTTTACTGTCTTTTTTAACTGAGTTTTTGTTCTTCTGATAAGGTTACCATCCTGAGCTGCGGCCGTCAAAGGCGACCACATCTTGTTCGATCTAAACCACTTTCAGTACCGTGAACCTTTGAGAGAGTTTTTGAAAGGCCAATTCTTTTTGCGATTTTCTTACATATTGCTTGTTGGCTCTTAGTCTTGGCCTTCTTCACTATCTTCATCCTTATTTCCTTGAGAATATTTGTCAAGGTAGTTATTTAACCGATTTTCCACCTAGTTGATATATGACACTGTCATTTTCTAATGTTAAGCTTCGCACTAATGAAGACCCATGAGTGGCTAGACAAAAATTCTCTGGCATTATCCTACTGTCTCTCCTGAACTACGGAGTAATGAATTCAACCCTGCAAAGCAGGTATTGCCAGCGGGAAAGCTCTCTAGGACGAGACGATTCAGGCAGACCCCAGAAAACCATGGGTATAACCATGATGGATATACAACTGGCTTCATACCAAGCCAATATATGACACCAGGCCACTTTAAAGTGGAGGCCACCTACAAGTAGAGACTAGTGCGCTGATGGACCAGAAATGCCAGACCCCCATACACTCTCTTATTTGGGTGCGACAGGCACCGAGCAATGAACTCAACCTTTCAAAGCAGATATTACCCATGGATAAGGCGCATGGAGACCAAACGATTCAACATGATAACAAATACGCAGACGCCAAGAAAACCAGGGACGAGATTAGTCTGTGTTATCGAAACAAAATATTCACCATACGTTTAGATGCAAGAGTTTTTCTACACCTACGAACAACTAATTATCAGTATAAAAATTAATTTTAATAGAACTGAACTGTGCACTTATGCGGAACTGGTTTGTATGAATTAGAACTGTTTCACTAAATTGAATAGCTTGAAATAGAAATGTTTTTGAAAAACTATGTACTGATGCTACAATGAATCGTTTGATTGTTATTGTTTGAGTTTCACGGCATATCAACCACTATGGGTTATTCAATGCCAAATCCGGTTTACATATATGAATTATATATGATTTGTAACCATTTTTTATATGAACTCATTTTTTCTTCATAAACTCACGTTTCTTTTAAATTCATGTTTTGATCCATTCGAGCCACAAGTAGGACCCCAACAGGCACCGTCACTCAGGGCCAGAGTGGACCCACTACAAGTTGTAATTGTTGAGATTTATGGTTTTGAATCGTTTGAAATAGAACTGACTATTTGTATAAAAATGGATTTGGTGCTAAACAACCAACAAAGGCTGATATGTCATAAAAACTAACTACCATCCAACCATTCTACCAACCAACCAACCATATCTAAGCAAAAAGCTTAGTAATTTACGACGTATTTATTGGAGATAATTTGATATTTAACATCCGGTTTGACTGTGTAATCTTTCACTAGAAATAATAAAGATTCCTATACATGGCGCATTAAATAAGTTTCCAGACGTTTTTGTACTGGCATTTAAAATTGTTGTAGACTCTACAAAATTCAGAATGTTATTGCTATACATCTTATGAGATGACTGACCAAGTTTTATGTTTTCACATTCAAATGAACACCTACAGCAGCAATTGGAATACACCCTACTAAAACCTGATTGTCACAGCTGGTGAATTTCAAAAATGCAATCTGGACGTCAGGACATTTTAGAAGAACGATATGCAATAAAATTCTGTTTTAAACTTGGAAAGAATGCCTCAGAACGTAGGGAATGCTTCAGACTGCTTTTCGACCATCTTGCATGAATCGAGCATCAGTTTTTGAGTAGCATAAGAGATTCAAGGAAGGCCCGGAGTCTGTGACGGATGATGAGACGTGTGGGAGGAGTCAGGAAGTCAATAGACCAAAGTTGATTGGCCAAAGGGTTAGGATTAGGGTTAGGGTTACTATGTTGGGGTTTTAAGGGAGTTCAGAAAGAGATGCCGTCAGAAGAGGCCAATACTCTATAAATCAGGTCAGTGGCATTTCCACCAGAAAATGCACCAGTCCACAACTCCATCATTGTCACAAACTATTTGACCAAGATGGGCATTAAGACAGTTCCTCGGCCTCCCTATAATCCAGGCCTTGCTCCCTGTGACTTTTGGTTATTCCCTAAGCTCACAGGCTGTCGTTAGGAGACAGTTTTGTTGGTGAAAGAGGCTGTGACGAAGGTCATTGACACACTCACACAAGACGACTTCCATGGGTCCTTCCAGAAGTTGTTAGAACAGTACAATAAATGCATTGCAGCCGGAAGAGATTATTTCGAATGGGACTAGAGTTTCATGTGTGTACTATCAATAAAAATGCCCATGCGAAAAAAGTCTGGAAACTTACGGAATGATTCACGGATCTTTGATAGAGAAGAAATAAACATTTTCTAAAAAGTTTATAATGACTGTATTTATCTATGGGCGGCACTAATATTTAAAAAAAAAACTATTTTGATTCTATAATGTTTCCGTAGAAATAATAAACACTTACTATGTTTCAAAAGGTTTGCTTGAAAATTAACTTTCCATAAAAAATCCTTTGGAATTTACTTACTTTTCGGTTGAACTGTAAAAGAAAATTGTCTTTAAAAAAAAACAACGTTTGAAAGGTATTTGGTTATTACCATCAGAAAATAAATACCTTCTTTCCTAATACTCTCGTCTCATGCCTATTTTCTATGTAGATATATCTTGTATTATATCCTGCCCGAGCGGAGGGGTTGGGTAAAAAAAAAAAAAAAAAAAATTGGAGGTGCCCGTGGTGTAATTGTTATCGTCGTAGGAAATGAACACGGCGACACGAGTTCAAATCCTGGACAAGACTGATTGCATTTCACATAGAACTAATACCCTTGGGAAAGGTATGAATCCAATTATTCTCCTTCCTGCTAGGGGTAAATAGTAGGACAGACTAGGTTCTTCAGCCTTTGTTAGGCAACTAGTCTAGGAGAAAGAAAACTCTGAATTCAAACCTGTTAAACCCCGCTTAAAAATTGACCTTGTGTCATATCCTGCCCGAGCGGAGGGGTTGGTAAATAGGATGTAGATATATCTGTTCTGGTTATTACAAGAGTATGAGGCTATTGTCTTGGAATTTGAGGAATCTGAAACCTGTCTTCATTACCAATTTTTTTATGTTCACTCAGACCCGGGGCGGGAAAACCTGTTAGGATCCAATCCATGGGTAAAATAGTACAATCTATTCTGTTACTAGGGATTATGATTATTAATTATTTGAAACCAGAAAGCTATACGCTAAGCCCAGAATACACCGTAGAATACGTCTTTGGACGTAGCGTCGGTTAGTCCCTTTCACCTAGTAGCAGCTCTCTCTCTCTCTCTCGGTCAGCTTTATGCTGAAATATACAAGACCCACAAATGAACTATAAACTAAATCTTACAGGACTTTGGCAAACTTCCAGAAGAAGACTAACCCTTATGGAAGCCCAAATACCAAATGCGGACACATACATACATGAAACGAATTAACGTATTTTTGACACCTTAACTGGGAGATTCAACTATTTCAATGTATTCAGGAAAAACTCCCTCATCCACGGAATGGTTGCTGAACCCAGTAAATAAAGGAAACTATAAAAGAAACGCCTTCGTCTCTTATCTGCCCTGTCTTTTCTTTTTGTATAATTCTTTTTGGGACTTCCTTGGGTAAGGTTTTACGCTGATTAACTAACGTGGGGGTAAAATATAATATAATCAAAATATGGAGTCAGATATCTAACGCCAACATAACCAACGTAATACAAACGCTACTAACGAAATACCAACGTTACCAACGAAATACCAACGCAACCAAAATAATACCAACGTAACATAAGCCAAAACCCCACGGATATTCAGTCCGTATATTTTATGGCTCTTGCTGACTTGCGCCAGTAGGAATGGAGAGGTTCAGACCTTTCCCATGAGTATTAGTCCAAAAGTGAAGATAATAGCCCAACTGGAGTTAAAACCCTCTTACTATGATGCTACCTACTACACCACGGGGCTCAATTTACACTACTGTATAACAAAATATATACATTTTACCGCAGACCTTAGCAAAGTCAGTGTACGATTTTCTTTTTATATTTGAAGTCTAACACTTTCACCACTTCTTTAGAAGGAAACACCAATTTTGCGGATCAAAATCATCAACATTATTAATCTCGAATTCTAGGGACATAAACAGTAATTCTATTTTTTCCTTAGCTTTTTTTGTTTTGTTTAACCCTGATTAACTTTCCACGCGCAAATTTAAACAGTGAATGATGAAGAACTATCCAATATATATTGTTTATATTCCTTCTATCTTTTCTTTTTTCTCTTTTATCTTTTTTCCTTTCTTCTTTTCTTCCTTCATTTCTTCTTCCTTTCTTTCTTTCTGTCATCTTTCTTTCATTCCTTTCCTCCTTGTTTTATTCATTCTTTCATCAAGTCATTCTTTTCTCTTACCTTCTTGACTTTCTTCATTTTTCTTTTCTTTTTCCTTGATTGTATTTCTCCTTCATTTATTTTTCTATGAGTTCAATCCTTTTTTCTATCATCTTGTTTCTTTCATTTCTTCTTTATTTTATTGATTCTTTCATTGTCCTCCTTTTTATTACTTCTTTCCTTTGTTCATTTTTCCCGTCGTTTTCCTTCCTTCTTTTCTTTACTCATTTCTTCTTCTAGGAGGCCAAATCTTTGATCTATCATCTTGTTTTTTTTTCTTTCCTCTTTATTTTTTTTATTCTTTAATAGTTTATTCTTTTCTATTTCTTCTTTCCTTTCTTCGTTTTCTTGTCGTTTTCCTTCTTTATTTTTTCCTTCATTTCTTTCATGTCTTCAATTAAATCTTCTCTCCTTTTGTTCCTTCTTCTTTCCTTTCTTCATTTTCCATGTTGTTTTCCTTTATTCTTTTCCTTCTTCATTTCTCTCATGTGTTCAATTGTTTCTTCTATTATCCTATTTCTTTTTTTCCTTCTTTATTTTACTCATTCTTTCATTAAGTCTTTCTCTTCTATTACGTCGTTCCTTTCTTCGTTTTTCTTGTCGTTTTCCTTCCTTCTTTCCTTCTTTAATTTCTTCTTCTAAGAGTTCAATTATTTCTTCTATCATCTTGTGTCTTTCATTTCTTCTTTATTTTATTTATTCTTTCATCCTGTCCATTTTTTTCTATTTTTTCTTTTCTTTCTCCTTTCTTTCTTATCTTTACCTTATTTATTTTCTTTCTTCATTTCTTTCATGTGTTCAGTCCTTTCTTCTATCATCTTGTTTCTTTCATTTTTTTCTTTTTTTCATTCATTCTTTCATTATGTCCTTCTTTTGTATTTCTGCTTTCTTTTCTTCGTGCTTCTTGTCCTTTTCCTTCTTTATTTTATTCTTTGAATTCTACTTTCCTGTGTTCTTTGATCTTTTCATTCATATTTCTTTCCTTCATTTTCCTCCTATTTGATATGTCTTTTTTAATTTCTCTCTTTATATCTATGTTCCGTTCTTCATTTTTTTTTTTCATTTTCTTTTATTCTGCGTTACTTTTTTTTTTCATTTTCTTCTTTTCTTCTTTCCTTTTTTTTTCATTTTCTTCTATTCTTCTTTCCTTTTTTTTTTCATTTTCTTCTTTTCTTCTTTCCTTTTTTTTTCATTTTCTTCTATTCTTCTTTCCTTTTTTTTTTCATTTTCTTCTTTTCTTCTTTCCTTTTTTTTTTCATTTTCTTCTTTTCTTCTTTCCTTTTTTTTTTCATTTTCTTCTATTCTTCTTTCCTTTTTTTTTCATTTTCTTCTTTTCTTCTTTTCTTCTTTCCTTTTTTTTTCATTTTCTTCTTTTCTTCTTTCCTTTTTTTTTCATTTTCTTCTATTCTTCTTTCCTTTTTTTTTTCATTTTCTTCTATTCTTCTTTCCTTTTTTTTTTCATTTTCTTCTATTCTTCTTTCCTTTTTTTTTCATTTTCTTCTTTTCTTCTTTCCTTTTTTTTTTCATTTTCTTCTTTTCTTCTTTCCTTTTTTTTTCATTTTTTATCAATCTTTTCTGCTTTGTTTAATTTAGTTCTAAATTCATTGTTCTGTTCGTTAGTTTATTTTGTACTTCACACGAAACTTCTTTCCTTTATTTCTTTCTTTATTCTTTTAAGCCTTGTTCAATTTTTTTTCATTTTTTTCTTTCTTTATGATCCGTTTCGTATTTCCTTTAAAAAATCTAACTTACTTTCTTTATCCTTTTTTTTATCCATACTCGTCATCCTTTCTTGCTTTATTTCTGCCGTTTTCTTTTCTTCCTTTCTTCATAAATCCGATAACTATTTCGTTTGTTCATTCTCTTTTTCTTCTTTTCTTTACACATTCTTTCCTGTCCTCATATTCCATCTATTCTTCGTTCATCTATTTTTTTTTATTTTTTTATTCCTTCCTTCCTCCCTTTCTTGATTCACTTATTCTTATAAACTTCATTTATTTATTCTCAATTCTTTACTTCTTTTCCTCTTTCATTCATTCTTTTTAATTTTTTAATTGACGCATTGAGTTCTTCCTTCTTCTATTCCATACTTTATTCCTTCATTCCTTTCTTCATTCATCCACTCCTCTGTTACTTCCTTTTTTCCTTCCATCATTCATTCGTCCATACCTTTCCTTTTCGCTCTCTAATCCTCCTTCATTTCTTCTTTCTTTCATGCTTATACCCTGCATTTATTCATTGTCCATCCTTTATTTCTTTCCTTCCTTCCTTTCTTTCTTTCATTCATTTGTTGTTTCATTCGTTGATTTTTATCTTCTGGTTTTTAAATTTTTCTTTTCGTCTTTTCTTATAATTATTCATTTATTTTTTCTTTCCTTCTTTCATTACTTCCTTCATTTCTTCCTTTCTTCATTCTTTGATCCTATTTACCCAACCCCTCCGTTCGGGCAGGATATGACACAAGATCAATTTTTAAGCGGAGTTTAACAGGTTTGAATTCAGAGTTTTCCTTCTCCTAGACTAGTCACCTCACCAAGGCTGAAGAACCTAGTCTGCCCTACTATTTACCCATAGCTGGAGGGAGAATATTTGGATTCATACCTTTCCCAAGGGTATTAGTGCTATGTGAAATGCAATCAGGCTCGTCCAGGTTCTGAACTCGTGTCGTCGTGTCCACATCCTGCGACGATAACCATTACACCACGGGCACCTCCTCTTTCTTCATTCTTTGATCCTTTCTTTCTTTGTTCCTTTATTAATTCTTAATTTTTTTCTGAATTTTTCATGCGTATCTTTGTTCATTCATCTGTCCTTCCGATTTTTTATTCATCACCCGCCTCATTCATTCATTTAAACTTTAATTCTTTTCATTCCTACATCTTTTTAAAAAAATATTCATTCATTTATTTATAAATTCTCTCATTTCTTTTTTCATCATTTATGACCTACGTTCCTACTTTCTTTCTTTCCGACGTCTTTCATGCAATCCTTTGTGAGTCTTTCCTTCTTCCCTTGCCCAGTCGGCTGGAACTGTAGAGTACACCGACTGATTTTCTGCAGAGGGGTAAGACCCCTCAAACGAGTGTCCTAGATTTGACACTAAAAAATCTGAAGGTGAGATTCCAGTATTGTTTGAGCTTTGGAGAATGACGAGTATCCTTTCACTGCAATCTCTCCCTGGTCAACTCTGTCCCGGAGTGGAAGCACCAGATAGGGTCCTACGAATGGGTCAAATGGAACCAAACTGCGCCCTCATGCTAAACTGAATCGTTTGAAATAGAACCGTTTTATACTTCTACATTGCGTACTTTTGTTGTATTTTGGCCTTCGACCTGGCCAAAAATGCCATTCCAAAGTGATGCAACAGAAGGAAGTGACACATTCTAATGGCAGTTATGAGAGGAAATTGCGTGGGCGGAAATTGGCTGACGAAATGGGACGAGGTAAAAAAAATTCCCATGGTACACTCATAGACTGATGCACCGGAAGAGAGTGACCTGTGAACTGCATGACAGTTTCTTCCGCTTGATGACGATCAAACATGCGATTTCAAAGATCGAGTAGGCGACTGAGTGGACGTTGAACTATTATATAACTCAGCCAAGACAGAAGTCAAGACAGCAGAGTTCCAGTTACAGTTGGAGTGGGAGTTATAGACGAGGTGTGGTAGGGAAAGCCACATTAGGCCTTGGGGCCTTGGGGCCCTGATGAGTTGGGGTCCTGAGAAGTTGCTGATAAGATGCAGTAAAGAAGCCATCGCCCAGCAACGCTGACGGCCATAAGAGTGGGGGTCAAAATATTACAGTTCTGTTCGGTCTCCAACTCCCGCTAACAGTAGGACCCTGTGTGGCCCTTTTCGAACCTTTACAACAAAGTGAGGGGTACATATTTGTTAAAGAAGTCTTCACTCGTCCTTTATTGTTGGTGTCGTTATGATTCTACATGACTATATAACACTTATGCTAAACTGAATTGTTTGAAATAAACTGTTTTAACATTTAAACTGTGTACTTATGCAAAGCTGAATGATTTAAAATGGAACTGTTTGTGTATGTTATACCGAATTGTTTGAAATATTGACAGTTAAATTCCATTTATACGAAGCTGAATTGTTTGAAATAGAACTGTTTTATGTTTTAAAATAGATTTGGCATTAATAACCTACAGTGATTGATGTGCCATAAAACCAAACTAAACCAAACTGATGTGCGAAAACAAATAATTATACGTATGCTCAACTGAATTGTATTAACTAAAACTGTTTTTATGTTTTAAAATGGATTTGGCATTAATAACCCACAATGGCTCATATGTCATAGAACCAAATCAAACCAGATAAATCTAAACCAAACCAAATCCTCCACCCTTTTTTTTTTATTAATTCCTTCCTTAATTGCTTCCTTCTTTTATTTATCATTAATTTCTTCATCTTTTTTATTCCTACATCCTTCATTTATCAATAATTCATTTTTTTAATACTTCAATTATTTCTTTAAACATTTATGGCTTACTTTCCTGCTTCTTTCTTTCTTACATACTTCATTTATTCGTTAGTTATTCTTTTCTCCGTCCATTTTTTATTCAACTATTTCCTTCCTTTATCTATTACTAACTTTCTTCATCTTTTTCATTCCTACATCCTTCATTTTTTCATTATTTATTTCTTCATTCATTCTTGTCTTCATTCCATCCTCCGTGGGTGTCCTCGTAGTGTAATGGTCAAAGCGATGGACTGCGGAATCGTTGTAAGCGAGTTCGTACTCCAATCTCGCTATTACGTTCACTTTTGGGCAAATGCACTTGGGAAAAGTATGAACCCTCTAATCTTCTAAGCTATGGGTTTAATAGTACCACAATTGTTCTTCTAGGAGAATAGTTTTGGCATTAAATAACCTACAAAGGTTTATATGCCATTAAACAAAGAAACCAAACCATCCTCTGTTGCTTGCTTCTTTCATTCCTACACACTTCATTCATTTCTCATTCATAACTTCCTCTTTTTCCTTCTTTTCTTCATCATCCAACTATTTCTTAATTCTTTTCTTCATTCATTTTAGTATATCCGTTTTTTTTTAGTTTTTTTTTTATTTTGCTTTGTGCTGTCTTCTTTCTTTCTTTTCTTCCTTCTCTTGTTCCCCTCTTGTTTATTTGCACCTGTAACCACCACCTATTAAATTCTCTTTCATCCAACACCTGCCACCCCAGCCCACGCCTATCCTTTCATCCCTCTCGCCACCTACACCCACCCTCCCACGCTTTCTGATTTCATTTCTCCCTTTCTACTGGTTATTCTCCAGGTGCCTCTGTCATTCCCACTTCACGTATTCTACCTCGATTTCCTCCCCTCAAGCCTACCCCTCTCTGTCTTTGTATCCATTTGTCTCTCTATCTTTCTATCACTCACTCTAATTCCTTCTCTCTCTCTCTCTCTCTCTCTGTTTCCCCGATTGCTTCAGCCTAATCAAATTCCATCTTCCAAAAGAATCACTTCTTATCAAATTATTCATTCCTCAGTTGTACGAATTATGTCGTGTATCCATCGTCAAGGACTTTCGAATATAGTGTTAATGAACAGTCAGATTCCCCCCATACACACACCGACATTCCACAGCTCGAAATTTGAAAAAGAAAATCAAAATAGACAGCATAAACACATGCAAAAAAAACCCAACAACAGCAAAAAACAAACTATCCTATGGAAGATATAGGGCGGGGTTTCTAGTGCATAGAAATGTTCGATGTTAAAGAAATATGAAGAAAATTATAAAGAAATGTGTTAACGTAACAAAAAATGCAAAATAAAAGAAAAATGATTGTGTCACGGGGTAGGAAGAAAGAAGAAAAATGGCGCCAATTGAAAAAGGTGGGCATTTGCTGAAGAATCGCAGCGCCGAAACAAAATGAATGGAGGGCCACGAATGAAATGAAAGGAGAAAGGAAGTATACAACGAGGAGGATCTAATTTTTTTGAATTGTTCAAGAATGGCACAAGACTAAGAGTGCATTTTGATGATCGTTTGATCGACTTGAACGACATGTCAATCTTTTCTTTAAAAAAAATAGTTGCTTGAGAAGCGAGCATATTATATATTTATATTGATATCTATTATATTGGGGGGGTGTCCTCGTGGTTTAATGGTTAAAGCGATGGACTGCGGAATCGTAGTACGCGAGTTCGTACTCCAGTTACGCTATTACGTTCACTTTCGGGCAAATATGGGTTAAATAGTAGCACTACTGTTCTTCTAGGAGAACGGCTTTGGCATTAAATAACCTACAAAGGTTGATATGCCATTAAACAAAGAAACCAAACCATCTATATACATATTAATTTAATATATATGAGTTGCTAACGTAAACTAGACATAGTAAATTAACCATGTATGTCTCGTCCTATCAAGTACCAAAAATTTTAAAAGAAATTTATCCAACCAATAGATGGGACTTCACCAAGTATTACATCTAAGGGTCAGGATTGAGCTGGGAGTAAAAACAATGAAACGGTACTCCATTTTTCCCAGATCTTCAGTATTGAATTTTCTGCATCTGGTTTAGTTTAATGTCACATTCTGGAAACGCCATATTTTTTGTTTTTTAGGGTTTCTTTGTAGGAAGGTCACATTCAAGAAATGCCATATTTTTTGTTTTTTTAGTTTTTTTTTTTTAAGGAGGTCTTATCTAATCCGAGCCGACAGAGTGATATTTATCCATAGAAAAGGATGAGATTGATTTATGACTTTTAAGGAACGAAGATTGGATTTGAACGGATTTACTGATACCATATCCACTACACCATCTCAGACCGTTGCGATCGGGTAATCGTCACCAAACCAAGGGGACTATCTTATTATCATATGACTACATGAAAAAAAAAAATCTTCTGAAAAAAACTACTCAAAAAATGATAATATAGATTAACAAGGAACGCTAACCACTGGGCATAAACCATATACGGTTTGGTTGCTGTTAAAATCAACCAATGAATCAGTCATAAAGTAAAAAAAAATTAAAGTTGGTGACCTCAGTCGAGGGTGACCCGAAAGATCTTCATTACTCCATTCTCCGGATTGCTCCACTTTATCATCAATGCTTACCTAATAATGCTGAGTGTTAAGTAAGCGGAACCAAGTACCAATTTTGGGGTCTTAGTCGATGGTGAGGAGAAGACTCCCTTTTCAATTGGTACTACTCTGAAGTGTAGTAGGGCGCTACTATATTCCTTGGATTTCTCCACTTTACCCTTGATCCTTACCTTATGATGCTGAGTAAGGTGGGATCAAGTACTATTTTTTGAGTTTTTAGTATGACTCGACCTGGGACTGAACCCCGGTCTCCCGAACCATTGGCGAACACTCTACTTATTAGACCAAATGCCTCGTTAGAACCAATCATAAAGAAACGTTATTGATGAGTATGACATTATAGCCTTGCTAAGGTAATTAAACTATGAGAAGGAAACCTCAACGTTTAATGAAGTCGAACCCTGCTTGAATATTGACCATGGTTTGATTTATGAGTTCAATAGAATATCAACCCTCGTGGGATATTTAATTTCAAAACTCGTTCTATAGTAGCAAAATTGTGGTATTGGAACCGAAATTGGGGAATACTGAGGTTCATACATTTCCTAAGAATATTAGACTGAGAGTAAAAGTAATGGCTTGACTGAAGTTCGAACTCACTCACTACGATACCGACGGAGTTCAATATGTTTGATAATACGCCTCAGTTATTTACCCCAGTTTCATCAGTCTTTCAATACACCCACCGGCGCGCACATATTTTGCTAATATATATCATCATCATCATCATCATCATGTGCCGCCAGCACGGATATCCCTGACCCTCTCTCGCCATTTCTCCCTATCATTCATCGCCTCTGGCAGGTCTTCAGGGTTACATCCTGTGTCCTTACATAGTTGCTGTATGTAAGTTCGAGCTGGTCGTCCTGCTTTTGCACGGCCATATGTGTGGGTCCATAGGAGTACATCACTTATGAGCTCGTCCTTGCTTCTCCAGCAGTGTCACGCGTGTCTGGTCCGTCTAACTTATATAGTTTTCGTGATGGTGGGCAAGTGTCCGTATAGTTGGTGTCTCGTGGGGTGTTGTCGCCAGGACTTGTTCAATACTGCTCTCAGCATTCTTGTGTAATTTCCGTCTAGTTTCTTCTCCAGTCGTTTAGTTAGCGTCCATGTAGTGCATCCATATAGCAGTATCGACACAACCGCTGCCTCGAAGAAACAGCGTTTCATTTTATCGGTTGAAACGCAGTTTCTTCCAGGCAGCGGTTTGTTTTGTTGTATTATAACCCTTCAGTATGGCTAGACCCGCAAGATAATTCAAAACCTCGCTGACTTCATGAGAGTCGGATATCTTACCCCAGGAACATCGTCATTCTCAGTGAAAGTAAAGGAATTTTTACTAATATCTTTCAACATATACGTTATCAGCTTGCTGGAATGCTCAATTCTTGCGAAGAGCTATTGTATTTTATTGTCTTTGGTAGCTGGTAAATATATCCCCACAGTGGTGTTCAACCCACGAGTTGAGGAGCATGTATTTTGTCATCCACAGAAATACTGTTTCGTTTCATCACAAAACTTCAATGTGTCTCACCTGATAGTAAGAGAGGATAAGAGAGTTCATGCCTTTCCAGAGGTTATTAGTTCGAAAGTGAACGAAAAGTATGTCAATAAATCGGACATAACGCACATTGACATATCAACCTTCATAGGTTATTTAATGCCAAAACCGTCGTTGTAGAGGAACAACGGTAATACTATCTAAGCCATATATTTGGTGATAAGTGAATTCATGTATTTCCCATGACTAGTAGCCTGTAAGTGAATGTAATTATCGGACTGGAGTTCGAACTTGCTTACTAGGATCTAAAAGTACAGTGCGTTAGCCACTATTTCACAGAAACTTCTTCCGGCACCCTAATATTTGTTAGATTTGATTCTGACAGTCTGAAAGACAAACCTTTCTTTGCAGAGATCCTGACAGTGGTCAATTCGGATTGTTTAGTTGTTAGATACCAGCAAATAATGCCTATTCACAGACTTTGAAATATTTGCTTGAATTTGTGCTAAAATAGCATAAAAAAAACTAGTTTGTCTTAAAATGCTATAATCGCTAAAAATAAATAAATAATGATACTATACCAAAGTATTAAATTAAGTTTAAAGTTGTACTTGTCTTTAATTGGAATCATTTTGAGATGAGGCTTTTTAATCTGAGATTTAATTTTTTTTATTTATTGCGGACTTTTCACCCTCATCTTGGTAGTTTTTGTGTTGTTTCTTTTTTCGCTACGTTTCGGCCAAATTCCACCTCTGGCCTTCTTCAGGTGATTTACCGCGACCTCGAATAGGAATGCTGAGTCTTGTAACCGTACCCCCAGTAATTACTGCCTCCCATAGTTGTTGTCTATCTCACCACGTTTTTTTGACCAATTAAACCTCTGGCCGACTTGGGTAGGATTTGAAACCACTATCTTCTGACAATGCTCACCTGGAACCGAAGAGACTCAACGCCTCTATCCGCTGCGCCACGGGCCCCGAAGGGCGATCAAGCATGGATTTTTTGGTCTTATAAATCCTTATCTGGTCTTCCAGAGTCGGGTCCGTAACGAATTTTTGTCATTGTCTTTAATTGGAATCATTTTGAGATGAGGCTTTTTAATCTCGAACTTACATACAGCAACTATGTAAGGACACAGGATGTAACCCTGAAGACCCAAGTTTAAAGTTTTGTACAATTCAGCAGTTCCTGATACTTTTGATGCAGTCGTAAATTTGAAAAACCACGCTGGGTTGTGAGATACCGAGTTCTCCGTATCTTGTGTATGACTCCCTTTATTTGCCTGTCTGGAGAGGAGTAAGACCCGTCAACGTTTATGCTGGATATAACTCTAAACAGTCTAATGGTGAGACGCCACTCATAGAGCTTTGAGGAATATGGAGTACCTCTTCAATAACATTAATCACAGATACACAATGATCTGGTGTGGTAGCAATCTATAAGGTTCAATCTATGAGTCAAATAAGAGATTGGTCATTTAACCATTGTATCGTAGCCAGATACGGTTATGTGTGAAATGGACATCGAATGTTCATGACCACATATCATCATCATATCGCGCTGGTAGCACGGATATCCCTGACCCTCTCTCGCCACTCCTCCCTATCTCATGGTTATCTTTCGATGGCTGTTTTATTCTCTTCTATAGAAGCCACTCTTATAGAGGAGCAAATGACCACGTATAGAAGAACTTAAAACATAGGAATCTCAAAATTCGAAAACACGAAACGACTTCTTACTTCAGATACGAAACCTTTTTATTACCTTTGAGATAAAGGATTCGACATAAAGAGAGAGACACAATCTTTTTATGCTGGCTTCTTCATCTGGGCCCTATCTCGTGCGGCACCCATGGCGCACAAATTCGTCTCGCCGCTGCGAGCCCGAAAGTCGACCGTCTCGTCCGCTGTCTAGTTTCAACACCCTTAACTTTCTTCAAATTTCCCACAAACTTCCGCGCGCTTCCGGTGCGTGACGTCACCCACACCCTGTCACCCTGTTCCGTCATCTCGGGCAATTGTGACATCTCTGAGTGACACGTTCGCTCTGTGCGCGCGTGTGCGTGTTAACACCTGCATCAATGTTGCACCTAAGTAAGCCATGTGCTGTGCCGAAAGGTTCTCAGCCTAACTTAACCCAAAGGCATGAATCGAAATCCTTTGGGCATTATATTACACCATCCGTAAAAACATGACGGATGTTAAATTGAATTGTTAGTGTTGTATTGCAACAGTTAGAACCATTTAACTAGGTGTCTAAATTGAATTAGTTTTATTACTTGAAACCATTAAATGGTGTGCAAATAAAACTACTTGTGACAAATACTTGAAACTATTTAACTGTGTGAGAAAGTTTAATTATTGGTATTACATCGTAGGACACAAAACGAATTGACTTAAAATGAATTAATAGTGTTGAATTGAATTATCAATGTTAAATTGTAATATTTTTTCGCTCTTCACTGTGTGCAAGCAAAAGAGTGTAAACAAATTTGCTCTAACATTAAAAAAAATGAAATAATGAAATTACCAACAATCTGTTTTCTTATAAGTTATATCAACCGGTCCATTGGCCAAATGTGTAGAGTGTGTGTCAATGGTCCGGGAGACCAGGGTTCAATCCCAGGTCAAGTCATAACAAAGACTCAGAAAATAGTACTTGATTCCGCCTTGCTTAATACTCTGCATTATAAGTTATGCATCAAGGGTTAAGTGGATCAATCCAGGGAATTGAGTAGCGCCCTCCCCTACACCTTGGTGTAGAAGCTATTGAAAAAGGAGCCTTCAGGTCACCCTCGACTAGAGTCGACAACTTTATTTTTACTTTTAAGTCATATCCATATTCATTAAACTGTGTAAAAACAAATGACAGATGTTAAATTCCCTTGTAAGGGGTACATAGCAATGGTTCGAACTCTGTTCAAACAATTGCCCCATCAGACTGGGCTGTAGAATACACCGACTGCTTCTATGCTGTGAGGTAAGACCCCAGCAACGTGTGTCCTGGATATGACACGAAACAATGTGATGGTGAGGCTCCGGTAATGCTGAAGCTTTGGAGATACTGAGCACTCCTTCATTGCCATCGCACCCAGGTCCTCTCTAATCTGGAGTGATAGCACCGTATAGGACCCAATCCATTAGTCAAATAGAACTATAATCCGTACTTATGCTGAACTGAATTGTTTGAAATAAAACTCTTTTTGATTATAAAACTGTGTATTAATGCTAAACTGAATTGTACGAAATAGAACTGTTCATTTGTATAAAAATTGATTTGGCATTGAATAACCTACAAAGCTTGATATGCTATAACAAACAAACAAACAAACAAACATTTGTGCAAAAATGTTAGCTCTGGCTTGTATAAGAAATAAAATCTACGAAATATGCTATTACAATCATTCATATCGTGTATATATATATATATATATCATCATGTCGTGCCGCTAGTAAGGATATCCCTGACCGTCTCTCGCCACTTTTCCCTATCGTTCATCGCCTCTGGCAGGTCTTCAGGGATACATCCCGTATCCTCACATAGCTGCAGAATTTATGTTCGTGCTCGTCGTCCTGCTTTTGCCCTGCCATATGTGGGGGTCCATTGGAGTGCATCACTTACTAGCTCGTCCCTGCTTCTCCAGCAGTGTCCTGCATGTCTGGTTCGTCTAACTTGGATAGTTTTCGTGATAGGAGGCAGGTGGCCGTACAGTTGGTGTCTTGTGGGGTGTTGCCGCCAGTTGTTCAAGATTGCTCGAAGCATTCTTGTGTAATTGCCGTCTAGCTTCTTCTCCAGCCGTTTTGTTAGCGTCTATGTAGTGCATCCATACAGTAGTATTGATACGACAGCTGCCTGGAAGAATCTACGTTTCATTTTATCAGTTAGGTCTGATTTCCTTACAATCAATAGCCTATCGGTAGCTGTCCACGCCTACGTTAACCGCGTGTCGATATCCTTTACGGTTGATAGGACGCTGCATATATATATATATATATATATATATATATATATATATATATATATATATATATATAAAGGAGTAAGCTTTGAAATAAACCTACAAGGGTTGATCTGCCAAAAATTAAAAAAAAAACAACTAACTAACTTCATTTGTCTCTTCAGCTTGGAGAACGGCCTAAAAATCCACGATTTTTGCTAACCTGACGTTGTTTTATCGGTAAGGTTTATGCAAACAGGTCAAAATTACTTCAATCATTGTTTTGTGAGCAATGGCGCTTAAACTTTTGCCTAAAAAAATTGTTTTGGGATCTATCGAAACGTTATGGTCCAGTTCGAACTTTTACGGCATATGTTCTGCTTTCGTTTGTTTGATTTGGTTTTCCAGTAAATCAACCATTGTAGTTATTTAAAGCCAAATCCGGTTATATATCAGTTATATATGATGTGTTGACAAAGTTAAATGGTTCCAAGTATTGCTATGTTTCACTTACACAGTTAAATGATCAAACAGTTCTATTTTAGACAATTGAGGTATAACCACTCCGCGCTATAGTTTACTTGGGAGTAATATATTTCGAGTAGTGTAATTGTTTGATAGCTTGACAAGTAAAGATTCACATGTCATTGTCTCATTGGCTGCCCCAGTAATTCAGCCTTGCACCAGATCTAAGTAACAATATTAGCAAAGTACTAATATACACGTCGCAAACTGCAAAAATCTTGGCTTCTTCTTGTAACTTTAAGAAAATTGACTTATGTATAAAATTTTAAAAAGAAAATGGCAAACAAATAATTTACTTTTTATTGATCGAATGAGTGAGTTAGGATAGTAAATGTTAAACATGGTGGGATAATTAGCTGTCTATATTTCTGAGACGAAGCTTGATGATTTTATCATTAAGCGTTTTCGGACTATTGTCGTCATCTTCATTGAGGTTTCCACAACGGCTTTCTTCCAAGTCAAGTAAGAACATTAAATTTATACGACCCAAACAATTTACTCTAAACTGTCCAGCAGGACACGGCGTAACGGTTATAGACGATGGTTCTCTCAGCTTCTAAGGAGACAATCATCAGGAGGTTTCAGGTTCAATCCAGACTGCAGGCGAGTAACAATACATGAATACTTAACACTTGTACCCAGTTGAATTGGATTCAATAAAGGACGCAGTTGGAATTCTGTGTTGGTTCCCGAGTTCGACAAACACCTGAAGAAGGCCGAAACGTTATGGAAATAACAATAAAGATGAAGACAATAGTCCGAAAACCCTTAATGATAAAAATGGTAGGAATAATAACCTTTTGATAAGACTGCTAGGAGCAACTCGGTTTTATTCGAAATACTGAACAGAATTATCAAAAAAAAAAAAAAAAAATTCCAAATAAAAAAAAAGTTTAACTGATAAAAGTAAAAATCATGCTAAAATTTTCTCCATTAAATACGAAGCTTAAATATTATCGAATGAAAATATATACAATCTAAATACAACATTTCAGGCAAATGACACGGCAGAAAAAAAAAATATATATATGTAATGGCTATCGTCCTAAGAAATGGCCACGGTGACACGAGTTCAAATCCTGGACGAGACTGATTTCATTTCACATAGCACATATACCTTTGGGAAAGGTATGAATCCAATTATTCTCCCTCCAGCTATGGGTAAATAGTAGGGCAGACTAGGTTCTTCAGCCTTGGTGAGTAAACATTTTAGGAGAAGGAAAAGTCTGAATTCAAACCTGTTAAACGCCGCTTGAAAATTGACCTTGTGTCATATCTTGCTCGAACGGAGGGGTTGGTGAATATATATATATATATATATATATATATATATAATTAAATCGCATGTCTGGACAATCCTACTACAGTTTCGCCTAAAACGGCTCCTCAGAGTACCTCTATATATATACCCTACACGGGGCTGTTTTCATTTCTATTCATATTATTGCCCTCAAAAAAAGCATAAATGCATTAATTGTCCCCATGCTCTAGCTATAGGTAACAAGTAAATCAGAAAGGACTCTTTAGCATTGGTTACTCAACTAGGTCTTCTTCCCTACCTCTCTATAAAGGATACAGAACAACCAACGTACATCAGAATTTTTGAAAATCATTATTACAATAGTGAAAAAAACGATACATAGCAACTTACTAGGGCACAATTCTTCCGTTATCAACTCATCTAAAATGTCTGTTTAGCGCTAAACGGGCCTCCACCACTATAAACTCGATAAATCTCGTTCACTGTTTAACCATCCAACACCAAGTTAAATCGTGTGACTGCCTTTGCTCTAAAACCATTCTATTCAAAAATTCACTCCTATAAGCGCCTGTGCTGTAGTAGTTTTAAATCTGGGTGATATTCGTTTTTCCTTTAAAAAAATTATGAAGCGGCTTTCTTTGTTATCTTAATTAATATCTATATTTATGAAAATATTTGCACCTACTGTTTTTACACCAATAAACTTACGAAACGTAACTGATAAATTAAGTCATAAACGGTGTGATTGTTGTATGAGTCGTATATTGTGTTAAACTTTTAGATGTTATCATTTCATGTGCAGTTTCAAAGCAATGCTCAATATTTAAGCTGTAAAACAAATGGACGGATTTATTTTATCGATTATCTCTAATACGTTATCTGCTTATCACTTCTTAAAATCACACCTTCTTTTGAAACTGAGAAGTGGCTTTCGGAACCCACGAAGGGCAAGAACAATACACAAGATCACATTCGATCAGGTCGTTCATAAAATATAACCATAGATGAAAAAGTTGGAGCCATTCACAGTGTGGTTGTAGAATACAGAATTATTATTGTTCGCTAGATGGCTAAGTCCATAGGCATTAGGTCTTTTTCGGTCCCCGCTGTTTAAATTGGGACCTTGGTCATGAGTTAGCTGAGCATTAGGTCTTCTTTTGTCCTCGCTGTTTAAATTGAGACCTTGGTGATGAGTTAGCTGAGCATTAGGTCTTCTTTAGTCCTCGCTGTTTAAATTGAGACTTTGGTGATGAGTTAGCTGAGCATTAGATCTTCTTCGGTCATCGCTTTTTAAATTGAGACCTTGGTGATGAGTTAGCTGAGCATTAGGTCTTCTTCGGTCATCGCTGTTTAAATTGAGACCTTGGTGATGAGTTAGCTGAGCATTAGGTCTTCTTCGGTCCTCGCTGTTTAAATTGAGACTTTGGTCATGAGTTAGCTGACTGCCAGATAGGTAGAGTAACCACAGGTGAAAAAGTTAGTGTCATTCACGGTGTGATTGTAGAATACGGACGCATTATTGTTCGGTAGATGTCTAAGTCAATCATATTTACCCAACCCCTCCGCTCGGGCAGGATATGACACAAGGTCAAATTTTAAGTGGAGTTTAACAGGTTTGAATTCAGACTTTTCCTTCTCCTAGACTAGTTCCCTCACCAAGACTGAAGAACCCAGTCTTCCCTACTATTTACCCATAGCTGGAGGGAGAATAATTGGATTCATACCTTTCCCAAGGTTATTAGTGCTATGTGAAATGCAATCAGTCTCGTCCAGGATTTGAACTCGTCTCACCGTGTCCATTTCCTACGACGAAAACTGTTACAACACGGGCACCTCCTAAGATGCCTAAGTCAATAGGTATTAAGTATTTATCGGTCTTCGCTGTTTAAATTGAGATCTTGGTGATGAGAGAGCTGACGGCGAGATAGGTAGTTTAACCACTGATGAAAAAGTTGATACCATTCCCTGTAAGATTGTTGAATTTAGGTGTCTTACTCTTCATTAAATTGCTAAGTCCATAGGCATTAAGTCTGTTTTCGGTCCACACTGTTTCGACTGAGATCTTGGAGATGAGGAAGCTGACCACAAAATTGATACTAAGGATTTTGTCACGAAAGCACAAGCTAAAAAAGATCGTATATATTAATAAGTAAAGTTGTTGACCGTAGTCAAGGGCTACCAGAATGCTCCCTTTTTATTAGCAACTATACCAATTCATTTGCGAGGGCGCAACCCCTTTTCCTGAATTGCACCAGTTTACTCTTGATACATACCTTATCATGCTGAGTTTTAAGCAAGGAGGTATCTAGTAAGATTTTTTGAGTCTTTTGTTTCACTTGACGAGGTATTGATACCTGGTCTTCCGGGCTAAAAGCGAACATTTTACCCACAGGGGCAATGGGTCAGCACACACGCACACACACACACACACACATATATATATATACAGTATCATTGGCCTATTTGAGTAGAGTGTTTACCAATGGTCCGGGAGATCTGGGTTCAGTCCCTGGTCGAGTCATACCAAAGACTCAAAAAATGGTACTTGATTCCATCTTGCTTAACATAAGGTAAGGATCAAGGGTAAAGTGTAGAAATCCAAGGAATGTAGTAGCGCCCTACCCTACACATTGGTATAGAAGCTATTGAAAAGGTAACCTTCTCCTCACCCTCGACTAAGCTCATCAACTTTACTAATATATATATATATATATATATATATATATATATATATATGAATTAACAGCTCGTCTTCTGAGCATTTCTTATTTGAAACTGGATACAATCGTCTAAGACATATTTCTCATTCAAGTCATGCAATTCAAATTGTTTTAGATTCGAGTATCCGCGATACCGACAAGTGTACATTAGTCAGATGAAGCAGTAACACATTAAACTGTGTTTTGATTATTACATCATTAATTAACAAAAAAAAGAATTTGTTATTCAGCTAATTTCCAGCGGAGGAGAGACTGAAATGATGGAAAGCGAAAAGATTGTTAAATACCAGGATTTTGACAGCGAGATGAAGAAGCTGTGGATAATTAAAGCGACATTACCATTTGAACGGCTCCCCAAAACCTGGAAAATTGCTGGGGCGATTGTAGATCAGAAAAAGAATCGATATCATCCGGTACTGTTAGGATCATTTGGAATACTCAGAGGGGTCCTGGACACTTTGAGAATACTTGCTGTCACTTAGACTTCAATTAAAATCTATCAATTAGAGACGGTGTCACAAACTTCTCACAATATCAGAAATAAAATCATGTATAAATGTGACACATCGTTACTTAGTAAGCATTTTATTTACGTACTGATAACCCTTACTAATGGTGATGTTATGACTGTTTATTGTTTTATTTTTGATACGAAAACAGGGGTAAACTTACCGTGACCTCTAGGATGTATTGAACATCCGTTATTTGTCATAATGATTTTTTTCTTATCGTAATGGTAAGATTTAGTTAGAAATATACAAATGATATATTTATTTATTTATTTTTATTCTTTTTATCCATGTTCATGTTATCTATATTCGTTAACTGGAGGCTGTTATTCAAAGTGTGATTTTTGTTTTCATTACGGATAACAGAAGCAAAACCTGTAACATTAACACAGGGACTGATCTAATGGCTTCTAATGGGACTAATATATATATATATATATATATATATATATATATATATATAGAGAGAGAGAGAGAGAGAGAGAGAGAGAGACTGAGACAGAGACAGAGAGATAGATAGATTGTGTGGGTAAATGTGTGGGCGCCTATGTTTTAATATAAATATACATGTGTATATGAGTAAATAATGTGTATGTGTATATAATGTGTATATATGGGAATTTGTGTTTATATATATATATATATATATATATATATATATATATATATATATATATATATATATATATATATATATATATACGATTATTTGGGTGTATGTGAGTCTATGCCTGTATTTATGTTTACCTGCTGGTTGTTTGGTTGGTTGGGTTTTTATGGCATATCAACCTTTGTACATTATTTAATGCCAAATACATTTGTGTACAAACAGTCAGTTCTATTTCAAACAATTCAGTTTAGCATGAGTACACAGATTAATATTTTTTAAAAATTCTATTTCAAGTTGTTACGTTTATTCAAACAGTTCTAATTCAGCTAATTCAGTTTAGTATCAGCACAGATTTTGTTTAGACACAGTAAGATGTCAAAACTGTTCCATATTAAACAATTCATTCAAGTGTAAGTAGAGTTTCAATATCAAAAGCATAATAATCCAGTTTAGCATTAACACGCAGTGTAAATGTAAGTACAGTTTAATTGCCAAAATCCTTTCATCTTTAAGCTATTTAGTGAAGTCAAACAGTATATATAACCATAGATAGGGCCCTATCAGGTGCTACCACTCCGGGTCAGAGTGGATCAGGGAGCAATGGTAATGAAGGGGTACTCCGCATTCCCCAAAGCTCCAGCATCACTGAAACCTCACCATCAGGTTGTTTAGTGTCATATCCAGGACACATCTTGTGGGGAGGGTCTTACCTTACTGCATAGGCGCAGTCGGTGTATTCTACACCCCCAGCCGACTGGGCAAATGTTTACATGTATGTTCGAGTGTGTATAGGTGTGTGAACAACTGTGTATATACGTGTTTGTGTGTATTTTTCTTTGTACACGAGTGTATATGTTTTTTTCTATATAAGTATGTATGCGTGTACGTCCATATATGCTTGCATACATGTGTGTTCATATGTATGGCTTCAACAGTGTGTATACATTCGCAACTATATGTGTTTACATTAGTATACGCGTCTTTGTAGGTCTATGTGTGAATTTGTAGATACTTGTGCTGATGTGTATGAGTGGATATGTGTATTTATGTGAATGTGAATATAGATGTGTGTATATGAGTACGTTTTTGTATGAATGAATGTTTACATACACACACACACACACACACACACACACACACACACACACACATATATATATATATGTATGTGTGTGTGTGTGTGTGTGTGTTTATGGTTTTAGTCTTTGGAATTAGACACAAAAGACAAGGTCAAATCCTTGATGTAACATTTCGCATTTCCCTTTGGCCGTAATGCCTTCAGAGAATGTTTAGAAGGCCAGATTCCTTGACAGAGGGGCAATCCTACTTGTCAATCATGTGACCACTCAGGAGTCAGAGACAACAGTATTTAAAACACTGCATCATGTGCTAGTCTCTTTTGAGCACTCGTTCTTTTGTCTTATGTCAACTGTGTCAATTTCTGAGGACAGGTGAATGTATTTTATCATTCAGGGATTTTGGACAATTGTTTTCATGTTTATTGTTATATTCATAAAGATTCGGCCGATATATTCTCCGGCCGTCTTCAGGTGTTTCTTGTCAAACATAGGAGCCTTCACGGAACTTCGAAACACGTCCAGCAGGGCTCATGGCGTGACGGTAATAGGCGTTTGTTCCCTAAGTTTCTTAGTGACAATCATCTGGAGGTTGCAGGTTTAATCCTGAGTGCAGGTGAGTGACAATATAGGAATACTTAACACTTGTGCCCGATTCAGAGCAAGAATCACCCTGTGTAGGTTTCCGAGTACGATAAGAAATATATAAAGAAAGCCATAGGACAAATCGGCTGAAACTTTTTGAAATAAAACAATAAAGATGAAGACAATAGTACGAAAACCCTGAACAATATAAATTATCAAGCTTCGTCTCAGAAATTCAGACAACTAAATGGATTCTATACAAATCTCACAAACGTTATGTTTGATGTTATAGTATCTTATCGTATATCAATCTTCGTTGGTGTTTTAATTCAAGATACTCTTTACAAAGTGAAGTTTGCGACTGTACTCGGGAGTGATCTGTGGGCTCACGTTTCAATAACTACGACACCGAGGTGTAGGAGAAGGTGGTACTCCTTTCCTTGAATTGCTTCATTTTACCCTTGATACGTATCTTATAACGCTAAGTGTTAAGTAAGGAGGTACCTAGAACCATTTTTACGTTTTGGTATGAATCGACCTGGGATTGAACACTGGTGTCCCGGGCAATTTACGAACCCTTTATTCACAAATTGCTAATACGGATAGGTTTATTAGCAACAATTAAATGGTGTCAAGTATTGATATTTATTGTTGCTGCACAGTAAAATGTTTTCAATTATTGCTATCTAACACCAATAACTTTATTTTATATTGATCTTTTATCAGTTGAAGTATTCGTGTTGTATTCCCATCTACATGTTCATTCAGGATACATACTGACGCAATGAATAACAGACGCACGCAGGAAGACTTCTTTAACAAGATACTTACCTCTCACTTTATTTGTAAGGGTTCGAAAAGGGTTACTCAAGGTTTGTGTGTGAGAGGGAGCTGGAGACCGAACATAACTGCAATATTTTGACCCCCCACTCTTATGGCCGTCAACGTTGTGTCTTTCTCGTTCTCCCGATACTCAACCGGAGGCCCTAGGGTCCACTCTGCTGGGTGATGGCTTTCTTTACTGCATCTTATCAGCAACTTCTCTGGTCCCCAAACTCCATCGGGGTTCCCGAGGGCCCCTTCAGCCGGTTGTGGCTTTCCCGACCAGATCTCGTCTTACTCCGACTGGAACTCGATTCAACTGTCTTGACTTCCGTCTTGACTGAGCTATATAATAGTTCAACGCCGACTCGATCGCCCACTCGATCTTTGAAATCGCATGTTTAATCGTCAAATAGCGGAAGTAACTGTCATGCAATTCACAGGTCACTCTCTTCCGGTGCATCAGTCTATGAGTGTACCATGGGATTTTTTTTAGCTCGTCCCATTTCATCAGCCAATTTCCGCCCACGCAATTTCCTCTCATAACTGCCATTAGAATGTGTCACCTCTTTCCGGTGCATCACCTTGGAATGGCATTTTTGGCCGGGTCGAAGGTCAAAATATAACATTCGGACTATTATCTAGATCTTAATTTTATGCTCACAATGTTTATGCCAATAATCCCTTCAACCAAAACGTTTTGAGTATAACAAGGAAGTTAAAGACAATCGTCCGAATATTCTGAGTGTTATAAATTATCAGGCTTTGATTTAAAAAAATTAGGCAAGTTATAATAAATCATTTGTTCTCATACAGTTTAAGAGTTTCAAGAATTTCTGTAGAAGACCGAATTTTCTATACGTTTCTGTGGTATTTTTTCCAAGTCTGAAACAGAATGTCGATCTTCTAAAGTGTCCTTAAGTCCAGATTGCATTTTTGAAATTCACCAGATTGACAGTCAGGCTTTAGTAGGGTGTATTCCAATTCCTGCTGAAGCTGTTCATTTGATCCTGCAATCATAAAAATTGGTTTGTCATCTCATAAGATGTATAGCAATAACGCACGGAATTTTCAAGAGTCTACGTCAATTATAAATGCCTGTACAATATATATATATATATATATATATATATATATATATATACGTGGGGCCTTCAATAAGTTTCCAGACTTTTTTTTTGTTGTACAGGTATATATATATATATTAGCAAGTACTGTTAAAGACCTTGGAATATTTTATTTGAAAGATCATTAAATGAAGGTATTCAAGTCACATTATTTTGCTTATATCTGAGTCGACTTGGTGATGAATGTATACCATACTAGCCCAAGAATTTTCGACCATTTTACTGGTCGTCCTTAGGTGTTATGTAAGGTTGTTGCTGAGAGTTTTATTTGTAATTATTTGAACTATTTTTATATGATATCGTCTCATTCTGTTTAAAAAGGTGGTATGGTTAATACCAGTGATGAATGCTATTAGATTTATTGTGTTTTTTTTATTTATTTGTTATGTTTATTGCATCGAGGATTTGTAAGAGGTTTTTATACTTATTTTTATATATCATCTTTGTATTGTTAATTAAGATCTTTCTTAAGTCTGGGGATTTGAGTTTGTCAGTGTCTTTGTTATACTTTGTCATCAGATTCTATTTTATGTCATTTATGTCAAAGAAGTAGCATGTAAGGCGACATGAGAGTGTGGTTGTTGTATGACTAATGTAGGTATTATCTGATGTCTAAATTTCTGAGATGAAGCTTGGTGATTTTTATCATTAAGGGTTGTCGGACTATTGTCTTCATCTCTATTGTTATTTACACGACGTTTCGGCTGATATGACCTCCGGCCTTCTTCAGGTGTTTGTCGAACTCGGGACCTTCACGGAACTTCGAACTACGTATTTTATTTAATCCACAGCGGTCGCCTGTTCTGATTCAGTTAGCCATAACCGGGTAAAAGTGTTAAGTATTCCTGTAATTTTACTCGCCTGCAGTCAGGACTGAACCTGTAACCTCCAGATGATTGTCTCTTTAGTAGCTTAGTGAACCAACGCCTATAAACGTTACACCATGTGTCCTGCTGGACAATTCAGTGGGAATTTTTAGGACTTATAAACTTAATGTTCTTACTTGACTAGAATTACTAATATTATGTATGATTTTTATCTGTGCTCATATTCAGATTTTTTTTTCATATCGGCCGAAACTTTGTGGAAATAACAATAAAGATGAAAACAATAGTCCAAAAACCCTTACTGATAAAAATATAGGTATTATCTGTTTAAAAAACAACACTCCAATAAATATAAATAAAGTTCCCAGCAACAAACAACCTGAGGATAACGATCGAAATGGTTGAAAGCGCTGGGGCTAGTATGAGACACTTTGTTCACCACCTTGAGCCAGACATAAGTAAAACAATAATGGAATGCAAATGTCTACATTTAAAGATCTTAAAAATAAAATACTCCAAGTTCATTAGCTGAACATGCTTAGATAACGACTTGCTGCCAAAGGACACACACACACACACACACATATATATATATATATATATATAGGACACAGTGGCCAGAACTCAAAACTTTGGCGACGCTGTTTAGATTTCACAAAGAGCTAATTCTATTGGTATATGTTTACATGTAACTTGTATCTTTGGGTAAGTAATAGGGCAGACTCGCCTCTTTACTCTTAGCATAAAACCTGTGTAAGAGAAGAAAAATTCTGAATTCAACTCAGAGAGACTTTATGAATAGACCTTGCGTCATATCCTGCTTGAGCAGATGGCTTTGTATATATATATATATATATATATATATATATAGTTTTATTACTCGGAATTTTTTTAGAATTTTCACAGCCTACGACATAACAGAAGCGTATTTTTTCTTTTTTGTCAACACAATGCTTTGATGTCATTGGGAGATGAATGATAAATATAGCTTTGACGAGAAAAATAAACTATAGTTTTATTTCATGTGCACAAGAAAGAGTTCAACGAGCTCGATTCAACGACATGATGGTTTTAAACTAGCAGGAAAACATTCTGAGTAAAAGAATATATACCACCCGATGGTGTTGCGGAGTCAGATACTTTGTATATATATATATATATATATATATATAAATCTATGTATCAATGTATGTTTGGTATCAAATGTGATTATATATATATATATATATATATATATATATATGTATATATTTGACACCAAACGTGAATATCTTATCAGGATGTTTTTTTTCAAAATTGTTTGGTTCGTTATCAATAATAATAATAATATATATATATATATATATATATATGGGGGCTGGTGTTTGTAAGAGAGAGAGAGATAGTTTGCTGTGAAAAATAAACTATAAACTCATGAAAATGTGAGCAACATTTCAGGTTAAATCTTTTATAAAGCGTATTAAATACAGTAACCGCATACAAATATCCCATTTTCAATACTGGCTGAGCAGTATGCATAGAAATGTCTGACATTGTCGTGGCCAAAGACAGTATAACTATCAAAGTCAAAAGGTAAAATCATGCTGATCCCCTGCTGTTATGTGTGGGGCATTGTTCATTGTGAGTTCTTGCCACAGGAGTAGACGATCAATCAGTAAGTTCACAAAGAGAGCCTGCAGCGTCGTCTTCGCTCAGAGCAGAGGAATAGGTTGTGGCAGTACAAATCATGGCTGCTTCGCAACAACTGTACACCTTTCCGGCTGCCTCTGGCCAAGATAAACCTCCCCTTACTGGAACAACCTTCCTATTCACCTAATTTTCTTTCATGTTACATTTTTTTTCCACAATTCATTTACGGGGATCATCAAGGTTAGATGTTTTGAAGGTGTGGAGACAATTAACAGAGCTCTAACGAGATACCGAATGAACATCGATGAAGCATTCTTCCTGCAGTCCATAGAAGCATGCCAGAAAATGATGGGAAAATTCATTCGACTTGAGAAAGATTAATTTGAAAAGGAAATCATTCAATTTATTGTTTAGAAGTGAAATCACTTGTCAAATCAGTCTTGTTTATGGCTGCCGCTCGCATAATGCAAAAGCTCTTTGAACGAATTGAGCCCTCTGGTATCCATTAAGGTATAAAATGTAAACAAACGAACGCTACTACTTAATACCTTATAATTCCCTAGCTGACGTGGTACGCTAGTTGGCTGAGTGGTATGATACTAAGTGTAACGTAAAGTTGGGCGGGTTTCGATCCCAGCTTCATGCGTCGTACGTGTCTAGCCTCACTGAAGAGTTGGGATACAACGAAACAGTCTGTCTGTGGATGACTATATATATATATATATATTCAGTGTTCATGATTAACAATGGTCTTGACACTAGCAGCTGTTTTGCGCAATTTTTGATTTCATTTATCAATAGAAATAAAGAATCATTGTAAAAAACATGATGTGACTACCTCTTTTATTTACTGACTAAAATGCGGTTAACTTTAAAAAGTCTTGAGAGTTCAGTCATGATGCCAGTAAATATGGAAACCACATTACACAAGGACTAGACTATTTCCCCATGAATGTGGGAGTAAAATCTTAAAACAGAAAATGCAATTTTACTCGTACATATATATTATTACATGAAAACGTACTATCTGAAAGGGGTTAAAAGGGGAAAAGGCTTATTTATTAGTATATAGTGCATAGATTTGAGGTTTACCGTTCACTGACGGGGGGTTACACAACGTATCTACAGGTTAAATAATAGTGGCGAAAAAGATCAGGGATTTTTATGAAATGTCATGTGACCAACTACAGCATCCCTAGAATACATGTTCATTTGTTGTATAGCCATGACCATGACCAACTATACAAACACATATTACATATACATCTACATATAAATCTACATATACAAACACATATTACATATACATCTACATATACATCTACATATACAAACACATATTACATATACATCTACATATACATCTTACATATACAAACACATATTACATATACATCTACATATACATCTACATATACAAACACATCTTACATATACATCTACATGTACAAACACATATTACATATACATCTACATATACAAACACATATTACATATACATCTACATATACATCTTACATATACAAACACATATTACATATACATCTACATATACAAACACATATTACATATACATCTACATATACAAACACATATTACATATACATCTACATATACAAACACATATTACATATACATCTACATATACATATTACATATACATATACATATTACATATACATCTACATATACAAACACATATTACATATACATCTACATATACAAACACATATTACATATACATCTACATATACAAACACATATTACATATACATCTACATATACATAACACATATTACATATACATCTACATATACATCTTACATATACAAACACATATTACATATACTTCTACATATACATCTACATATACAAACACATATTACATATACATCTTACATATACAAACACATATTACATATACATCTACATATACATCTTACATATACAAACACATATTACATATACATCTACATATACATCTTACATATACAAACACATATTACATATACATCTACATATACAAACACATAGTACATATACATCTACATATGCAAACACATATTACATATACATCTACATATACATCTTACATATACAAACACATATTACATATACATCTTACATATACAAACACATATTACATATACTTCTACATATACATCTACATATACAAACACATATTACATATACATCTTACATATACAAACACATATTACATATACATCTACATATACATCTTACATATACAAACACATATTACATATACATCTACATATACAAACACATAGTACATATACATCTACATATGCAAACACACATTACATATACATCTACATATACATCTACATATACAAACACATATTACATATACATCTTACATATACAAACACATATTACATATACATCTACATATACATCTTACATATACAAACACATATTACATATACATCTACATATACAAACACATAGTACATATACATCTACATATGCAAACACATATTACATATACATCTACATATACATCTTACATATACAAACACATATTATATATACATCTACATATACAAACACATAGTACATATACATCTACATATGCAAACACATATTACATATACATCTACATATACATCTTACATATACAAACACATATTACATATACATCTACATATACATCTTACATATACAAACACATATTACATATACATCTACATATACAAACACATAGTACATATACATCTACATATGCAAACACACATTACATATACATCTACATATACATCTACATATACAAACACATATTACATATACATCTTACATATACAAACACATATTACATATACATCTACATATACATCTTACATATACAAACACATATTACATATACATCTACATATGCAAACACATATTACATATACATCTACATATACATCTTACATATACAAACACATATTACATATACATCTACATATACAAACACATAGTACATATACATCTACATATACATCTTACATATGCAAACACATGTTACATATACATCTACATATACAAACACATATTACATAGACATCTACATATGCAAACACATATTACATATACATCTACATATACATCTACATATACAAACACATATTACATATACATCTACATATGCAAACACATATTACATATACATCTACATATACATCTTACATATGCAAACACATATTACATATACATCTTACATATACATCTTACATATGCAAACACATATTACATATACATCTACATATACATCTTACATATACAAACACATATTACATATACATCTACATATACAAACACATATTACATATACATCTATATATACAAACACATATTACATATACATCTACATATACAAACACATCTTACATATTCATCTTACATATACAAACACATCTAACATATTCATCTTACATATACAAACACATATTACATATACATCTACATATACATCTTACATATACAAACACATATTACATATACATCTACATATACATCTTACACATACAAACACATATTACATATACATCTACATATACATCTTACATATACAAAAACATGTTACATATACATCTATATATACATCTACATATCCATCTTACATATACATCTGCATATGCATGCAGAACACAACGACAAAAGGAAGACGACAAGCGACACAGTTCTTTAGAAAAATATACCTCTCACTTAATTTGAAAGGTTGTATGTAAGAGGGAGTTGGAGACCGAACAGAACTGCAACATATTGATTCCTACTCTATTGGCTAAAACCGCGTTTCTTTCCCGTTCTCCTGGGCTGTTCAACCGGGGCTCTACCGCATCTCCAACTCGTCTGATCCCCAACTGCTCAGTCGGGGGCCTGAGGGCTTCCCCTGCTGGGCGCTGGCTTTCTCTACCGCACCAACTCCAACTGGTCTGGTCTCCAAACTAACTGACTACCTGTCTTCTCCAGTCTCCAACGCTCTAATACTATTCCTATCAGAAGCTGCTCTTCACCTTCTGGTCTGCCCTGGTATTAGTAGCTGCTGCTATATATGGCAGATGGACTAGTTCATTTGTGTGGAAAAAGGTCGGTGATACCCAAAACAATGTTTTATTTTCTTTATTACGGTCATGAATACCTGAAAATATTTCGGAGTATATTGGTAATATTATACAGATCCGAGGTGTAAAAAGATCTTGGGACTATCTGCATTAGAAATCTCATTATATTATTACCACGAGGATACCACTTATAGAGGCAACCTGCGTCTAGCGGGTGTGTGTGATGAAGTAATATTAGCTTGTTTCCCAGAGGCCTTTACCCCAGGTAGTTCCTAGCTGGGGTAAGTTTATTACTCATACCAATTGGATTAAGCATTTTTTATAGTCCCACATAAGTTTTGATTCGTGCTTGTCCATGCCAAAATTGACTCCATGTCAAATCTAATTCGATAGGAAGTTGAATAAATAAATACTTATATATATATATATATATATTCCAACATGTGTACATAGTAAATGAGTTGGCCGAACGTTGCCGTGGGCGACGAGAAGACTCCTTTTTCAATAGCTGCAATAGCGAGGTCTAGAGGAGGGTGTTACTTCTTTCCCTTGATTGCTCCACTTACCCTTGATCTGTACCTTACATTGCTGAGTGCCAAGCAAGGAGGCATCATGTACCTTTTTTGGTATGACTTAACCTGGATTAAACCCTGGTCACACGGACCATATATATATATATATATATATATATATGTATATATTTGAGTAAGGTATGAGGTTTAATCAGACAGATATGCTGTATAAAGAAAACGGAAAAAATACATAAAAACGTGTATAAATTTTATATATCATGACGTAATCTTTTTCGAATACTTTTCTGTATTCGTTCAAACCGTTATTTTCAATTCATAATTCTCCCCCTGAAGATGACCCAAAACATTTTCAACCTGAAATTTTCGTAATTTCATATCTTAAAAAAACCTTTCGAAACGCGTCGGTGGATGTAAATTTATGTATAGTAATAAATATTTCTTTCATCCATTCATATGTATTTTTCTTTCCGTTTTCTTAATACATATACAAATATATGAGGTGCATACGATAAGTTTCCAGACTTGTTATACCGTTCCAACAACTTCTGTAAGACCCCATGGAAGTCCTCTTTTTTGAGCGTGTCAATGACCTTCGTCACAGCCTCTTTCATCTCCTCAATTTTCTCATAACGACAGCCTCTCAGCTTAGGGAATAACCAAAAGTCACAGGGAGCAAAGTCTGGACTATAGGAACGGTGAAGAACTGTCTTGATGCCCATCTTGTTCAAATAGTCTGTGACAATGATGAGTTGTGGACTGGTGTATTGTACTGGTGGAAATGCCACTGACCCGATTTGAAGAGTGCTGACCTCTTCCGACGGAATCACGTCCTGAACTCCCTTAAAACCTCAACATAGTAACGCTAACCCTTGCACTTTGGCCAATCAACTCTGGTGTATTGACTTCCTTACTCC
>OY757943.1:46788507-46983507 GCA_963585895.1 Sepioteuthis lessoniana | reverse complement strand
AGCCAGAAGAGAATTTTGAACCACGTAATTTATTCAATGCACGTGGATCATTTGCTCTGATTCCGTTAACCATAACAGACTATAAGTGCTAAGTTGTTCTGTATTGTTAATCGTCTGTAATCAGAAACCTGCAACCTACAGATGGTTGTAACTAAGGAGCTTCGGACACCAAGGCCTATAACCCGTACGCCATGTGTCCTGCTGGACAGTTCAGAGTGAACATATTGGGACTCATAAACTTAATGTTTTGACATCATCATGAATTACTCCTATTATATAGGAATTCTTTTGACCTGAGGTCATATTATGATCTTTTTAACCTATTCTTTTGATAATTGGTTCCCATATTGTATTCATCTCTATAATTGGTCTATTCAAAATAACACAATCAGAGGAAGAGACCCCCTGTAGATTAAATAATGGACCTGGTTCGAAGTTCTGTGTAAGCACCTGAGTACAAGAAACACCTGAAGAAAGCCGGAGAATACATTGCTTGAAATCTTGTGATTATATCAATAAAGTTGAAGACCATAGTCCAAAAACAATGATTGATATATATATATATATATATATATATATATATATATATATATATATATATTTACTAACCTACTATCTACCAGCATTCACGGTTAACAGGAAAAAAGAAAATCCCGCCATGAACAAGAGATAAAAATATCTCGAATCACCGCCCAGGGGAAAAAAGAAAAAATATCATTGGCCAAAAATAAAAAGAAAAGAAAAGGCCAATTCCGTCACACCAGTAGAAAAAAATCAAGAGATATGCAGTTAGTTGTTCAAAAGAAAAGTAAAACCCACCGTATAACGCTGCAATGCTACAATTACAAGAGTGCTCAACACGAGTGGAGCCAATTACAAAATTAACTTAAATCGCGAGTCGGAATTCTCCCCTCCCTCGCGAGACTCCCTGATGATCCGTTGATGTGAAACTTTAGTAGGAGACTTTCGACTCGCGATTTAAGTTAATTATATATATATATATATGCTTCAACCATGGCCTCCAGACAACTTTGTAATGTTCGGCAAATAATTATGACTGTCTCATGGTCTGAATTTATAAATGTAGCAATTAACTTATCCTTTAGTTTATATTCCCTGATCCACGGAGTTTTGTTGGCCTCCTGCTCAAATGCATCCTCACGTATTTAACAATGAAATTTATATCTAGGTATTTAGTTACCCTAATATTATGAGTGATGTGGTCACAGAAATATTCTCACAGAGAAAACTATATGCTTCAGCTTTGCTAGCAAAGAGAACTGTCCTTTTACTAGACATAAGGTGTTCTTGCAGTGATCCTCTCAGTGAAGGACAGTGTTAACTTCTCCAGGCCCTCGATGTAGGCCTCCGGTTGCGTCTGAGGCTATGTAAGAAAACCAATGCATGCAAAACATCTCTTCACTTGTGATGAACTCAAACACTTATATAAACAGGGTTTATCTATTCGTCTATCGGAATACGAATCTGTCCTAAGATAGAAAAAAAACAATATTTATATTTCAGCTTCTCTTAGATGATAAACAGTCCAGCATTGCGTTTTCTAAAGACGGTGCTCAAGCCAAGTCGGCTGTGGCTGTATAATACACCGACTGTATCCCTGCAGAAGGAGCAAGACCTCCACCTAACGAGTGTCCTGGATATGACACAAAACAATCTAAGCCCAGTTAGCCATGACTGTAGAATATGGATATGTATGAAAGGATTTGGCATGGAATAACCAATGATGATTTACATGCGATGAAACTCAACCAAACCAAATCATATATATATATATATATATATACGTATAAAGAGGATTTGGCATTACATATACGACAGTGGTTTATATGCCATAGAATCCAACCGAAATAAGCCATATATGTATAATATATAAGTATAAAAAGTATTTGACATAAAATAATCCCTAATGGTTGACATGCCTTGAAACCCAAACAAACAAAATCACATATATTTGATGTATATTTATAAAGAGGATTTGACATTAAAGAACCTCCTATAAAACCCAACCCAACCAAACCAAATCTTATATTTAATATATATGTATAAAGGAGATTTGATATTAAATAGCCCACAATGGTTGATATGCAATAAAGCACAACCAAACCAAATCAATATCTTTAATGTTTATGAATAAAGAGGATTTGGCATTAAATACAAGGTTTGGTATTCCATAAAACCAAACCAAATCATATATATTTAATATAAATGTATGAAGAGGATTTGGCATTGAATAACCTATAATGGTTGACATGCTATGAAACAAAACAAAACCAAATATATACTTGATATATATAAATAAAGACGATTTGGCATTAAATAACCAACAATGTTTATATGCCTTAAAACTCAAACGAAATACATCATATATTCTTTAATGTATAAGTATAAAAAGGAATTGGCATTAAATAATCCACAATGGTTGATATGCCTTGAAACCCAACCTAATCAAATCATATATATCTGATATATATGTATAAAAAGGATTTTGAATTAAATAACCTACAATGGTTGATACACCATATAACCAAACTAAACCAAATCATATATATGTAATATATATGTATAAATATGATTTGCCATCACATATCCTACAATGTTGATATGTCCTGCAACCAGACCAAATCATACATTTTAATATATATGTATAAAAGGGATATAGAATTAAATAACCTACAAATATTGTTATGACTTAAAACCTAACCAAACCAATCAAACGAAACAGTCACCAACTAATTCAAGTTTATTTCCCAGAAAGCTCTAAAACAAATGAATTATTTAAAATGACAATAGCAGATACATCAACGTATAAATCTGTTATGTATAAATGTGCTTAAAATTGGTCAATCTAATAAATCTAAATAAATGTTTTATTTCATACCCGCTTGTTTGATGGTGTCCGCTTCTAGTTATCAGGATTATTTACCATTGAGAATTTTTCACGTCAGCGTTTGTTAATGGTTCCATACATGAACCTGAGTGACAGCAAATCTCCTAAAATCTGCAGGACTCTTCTTAGTATTCTAGCCGATCTTAAAAATGTTGATGTTAGACGTTCTCTATTCGTACAATTATTTCCTGTTTTCAATTGGTATCATCTTAACTTTCATGTACTAAATTTTTTGTTCGTTCTCTAAGTCTTGATACTGATGTTGCTTTTTGCTTTACTTCAGTTTTTCCCTGTGGTCAGCAGGGACGGCAAAGTCAACACTTTTTTGTTTTTGACTATTGGTCGTCTGACCGAGATTAGATGATCCGTTTGTATTCAAAGATCAAAAGAATTTTGTGCGTTTCATTTCCTCGGACCGATTTTAGGTTGTGCTTGTAGCATTTGTTCATATGGTCAAATTTGAACTTATTGCTCAATTCCCTGTGGATCACATTCCCCAGCCAGCCGTGTCTAGTTTTATACTCTCTTTGCACTAATTTATTATATTCGCTCTTTATCTGATCGTTTCGTTTCAGTCACCATATAATCTAGATCTGCTAATTTTGTTGCATCTCTTTTATTCTTGCTTTGGCATAGATAGTCCTTAAAGCGTTGTTTTGTGCTGCTATCTGTTGGGTATCACCCACCTTTTTCTACACAATGAACTAGTCCATCTGCTATATATAGCAGTGGCTACTAATACCAGGGCAGACTAGACGGTGAAGAGCAGCTTCTTATGGGAATAGTATTATAGCGTTGGAGACTGGAGATCGCACTAGATCACCTTACTTGCTACCGTAATAACGGAAGTCAATACTATCGTTGCTCTATATTTTTTTCTGTATTCACTAATCTTATGTTCTTGTCTACTAATAGTCTCTCTATTGTATGTATTTTTCCCTGAGAATATATCTCTATTTCCTCTCATATCATGGTTTGTCCTTTATTTAATATTATAAGCGTTCACTAATCCTGTGTTCTTGTCTACTAATAGTCTCTCTATTGTATATGCTTTATCCTGAGAATATATCTATATTTCCTCTCATATCGTGGTTTGTCCTTAGCCAATACTATCGTTGGACTATATCTTTATTCTGTATTCACTAATCTTACGTTCTTGTCTACTAATAGTCTCTCTATTGTATATACTTTTTCCTGAGAATATATCTCTATTTCCTCTCATAACGTGGTTTGTCCTTTATTTAATATTATAAGCGTTCACTAATCCTGTGTTCTTGTCTACTAATAGTCTCTCTATTGTATATACTTTTTCCTGAGAATATATCTATATTCCTCTCATATCGTGGTTTGTCCTTTATTTAATATTATAAGCGTTCACTAATCCTGTGTTCTTGTCTACTAATAGTCTCTCTATTGTATATACTTTATCCTGAGAATATATCTCTATTTCCTCTCATATCGTGGTTTGTCCTTAGCCAATACTATCGTTGGACTATAACTTTATTCTGTATTCCCTAATCCTATGTTCTTGTCTACTAATAGTCTCTCTATTGTATATACTTTTTCCTGAGAATTTATCTCTATTTCCTCTCATAACGTGGTTTGTCCTTTATTTAATATTATAAGCGTTCACTAATCCTGTGTTCTTGTCTACTAATAGTCTCTCTATTGTATATACTTTTTCCTGAGAATATATCTATATTCCTCTCATATCGTGGTTTGTCCTTTATTTAATATTATAAGCGTTCACTAATCCTGTGTTCTTGTCTACTAATAGTCTCTCTATTGTATATACTTTTTTCCTGAGAATATATCTCTATTTCCTCTCGTAACGTGGTTTGTCCTTTATTTAATATTATAAGCGTTCACTAATCCTATGTTCTTGTCTACTAATAGTCTCTCTATTGTATATACTTTTTCCTGAGAATATATCTATATTTCCTCTCATATCGTGGTTTGTCCTTTATTCAATATTACAAGCGTTCTCAAACCAGAACGCATCACTATCAGAAGAGATTCAGTTTAACTCTTTAGCTTTCTCCCTCTTAGCCATATCCAAGTTTTATCGCAACAGATTTTGCCCGTTTGTTGCTTGAAATGACAATACAGTTGTTTTTCCCTATTTTTGTTTTCTGGTTTAAATTATTAACTTATTAGAGTTTTTCAGTAAAGTTGGCAACCGTAGTCGCGGGTGACTGAAAGGCTCCCTTTTCGATAGCTGCTACATCAAGGTGTAGGGTAGGGCGCTACTTCTTTCACTGGATTGCTCCACTTTACCCTTGATCTTTACCTTAGAATGCTGAGTGCTAAGCAAGGTAACATCAAGTACCATTTTTCGAGTCTTTGGTATGACTTGACCTAGAGATTGAACCCAGGTCTCCCGTGCCATTAGCGAACACTCTAACCAGTATGCCAATGTCCGGTAGTGGGTAGAGTGTTCGCCTATGGTCCGGGAGTCATGGGTTCAATCCCAGGTCGAGTCATACCAAACAATTTAAAAATGGTACTTGATGCTTCATTGCTTAACACTCAGCAATATGAGGTACGTATCAAGGGTAAAGTGGAGCAATCCAGGGAAAGGAGTAACGCCCTCCCCTACACATCGGTGAAGTAGTTATCGAAAAGGGAGCATTCTGGTCGCCCTTGACTAAAGGGTGACAACTTTTACTTAGAATTTTGCACATCAGCCGTAGCTGATGGTCTTTCACTGGAGTTTGAGTGACAGCAAGTTTCCTCAAGTCTCCAGAACTCTTCTCAGTATTCTAGCTGTTCACATTAATGCTGTAGTTTGAATGGTATCCACTGTCCGCCAACTTCCAATCCCTCCAGTCCCTTTAATAATCCTTTAGTTACAGTAACATAGGTAACAATTACAATTGGTTTAATTGTCACTTTCATGTTTCATAGTTTTTTTCTGTTCCCTAGCAAGGTTGAGGTACTTTTCCTTCTTTTCGCATTCTTTCAGTATTATTCTGTTATCATCCGGACAGCAAAGTCAAAAATTTTGCAATTTCTCTTTTTTCTTGTTGATTATTATTAGGTCTGGTCTTCTGGCTGATAGTAGAGGATCCGTCTGTATGCCAAAGTCCCATAGGAGTTTATGTGTGTGTATTATTGTTACTATTATTCTAACGATTAATCATGCGAAAATTAGAATTGATAATACGCAGGACAGCAGCTTGTAATTATCTGATATGGGAAGATGATCTACTGAGAATAATGCACACACTGACAAATTTGAAATTTTAACGCACTGACAAATTTGAAATTTTAACAGACTGACAAATGTCATATGAGTAAACCGGAACCCGTTCGACAATATAAGATGCATAAAACCGTCGGGGGGTTTTAGATAGAAATTGATTATTAAATTCTGACCAGAAGGTTTGCCCTACACTTAATCAAAGAAATGAAAGAAAATAACCTACCCTCAAGTAGATTTTATCGGTTCAGCTAACCACAGACTGAATGAGAAAGAAGGAGAAAAGCTAGGAAAATATCTACACCTTGCCAGAGGGTTGAAAATGTATTTGAACATAAAGATGACAGTGATAGCAATAGTATTCGAAACCCTTAGAACGGTCCCCAAAGAGACTCACACAACTAGAAGTGAGAGGAAATATCATGATCAGCTAGACCACAGCATTGTTTAAATCAACTAGAATATTTACAAGATTCCAGGGAAGTGGAGTAAACATATATATATATATATATATATATATATACCGTTGACATTATGTATAGAGTGTTCACCAGTGGTTCAGAATGTGGGGTTCAATCCCAGGCCGAGTCCTACTAATGACTCAAAAAAATGGTACCTGATGCCCGTTGCATTATAAGGTACGGATCAAGGGTAATTGAAACCATCCATTAAAAGGAGTAGTGCCCGCTCCAACACTGCAATGTTGTAGCAACTGTGAAGAGATCCTTCGATTCAACTACAGTAATGTAATCGGACCATAGCTATAATGGTTAAAATGTTCGCTCATGGTCCGGGAGACCGGGATTCAATCCTAGGTCAAGTCGTACCAAAGACTCAAAAATGGTTCTACACGCCTCCTGGCTTAATACTCAGCATTTAAAGGTATGGACCATGTGTAAGTGCAGCAGTGCAGGGAAAGGAATGGCGCCTTCCTTTGCACCTTAGTGTAGTAGCTATTGAAAATGAAACAATCTGGTTGTCCCCGACTACAGTTGGCTTACTTACAAACTTGTATATATATATATATATATATGTGTGTGTGTGTGTGTGTGTGTGTGTGTCTGTGAGTAAATGTTTGTGTAGAAAATTTGCAAGAAGTAAAATAATGATTTGAGTATTGTTCTATTTTTCACAATTCTCCTTTTCTGTTTCCTTCTCTCTCTCTCTCTCTCTCTCACACACACACACACATGCAAACACACACACACACACACACATACACGTACACACATGCATATGCACAAAAATACTCTCTTTTTCTTACTTTTTTGTTTCTACTTGTTTCGTCCATTTACATTTTTTGTCAGTTAATCCGCCATTTTCACACATGTACACATTTCTTTTATGCAGACATACTTTCACTTTCACTTTGACTTAACGATAAAATCTGGTCGCAATACAATTTCCAGCCCAATCTGCCTAAAATGAGAGACGGGAGCAAACACCATTGAATAAAAGGTTATTCACATTTTATTATTTATTATTAATTATTAATTATTTGTTAGTATTACATTTTAATAATGAATGAGAGTAACAGAAGTAAACATATAATCAGTGGAATTTTTATTATTACTATTGTTCCATGGTTTTTTTTCTTGCTTTTGTAAACTACTGTAGATGTAATCATTATTATCTGCACCAGAATTATTGTCGTAGTTTGATTAAAACACACACACACACACACACACACACACACACACACACACACACACACACACACACACATATATATATATAATAAATAGGTAAATAAAAAAGCGGAAATTCAATAAAACGAGGAGTTAACTCTTCAACTCTCTCCCTCTCCCTACTCCCCGTGTTTATTCTGTTTTATTTATCCATTAGATCTGAAGAAGTCCTGTTATATTTTTCTTCGTGTTTTTGGTTTACACCAGAAACGAAAAACAGTATGGAAATAAATTTATAATCCTAAAATAACCGGTCTTTGGTTTTTTTCTTTAAAGAATATATATATATATATATATATATATATATATAATGTAGTATTGCCTACAAAGTCAGACCAATCTACCGGGTTTCACTAACTCGATAATCAAGAAGATTCTGTTTATCCAGTATGTGAAACGTAGGTAGATTGTTCTGACTTTGTCGTCTTTCCTATTTTAAATTTCCTGTATTTAGTGTATCGTGCACTTTTTTATGTTTAGCTTAGTTGATTCTAACTCTTTTTTTATCTTTTGGCCTGACATCGCAGCACTATTTGATTATTTTCAAATAGTACGTGTGACTATAGTCCTTTCATTTTTTTTATGGATTTTTTCCCCAAATATCTTTTAGCAAATTTTGTCCTCTGGGTTATTTTACACGCTATCAAAATCGTATAGTAGAGGTGCCCGTGGTGTAATGGTTATCGTCGCAGGAAATGGACACGGCGACACGAGTTCAATTCCTGGACGAGACTGATTGCATTTCACATGGCACTAATACCCTTGGGAAAGGTATGAATCCAATTCTTCTCCCTCCAACTATGGGTAAATAGTAGAGCAGACTAGGTTATTCGGCCTTGGTGAGGGAACTTGTCTAGGAGAAGGAAAAACTCAGAATTCAAACCTGTTAAACTCCGCTTAAAAAATTGACCTTGTGTCATATCCTGCCCGAGCGGAGGGGTTGGGTAAATATGATCATAATCGTATAGTTTAATTATTTATATCTCAGTACACACACACTCACACACTTATATATATATATATATATATATATATATATATATATATATATATATATATATATATATAAGGGGGTGTCAGTAAATACTTGTGTTGAAAATTCGATAGAAATAGAATAAACGAAGTATAGTTCTATTTTTCACATATTGAGCTGTTTGCATATATTTATTAAAAAAAAATAAACACCCACAAACACACGCGCGCACACACACACACACATGTATATATATATATATATATATATATATATATATATATATATATATATATATATATATATAGGTATTTTTGGTCCAGTTAAACCAGAGTTGGGAGTAATTCCATTAGGACAAGAAGTTATCAAGCATGAATATTTAAAATTTTCCTGGTAAAGAGCTCAATGTACCAATAATACAGAGCAATAAATTCTTTAAGAAAAACAACGAAACCGGTCACATAGGATTATAAATTCATTTCAATCCTGTTACGCATTTTTGAAATTTCAAAAAATACGAAAAAAGTAACAGGACTTCTTCAGATCTTTTTGATAAAAAAACTAGAATAGACACGTGATAGTGGGAGGGGATAATGGGAGGTGATCAAAGAGGGGTGAGGAGTTACCTCTTCACTAAGCCCACTTCCGTTTTAAATTTAAATTTCGGTTAGCAATGTAGTAAAAATTGTTTTTTTAAAAAAACTTTTCTTTAATTAGTAATTTTTAAAAATTTATATTTAGACCTAATTTACAGATTTTTTATTGAATTAGATTTAAACTCTAAATAATAACTTCACGTAAAGATACCGTATTAGATATATTAAAACTAAAACAAAAACAAATATTTAATTTATTTGCTATATTTTTTAACATATATATATATCTATATATCATAAATGATTACTCATTTTTTGTTCTGCTAGTGACTAAAACTTTCCGGTGATTTTTAAAAGAATCCTACGCTCTTGATATTAGAAATGAGAATTTTAGATAAACCTGGACACAATATATCATGTCGACAAAATACCATGTTAGAAAATAAGCCAATGCCAATGCATCTAATATGAATCAGCTAAAAAGCTACAATCCCAACATCTCTTTTGAGAGCTGCAGTCAAAAGATTTTATAAAAAAAATAATTCATGAGAAAATATCATACAATATTGTAAAATGAAAACTAATATCCTTTTTCAAGTAGACGTGTAATATGGATTATATATATATATATATATATGCATATATATATATATATATATATATATATATATATATATATATATATATATATATGTATAACTCTGAATGTTGAAATATAATGTGACATGTGCTGTGAATTTACGAGCTAAGGCCTCATGTTAATGTATGCACCCACTTCCCTTAAACACACACACACACACACATATATATATATATATATATATGCTCAGAAGTCCTTGTACACTGATATTGTATATATATACCGGCCTATTAGTCAAGTGGGTAGAATGTTCGGCAATGGCCCGGGAGACCGGGTTTCAATCCCATTTTGAGTCATATCAAAAACTCAAAAAATGGTACTTGATACCTCCTTGCTTATCACTGCACATTTTAATGAACGCAAAAATGGACTAATCCAGGTTGAGGAGTTGCGCCCTTCCCCTACACCTGCATGTAGTAGCTATTGAAACGGGAGCCTTCGGATAACCTTCGACTATCGTCGGTAATTTTTATATATATATATTTATGTGTGTGTGTGTGTGTGTGTGTGTGTGTGTGTGTGTGTGTGTGTGTGTGTGATGGTATTGGTGCTTGTGTGTCTCTGTGTATATATATATATATATAAAGTACGATCAAATATATAGGGTAGCACATTTTATGTTATACAAACCAACTGCTACTCGTATATATATATATATATATATATACATATATATATATACACAGCCACAAGAAAACACGGTGCCACATTTGTCCGCACAGTACCTGATATACAATCTCTTATACAAAACAATATTGACAAATGAATACTACAATTTATAAAAACAACGTATATATAGCAGCCAGTCAAAAGCATGAAAAGCAAGATATAATTATGATAAAATTCCATTTAGTATTAGCGAAAAAATGTCAAGCACATTATCACGATTTCGATGGAAATGAAAAAAAGAGAATGAAACAATTATTAACTTTATGATCGTTTCAAGAGCACACGCATCTTGTGTCTACAACAATATTATGCTTAAAAAGAAAATTAACAATTAGGCGTCCATAAATATTAGTATAAAATAATCAATAAAAAACTGAATTAATATCTAAATGTAGGCGTCAAAACAATTTCTTATAGTAATACTCACAAAACAAGAATTTTAGATACTAAAAAGTAAAGTTAACAGAATTTCAAAAAAATATAAACGGTATTAAAACAAACAAAATATAATTAAATATATTAGATGATACATTAGTTCAATTAGCGGTATAAATTCAAAATTGCATTGTGAGGCACGCTCGTCGAATTTAGTTAACGTAGTATGAAGTAGAATCTGTGATCCGCGTTCAAATTCAGAACAAGGATTTTAGCATTTAATTTCGTGCTAATAATAGTGGGAAAGATTCGAATCCGCCTCTTTTCTCTCAGTTTTGTGTAAAATAGTTGACTTGCAAAACCATACGAGGAAGGAATGGCACTTTCTTTTTATAAAAATATACCTCTCTTCATTTCTCTAGAAAGAGATCGAATTTTCTGTATTATGAGAGAAACAGACGGAGACGGATGGAGACGAAGATAGATGGCCATATTAACCAATAACTTCCTATTAACCATGCTATGTTATCTTGAGAGCTTTATGGAGGTTCCCGTGGTGTAAGGGTTATCGTCGTAGGAATTGGACACGAGTTCAAATCCTCGACGAGACTGATTGCATTTCACATAGCACTAATACCCGTGGGAAAGGTATGAATCCAATTATTCTCCCTGGGAAAGGTATGAATCCAATTATTCTCCCTCCATCTATGGGTAAATAGTAGGACAGACTAGGTTCTTCAGCCTTGGTGAGGCAACTTGTCTAAGAGAAGCAAAATCTCTGAATTCAAACCTGTTAAACTTCGCTTAAAAATTGATCTTGTGTCATATCCTGCCCGAGCGGAGGGGTTGGGTAAATAGGATCTTGAGAGCTTTACATTTTCTTCCCACAACGGGACCCACTCAACAGGTCTTTGTAAGGGGTCATTTGGCCCCCTGTGGCTACTCTGGGAGTACAAGACTCAAGGCGTTTGACTGATAACAGATCGTATCTCACAGTGGCATCTGCATATATCATTTCACGACACCCACACATTTCCGTTCAACCACGTGACTGCTTCCGCCTATTTTCCTGTTGTTTATACAGGTGCGTCCTGGAATCACATTGTTTCCACAGCAGGCACATCTGGCTGTCAAGTGTCAATATGCAACTGTTGGACAGATTAAGTTTCTTGAAGGTTTGAAAAGAAGCTATCTAGGAGAAGGAAACTTCAGGCTTCCAACCAATTTTACACCGCTAAATGAATTGAACACCCTGAATTACCAGGACCAGAAAATCAGGCGATCACTTGCGTGCGACATACGGAAACATTGGACAGCTGTTTCAACCTTATTAGGTCTTACTAGTAGCGTATACCGTTATCTCCACTACTGGATATCGAACCAGCGACCACAGAACACAGAGCCGAAACTCTACCACTTAGCCATGAGTCTATATCTCAAACAAGTGACGCCAAATTAATTAGTAATAGTAATTTCCCGACTAATTAATCTGAATATGTCTAGCAAGTTACATCTGTACTCTTTACAGAGGACACGGTCACCTCTAGGGCCACGTCTTCCCAAGAGGATTGGAAATACGCATCCACCTAATTATTATAACCTCAAGGGCAAGGGAATAGAGGAACATTTATCTTTTTTTTTAAGTCGAGGAATTATATTGTGAATTGAATTACCATGACCAGAAATTAAAAAAAGAAGAAAATATACAACTATAATTTCATTTAGAAATAAAGTTGGGATAGACAATATTTTATGAGAGGAATTTGTTTTCCTTCCTTGATAAAATATTAACTTAATAATTAAACTAATCTGAATGCTTCTGTTCATAGATGTGAGGAGTTGTCAATTTTCGTAATGTTCTACAGGTGATAGAATTAAATAAATTATCACTTAGAACTTTGAAAATAGCAGCAGTTTTCTTTTAATCATGGTGATATCATTTAGGATCATTTAACGTTCTCATCATCATCATCATCATCATCATGTCGTACCGCCAGCACGGATATCCCTGACCCTCTCTCGCCACTTCTCCCTATCATTCATCTGGCAGGTCTTCAGGGCTACATCCCGTATCCGCACATATCTGTATGTTCGAGCTAGTCGTCCTGCTTTTGCTTGGCCATATGCAGGGGTCCATAGGAGTTAATCAATTATGAGTTCATCCTTGCTTCTCCAGCAGTGTCCTGCGTGTCTGGTTCGTCTAACTTGTATAGTTTTTGTGATGGGAGGCAGGTGGCCGTATAGTTGGTGCCTTGTGGGGTGTTGCCGCCAGGACTTGTTCAATATTGCTCTCAACATTCTTGTGTAATTGCCGTCTAGCTTCTTCTCCAGCCGTTTAGTTAGCGTCCAAGTAGTGCATCCATATAGCAGTATCGATACGACCGCTGCATGGAAGAAACAGGGTGACCGATAAAATTTAGCGTTCTATTGACATAAAAAGTAGTTCGGTTTTGCTCCTAAAAAATATCAGTTACTATTAGCCTAATGTGGTTAAAATCTTTTTTTTTTTTATGGATGATTCAACAATAGCTTAAAAATAGAAAAAAATCTTGTATCAACAGGCAGTCTCTTACGCAAGACAGACGAAGGATTATTCAGGGAATTAAACATATTTGGTTTTATGGGATATCAACCATTGTAGTTTATTTGATGTCAAATTCATGTTTATACATACAAGCAGTTAAATTTCAAACAATTTCGTTTAGCTTAAGTACAGTTTTTGTTAACACAGTTAAGCGTATAAGCAGTTATTTTTCAAACGATTCAGTTTAGCATAAATACGCAGTTTACATGTCAAAACAATCCAGTTCAGCATAAGAACATAGTTTAGCTCTATTTGACCCATAGATAGGACTCTATCAGGTTCTACCACTCCGGATTAGTGTGGACATGGGAGTGATAGCAATGAAGGAATAGTCTGCGTTCCCCAAAGCTCTAGCATTACAATAACCTCATTGACTTTTTCGTGTCATATCCAATACATACGTTTTAGGAGTCTGCTGAGATGCAGTCAATGTATTATACAGCCCCACGTATTCGGGGAGTCGGTGTATTCTACTGCCCCAGTCGACTGGGGAAAAGCTGTAAGTAATTATACAATATTTTAATTCAGGACTATAACATCCAATGAATCAAGTCTGACACGCTTCCGAATTCCGATAAAGGTAATATAGCATCTTGACGAAGGAGTACAAAGTGTGTGTTATAGAACGTTTTGTTGCATTCACTTGGATTCAGGGCAGTACTCAGTGACAAGGTTGAGTTCATGGCTTACCACCAGAGAGACCAAGCATTTTTTGGTCAATCCATGCATGTGTTTCAATTCGTGCATGGCTCTCCACCAAAAAGTAGCTAAGTGTCACATTTCGATGATGAATACAGAATTAATACTCACGCAAAAATATAGTTTCTTGTTGGTAGCTTTTAGGCCAAACTAATTAACTTTCCTTTGATAATGTCGGTTCAAATCAACCTCCTTGAGGGGGTGTCCTCGTGGTGTAATGCTTAAGGCGATGGACTGCATAATCGTAGTAAGTGAGTTCGTACTCCAGTCGCGCTATTACGTTCGCTTTCGGGCAAATACCCTTGCAAAAGTATGAACCGCCTTATCCTCCCAGCTATGGGTTAGATAGTACCACCACTTTTCTTCTCGGATAATAGTTTTGGCATTAAATAAATGTATATGCGATTAAACAAAGAAACCGAACCCTTCTCAATATCTTCTACAACGAAGTGTCGGGGGGGCGCTACTCCTTTCCCTGGATTGCTACACTTTACCCTTGATATGTACCTTATATTACTGAGTGCTAAGCAAGGAGGTATCAAGTCCCATTTTTAAAGTCTTTGGTATGACGCGACCTGGGATTGAACCCAGGTCTCCCGGACCATTGGCGAACACTCTAATCTATTAAACTTCTCTGTTATATATTAAGTTAAATTTCGTTACAAACTCATATGAGAAATGATATCATTAGAAGTAACGAAAGAATCATTGCTAAAAGTTACTATGGAGGAGGATTTGTTTCGTTCTATTCACCAAATTCTAATGTCCGTGCAATTGCCACCTAAACGGGCACAAAAGGAAAGATAAACACTTATGACCGTTGATATTACTTTTAATACACATATAAAAGCATGTAAGAAAATAAAGTAACGAAAAAATGACACCGAAGCTGTATAAAACGTTATTTTCATGAGGATGTGGCATTGAAAAGTAATTAATATCCAACATGATTTTTTTTTCGCTAAAATATCGTTTTCCAAACCTGAACAGACTGGACGCAAAGGAATCGTCTAATTGACTTGATTCTAAACACAAAGTCAATGATAAATACGTAACACCCGTGTATCTCTCTCTCTCTCTCTCTCTTTCTCTCTCTCTCTCTCTCTCTCTCTCTCTTCATATATATATATATGTATGTATATGTAAGTACCTAATGGGTCAGAAGAAACCGACCTAGGTTTCACTTTACCGGGTCAGTTTATCTTGATGATCAGAAAAGAATAAACCAAAGTATATTTCTTCTTACTCATTAGGTATTTATATACATATTTTCTCTACTCTGAATCGAGCACTTTATTTATTTATTTAATCCTCTGTCAGAATTTTTTTCTTTTGGCTAGACATTACGATATTCTCTGATTGTTTTCAGACAATACGTACGTTTTATAGTCTTTTCTTTTCTGTGGATTTTTTTTTTCTCAAATATCAATTTGTGTATTTTTTTTTATTCATGATTTGGATCATTTGCTTTTTTTTTTTTTTTTTTTTGATTCTGCCAGAATTAAAGTTGGCGATTAACCTAAAATAGAAATACATATATATATATATATATATATATATATATATATATATATTAACTTTGAACTTGTAACAATATATATATATATATATATATATATATATATATATATATATATACGAGGGTTGGCTGAAGACTTCAGCAGTTGAAGAGACTATATGATAATTCATATCTGCTGCTGCTGAATTCAGACTTATGAGATCCAAGCACTACAACATGTTTAGCAGTTGTGTTAGCTTTGCAAGTAGAAATATGTGGAAAATTAAATCCCATTTGAGTATTTTTGATAAGAGTATATTGGTCGTATTCTAATTCGGTTCACATTATTTTTTTTTAAATTCTGTTAATATTACTTTTTAGTATCTAAAATTCTCATTTTGAGAGAACAGTAAGAATTTTTTTTGGCGCCTACATTTAGATATTAATTCGGTTTTTATTGTATATTTTTACTGATATTTATGGACGCCTAATTGTTAGTTTTCGTTCTAAGCGGAATTTTGGTGGGAAATTTTCAGTCAATCAACGTATATATATATATATATATATATATATATATATACATTGGAGATTTGATGTCATTCACACTCCCGTAAGAGACCTTTCTCTAACGCTTGTGGAAAAATATTAGCAACCAATAATAATAATAATAACTGATAGTCAACAAAAAATAGAGAAATTGCCGAATTGTAAACTTTGCCATCTGGGCGGACCACAGGAAAAAGTGACAAAAGTCGAAAAGAGAGATAAGTACATGGACCTTGCTCGAGAAGTCAAAATAACCTTGGAACATGAAAGTGACGGTCATACAAATTATAATCCCTACAGTCACCAAAGAATTAGTAAAGAGACTTGAAGAATTGAAAATAAGATCGAGAGTGGAGACGATCGAAGCGACAACACTTTTAAGACCGGCCAGAATACTGAGAAGTGTCTCGGAGACTTGAGGAGACTTGCTGGATCAGCTGGAGCAGGTTTCAAAAACTCTCAAAGGAGTAAAATAATAATAACTATTATACTTGGACATAGCAACAAAAAAAAAAAAAGGGAAAATTTGACAGAGAAACTGAATCTCGTTGAATAAAAACCCAAAACAACGCCACAAAGACCAACTATATCGAGGCCAATTAAGATGAGACGCAACCAAATAACAAATGTAGGCTATCAGGTGAGACTGACGAAACACTTCATACCATTATCAGCAAATGCAGCAAACTAACCTAAAAAGAGTATAAGACTAGATAAGACTTGTAATACACTAGCTTAGCTGGGAACGATGAACTTGGCAGAATCAATGCGTTCGCAAGACAGCATCAACAAAGTGGTTTCACAGGAAAGAGAAAAATAAAATATGATGGTGAGAATATAATTTATTGCTTATGGATAGAGTGACAGATATTTCCGTCCGAAGATAAGATCAACAAATTACCGGAAAAAAAACCCCGGAAGTATTTAAGTTCCGATTACCAGCCATAAACAGAAAAAACGTGAGGCAAAGAAGATGTTCATACTTCCGCGTGGGATTTGAAAAGACAATATAAGGTCTTTAATTTTGGACTGACGGCAGAGATCCAGTGGTCACTCAGACGAAGGGGAGAGGTCCGCTAGTCTCTCAAGTGAAGAGAGAGACCCGCTGGCCATTCAAGCAGACCTCTCAGCTCCTGGTGCGTGTTCTCCGGCCATCGCACAACTTCATAAAAAGGGTCCCAGCCACAGAAGAAAGATATGTGTGAACTCTTTCTGACTGTATTCCTACGACATACAATCGTCGCCGTCGAAGAATAAGCATACTAATTATATTTTTATAGATCTACGAGTTTTTGGCCTTTTTTTTCCAGAGGTGCAAAATATGAAAGACAGGGTGCGCAGGGTGATCCATTTGGAATTATGCAAGAAATTTAAATTTGATCATACGGCTAAGTGGTATAATGAATATTTTAAATATATTTTAGTAACTGCCATATTCTCTAAAGAAATCGCACTTTTATGCAGAAGTTCTTTATTGGAGATGATATTCATTGCTTGCAGGAGTCTCTTTTTGACAACTGTTCGGCAGATTACAGAATATTTAGGGATTTCCTACCAACAAGTTCTTCGTACCAGATAGGTTAGTGGTGCCATTGCTACCATTCTCTGTTACCCAGTCTTGGATTATTATGGCCTGGATTCTCATTATCTTCTTTGGCTTCTTGCAGGTATTGCAGCACATGTGATCCTGGGGGTCTTCCTCAGTAGCATTAAATTTAAGGTGTTCTCTTTAATTGTCCTTGCCATCCTGTCAGTGTTGCAAACGTTTTGGATATCTCGAGTTCCTTGGAGTATTAAAATGTTTCTGGCTGACACCATCCCAATTAAAATCGTATACATTATGATTTGGTTTAATGCAATCCTTTGCCTGTCTTGCGCCTACACGGCTACACATGGAGAACGAGGGGCTCTAAACTTTAAACTTTTGGTTTTACAGCTTCTGAAATGTTATTGTTTAATGCCAAATTGTATATAGAATGTGTCCTAGTGAATGAGACGGACAAAATCCTCAGGGATTTTGAGATAGAAACAGATCTCGGCCGGACGTTTACACCTTATGATATGCCATAGCCAGATATCCGGAAATGTGTAAAATAGACATATAATGTTCATATAGTTTGGAGGTGCCCGTGGTGTAATGGTCATCATCGTAGGAAATGAGCACGGTGACCATAGTTCAAATCCTGGACGAAACTGATTGCATTTCACATAGCACTAATACCCTTGGGAAAGGTATGTACCCAGTTATTCTCCCTCCAGCTATGGATAAATAGTAGGGCAGACTAGGTTCTTCAGTCTTGGTGAGGCAACTAGTCTAGGAGAAGGAAAACTCTGAATTGAACCCTGTTAAACTCCGCTTAAAAAGTTGACCTCGTGTCCTATCCTACCCGAGCGAAGGGGGTGGTAAATATGATAATGTTCATATATATATATATATATATATATATATCTTATATATATACATATACCATAGGAATCTTGAAATACCAAAAACACTTACGACTTTTTAGTTCAGCTTCGAAACTTTTTATTATCTTTGAGTTAAAGGTTCTTCGACATAAGGAGAGATACACATTCTTCCTATTCTGGCTTTTCCATCTACCCCCACCCCATCTCGTGTGACACCTGCTCAATGCCTAGCACGTAAGCGAAAGTTAACCGTCTTCTCCCGAGGCAGGTCTCAACTCAACTAACTGACTTTTCAAAATCCCCAAATCCTTAGCGCGCTTCCGGTGCGTGACGTCATTCGCACTTGCTAACCCCGTTTCCCATCTGGGCTATTGTGACACGCCTGCTCCACGCGCACGCGTGAACACCTATGTTAATGTTGCACCTTAGTAACCCATGCACTGAGTTCGAATAGTTCTCAGCCTAACTAAGCCCAAAGGCATAAAACGAAATCCCTCGGCCATTATATTACAGTGATCGTCAACAAACAAATAAGGATCTGCCGAATTGTGGACTTTGTCGTTCCGGCTGACCCCAGTGAGAAAAGCTAAGAAAGAGAAAAAGAGAAACAAGTTTTAGAACCAAGCCAGATATTGACAAAAGTTATGAAATATAAAAGTGACTGTGATATTTATAATAATTGGTTTGTTCGAAACGGTCTCAAAGAGCTTGACTGGAATTGTTCAAAATCAGAAAACGAGTCAGGGCTATTCAAACAGTATTTCTATAATCGCCAAGAATACTGAGAAGAGGTCTGCAGACATCAGGAGATTTGCGGTCGTTCAGACTCCTGTGAAAGTCTATCAACTAAGACTTTTGTGAAAAACTTCAACGGTTAATATCATGATAATTATAAACCGGGAAAATTTCACACTTGAAGACGGGAAAAATTTATGAGAGAAACTAAATCTCTTCTGATAGTTATACAAAACAATACCAAAAAAAGGAATTATATTAAAGTGAAAATTGACGACAAGCCACAGACTAGAAAGCGACAAAACCATTTATCACATCAGCAAATGCAGCAAATTAGCGCATAGAGAGTATAAGACTAAAGACGAATGGCTTCGCATGATGACACATAGTGAATTGTGTAATAAATTGAAATTGTAATTTACAAAGGTTTTTGCCTGGATGAGGTAAAGACAATATAAAAGGGACACCCAATGTGTGCAAGAAACTGAAATTTGTCCATAGGAAAAAGGGTATACGTATAAAACAGAATACATCCTGAAAATCTGGACCCATAGAATTCTCTTGGATTTTAAGATACAAACAGATTGCTTAATGCTTACCAGGAGACAAGTTTAAATTAGGTAAAAAAGAGAACCTGCCATATAGTGGATTTTGCCGTCCTAACTGACAACTGAGTGAAAATACAATAAGGCAGAGAGAGAGAGAGAGAGAGAGAGAGAGAGAGAGAGAGAGAGAGATCTGTGTAGTACCACGACACCAAATTGAATGAGTGTAACGCTTCGGGACCAAAAAAAATGCGGATAACACTTTACAAATATGAATAAATGAAAAAAAAATGTTACACTCGAGAACCAAATGAATAGGTGAGTTATATAATTAAGGAATGTTTTTTTTATATTAATCATTTATCGTTAATTATATTTTATCATCCAGTTTGGTAAGGCTTTGAACTATTTGAGTCCCTTAGGTCAAGTGCTTAGTCGTTTGGTGCAGTTTACGCTCGCGCGCAAAGGATATGACAATCATCATTGTTATAATAAAACCCCAGACAGGAAATGAGACTGGAATGTAGATGACGTCATGCCCAGAAGAGATGGTCCTGAGAATTTGAGGATTTTAAAAAGAAGTCATTTGAGATTGAGATTGGACCATTGTGGCTAGAGTTGAATTTTGACCGTTGAAAGATATAGTTAGGTTTTTCAGTTCTCCACCGACAGAGATCTTAGGCATCACAAGATGCGCCGTGCATTGGGTGGAGTCAGTATGGTATGTTTAGCAAAGACTTTTAAGAATTGTGTCTCCCCCCCCCTTGTGCCACCATGGACCGAAGCCAGAAATTAATAAACGCGTTCATATCTGAAACAACTGAGTTCGCCTGTTTCCGCTCGTATATGAATATGTATAGTATACAACAGGTGAAACATTTCGCATAGTACAAAGAGACTCCTTTGTTTTTGTTTTTTTTTTTTGTACGAGATTTTATTACCGTTACAGCAACACTACTGAGCAGTCATCAACGAAACGTGAGAACTAGATTGAAAGAGTTGTGACTTAGAAACGAAACTAAACACTGCTCCCTTTCTTGTCCCCTGACTAAGCCCCGCTTCTAAATGAGCTCCTAGAACAGGAAACGAAACTGCCCGATACAAATTCACCGAATCCGACCTCCTCTAAAAGACAGACCGCTAAATCAGCCAGCTTTTATATTATTCTAATTATATTGTTAACTAATGTGATAAGAACACGTGTCATTTAAACTTTCCTGTGTTACATCATCCAAGTCTTAATTTAACAAAATGTTTATCGTTAAAAACCTTCCCACTGCCAATTTCAGAACAACCTGTCAATTTCATATCCTGCTATTCGGTGCGACACGAGTACGCCTCTAACCTTTGCCACTTACACTTCAACGCAGAAGTTTTTAATAAACTCACCATTTATCAGTAAAACTAAATCGATTTACTTATATAATATATTCCACCCTTAATTATATAAGATTAGTACTTAGATATTGCCAGAGAGATAAGAAAATTGTGGAACGTGAGAGTAATTGTAAAACTAATTGTAACTTGCACGCTTGAACCGGTCCCTAAAGACTTGGAAAGGGAACTGGAAAATCGGACGCCGAAACGAGATCATTCAGACTGCAGCATGGTTTCGATCGTACCAAATATTGAGAAGAATCGTGAAGAGTCGGAGAGACTTGCTGTCACTTAGACTCCAGTGAAAGACTCCCAGTTAATACATGTGTAAAAACAGGCAACGAGTAAAATGACAATGAGCGTAAACACCAAATTGAAAATATCATTTATGACCTTTTCATATATATATATATATATATATATATATACGAGGATCATTAAATGTTTCCATACTTTTTTCGTATGGGCACTATTATTGATAGTACACACATAAAACTCTAGTCCCCTTCGAAGTAATCTCCTCCAGCTGCAATGCACTTGTTGTACAGTTCCAACAACTTCTGGAAAGTCCCATTGAAGTCCTCTTCTGTGAGCGTGTCAATGACCTTCGTCACAGCCTCTTTCATCTCCTCAATTGTCTCATAACGACAACCTCTGAGCTTAGGGAATAACCAAAAGTCACAGGGAGCAAGGTCTGGACTATAGAGAGGCTGAGGAACGGTCTTGATGCCCATCTTAGTCAAATAGTCTGTGACAAGGATGGAGTTGATGACTGGTGTATTGTCCTGGTGGAAATGCCACTGACCCGATTTGAAGAGTGTTGGCCTCTTTCGACAGAATCTCTTCCTGAACTCCCCTAAAACCTCAACATAGTAACCCTAACCCTAAACCCTTGGCCAATCAACTCAGGTCTATTGACTTTCTTAAACCTCCCACACCACTCATCATCCCTTACAGATTCCCTGCCTGCCTTCCTTGAATCTTTTATGCCACTCAAAAACTGATGCTCGGTTCATGCAAGATGGTTCAAATGCAGTCTGATGTATTCCATACGTTTCTGTGGTATTTTTTCTAAGTTTAAAACAGATTTTTATTTCATATCGTTCTTCTAAAGTGTCCTCACGTCCAGATTACATTTTTGAAATTCACCAGCTGTGACACTCAACTGGCAATGGATGGTCGCTCGCCACTGTATCCGCATGGAAAAACTCTGTCAACGCCGCAATAGGAGGGGTAGGATTGCTTATAGGACCTAGAGCACTAAAAACGCTTAATAGCATAGAGAAAATACGACCTAGGATGATGGTAGCTACATTTAACGGAAACCCCAGAGCAACAATCGTCTCATGCTACAGCCCCACCAATGTTAGTGAAGAAAATGAAATAGTCACCTTCTACGATGAGTTATCCTCATTAGTGCGTAGCATCCCGAAACACAACATGTTAGTCATTGGCGGAGACATGAATGCACAAATCGGGAAAAACGGAAACAACAAATACAGCCTCCACAACACATCAAATAGAAATGGGCAACATCTAACAGATTTCATGATAGAAAATAGATTAGCATGCCTCAATACAAACTACCAAAAAAGAGAGGGCAAACTATGGACATACACGTACGCAAACAATACTAAAGCTCAGATAGACTACGTCCTTATAAACAAGAAATGGAAGAATAGTGCATTGAATTGCGAGGCATACTCCTCTTTTGAGGGTGTGTCCACCGATCACCGAATAGTCACAGCGAAAATACGGTTAAGCCTACGAAAAAACGCCAAACGAACAGCGACCATCAAACACTATGACTGGGCCCTATTAAACAACAAAGATGTCAGAGATAAATACGTATTAGAATTGAGAAACAGATTCGAAACACTACAAGAAAAGACGGAAAAAAGTACACCAAACGACGAATACGAAAATTTCGTCAATGCACACCTTGAGGCAGCAGCAAAATACATTCCAACAAAAATTAAAACTAAATATAGAGCCCCATGGGAAACCTTAGCGGTGAGAGAAAAACGTGCACTAGTGAAAACAGCCTCCAAAAACTATCGAAAAAACCCAACAAACACAAATGCCTTAAAACTAAAAACGGCACAAAATCAATTAGCAGGCATATATATAAAGGAACAGACAGAATACATTCAAAATCAGATAGATAAGATCAGAGACTCGGTAGAAGATAGACAATCTAGAATTGCCTGGCAAACAATAAACGAAGTGAGCAGAAGAAAGAGCACAGCCAAAGCTAAACTTAAAGCAGCAAACCAACAAGAAAGAATAAAACTGTGGAAACAGCACTTCGAAAACTTACTTGGAAACCCACCAAAAATAACGCATGAACCAATCACCAGAATAATTAGCAAACAATTAGACATTAAACTTGGACCGTTCACACAAGGAGAACTCGACTCGGTTCTCAGAAAAATTAAAAATAGGAAAGCTGCAGGACTGGACGAAATTCCCCCGGAAGTATGGAAGACCAGACAATTCGACGACATACTGCTCCGACACTGCAACGCAGTATACAATCAAAATCCGATAGATAGATGGACGAAGGGATGCATACTCCCCTTCCCTAAAAAGGGGGACCTCGGATTAGCCAAAAACTACCGAGGCATAACACTTACATCCATAGCTGCCAAAATCTACAATGCCCTACTACGAAACCGCATAGAACCCAAAATCGACAACATACTTAGAAAAAACCAAAATGGCTTCCGAAGAAATAGATCTACGACCTCACAAATACTAACCATCCGCAGAATCCTTGAAGGTGTACGGGCAAAGAACCTACAAGCGACATTAATATTTGTCGACTTTACCAAGGCTTTCGACTCCATTCACAGAGGAAAGATGGAACAAATCCTACTAGCGTACGGCATACCTAAAGAAACCGTAGCGGCAATAACGATTCTCTATAGAAACACTAAAGTAAAAGTACGATCACCAGATGGAGACACAGAATACTTCGACATTGTAGCAGGAGTACTACAAGGGGACACGCTGGCTCCGTATCTCTTTATCATTTGTCTAGACTACGTACTTAGAACTTCGATTGACAAAATCAAAGAGAATGGCTTCGAACTGACGAAGAAAAGAAGCAGAAGATATCCCGCAACAACAATTACCGACGCCGACTACGCCGATGACATAGCGATACTGGCAAATACACCTGACCAAGCCGAAACACTTCTGCATAGCCTGGAACGAGCAGCAGCAAGCATAGGCCTCCATGTTAATGCACACAAAACGGAATATATGTGCTATAACCAAACGGGGGACATCTCCACTCTAGAAGGAACCCCTCTTAAAATAGTAGACAAATTCACGTACCTAGGAAGCAGCGTCGAATCAACCGAAAAGGACATCGAAACGAGGTTAACGAAAGCATGGACAGCTATCAATAGGCTATCGACTATATGGAAATCAGACCTAACCGATAAAATGAAACGCAGTTTCTTCCAGGCAGCGGTCACATCGATACTGCTATATGGATGCACTACATGGACGCTAACAAAACGGCTCGAGAAGAAACTAGATGGCAATTACACAAGAATGCTGCGTGCAATCCTCAACAAGTCCTGGCAGCGGCACCCCACGAGACACCAACTGTACGGCCACCTGCCCCCTATCACGAAATCTATTCAAGTTAGGCGAACCAGACATGCTGGACATTGCTGGAGAAGCAGAGATGAACTCATAAGAGATGTACTCTTATGGATCCCCACACACGGCCGCGCAAAAGCAGGACGACCAGCACGAACGTACATTCAGCAGCTGTGTGAGGATACAGGATGTTGTCCTGAAGACCTGCCTAGGGCGATGAACGATAGGGAGGAGTGGCGAGAGAGGGTCAGGGATATCCGTGCTGCCAGCACGATATGATGATGATGATGATGATTCCAATTGCTGCTGTAGCTGTTCATTTGAACGTGAAATGATAAAAAAATCAGTCAGTCATCTTATAATATGTATAGCAATAACATACTGAATTTTCAAGAGTCTACGACAATTTTAAATGCCTGCACAAAAATTCTGGAAACTTATTGAATGAACAACTTATTGAATGTTCCCCGATCTCAAGAGATAATTGATGTCTCTTGATTCTCCAGCGCCGTCTTCACTGTCGCCTTCTCTTTGAATGTTTCGTCTGAGATTACTTTTCAAACCAGCAGCAGTCTTGCAAACCTTGAGGCAGAAATGACAGACACACGGAAGGATGAATGTAGATTTTACTTGATTCCATTCCTGGAGAAAGTTTCTGATAATCACAATGAACCTTTTCAAGTAAGACAAAAACTTTTCACACAAAACATCTACGTAAAGACACACGATAATTTGATACTAAAATAATCCTTTAGTGTTTTTGATTTAAACTTTGGCTTTTTAAAATTAATTACAGCTTCGAGAAGTTATAGTTAATTTTTTCACGGTTGTAGAGATTACATTGCAATATTTTGTAAAGTTATCACGAATCCACATATAAATGAATATTGTTTTTAAGTATCGTTAAATTGAAATATACTGAACTTCCTAATTCACAAGATAACCTAGACAAAGACTAATAGTAAATGGTAAGGTTAGATTACTTGGTTTAAGACTGGGCTATTGGTCTAATGAATAAAGTCTTCACCAATGGTCCGGAAGACTGGAGTTCAATCCCAGGCGAGTCATACAAAAGACTCAAGAAATGGTACTTGATGCTGTTTTGCTTAATATTATAAGGTAAGGGTAAAGTGGTGCAGTCCAGCGAATGGAGTAGTACCCTGCTCTACACCTCAGTGTAGTACTTTTGAAAAGGAGCCTGCGGGGTCACCCTCGACTAAGGTCACCAACTCTCTTTTACTTTTTTGGTTTAATTTTATGTGAACCATTGCTGCTTTTTTGATGTCACATCCAACTTATATATATATATATATATATATATATATATATATATATATATAAAGGATTTCTAAGAAATACTTTGTGGGTAACTGAAATTTGAAGGAGTTTGAGTTAATTTGTTTGCACACCGTTAAATGGTTTCAACGACTGCTATTTACTGCTTGCACACAGTTAAATAGTTTCAAGTATTGCTGTTTAACACGCAAAAAAAAAAACAACATTAATTGATATTCAACTTTTATTTTCAATTATTTAAATGCTTACAAGTATTGTTCTCTACTACCAATAATTTTATTTAATATTAATCATTTATCCATATAGAACAGCTTTAAATCCCCCAATAGTGTATGCACAACAGTTTAATAAGAAATATATATATATATATATATATATATATATATATATATATATATGCATCATCATCATCATCATGTCGTGCCGCCAGCACGGATATCCCTGACCCTCTCACGCCACTTCTCCCTATCCCTCATCGCCTCCGGCAGGTCTTCAGGGTTACATCCTGTGTCTTCACATAGTTGCTGTATGTAAGTTCGAGCTGGTCGTCCTGCTTTTGCACGGCCATATGTGGGGGTCCATAGGAGTACATCACTTATGAGCTCGTCCAGCAGTGTCCCGCGTGTCTGGTTCGTCTAACTTGTATAGTTTTCGTGATGGGGGCAAGTGTCCGTATAGTTGGTGTCTCGTGGGGTGTTGTCGCCAGCACATAACAAACAGGCAACATTGCCACACTAGACGGAGCCTCTTTGAAACTAGTAGACAAATTCACCTACCTAGGAAGTAGGGTCTCATCAACCGAAAAAGACATCGACACACGACTGACGAAGGCATGGACGGCTAACGATATGCTCTCGATCATATGGATATCAGACCTAACCGATAAAATGAAACGCAGTTTCTTCCAGGCAGCGGTTGTGTCGATACTGATGTATGGATGCACTACATGAACGCTAACTAAACGGCTGGAGAAGAAACTAGACGGAAACTACACAATAATGTTGAGAGCAGAATTGAACAAGTCCTGGCGACAACAATATATATATATATATATATATATATATATATATATATATATATATATATATATATATTGCTACTTATTTGAGTTTTTCGTGACAGCTTTAATTGGTGGTGTCCCACTGGATTTTCAGTCTCCTCAAATCTCCAGGACTCATCTCAGTATTCTGGCTGATCTTAATTCTGTTGTAGTTTGAATGATCTCCATATTATCTTTTTATTTACAAATCTTCCAATCCTTTTGGCTATCCTTTTGGGATTGTTCCGAGTACACCGATTACAATTGGTATCACCGTCATCTTCCTTGTTTTAGTTCTCCGGCAAGGTTTAAGTTATTTTCTCTCTCCTTCCGCTTTCTTTTAATTTTTCTCTGAGGTCTAGCGTTCTCAAATCAGCAGGTTTCTTTTTTAGACTATCACTAGGTCTTGTCGTCTGGCCGAGTTTCGGTGATCTGTTCGTATCAAAAAATCCCAGAGTTCGTCCTGCGTCTTATTTTCCCGAGCGAATTCTGGTTTTTGCTATGTGGATTTTTATCAGCCCCGAAAAGCCCGTTTTATTCCTACGTTTTGTAAAAGAATAAACCGAACTTCAACAGCAGTAGGGAGATCGGTGACAGCTTCTGAAGAAAGGAAGTTGAACGACTTTTAGTGCAACAAAATTTATATACAACAACAATAACAACAACAATAAACAGGGTTTTACACCAAATGGAACAAACAACGAATATGTAAGAGTTCACAAAAGAGTTCAAGGTTCAGATACGTGGTAGGGTTTTGTAAGGTTTGTAAGGTTTTGTTGTAAGGTAAAATTATAAGGTAAAGGTGTAAGAAAAAGTATGGTTAGGTTTGTTATGTGAAGGTTGTAAGGTTGTAAGGTTTTGTGAAGGTTTGCAGATAAAATGCCTGCTGGAACTTAACTGTCTGTGTGTCCTGTTCCTTTTAACTCAGCACGTGCGTTCGTCGCTCTTGGCTCTTGGCTGGTGGAAGACGGTACCAAAGACGTTGCCGTCAAGGGCTGTTACGAATGGACCTGTTGCTAACAGCGGTGGGAGTGGAAAATGGAGTAAGGATCTCCAGTGAAGCTCTTTTTTATAATGGACGCCACGTGACCCCAAGGGGCTGCTGCTGTTCGGTGAAACAGGATCACCAGTTCCTTAACAAAATTTCGCTTGTTTGTATGGTCGAGTTATCATTATTATTCGTAGTAGTTGTAATTGTAGTAGAAGTTGAAGTAGTAGTAGCTGCAGCAGTAGAAGTCGTATTAGTAGTAGTAGTAGTAGTACTTAAAACATTACGGAATATTTTAAAAGCATTGTTGGTTTGTTGTTAATAGCACTTCTCTCTTTTTCATTACTCTAAAATTGTAGTGCGTATTTTTTTCAAAATAATCTATAATCTGACAGACAGTTCACCAACAAATATATTGATTTTGCTCGTGTTTTTCAAATTTGTACCCTGTTGACGGAAAGTGATTTGTAAAATCTTTACCCGGGTTAGAGTCAATTAAATTAATAAACTTAATTCTGCCTTTTAAACCGGCAGATAAAAAAATATCATTTGTTAAAAGCTTTAATGAAAGAAAAAGAAACAGTCTAAAAAATGTGCGTGAAAATATAATTATATTTGGCACACACACACACACACATATATATATATATATATATATATGCTAAATTTACACTCACAGACACAGGCATATATATGTGTGTGTGTGTGTGCGTGCGCGTGTGTGTGTGTGTGATGGTCAGGCGTGTGAATTTTGCAATCGATAAGAATCTATTGAAGTCCAACATTTTTGCTGAAAATTTCCCCTGAGATTAAATGGTGGGTATACAAAAATCATTGAGAATATAAGATAAATAACCAAGGGAATTGTGACGTCGGTCGTTGTGATGTCTTGGATTCAGACAGGCAGATTGACACTTAATCTTTATTATAATTAGTTTATCTTGAAGTATTATAGTTATAACTTCGACATTGCAGCAGGTTTGCTATCAAGAGACACATGAGCCCCATACCTGCTTATCATCTTCCTAGACTACGTGCTTAGAACTTGACATAATGAAAGATAACAGTTTCAAACTGGCAAAGGAAAGAAGCAGAAGATACCCCGCACAAACAATAACGGACGCGGACTACGCTGATGACATAGTACTTCTAGCAAATACACCCACCGAAGCCAAAAAACAGCCAGAACCAGCAGCTGCTGGTATAGGCCTTCATATCAACGCAGATAAGACAGAAAACATGTGCTTTAATCAAAAGGGATATCTCCTCACTAAATGGTAGTTCTCTGAAACTAGTGGACAAGTTCTCCTACCTAGGCAGCTGTATCTCATCAACCGAGAAAGACATCAACACGCGACTAGCAAAGGCATGGACAGCCTTCGATAGACTATCGGTTATATGGAAGTCAGACCTGACCGATAAAAGGAAACGCAGTTTTTTCCAAGCAGTAGTTGTGTCGATACTACTACTATATGGACGCACTACATGGACACAAACTAAACGTATGGAGAAAAAGCTCGGCAGCAATTACACAAGGATGCTGCGAGCAATACTGAACAAGTCCTGGGGGCAACAACCCACAAAACAGCAGCTATTCCGCCACCTACCACCAATCAGGAAAACCGTCCAAGATAGACTAACCAGACATATAGAACACTGCTGGAGAAACGAGGATGCACTCATAAGCGACATAATCCCGTGAACACCTTCACATGGACGAGTAAATGCAGGATGATCCGCTAGAACCTATATACGTGGTACATTCAATAAGTTTCCAGACTTTTTTGTACAGGCATTTAACATTGTCATAGACTCTTGAAAATTCAATATGTTATTGCTGTCCATATTATGAGATGACTGACCAATTTTTATGATTTCACATTCAAATGAACAGCTACAGCAGTAATTGGAATACACCCTACAAAAGCCTAAATGTCACAGCTGGTGAATTTCAAAAATGCAATGAGGACACTTAGAAGAAGGATATGCAATCAAATTCTGTTTTAAACTCGGAAAAAAATGCCACAGAAACGTATGGAATGCTTCAGACTGCTTTTCGACCATCTTGCATGAATGGAGCATCAGTTTTTGAGGGGCATAAGAGATTCAAGGAAGACAGGGAGTCTGTGAAGGATGGTGAGAGGTGTGGGAGGAGTAAGGAAGTCAATATACCAGATTTGATTGGCAAAAAGGTTAGGGTAAGGGTAAAGGTTACGATGTTGAGGTTTAATGGTAGTTCAGGAAAAGATTCCGTCGGAAGAGGCCAGTACTCTTCAAATCGGGTCAGTGGCATTTCCACCAGGACAATGCACTAGTCCGCAACTCCATCCTTGTCACATACTATTTGAGCAAGATAGGCATCAAGACAGTTACTCACCCTCCCTATAGTCCAGACCTTGTTCTCTGTGATTTTGGTTATTTCCTAAGCTCAGAGGTTGTTGTTATGAGACAATTGAGGAGATGAAAGAGGCATTGACGAAGGTCATTGACACGATCACGCAAGAGGCCCTCCAGAAGTTGTTGGAACGGTGCCAGAAGTGCATTACAGCCAGAAGAGATTACGTCGCAGGCGACTACAGTTTCATGTGTGTACTATCAATAAAAGTTCCCATACGAAAAAAGTCTGGAAACTTATTTAATGATCCTCGTACAACAACTCTCTCCCGATACAAGATATAGTCTTGAAGACCTCCTGGGAGCAATGGACAATAGAGATGGATGTCGAGGGAGGGTTAGGGAGATCCATGCTGGCAGTTTAACATGTTGATGATAAAGTTAAATAATATCTATGATGGTGCTGTTAGCCTCTACGATACTAAGACTCGTGCTGTATTTTTCCAGCAACTTAATATATCGTATCAATAAATAACTTTCTATTAATTCAGTGTACTACAATAGAATTCAGGTGACTCTCCAATGAATAGAAATGTACTTCTCTGCAATAGTAAGTGTACTCGCTTAGTTTGAGAAACGAACTTCGAGTCAAGTTGTTCCTTCTCGAAAGTGATCGAAAAAGACAAGTTTATGCGTACTTTTTGTGTGTAACTGACTAACGTCTCATAGATTTTTAATAAAAATAAACCACTAGTTTTTATTTTGCACACATACCAAGGCAACACCCATATATTCTTATGTGAGAGGAGTAAGAATGAAATCATCATCATCATCATCATGTCGCTCTATTAGCACCGATATCCTTGACAGTCTCTCGCTACCCCTCTCGATCGTACATTGCTTCCGGTTGGTCTCCATGGCTACATTCCGCATTGGTACAGAACTGATGTATGTAGGTTCAAGCTGGTCGTCCTGCCTTTGTTCGTCCATATGAAGAGGTCCACTTATGAGCTCGTTCCTACTTCCCCAACAGTGTCACGCATTTAGACGCATAAATCATCATCATCATCATCATATCGCGCTGGTAGCACGGATATCCCTGACCCTCTCTCGCCACTCCTCCCTATCGTTCATCGCCCTAGGTAGGTCTTCAGGACAACAGCCTGTATCCTCACATAGCTGCTGAATGTACGTTCGAGCTGGTCGTCCTGCTTTTGCGCGGCCGTGTGTGGGGATCCATAAGAGTACATCTCTTATGAGTTCATCTCTGCTTCTCCAGCAGTGTCCTGCATGTCTGGTTCGTCTAACTTGAATAGTTTTCGTGATAGGGGGCAGGTGGCCGTACAGTTGGTGTCTTGTGGGGTGCTGCTGCCAGGACTTGTTCAGGATTGCACTCAGCATTCTTGTGTAATTGCCATCGTATATATATATATATATATATACACTTACACACGTATATATGTATACATATATATACTCCCCTACCCCCGTAGGGTTGAGCTCTCTAGCGAATGAAGTAAGCGTTGATGCGAGGCTCTTCATTTATGAATTGAGCTCTCGGTAGCCGTTAGCGGATGTGTGCAAAAAATAGTAATTGTGATTTATATCCGTTTAAAATTTACTTTACTGTTACTGGTGCCCTCGTGGCTCAGGAGTACAATCTTGGATTGGCGTTTGAGTCAACCGGGTTTCGATCCCAGCTACGGAAAGCTAGTATGTCTAGCCACACTGATGAGTTCTGATCGAACAAAACAGATCTGTTTGTGGATTACTATATTTATGTACCCAACCTTTCTGCAAGAGCAGAATATGAAAAAGGTAAATTTTAAGCGAAGTTTATAATATTTGAATTCGGAGTATTCCTTCTCTTAGACCGGTTGCAATACCAAGGTTAAAGAACCCAAGTTTCCCTGCTATTTATCAATAGGTGGGTCTTTTTTAGAGTTGTTTCATTAGTAGAGGTGTCTGAAAATTTAAGGATTTTACTGAAAATTTTCCTGCGGATGTGCTTAGCATTTGGTTTGGATTGGTTTGGTGGGTTTTATGGCATATCAACCTTTGTAGGTTATTTAACGTCAAATCCATTTTTATGTAAATAATTTGTTCTAGTTAAAACAATTAGCATGAGTGCTCATTTTAATTAATTGTCAAAAAAATTTCCATTTCAAACTATTCGAGCAGTTATATGTTACAATTCAGTTAAGTGCAAATACAGTTTTAATGTCGAAAAACAGTTCTATTTCAAATAATTCAGTTTAGCATAAACCCGCATTTTAAAAGTAAGTTCGGTTTAATTGTCAAAAACATTTCTATTTCAAGCTATTCAGTTTACTCAAACAATTCATTTTAGCATAAGTATGCTGTTCTATTTAACCCATAGATAGGGCCCTATCAGGTGCTACCACTCCGGGCCAGAGTGGACCTGGGAGCAATGGCAAAGAAGTGGTACTCCGCATTCCCCAAAGCTCCAGAACTGCTGGAACCTCACCGTCCGATTGTTTAGTGTCATATCAGGACACTCGTTGGGAGGGTGTATTCTACAGCCCAAGCCGACTGGGCAATACACAGAGTTAAATGTCAAACAGTTTTATTTCAGATAACTCAGTTCAGCATAAATACACAGTTTAGACGTCAAAAACAGTTCTATTTGGAACAATTCAGTTCAGCACTAGTACGCAGTTCTAACATCAAAACAGTTCTATTTTAAACAATTTAGTTTAGCATAAATACGCAGTTTAAATGCAAAAATCAGTATAGTGAAAGAAGCACGGTTTAGTTCTATTTTACCCATAGATAGGACCCCTATCAGGTAATACCACTCCGGGACAGAGTGGACCTGGGAGCGATGGTAATGAAGGGGTACTCTGCATTCCCCAAAGCTCCAGCACTGCTGGTACCTCACCATCAGATTTTTTCAGTGTCATATCCAAGACACTCGTTGGGGGTGCGTCTTAGCCCGCTGCAGAGAAGCAGTCGGTGTATTCTACAGCCCCAGCCGACTGGGCATTCGTTGGGAGGGGTCTTACTCTTCTGCAGAGAAGCAGTCGGTGTATTCTACATCCCCAGCCGACTGAGCAAGCAGTGCATTTGGTCATGTGGAGAATCTTCATCTTGATGATATCTTCATCTGGTCGACGACAGTATTCCTTGACAAACAAATTTCCATTTCTTGTCTTTTTTTACCGTTTTCTTGGGTAACTCTTGCTGCAGTAGTTTTTTCTACTAATGTTGGTTGGTTGTTTGAGCTTTATGGTACATCAACCACTATGGGTCATTTAATGCCAAATCCGGTTTCCATATATGAATTTTATATGATTTGTAACCATGTTTTCTTCGTAAACTCACTTTACTTTTAAATTCATGTTTTGATACATTCGACCAACAAGTAGGCTGCTTCCTTATTTTCTGAATATAACTTTTTTCATTGTTTCATTTGTTATTCAAAATGATATTTAGATCAATATGCAATTTTCTGCAATTCTAACATAAATTATTTTCATTATTTCATATATTATTCTCAGTATTGGTTGTATCTTCGGTGCTTTCCAATGTTCTGGTGTGAAATGTTTTCATTATTCCAAATAATAATCACAATATTGGTTATATCTTCGGTGCTTTCCACTGTTATGGTATGAATTGCTTTCATTATTTCATATATTATTCAAAATGTTATTTCAAGAATTGTGCTTTTCTGAAGTCCTGAAATTAATAGTTTTCATTATTACATATATTATCCAGAAAATTGTTGATATTTTAGCTTTTTCCTAAGCTCTGAAATGAAAAACTTTCATTATTCTATATATTGTCTGGAATATATATATATATATTTTCTGACTGCGGAGATGAAATGTTTTCATTATTCCATATATTATTCGAAATATTATTTATATTATTCTATTTTTCTAAACTATTGAAATGAACTGATTTCATTATTTATCCGGAATAATGTTTATATTTTTGATCTTTTTTTCTAACTTCGGAAATGAAATGTTTTCATTATTTCATACAATATTCGAAATATTATTATATTCTTGTATTTTTAAAGTCTTGCAAGGAAATGTTTTCCTTATTCCGGAATATTATTTATAACATATTATTTAGATTATAGTGTTTTTTTAAGTCCTGAAATGAAATGTTTTGCTTACTCCATATATTATTCGGAATATCATTTATATTGTTTGGGTTTTTTCTAAGTTCTGAGAAAAAAAGTTTTCTTTATTCCATACATTATTCAAAATATTATTTACACTATTTTGGTTTTCTAAAGTCCTGAAACGAACTGTTCTTATTATTCCATATATAATTCAAAATGACGTTAACATCATTGTGATTTTCTGAAGTTCTAACACGAAGTATTTTGATTATTTCAAGTTCAAATCTTAAATTACTCCACACATCAATCTGATATTCGTGTTAGTCTACGTTGTTTTCTATAGTTGTGAGATGAAATATTTCATTATTATATATATTCATTTGACTATTCTTTCATATTTGTTGTTTTCAGAAGTTCTCAGATAAAATATCTTAATTTTTCCGCATATTACTGATCATCGTTTTCGTCTTTACTATTTTTTAAAGTTTTGAGAGGAAGTATTTTCATTATTCCGTATATCATTCAGACAAAAGTGTTCATTACTGTACTGAAAAATTATTGAAAATAACTTTGTTCAAGGCGATATTATGATGTCTGGAAACAAATCTTTTCGACAATTCCTAGATTTTTCAGAATTAATATATATATATATATATATATATATATATATATATATATATATATATATATAAGGAGAGCATTATAATGGCTTCTAATCACGATTCAACTTCGTCACAAGTCCTGATAAAAATAACGTCAAGTAAAAAGCAGATTTAGCCTACGTGTAACATTTCAGACAGAAATAAAAAACTAAGACAGATAATATGTTTGCATAAGATACAGTTGAGGTGCATTTTAGAAACCTCTAAATTAATAAAGTCTTTTTCTTTCCGAAAAAAGAATCTTCGTCTGAAATTTCCCCCCAATTTTTTCCACTGCTTCAGGAATAATAAAAGACAGAACAAACAAGAAATCTAAGCATGAAATAAAATAGAATCAATATTACACATTGTTTATTTTATATATATATATATATATATATATATATATTCATCATCCACAGAAAGACTGTTTCGTTCTATCAGAACTCTTCAGTGTGGCTAGACAGGCAAGATTCTCGAAACTGGGAGCGAAACCTGGCTGACTGAAACGCCAATCCAAGATTCTACCACTGAGCGACGAGGAAATCAGGAAATTTAAACGCTTATATATCACATGTATTTTGTTTACATATATCCACTTAACAGCTACGGAGAGTTCAATTCATTTAAAGAACCTTGCTTTGCACTAATGGCAACCATTTACTTCCCTCGCTAGAAAGCTCAACTCCTCAAGTGTAGGGGAGCATATATATATATATATATATATATATATATATATATATTATATATATATATATCTTTTTTAGTTCCTTTCAGTCAGGCACAGGAGCAAGACACAATGTTGCTTGCTGATAGCCGTCTCGATAAATTTACAAGATGGACAAAAGGGTTGAGTCATGTAGCCTAACTAAAATCATGTCTTATCCTATTTTCCTTTACTAAGAAACAGAAAGTGCTGAACAATGTACGTTACAGTTAATATCAATTCCCATACTTCTTTATCACTGAGCTGAAAGGAGTAGTCCCAGGGGAGTATTGCTTTATGTGCTGAAATATAACTTTGAAGTAAGCAAGTTCAAATAAACGCACAATTATGTTCACATTTGAAATAATATCCTTGTAAAAGTTATGAACATTATTATCCAAACCCTCCGCTGGGGCAGGATATTTTCTTGCCCAGTCAGCTGGGGCTGTAGAATACATTGACTGCACCTCTGCAGAGGGGTAAGACCCCCCCTAACGAGTGTCCTAGATATGACACTAAACAATCTGATTGTGAGGTTCCAGCAGTGCTGGAGCTTTGGGGAATGCGGAGTACCCCTTCATTGCCATCGCTCCCAGGTCCACTCTGGTCCGGAGTGGTAGCACCTGATAGAGCCCTATATATGGGTTAAATAGAACTAACAGCATACTTATGCTAAAATGAATTGAGTAAACTGAATAGCTTGAAATTGAAACGTTTTTGACACTTAAACCGTACTTACACTTAAACTGCGTGCTTATGCTTAACTGAATTATTTCAAATAGGAGTGTTTTTCGACATAAAAACTGTATTTACACTTAACTGAATTATTACATATAACTGCTTGAATAGTTTGAAATGGACATGTTTTTGACAATTAAACCGTGTACTTATGCTAAACTGAACTGTTTTCAATAGAACAGATTATTTACATAAAAATGGATTTGGCGTTAAATAATCTATAAAGGTTGATATGCCATAAAACAAAACAAACCAAACCTATCCTATTTACCAACCTCTTCTCTCAGGCAGGATATGACACAAGGTCAATTTTTAAGCGGGGTTTAACAGGTTTCAATTCAGAGTTTTCCTTCTCCTAGACTAGTTGCCTAACCAAGGCTGAAGAACCTAGTCTGTCCTACTATTTACCCATAGCTGGAGGGAGAATAATTGGATTCATACCTTTCCCAAAGGTATTAGTCCTTTGTAAAATGCAATCAGCCTCGTCCACGGTTTGAACTCGTGTCGCCGTGTCAATTTCCTACGACGATAACTATTACACCACGGGCAACTTATTATCCACCAGTTACTGTTCTTCTACAAGGAAGGATTGGTCATTAAATAACCCAAGAAATTTGATACGTCATTAAATGAACAAAAACTGAAGAAACTGTGCTGAGTGGTCCCAATTCATTTATCCAATCCCAGTGGGCCTCAGTTCAGGGTGTAAATAAGAAGTTTGTCCCCGAACATATGAAGCATTAATTTTAATGGAGATTGCTGAGGGTCTGGGCAGCTTTCTTTTTATCTTGTACTCTCAAGCCAAAGAAGAGCCTAATGTGGAGAATTCCTCACATGAAACCACGAATTTATTATATTTGGGTGGAGATGAAAGTGTACCATAGGAGCAAAGTGTTGTGTTTTAAAGAAAGGAGTCCACAGAAAAAGAAATACTCAAACTCGAAATTTAAGGGAGAAAAAAAGGAGACGTTTTTTTATTCATCTGCACTACAATAGTTGCAGCTCGAGAAGTTCGTTTCATTATGTTCTTCCTCTCCCTTCTTCTTGGTGGCGACGGCGGGTGTCGGTGATAGCCGGCTGTTGACACGCTCCTGACAGTTGGGACGTAATAGGCTGAGTAGGACGGGTTGGGGTCTCCTGAACCTTTGATGCACCTGTTTTGAAACCTGCCTTCAACTCGGCAAAAATCCCATGACTTGTTTTCTTATATAGAGATTTTGAAGAACAAATCGATCCCAGAATGTTCGATGTCACCAGTGAAACTATCGAAAAACACGTAATAATTCATGTGTGATTATTCTGAAATCACGTCTAACTTTGAAGGTCATTCTGCCCGCACGCGCTACTCTCGTGACACTTTCACAGATTGACGACAGCCCATACGTTTGCGCGCTCTCAACGACAGCGCCCGTCCGTAATATTACTAAAGAATATTTTATCTTGTGTCATTTATAACTATTACGCCAGGTGTCTTGTTATCAGCTGAGGCTAGGTCAGACGGTTAAAAGTATATAGTGATAATCAATCTCAGCGAATATGTTCTGCTAACTCTTATACCACTCGAAACGCCCGAGTAATAATTTGTGAATAGGCTGTATAATAGCAAAGTCCGTTAAACAATCATAGTTCCTTGTTATACAGAGTAAAAAAAGGTTGCCCAGTTGACTGGGGCTGTAGAATACACAGATTGGACCTCTGCAGAGGGAAAGACCCCACAAATGAGTGTCCTGGATTTGACACTAAATGATCTGATGGAGAGGTTCCATTGATACTGGAGCTTTGGGGAATGTGGAATACCACTTTATTACCATTGCTACCAGATCCACTCTGGCCCGGAATGGCAGCACCTGATCTGTGGGTTAAATAAAACTAACTGCGTACTTATGCTAAACTGAATTGTTTGAATTAGAACTGTTTGACTAAACTAAATACCTTGAAATAGAAATGTTTTTTTTATAATTAAACTGTACTTACATTTAAACTGTGTGTGTATGCTAAACTGAATTGTGTAAATGGAACTGTTTTTGACATTGAAACTGTACTTACACTAAACTGAATTGTTTAATGTAGAACTGTTTTGACATTCAACTATGCGTTAACAAAATCTATAGTTATGCTAAACTGAATAAGCTGAATATGAACTGTTTGAATAAATTAAATAGCTTGAAACAGAAATGTATATTTCACAATTAATCTGTGTTCTCATATTAAACTGAATTGTTTGAAATAGAACTGATTATTAGTAAAAAAATGGATTTAGCGTAAAATGACCAAGAAAGTTTGATATGCCATAAAACCCAACCAACCAACTTCTACTTATACTAAACGGAATTGTTTGAAAAGGAACTCTATATATCTATAAAAATAGATTTGACATTAAATAACCTACTATGGTTGATATGCCATAAAGCTCAACCAAACCAAAGCAAACAAAAAGGTATTTTAATTCAAATTTATCGATTATTTTAAATTTAACACTCCAAGTTTAGCTCCAATATCAATCTTTTAACGCGTGTCCTCGTAGGGTAATGGTTAAAGCGATGACATTCCGGAGTCGTAGTAAGCGAGTTCGAACTCCAGTCGCGCTATTACGTTCACTTTCGGATAAATACCTCAGGGAAAGGTATAGAACTACCTTATCCTCGCAGCTATGGGTTAAATAGTACCACCACTGTTCTTCTAGAAGGATAGATTCGGAATTGAATTACCTACAAAAATTGATATGCATTTAAAAACAGAGTAAGAAGAAAGGAATCAAAGTTTGGTTTGGTTTAGGTTGCTTTTATGGCATATCACCAACTGGTTCTTTAATGCCAAATGCTGTTTCTTAGATACATATGATTTATAAGCATAATTCAACAAAGTTAAATCGTTCTAAGTATGTTGTATAACCATGAGCAACTATACAAACACATATATGCATGCGTGCAGAATCATGACGACGACACCATAAAGACAAGCGACACAGTTCTTTAGAAAAATATACCTCTCTCTTTATTGAAAGGGTTGCGTGTGAGAGGGAATTGGAGACTGAACAGAACTGCAACATATTGACCCCCACTCTTATGGCCATAACAGTGTTTCTTTCCCGTTCTCCTGGGATGCTCAACGGGGATCTGGGGGCCCACTCTGCTGGGTGCTAGTTTTCTCTACCGCATCTTATCTCCAACTGGCCTGATCTCCAACTGATTGAACTTCCTATGCACCGAATTATATAATAATTCGACGTCCACCTTCTTCCTGTGGGCGTCACAAATCGCACTCATTCAACCCGTCCACGGTCAAGGTTATATTCCTCGACCGGATGCACCTGTTATTTACACAGGTGCATTTCCTATTTTGACGGCTTGGTCGGGGTCAATATGTTACACGTATTGTTATGTTTCACAAACAATTCAATTAAACATCCCTAATTTGTTCATAAGCAGTTAACGGATCAACCTCTTCTATTCCTAAAAATTCAAATTAGCTATAGTCATTTGTTTGCTCGCAGTTTAAATGTCAAACAGTTCTATTTGACCCATAGATAGGACCCTCTCCGATTCAGAGTGAACCTGGGAGCGATGGAAATGAAAGGGTACTCCGCATTCCCCAAAACACCTGCATTACTAGACTCTCACCATAACATTGTTTAGTGTCATATCCAGAGGAGTCGTTTTGGGGTCTTACCCGTCTACAGAGATGCCGACTGGGTTATGTGAACCATTTAAGAGCATATGTATAGGTTTGGTTTGGTTTCTTTGTTTAATGGCATATCAACCTTTTTAGGTTATTTAATGCCGAAGCCATTCTCCTAGAAGAACTGTAGCGGTACTATTTAACCCATAGCTGTGAGTATTAGGGGGTTAATACCTTTTCCAAGTGTATTTGCCGGAAAGTGAACGTAATAGCGCGACTGGAGTACGAACTCGCTTACTACGATTCCGCAGTCCATCGCTGTAACCATTACACCACGAGGACACCCCGCCTGCATATGTAATAACAGAGTTCACAATCATTTTAAATATAAAAACACTTCATATTAAATTAACATATTATTTCTTAAAAGTCGATTTATTAATGCATTACCCAATCATTTTCATTGCCCAGCCGGTTGGGGCTGTAGAATACACTGACTGCACTTCTGCAGGGGGTAAGACCCCACCCACCAACGAGTGTCCTGGATATGACACTAAACAATCTGATGATGAGGTTCCAGCAGTGCTGGAGCTTTAGGGAATGCAGAGTACCCCTTTATTGCCTTCGCTCCCAGGTCCACTCTTGCCCGGAGTGGTAGCACCTGATAAGGGGCCTATCTATGGGTTAAATAGAACTAACAGCATACTTATGTTAAACTGAATTGTTTGAGTAAACTGAATAGCTTGAAATAGAAATATTTTTGACAATAAAACCGTACATACATTTAAACTGCGTTCTTATGCTTAACTGAATTATTTCAAATAGAACTGTTTTTCGACATTAAAACTGTATTTACATTTAACTGAATTGTTATATATAACTGCTTGAATAGTTTGAAATGGAAATGTTTTTGACAATTAAACTGTGTACTTAAACTGAATTGTTTTAAATAGAATAGATTGTTTACATAAAAATGGATTTGGCGTTAAATAACCGACAAAGGTTGATATGCCATAAAACCCAACAAACCAAACCAAACCAATAATTTTCAATAGGTAATCACTTCATATTTAGTTACAATATCCATATTTTAGAGTTAATCTATCCATAAGGTTCACAATCATTTTAATCAGATAAACACTTCATAGTTAGTTGCCATATCAGTTTTTAATAGTCAATCTATCAATAAATTTCATTTTAAACGTGTGACGACTTCATGCTTACTTTTAACATCATATAATCATTTTAAACATTATTCCAACACGTTTACTTCATCTCTACAGGAGATAAACAGGTATTAACTTCAGACGTAGAAAAAAAATCTTGATTGGTTTGTTGATTGATTTGTTTATGGTATATCAGCTATTAATTGTTATTCAATGCTATATCCTGTTTACACATGAGATTTTTAACGGATTAATTTGTTGGTTAGATATTTTAATTGAGATAAAACTCATTTATTTGCACACTGTTAAATGGTTTCAAGTAGTATGATTGTTTATGCCAATAGTGTCAATAGCAGCTTATATATATATATATATATATATATATATATATATATATATATTATACTTTCTTTAAGAAAAACAACGGAACCGGTCACATCGGATTATAAATTTATTTCAATCCTGTTACGCATTTTGAAATTTCCAAAAAAACGAAAAAAAAAAATTAACAGGACTTCTTCAGAATTTTTTTTTTTGTGTTTTTGGAAATTTCAAAAATGCGTAACAGGATTGAAATAAATTTATAATCCTATGTGACCGGTTTCGTTGTTTTTTCTTAAAGAATTTATTGCCCTGTATTATTGGTACATTGAGCACTTTACCAGGAAAATTTTAAATATTCATTCATGAATAATTTCTTGTCCTGATGGAATTACTCCCAACTCCGGTTTAACTGGACCAAGAATACTATATATATATATATATATATATATATATATATATATATATATATAAATTTGTGAGTCGGGACTATCCTATTACAGTTTTGCCTAAAACGGCACCTCAGGGTATCTGATTCCGACTGACGACAATAGGAGAAAACTTATTTTTACACAAAAAAAAACAAAAAAAAACACCAAACGGAAAATTTATAAAAAAAAAGCACAAAAGAAAACCAATTTTATTATCAAATACGTACGCTGTTTAAATGTTAAAATAGTTCTTTTTCAAGCAATTCAGTTCAGCATAAATTCAGTATAACATAAAGAAACAGTTTAGTTCTATTTGATCTATAGATAGGACTCTATCAAGTGTTACTACCCTGGGGCAGAGTGTACCGGGGAGCGATGGCAGTAAAGGGGTACTCTGCATTCCACAAAGCTCCAGCGTTACCTGAACTTCATCATCAGATTGTTTAGTGTCATATCAGGACATTCGTTGGAGGGGTTTTACCCGTCTGCAGAGATGCAGTAAATGTATTCTACAGCACCAGCTGACTTTGCAATGAATAGTAAGTACGAAAGATAGTTCGCAACTAAGCCTTGAAGGGGGAAGACCTCTGTGAGCAATAGAATAGATGCCATCCTAGCCGCTGTCTGAATTCTGTCGTTTGGAGTTTCTTTTTGGTGTTAGGAAGCCTTATTCCCCAGCCACAGCCGACTGGGCAATTAACAGTGTGTAAACAAATGACGGATGTTTACTTGGATGGTTAGAGACGCATAACAATACTTAAAACCATTTAACGATGTACAAACAAATGAGTAATATTGAATATAATAAAGTGTGTTAAAAAATAATACTTGGAACCCTTTCACTGTTTGCAAATACATGATTAATATTGAATAGAATTATAAGTGTTCGATATTAACAATTGAAACCATCTGTCTAGAAACAATAGCTCTACAAGGGTGTAAAAAATAAGTTAAAAATGAAATTATTGACGAACATACGAGGATCATTAAATAAGTTTCCAGACTTTATTCATATGGACACTTTTATTGATAGTACACACATGAAACTCCATCCAACAACTTCTGCAAGGCCCCATCGAAGTCCTCTTGTGTGAACGTGTCAATAACCTTCATCACAGCCTCTTTCCTCTCCTCAATTGTTTCATAACGAAAACTTCTGAGCTTAGGGTATAACCAAAAGTCACAGGGAGCAAGGTCTGGATTATAGGGAGGGTGAGCAACTGTCTTGATGCCCATTTGGTCAATATAGTCTGTGACAAGGATGGAGTTGTGAAGTGTTGCATTGTCCTCTTGGAAATGCCACTGACCCGATTTGAAGAGTGCTGGCCTCTTCCGACGGAATTTTTCCTGAACTCCCTTAAAACCTCAACATAGTAACCCTAACTCTAACCCATTGGGCAATCAACTCTGGGTGTATTGACTTCCTTACTCCTCCCACACCTCTCATCATCCCTCACAGAATCCCTGCTTTCCTTGAATCTCTTATGCCACTGAAAAACTGATGCTCGATTCATGCAATATGGTCTAAAAGCAGTCTGAAGCATTCTATACGCTTCTGTGGTATTTTTTCCAAGTTTAAAACAGTATTTTATAGCATATCGTTCTTTTAAATTGTCAGATTGGATTTTGGAAATTCACCAGCTGTGACAATCAGGCTTTAATAGGGTATATTCCAGTTGCTGCTGTAGCTGTTCATTTGAATCCGAAATCTTAAAAATTGGTCAGTCATCTCATGATATGCATAGTGTATTTTCAAGAGGGGAGGTCCTCGGATGCTCTCAGAAACCTTTGAATGGCACTAGACCTTGGTGTCTTGTTCAAGCCATAACCCGACATACGTGCCCGGACCCACATTTGGGTTCGTGAAACTGCTTGCCTCAGCAGCACAGACCAGCAGGGTTCGAGTCTCGACTCGTTCACGACCTTCCCTTCCCCTTTATCCCCACTTTAATCGGCTTTTGGGCTTTTGACCTTGTGTCAAGTCCAGTCTGGTGGGAGGCAGCGACAAAAGGCGCCTGTGGTGGTGTAATGGTTAGCAAGCTCGACTAGCAAACCTACACGAGTGAGTTCGAGTCTCATTGGGTGCCCCTTTCATATGGCCTTGTGCCACATCTAAGTAAAAAGCTTAGTAAATTACCACCATATACTCACAGATATTGGTGAAATAGGCGCCTCTGGTGGTGTAATGGTTAGCAAGGTTGACTAGCAAACCTACACGAGTGAGTTCGAGTCTCATTGGGTACCCCTTTCATATGGCCTTGTGCCACATCTAAGCAAAAAGCTTAGAAAATTACCTTAGTGTATTTTCAAGAGTCTACGACAATATTAAATGACTGTAGAAAAAAAATCTGGAAACTTATTGTATGCACAACGTACCCTGTATATCTTTTTAAATGTGTGCAAAGAAATAACGTTAAATTGTTACAGTTAACTAGCATGCTTGAAACAATTTTACAATGGGCAAAAAATGAGCTCAGACTCGGTTAAAAAGATTATCAATAAATTGCATTTAGAAATCATCATCATCATCATAAAGTCGTCCCCGTAGCACGGATATCCCTAACCCTCTCTCGCCACATCTCCCTATCGTTCATCGCATTTGGCAGGTCTTCAGGGCAAGATCCCGTATCCTCACATAGCTGCTGAATGTATGTTCGAGCTGGTCGTCCTGCTTTTGTCCGCCCATATTTGGGGGTCCATAGGAGTACCTCACTTATGATCTCGTCCCTGCTTCTCCAGCAGTGTTTTGCATGTCTGGTTCGTCTAACATGGATAATTTTCGTGATGGGAGGTAAGTGGCCGTATAATTGGTGCCTTGTGGCGTGTTGCCGCCAGGACTTTTTCAATATTCTTGTGTAATTGCCATCTAGTTTCTTCTCCAGCCGTTTAGTTAGCGTCCTAGTGGTGCATCCATACAGCAGTATCGATACGACCGCTGCCTGGAAGATACTGCGTTTCATTTTATCGGTTAGGTCTGATTTCCATATGATCGATAGTCTATTGATAGCTGTCCATGCCTTCGTTAGCCGCGTGTCGATGTCCTTTTTGGTTGATGAGATGCTGCTTCCTAGGTAGGTGAATTTGTCTACTAGTTTCAGAGGGGTTCCCTCTAGTTTGAGTGGATTTGGTATTAAGTAACCTGCAATTGTTGATATGCCATTATTTTCCTTTTTTCTGCTGAAATGTGTGCGTTTTTTTTAAATTTTATTTTAAGTCTTTTAATCACTTAGAAAAAAAGAACCCCCCATATTGTTTTCACCCTTTTCTTTTATTTAGCGAAAAAAAAAATCCCTACTCCAAATAAGCTTACTTAACACCTCCACCCTCTCCATCTGATTTCCCCCCACAAAAAAAAACAATTGGTTACACGTCCTTTTGCCGTTGTCTCTGGTCGTTAGTAATGCTCTCTGATCCGGAAATGGGTGATCATTTTACGTAAGATATATATAACAAAGTGATCCCCCTCATAAAATTCTAAAATTTTGGGTTTTTCTCTAAAATTTCTTCTTAGCGGGCATTTGTTCAGGCTGTTCACATGCATTCGCCAAAAACAAAAATGTAGAATCTGAATTTTCGTTTTCGCTAAAATAGGATGGGTTAAAAGGTAAAAATTTACCAGATTTAGATATAGATTGTTGCAAAGGTCGTAGTCATTTACAATCATCCTGGCATGGAAGCTGGATTAAATCAATTGATAATGTAAGCTTTGGATGAACATCTCTGGGAAACCGAAAGCCCATTTGAAGCATAGTCACAAATTCATGCTAGATTAATTATAAGTAATCTCTTGATGGAAAGCGAAAAATACGAAGTCCTCAATGTCTTAAGCGTTTGGACCTCGCGGTTTTATTGATTCCTTCTGTCTCTTGGTCGTGGAAACGGGGGGAAATGAACTCTCTATGCTGGCTAGCTTCCTTGTTCTTCAACGCATAGAATTCTTCTCGTATCGTTGATTTATTCCGTTTTCCGTTAACGCGAATGTTTGCCCTCTTGGATCCCAGCTACGAAATGAGAAAACGATACAGAAAAACGAAATCTGTAAGACACACGCAAGCACGCACTTACACATACAAATATCCACCCACCCATATATATGTATATATATATAGAATTAACTTAAATCGTGAGTCGAAAATCTTCTACTAAAGTTTCACCTTAACGGATCATCAGGAAGTCCACTTTCGACTTCTTATATTTTTCCTTTTCTATTTCATATAAATTGCCCGACTTATCTGACTTTACAAATATTTTTTCGGACTCCTTAAATCTCCTCATATCCTCATACATTTTTTGTTGAATATTATTGCGCATTTTTCTTAATTTTATCTCCTTAACCATTCCTATCATTTCAGCCTCAAATTTATCCATCTCTTTGATATTCTATTTCATATAAATTGCCCGTCTTATCTGACTTTACAAATATTTTTTCGGACTCCTTAAATCTCCTCATATCCTCATACATTTTTTGTTGAATATTATTGCGCATTTTTCTAAATTTTATCTCCTTAACCATTCCTATCATTTCAGCCTCAAATTTATCCATCTCTTTGATATGGGGGGGTGTTTCGTAGTTTTAAATCCATATTTCTCCCTTTCTACCTGTATATATATACATATATGTGTGTGTGTGTGTGTGTGTGTGTGTGTAAGGTATGTTGTTTTCATTATTTCCATCATTCTTCGCCTATACAAACCGACTTTTTATAGACGCTATGTTTCGCCTAATTTACGTTTTATCATCAATATCTTTCTGTATTCGTTCAAAGCGTTGTTTTAAATTTATAATTACCACCCTGAAGATGACCTGCGCCTCTTTCTACATGAAAGTTTCATCATTTCATATCTAAAATATCTTGTGGAGACGCTTCGGTGAATCTCAATTAAAGTTTAGTAATAAATTTTTCTCATCCATCTAAATGTATTTTTCTTTCCTTAATCTTTAAAGAACATATATATATATATATATACACACACGCACACACACACACACACACACACACACACACACACACACATATATATATATATATATATAATTTTTTTGGGGCAGCATTTCTTCGTTAATACAAATTTCATTAAACAATCCTTGAAGGTGTACGAGCAAAAAACTTACAAGCGACATTACTATTTGTCCACTTTACCAAGGCCTTCGATTCCATTCACAGAGGAAAGATGAAATAAATCCTACTAGCATATGGCCTACCTAAAGAAACCGTAGCAGCAATAACGATTCTCGATAGAAACACCAAAATAAAAGTACGATCACCAGATGGAGACACAGAATACTTCGACATTGTAGCAGGAGTACTACGCTAGCTCCATACCTCTTTATCATTTGTCTAGACTACGTACTTAGAACATCGATTGACAAAATCAGAGAGAACAGCTTCCAGCTGACAAAGAAAAGAAGCAGAAGGTACCCCGCAAAAACAATAACCGACGCCGACTACGCCGATGACATAGCGATACTGGCAAATACACCCAACCAAGCCGAAACACTACTGCATAGTTTGGAACGAGCAGCTGCAGACATAGGCCTCCATGTCAATGCACTCAAAACGGAATATATGTGCTATAATCAAACGGGTGGCATCTCCACTCTAGACGGAACCCCTCTGAAACTAGTAGACAAATTCACTTACCTAGGAAACAACGTCGCATCAACCGAAAATGACATCGACACGAGGTTAACGAAGGCATGGACAGCTATCAATAGGCTATCGATCATATGGAAATCAGACCTAACCGATAAAATGAAACGCAGTATCTTCCAGGCAGCGGTCACATCGATACTGCTATATGGATGCACTACATGGACTCTAACAAAACGGCTGGAGAAGAAGCTAGACGGCAATTACACAAGAATGCTACGTGCAATCTTAAACAAGTCCTGGCGGCAACACCCCACAATACACCAACTGTATGGCAACCTGCCTCCTATCACGAAAACTACTCAAGTTAGACGAACCAGACATGCAGGACATTGCTGGAGAAGTAGGGAAGAACTCATAAGTGATGTACTCTATTGGACCCCCACACATGGCTGAGCAAAAGCAGGACGACCAGCACGAATGATACATTCAGCAACTATATGAGGATACTGGATGTAGTCCAGAAGACCTGCCAGAGGCGATGAACGATAGGGAAAAGTGGCGAGAGAGGGTCAGGAATATCTGTGCTACCAGCACGACATGATGATGATGATGATGATGTCTACATATTTTCTTCTGGATCCGTTCGAATTCCCGTATTACTTTTATCGTATTCGGGGGGAATTGATTTATGTATTGTTCATAGTTGTATGTATCTCTAGTACTTTCTGCCCGACTTTGGGCCATCATCAGGGGAGGATCTATTACAAAAGTGATATAACTTTTGTTTTAGCATATTACTACAATGTAAGAGCGTCTTTATATATGTATATATATAATTATTATGTATTATATATTATAACACGTAAATACTGAAAGTAAGAGTTAAATTGTTATAATTGGTAAAGACAATACGGGGTTGGATAGTAGCGGTTATGTATAATGGTGGTTGGAGATAGCAGGATCAACAACCCTTGGATTTGAAAAGTGTTGTGTTCTGGTTAGTGAACACAAGTAGTGGTAATAATAAGACAAACCACGATATGTGAGGAAAATAGTTATGTTTACAGGAAAGAGTATTTACAAGAGAGAGATTGTTAGTAATAAGAACATTGGATTCGTGATAGAGTAATGTAATACTTCAACAATAGGAACGGCACTTCTGATCTGACTCGTAGGCTTATTCCCAAATTGATTTCCGCTACTGGCATATATGGGTTTGGTTTAGTTTCTTTGTTTAATGGCATATCGACCTCTGTTGGTTATTCAATGCCAAAGCCATTCTTCTAGAAGAATAGTAGTGCAACAATTTAACCCATAGCTGGGAGGATAAGAGGGTTCATACCTTTCCCAAGGGTATTTGCCCGAAAGTGAATGTAATAGCGCGACTGGAGTACGAACTCGCGTACTACGATTCCGCAGTCGATCGCTTTAACCATTACACCACGAGGACACACCTTGCCATATATGGCAGATGGAACAGCTCATTATGCTGAAAAGGTAGGTGATACCCAACAAAAAGGAAAACCCTTTTTCCGAAGGAACAGTGTGCAAAAACGCAACTCAGCGCATTTAAAAAAAAAAAAAGACATTTGGCTTTACAAGCACGTAGATGAAGCGCTGAAGAATTCGGAAGCTCTCCAAGAGAAATATACAAATCGGGAATGCCACTCTATTTCTTCATAGTCCTAGGGATGAAGTCCAATGAAACTCCTTAAAGGCGATCTTTATTACTTTAGATCTTCACTTAGTGAAGTGTTCGTGGTGTAATGGTTATCGGGGTAGGAAATGGACACGGCGACACGAGTTCAAATCCTGACGAGACTGATTGCATTTCACATAGCACTAATACCCTTGGGAAAGGTATGAATCCAATTATTTTCCCTCCAGCTATGGATAAAAAGTAGGACAGACTAGGTTCTTCAGCTTTGGTGAGGCAACTAGTCTAGGAGAAGGGAAACTTAGAATTCAAACCTGTTAAACTCCGCTTAAAAATTGACCTTGTGTCACATCCTGCCCGAGCGGAAGAGTTGGTAAATATATAAAATGGATTAAATATTTTGTTTGATTTTCGAAGTTCTTATTCACCCAAATTCCAACGTCAACCGTACGGCAGGGAAAATAGTTATTTCAAGCGTCTGTTCGTTACAGCGTCTAGACTTTAATTCTCTCTAATTAACTGACCCGTTCTCAATCAGAGAACTGCTATAAAGGTCAGCCAGGGGTCAATTCTTGTCTCTTTTATAACTCGTTTTTTTGGGGGGTAAAGGTATGAATCCAATTATTCCTCCTCCAGCTAAGTGTAAAGGTTAGGACAGACAAGGTTCTTCAGCATTGGTAAGCCAACTAGTCTAGGAAAAGGAAAACTCTGAATTCAAACCTGTTAAACTCTGCTTAGAAAATTGACCTTGTGTCATATCCTGCCCGAGCGGAGGAGGAGGTAAATATATACATTGCTTTAAATCGCCCTTTTCTATGTAGACAGACAAGCAGTCACATGTTAGATATATTGGTGTGACAAATATTTTTCCCACTACAATAATTACCCGTTTTTACTGCTTTCTGGCGTTTTGTGTGAATAGACCCGGGCAAAAGGGCCCGCGCAGTTTTAATTTTTAGAATTGTTTTCCCCCTTTTTACTGATGATTCCTTTAATCCTCTGCTTGTATAAACTTTCATGTACCAATAGTTTATTAAAACTATACTTATATATTAAATCGGGGAACGTTGAACGACCTTGCACCAACTACCACAATTTCAAATCACTATGGCAACAAGGGAAACGGGTCAAGTCTCATGAGGGAGTCTGCTGAACAATAATTCCTACCCTCATGCAACATCTCCTCCATTGTCATTGGTTCAGCAGCCCCGACCAAATTCTCATGAACACCTCATTCACAGACCTAACCTCAGTATATAACCTCTAATAGATAAATGTTACAGAGCTGTAGTGTTTGACTGTTACATGTAACATAGAGGTGTCAGATTCTTTTTTTTCTTCTATTATACCAAAAATATTTTTCTATCATACCAAAAAAAAAAAAAAAATCAATTAATAAATAAACATATTGCTTAAGTCTCTCATTTTTATCTTTCTCTTCCTACAGTCTGTACCATTCTGATTTCGCTGTTATAATCAATTCATTTCTGCCGGCCATTTTCTTTGTATATATATTTCTACGGATTCATTGTTCAACATTTTTGTTGATCACAATTGTATTTTCTTGATACCAGCGAATCATCCCTAGAGCCAACCTGGGTATTTTAACAGATGAGCTATAAATTTTAATTACATCGTTATAAAGTGTCCTAAGGGCATTTATCCGTATTTTATTTATAGTTCAAAAACATAAACAGGGCGTAATGATTTACTTACGAATCTTTGTCATGAAATCGTAACAATATATATATATATATATATATATACTGGTGAATACACTCAACTAAGACGAAACACTATTGCATAGTTTGGAACGAGCCACCGCAGGCATTGGACTCCATATCAATGCACATAAAACTGAATATATGTGTTATAAGCAAACAGGCGACATTTCCACACTAGACGGAAACTCTCTGAAACTAATTCACCGACCTAGGGAACAGCGTCTCATCAACCGAAAAAGACATCGACACAAGGCTAACGAAAGCATCGACAGCTATCGATAAGCTCTCGATCATATGGAAATCAGACCTAACTGATAAAATAAAACGCAGTTTCTTCCAGGCAGCGGTCGTATCGATAATGCTGTATGGATGCACTATTTAGACGCTAACTAAACGGCTGAAGAAGAAGCTAGACGGCAATTACACAAGAATGTTGCGAGCAATATTACACAAGTCCTGGCGGCAACACCCCACAAGGCACCAACTATACGGCCACCTGCCTCCCGTCATGAAAACTATATAGGTTAGACGAACCAGACACGCAGGACACTGCTGAAGAAGCAAGGACGAACTCATCAGTGATGAACTCCTATGGACCCCCAAATATGGCCGAGCAAAAGCAGGACGACCAGCGAGAACATACATACAGCAGCTATGTGAGGATACGGGATGTAGCCCTGAAGACCTGCCAGAAGCGATGAATGATAGGGAGAAGTGGCGAGAGAGGGTCAGGGATATCCGTGCTAGCGGCACGACATGATGATGATGATGAGGATGATATATATATATATATATATATATATATATATATATATATATAGTTAATTACAGCGATGAGTGTTTCGCGGCTTTGCATAGAGCTTGGACGAAACAACACCAAATTGTCCTAGAGGACATTTATACTTTATTTTCTACTTAAACTCCATTTAATAGGCATTCTCTATGCAAGCAAAACCCCAAACACTCTGTGAATTTATTAGGAGATATTTCTTTTTTGACGTAGGGTGTTTTTTGAATTTTTTTCTCAACCACCTTTATCTTCCTATCAATGTCATTTTCACCTCCATTTTAATTAATATTACGTACATTCTTTTTAAACGATATCTAAAGGCCGTCGCTTGACAAATCTCAGATGAAAGGGCCCAAGCGATTTCAATAAAATTTCTCCGTATTCTATATCTCCTGTTTTCGCATATGTCTCTGTATTTGTCTTTATATATATATATATATATATATATATTACGGTTCTCAGATTTTATCTTGGGTCGGTGATATCGTTCTGTCTTTCCATGTCACCACTCAGAAGATGACCTCGGCAAAACCAGGTCTGAAGTGTTTGATCAAGATCCTGTAACATCGAGCCTACTGGAGGAGATGCTGACCTTTATCAACTCTTCTTTCTTCTGTCTTCTGGCTGTTTTTGATAACGTCTATTACCACTTAGTTTTATGAGTTTTTTAAAGTTAAACTAACTCAATCGTCTGGAATTGATAGGGCCTGGTTCATCAACCCATACGATAGGTACTGACCGAAAGAGGAATAACATACGAAGAAAAACACGTCTTAACTAAACATGGTAGCTTAACTTTTTATTACATCAATGATTACGTCATTGATTGAGAACTCTACAGTATCACTGACCATGTGGCAGACATGTTAAGCTAAGTATGAGCTTTAGGGAATAACCTAAAAACTGGTCGGGCGAACCACTTACGAGGCTCGTGACCTCAACGATACATACTGTTGCTTTTATCTGGGAAGGTTTCTTGCCTTCTTTCTAGTCCTTTTCTAATTAGACATCTTTCTTTCACTGCTGATAGAAGATAGGTTGTTAGCGGTCGTCATTTCTGTTTCTTACGCTTGATTCAAAGTTGTCATAGACGTCAATATAGCTGACAGATGATAGACTGGGTTCCTATTGAATTCAATATGCTTCGCTTGTTCTCAATGCTCAGTGAAGAGTTCCATATTAACGACTGGGTCATTGCGCACGAATTCACCGTAAGTGCTTCTTGGCTTCAGTTACCCGTCTCGTTCTTCAGCAAGTTTTTCATTTCTTTTCTTCCTTTCTTTTTTCTTTACTTTTTTTTCAAAAATGGTTTCTTTCTTTCTTTCTTTTTTCTTTCTTTCTTTCTTTCTGTCAGAAATTTCTGCCTTAATTTCTATCATTTATTTTTCTTTTCTTTTTCTTTCCTTCATTTATGTTTATATTTCTTTCTTATATGCTCTCTTTCTTTTTTTCTGCCCCTGTTCTTTCTTTCTTTCCTTCTCTCTCTCTTCTTTCTTTCTTTCTTTCCTTCTCTCTCTCTTTCTTTCTTTCTTTCTTTCAAACTCTTTCTATTAATCGTTCTTTTTCCTTTCTCCTGTTTATTTTTTTCTTCCTTTCTTTCGGTCATTCGATCTGTCAGATGTTTTTCCTTTAAGTCTTCCTTTTGAAGTCCTTCTTTTCATTTTTTTATAATGTTGGTCTTTCTTTCTTTCTTTCTTTCTTTCTTTCCAATTTTAGTTAGTTTTGTATTTTATTTATTTCTCTCTTTCATTCATTCTTTCATAATTTCTTTCTTTTTGTGTTCTGATTTTTATCCTTTCTTAAGTTATTTCTTCGGTAATGTCCTTCATTCTGGTGTCCCTTCGTTTTTTCGATTTAAATTCTTTTATCTGTTATTATTTCTTTATGCTTTCCTTCTTTTTATATTTCTCTTTATTGTACATTCCATATTTATTTACTTTCCGTCTTTCTTTTTTTTTTCTTTTCCTTTCTTTCTTTCTTTCTTTCTTTTATTTATTCATCTTTATTTATTTTTGATATTTGTAATGGATTCTTTCTTTCTTTCTTTCTTTCTTTCTGAAATTCGTTATCTCTTTCAAGTTATAAGATTTTCTTTCATTGTTCCTTTCTTTTTTTTTAAATTTGTTCATTAATTTCTCAGTATTTTCTTTCTTTCTATCTTCCTTTCTTTTAACATTCATTCATTACATTTTTTTTAATTCAGGCATCTTTCTTTTTCTTTCTAACTGTCTATGTGTCAAGCTTTTCGTATATTCTTATTCGTTTCTTATTCCTTTTTTAAACCTTTAAAATTACAAACATTTATCTTATTTTACTTCTTTTATTTTTCTATCAGTAACGAATGAAAGAAAATATAATATCATCGAAAATCACAAAAATTAACACACACACACACACACACACACACATATATATATATATATATATATATCAGCCTGGTTTCGATCCCAGCTTCGGGAATCTAGCCTAACTAGCCACACTGAAGAGTTCTGATAGAACGAAACAGTCTGTCTATGGATGACAATATATATGCTCCCCTACTCCTGTGGGGTTGAGCTCTTTAGCTCTCTATCGAAGGAAGTAATTGCTGCCACAAGCGTAAAGCAAGTCTCTTCAAATGAATTGAGCTCTCCGTAGCCTTTAAGCGGATATATGTAAACAAAATAAATGTTATACTTAAGCGTTTAAATTTCCTTCGCTTGCGCTGGTTTCCTCGCGGCTGAGGGGTAGAATCTTGGATTGGCGTTTCAGTCAGCCAGGTTTCGATCCCAGCTTCTGGAATCTAGCCTGTCTAGCCACACTGAAGAGTTCTGAGAGAACGAAAGTCTATCTGTGGATGACTATATATATATATATATATATAATGTTCAAAAACTTTGGTAGCAATATCTCATCTACTGAAAGTGATATGAACATACACCTTACAAAGCCATCGACGGCTATTGTCTGGTAATTTAACATATGAAAATCTGATCTCTCTAATAAAATAAAACGGATTTCTTCCCAGTTTTAGTTGACTCGGTAGTAATCTATGAAGACACCTCCTGGACTCTGAAGAATCGAATTGAGAAAAGGTTAGATATTAACTACACAAGAATATCTAGATGTGTTTTAAACAACCCTGGGAGCAGCACCCTACAGAACAGTAACTGTACGGCCTATTATTCAAATAATACGAACAAGACATGCAGGACACTGCTCTAGATTCGTGGGCAAACTCATGAGTAATGTTCTCAAATCAACCCCTACACATTATCCTCCAGTTTTGCCCACAAGCAAAGATTTATATATAACAGTTCTGTCGGCGTCACTGGCCTGTCTGGATCAACGAATAATAGGAATGGTTAACGAGGGACAGAGTCGAGGAAATTCATGCTGTCAGTGCCATTTGCTGATGATGGCAATATATATATATATATATATGAAATAAGATGGACGCTTATCTGCGACCAATGGTTTCATGTCGTCTTAGAACGGCAATCATATCATAGATGCTGAGCACTCTCCATATCATACCGCATTTGGCCCGCCACCAACTCTCCAAATGATATCATCATCATCATCATGTCGTGCCGCTAGCACAGATATCCCTGACCCTCTCTCGTCACTTCTCCCTATTGTTCATCGCATCTGGCAGGTCTTCAGGGCTACATCCCGTATCCTCACATAGCTGCTGTATGTATGTTCTAGCTGGTCGTCCTGCTTTTGCTTGGCCATATTTGGGGGTCCATAGGAGTTCATCACTTATGAGCTCGTCCGTGCTTCTCCAGAAGTGCCCTGCATGTCTGGTTCGTCTAACTTGGATATTTTCGTGATGGGAAGCAGGTGGCCATATAGTTAGTGCCTTGTGGGGTGTTGCAACCAGGACTTGTTCAATATTGCTCGCAGCAGTCTTGTGTAATTGCCGTCTAGCTTCTTCTCTAGCCATTTAGTTAGCGTCCATGTAGTGCATCCATATAGCAGTATCGATACGACCGCTGACTGGAAGAAACTGTGTTTCATTTTATCGGTTAGGTTTGATTTACATATGATCGAAAGCCTATCGATAGCTGTCCATGCCTTCGTTAGCCGTGTGTCGATGTCTTTTTCGGTTGATGAGACTCTGCTTCCTAGGTAGGTGAATTTGTCTACTAGTTTAAGAGAGGTTCCGTCTAGTGTGGAAATGTCACCTGTTTGGTTATAACATATATATTCAATTTTGTGTGCATTGACACGGAGGCCAATGCCTGCAGCGGCTCGTTTCAAATGATATAGTGACGACCATATACTGTTGTAATATATATATATACATATATATATATATTTCAGACTGCTTCAGTTACCTAAAAGTGTTCACATCAGCATCATCATCATGTCACGCAAAAAGCACGGACATCCTGACTCCCTCTCGCCATTCATCCCTATCATTCATTACACATGGAAGGTTTTCAAGGCTACATCTTCAATCAGAACAAAGGTGATTCTTTGTTGATCAGTCAAGTGAGGCTCTTCCATGTGCTGGGGTTCATAGGAGAATATAGCTTACTAGTTCGTCCCTATTTCTCTAGCTAAGCCCCGTATCTCTTATTAATCTCACTTAATTAGTTTTTGAGATGGGAAGCAAGTTACCGTACAATAACTTTTTTTTTGTGAAGTGTTGCTTCTAGGATCTGTTGAAGAATTCTTGTGTATTTCACGTCTAGCTTTTTCTGCACGTTTTGTTAGCATGCATAATTCTAGCTAAGTCATTTATCCAGCTTTTTATCTTCGAACCTTTTCACCAGTTATTTGTCAAAGATCAACAACATCGGCACTATTCAATATGAAGCCCCCAAGAAAAGTGCTTCCTGTGAAGCGATTTCGTTCAGACCATGACCAAGGTCGGCATGAAATGATAGTTGCACGGGCTGTAATCACGAACATTTTGAAATTACACGCAGAAAAAAACAAAGACGTTGAAGTTTAAGAAATCTCTGTAAGAGCATAACCGATTCAATGCCAACAAAAACTTGAATATATCGCTGCCTTGTTTCAAGGTCAAATAGCTCGTTCTCATCATCATTCCCATCACACATTCTGAGTCAACAAGGAAAAAGGCTTCATTCAGTTTTTTCTATGACCATCTTGTCCAGTCGGCCTGCGCTGTAGAATACACCGACTGCATCTCTGCACTGGGGTAAGAACGCCCCCTACGAATGTCCTGGCTATGACAGTAAATGATCCTGGTCCAATCGGCTGGTGCTGTAGAATGCATCAACTGCATCTCTGCAGAGGAGTAAGACTTCCAACGAGTGCCCAGGATGTGGCACTAAGCAATCTTGGCCCTGTCGGCTGGGGCTGTAAATTAGACAGACCTAATCTCCGTATAGGGGAAAGACTACCCCAACGAGTGTCCAGGATGTGACAGTAAACAATCTTGGCCCAGTCGGCTTTTGCTGTAGAATGCACCAACTGCATCTCTGCATCCAACGAGTGTCTTAGATGTGACACTAAACAATCAAATGATGAGGCTCCAGTAATGCTGGAACTTTTGAGAATACGGAGTAACCCTTTATTAATACCATTCCCAGGTCCTCTCGATCCCAGAATGGTAGCATCTGATAGTATCCGATTTATGAGTCAAATAGAAATAATCTGCGTACTTATGCTAAACTGAATATATTAAATAATACTGTTAAAACATTTAACTGTATTTAAACACAACACTGTACTTATGTTAAACTGAATTGTTTGAAATAGTACTATTTATATGTATAAAAATGGATTTTGCATTAGATAACCAACAATATTCCATAAAACCAAACCTAAAAAATCATGTATATTTACTATATATGTATAAAGATGATGATGCCTTAAATAACCTACACTGGATTTTGCATTAGATAACCAACAATATTCCATAAAACCAAACCTAAAAAAATCATGTATATTTACTATATATGTATAAAGATGATGATGCCTTAAATAACCTACACTGGTTGATGTGTCATAAAACCTGACCAAGTCAAATTATATATATATATATATATATATATATATAATTTGGTTTGGTTTGGTTTGGTTTTATGGAATATCAACCATGCATCTAATGGATTGGCATTTGAGTCAACCGGGTTTCGATCCCAGCTACGGGAAGCTAATATGTCTAGCCACACTGATGAGTTCTTATAGAACGAAACAGATCTGTCTGTGGATGACTATAGAGATATATACTCCCCAAACCTCCGTAGTGTTGAGTTCTCTAGCGAATGAAGTAATCGTGTTGCCATTAGCGTTTATTGCAAGTTTCTTCATATATGAGTCGAGGTCTCGGTAGCCGTTAAACGGATGTATGTAAACAATAGTAATTGTGATTTCATAACCGTTTAAAATTTACTTCGCTGCTACTGGCTCCTCGTGGCTGAAGTGTTAGATGCTTGAATTGGCGTATGAGTCAACCGGGTTTCGATCCCAGCAACGGGAAGGTAATATGACTAGCCACACTGATGAGTTCTGATAGAACGAAACAGATCTGTCTGTGGATGACTATATATATATACATATATAAAGAGGATTTGGTATTAAATAACCTACAGTGGTTGATGCTATATAAAACCAAACCAAACCAAGTCATGTATATTTGATATATATGTATAAAATGATTTTGCTTTAAATAACCTTCAACGGTTGATGTGTCATAAATCTCAAGCAAACCAAATCATATGATATACTCTCCCGCCGATTTTTACGTGTGAGTGTCTAAAAGCATAATCAGTTCGAATGTTAATGGAGATTGTAAGATTTCAGTCCAGCAAGCGATTTGCAGACAAGACCAAAAATGGAGCCGGAGTGGGGGTGGGGCGGAAAGAATTGATGGTTGGGTCCAACACACCCTTGTCTCTGATCTTGCCACCTTTAATTTCACAATACGGTTTACTTCAAAATCTGATATTCCATTCTACATGGTGGCTTTCCATTTGTTCCTGTCTACTGCCAAGTCCTCAAAGCTTCCAACAGGGATTTTAGGAGCTGAAAGATTGTACTTTAGCTCGTCCCTGTATCGAAGCCAAGGCCGGTCAGTATTCCTTTTCCAATCTTTTTGCTCACTTTAAGTTAGGATTTGTGATATTCTCTCATCTCTCATTCTTACTAAATGACCAGCCCATCTTTGTTGAGACTGCATGAGGAACATTTCAATACCTCCAATCCTACATCTTGCGAAAAGATCAACGTTTGATACTTTATCTCCGAGCGTGTGTCCACATATGGAGCGAAGGCAGCGTTTGTGGAAGATATTTGCGCAACCGGACATTGGCATAAGGGTTTAAGTATTCGCCAATGGCCCGGGAGACCTAGGTTCAATCCCAGGTCGAGTCATACCAAAGACTCAAAAATTGGTACTTGATCCTACCTTGCTTAACACTCAGCATTATAAGGCAAGGATCAATGGTAAAGTGGAGCAATTCAGGGAAAGAAGTAGCACCTTCCTCTACACCTTGGTGTAGAAGCTATCGAAAAGGGAGCCTTCGGGTCACCTTCGACTACTATATATATATATATATATATAAAGATGATTTGGTATTAAATAATCTACAAGAGTTGACACGCCATAAAACCAAACCAAATCATATGTAATTAATATATATATATGTATAAAGAGGATTTGGCATCAAATAACCTACAAAGGTTTATATGCTATAAGACTCTGCTAAACCAAATTATAAATATTTGATATGCATGTATAAAGAGGAATTGAAAAATAAATAACCCACAATGGTTGAGATGCCATAACACTAAACCATACCAATTCATGACTATTTTGAATGTGCGAGGCTTTTATATGTCTTGCTAGCAAATCTCACTCATTCCAAAGATTGTGCTAATCTCTTCTTCTTTCCTAGACAACATTTTACAATTCTATTGCAACGACTGTTATCGTCTATTTGAGCTATTCGTTTTGCACTCTCGTATTTTCGTAATTTAATCATTTTTTGAATACCTCGCAACTTAGCGTGCTCTCTGGTTATCTTTCTTTCGTTCATTATTTCATTTTTTCTTTTTTTTTGGGGGGGGGGCTTTCTTTCTTTCTTTCTTGTTTTCTATTCTTTCTTCCATTTGTTCTTTTTCTTCTATTCTTTCTTTCTTTCTTTCTTCCATTAGTTCTTTTTATTGTATTTTTCTTTCTTTCTTTCTTTCTTGTTTTTTATTCTTTCTTCCATTAGTTCTTTTTCTTCTATTCTTTCTTTCTTTCTTTCTTTCTTTCATCCATTAGTTCTTTTTATTGTATTTTTCTTTCATTCTTTCTTTCTTTCTTTCTTTCTTTCTTTCTTTCTTGTTTTCTATTCTTTCTTCCATTAGTTCTTTTTCTTGAATTTTTCTTTTCTTTTTATTTCTTTCTCTCTTTCTTTCTTTCTTTCTTTCTTTTTTTCATTAGTTCTTTTTCTTGTATTTTTTCTTTTCTTTCTTCCTTTCTTTCTTTCTTTCTTTCTTTCTTCCATTAGTTCTTTTTCTTGTATTTTTTCTTTTCTTTCTTTCTTTCTTTCTTTCTTTCTTTTACTGTTTTCATTTTCCAAGCTTTAACTTTTCCTTTTATTTACCTTCTTTTTTTCTTATTTCTTTCCTTCTTCCTTTCTTTCTTGTTTTCTATTCTTTCTTCCATTAGTTCTTTTTCTTGTATTTTTCATTTTCTTTCTTTCTTTCTTTCTTTCTTTCTTTTAATATTTTCATTTTACACCCTGTATCTTTTCTTTTTATTTTCCTTCTTTTTTCTTTTGTTCTTTCTTTCGGACTTTCTCGTTTTTATTCTTTCTTTCTTTCTGTCTTTCTTTCTTTTTTTTATATTCTTTCTTCCATTAGTACTTTCTCTTGTATTTTTTATTTTCTTTTTTTCTTTCTTTCTTTTAATGTTTTGATTTTTCTCCTTTTATCTTTTTTTCTGTTTTCATTCTTTTTTTTGTTCTTTCTCGTTTTTATTATTCATTTGTTTATTTATTTTTCATTCATTAGATTTTCCTGTCCTTCTTTCATTCTTTCTTTCTTCAATCAAAGTGTAATATCTGTTTCAGCTATTGTTACCAACTCAAAGTTAAACGATACGTGTGTTCCTTTCCAGAAGAAGAAAACCTACTACTATTTGCGACTGTTCTTTTAAGGAATAGCCCAACGACTAGTCGTTGTTTTTAGGACGAGCATGGAAAAATTTAAGCTACAAGTCCTTTTAAATACAAGTATGACTATTATTTTTTAGAACATGGATAAGTCTGCCAGCAGTAGCAGCAGACCAACAGTCGATGATCGGAGCAGCGACCTGTGTTGCAGCCACTTTTACAGTCCGGAATAGCCAGCACCTTCCAACAGCCATGTAGTAGTACTGGATTACAACGCGCATCGGACATCTATTCGCCTGCAGCAGCCATTCAACCACACGTCTGGAAGTGACCAGGACCTTACGGCCGTTTTACGTCCTAGAAACTGTCGTTTTTTTTTATTTGCCAAAAAAAATTTGCAAGTTTTTTACGTAATGACTTTGCGTTTATTTTCCTTACCGGCTATTTTGAAATACTTGTGGGCTCAATTCATTCATTGACTTTGCAACAATTTAATTTATCCTACAAAAGATCAGCAGTACAGAGACTTACCTCCCATCTCAACTCATTTAAGGAAGACGAAGAAAATATGCGGGACACTGCTAGAGAAACAAAGAAGATCTCATCAGTGATGTTTACTTATGGGTCCCTCCACACAAACGTACCAGTGTTGTATTGTCCTCTACATGTTCATGCAGCATCACAACGACACCATAATTACGATGCAGTGATAATGGACGCAAGAAGGAAGACGAATGAAGACTTCTTTAACAATATTTTACCTCTCACTTTATAGCAAGGGTTCGAAAGGGTTGTTCAAGGGTTGCATGTGAGAGGGAGCTGGAGACCGAACATAAACTGTAATTTCTTGACCCCACTGTTATGACCGCTACGTTGTGTCTTTCTTGTTCTCCTGATGCTGGGGTCCACTCCATCGGGGTTTCCGAGGGCCCCCTCGGTCGGGTGTGGCTTTCCTTACCACATCTGGTCTCTAGCTGCCTGGAACCCTACTGGCAACTGCTTCTTGGACTTGAACTCAACTGAGTTAAATAATAATTCAACGCCCACACGATCGCCCACTTGATCTTTGAAATCGAATGTTTAATCGTTATCAAGCGGAAATAACTGTCATGCAGTTCAGAGGTCACTCTCTTCCAGTGCATCAGTCTGTATTGGCAAAGTGGGACCTTCACCTTGTCCCATATTATAAGCCTTAATCCACCACGCGATCTCTTTCGATTACTGGCCATTGGAATGTGTCACTTCCTTCCGGTGCATCACCTTGGAATAGCATTCTTTGGGGGCCGGGTCGAAGGTCAAAACATAACACCAGAATTTGGCAGAGAGGCAATGACTTAATCAGCTGTATGCAGACAAAAGATACAACATAGAAAATTTAAGGCAAGTGATGGATGATAGGGAGGGATGGTGAGAGAGTCAGGAAACCTCGTGTTGACAGCACAGCTTGATGATGATGATCATTTATGATGACAGCAACTGTGCAACTATTTGATTAAATCAAGTATGGATTGTGGATCTGATTAACTGTTTTAAATAATAGTATTTATTCTTTTTTATGTGCTTTGCCTGCCGACGAGTTCTGCTTTTTTACCATATGGGATTGATATTATCGGTATGTCAACCCGTCTAGTTTTACTTTATGCCAAGAGGTTAGAGAATCACATTCATTGTACTTTCATATCTATATTTTTTGTGTGGTTGTTTCTGAAGAGTTTTTTTTAATAGTTATATGCTATTCGTGAGTGACTGATAGATGGTTTGTTCTCAACATCACGTCAACCTGTCAATATTTCCACACTTCTCAATAGCTACTACACCGAGATGTTGGGGAGGACGCTACTCCTTTCCCTGGAATGCTCCACTTTACCCTTGATACGTAGCTTATATTGCTGAGTGTTAAGCAAGTGGGTATCAAGTACCATTATTAAAGTCTTCGGTATAAAACGACCTGGGATTGAATCCTGGTATCCTGGACTATTGGCGAACACTCTACAAACTTGCCAGAGCAATAAAAAATGATAGGCTTGACAAGTTATGATTTGTATATTTGTAATTTTACATATATTGACAACCGGGGCTTATGTACACATATTAAAATTTATTTGATATTCACGGACGATAATATATTTGACTTGCTACGAAAAAAATATGGGATTAAGACACATTATAAATAAAGTAATTTCTCCATTAATTTTCATGGGTTATTTAATGCCAGAGCCACCCTTGTAGATGGCCAGTTGTGGTACTATCTAATAAATAGCTGGGGGTATACGAGAGTTTACTTATTGGTGATAATGACATAAATTTGTTTGAATTTTCTCATAAATCTGTACTTCCTTTTATCGTGGCAATGACATATCTATAGATAGCTCTTCTGCAAAGAAGACTTATCAATATTATACACTAATGTGTTTTGTCAAGAGTTTCCATCTTGGACGTTTTTGTCACAATATTTTGGTGTCTTACCATCCAGTCTTTTTCAGGTATATTTTGAATGTATATACCCAACCCCACTGCAAACAAAGTCAATTTTTAACTCTAATTAATATGCTATTAAACAAAGAAACCAAACTAATAAGTAATAGTTCTATTTTTTATTATTAAGGAAAAGTAATATTCTTTTGCTGATTATATATTTTAGTAATTAGGAATTGTGATATATTTTATTCCTAAATCAAAATTCCAAGACATTGTTTCTTTATAATAATGTTTACAGAAAAAATATTTCTTGAAATCAAGTTACTCTTTTAATAGAAGTATTAGACCATACAGTAAATTTTTGGTTTAAATGAACTTTTATTTTATTGTAACAAAATTATTTGCTAAATAAATTTCCAGCTTCGATGATTTACAAAATGCCTTATCTCAACAAGTTAATGCAAGTTAAATCTTTTATCTAATAAAATGGAAATTGCATAACCCCTAACAGATTTTAATAAAGGTTTTAATTAATCAGGCATTTGACAGTTGAATGGAAATGAATCAAAGGTAATTTCATTTATTGATACATTCTGCTTCCTTGAGTTTGGAAAGAAGAAAACTTGACAATATTTTAAAGTCTACTAAAATGACGTTTAGTGTTTTATTATAAGGAGGTCAGTCTGTTGTTTATTTTAAAAATTTTGGGTCATCTGTAAGTTCTGAGTTAAGCATTTCAAGAAGAAAAATCATGTATACATTAACACTATGATTATTTGTCTATAAGATACTACTTTTTTTGGAGGTGCCCGTGGTGTAGTCGTTATTGTCGTAGGAAATGGACACGGCGACACAAGTTCAAATCCTATATGAGACTGATTGCATTTCACATAGCACTAATACCCTTGGGAAAGGTATGAATCCAATTATTCTCCCTCCACCTATGGGTAAATAGTAGGACAGACTAGGTTCTTCAGCCTTGGTTAGGCAACTAGTCTAGGAGAAGGAAAACTCTGAATTAAAACCTGTTAAACTCCGCTTAAAAATTGACCTAGTGTCATATCCTGCCCGAGCGGAGGGGTTGGTAAATAGTATAAGATACTATTTTTTTCAACCAAATGGTTAGAGTTACATATTACACAGGAAAACTGTATAATTGACTTTTTTTTCTGGCTACATGCATCACCATATTTGGGATGGAATGGCCTTAGATCTCAGAAAATAGGCAGACTTGGTTCCTTAACTTTAGTTAGGCAATTAAAACAATGGATAAACCATCGAATTTTTAATCCAATTCTGAGCCTCCAATAATCTTATAAAAAAAGAAAAAAAAAAGGTCTACATTTCTATTGACTTTGATATTTATTTTGTAATCTCAAACATTAGGTTTTGTTACTTTTAAGTGAAAAGTAAAAATGATGTTCGTTCAAGGATGGATTTAATTTCAACGGCGCTTATTATTCTAAATTGACTGAAATTATAGTTTACATTGACTTATTGGTAGATGCATTTCAGTCTACGCTTAATGATCAAAAATTCAACTGCAGCCGCCAACATTCTGACAGATAAATATACTTTCTTTCTATATTCTTTCTCTTACATATTGACACACTTTCCCACCGATTTTTTGTTATATAATTGTTATACCGGAACTATACACTCAGTGACTCTTTTTAGTATGACACCGGTAAAGATATAAATGGACGGTGTCTGACTACTTCAGGGAAAAAGCGTTAATGGCTCTCTGATAGACTTGCCAACTCTTCGGCTTGTACCTGTGGAATACCTTTATTGAACCAATGATAAAACAATAATTAAGGAATGATTTTTTTATATTAATCATTTTTCGTTAATTATATTTTATCATTCAGTTTGGTAAGGTTTTGAACTATTCGAGTCTCGTAAGTCAAGTATATAGTCATTTGGTGCAGTTTACGCTCGTGCGCAAAGACGATAACACTCAACATTTGTCATAATAAACCCCCAGACAGGAAATGAGGCTGGAGTGTCGATTACGTTATACCCAGAAGAGAAGGTCCTGAAAATTTGAGAATTTTCAAAAGACGTCAGACCATTGAGGTGAGAGTTAGATTTTGACTGTTAAAAGATGTAATTGGGTTTTTCGGATCTCTACCACAAGATGTGCCGCTCATTGGGTTTCGGTCAGCATAGTATGGTCAGCAAAGATTTTTAAGCATTGTGTCTCTCTCCTCGTGTCGAAGAACCGAAGTCAAGGAATTAATAAACCGTTCGTACCTTAAACGACTGAGACCCCCTGTTTTTGCATATGAATATGCATTGGCATAACGGTTGCGATTGATCTCATCACGGTATATAACACTTTTACATGCATAAAATATATCGACTAAAGTTTGGCAATCGCAAACTGCTATATTTCACTCATGAACTTTTTTGATACTATTGTATCACATAGTTCGTTTATCAATTCTTTCAGTGCCCACGCTGTGTCTGAAAGATCAACTGACAAGAAATGACACAATCCATCCCGAACACAGTTGCCTGCGTGCTGGCACCTCAGAAACAAGAATAACTCACTGTCAACAATTAACAAACAGGTTCAGACTACATACAGTTGCACGAAAGAGATAGATAGAGAGAGAGAGAGAGAGAGAGAGAGAGAGAATATGTAAGAGTCTATGAAGAGGTAACTTGATTATGAAGTAGAGCTGACATCTATCCAATGTATCCGCCTTCAGCCTCAATCACCACCTCGATACGGATCTGGAACTAGGAGCATGCCTTTTCTACAAGTGCCGGCGGGAGCTCGGCGAATGCTTGGTGGATAGTTTTGATCAGGCTTGCTTTGGTGTTGTGGGAGGTCATTTTGGTGATGTTTTCGGCGTATGACCAAACGAAGTAGTCCAACGGGTTCTGGTCGGGGGGAGGGTGTCCAGTGAGAGAAGGGGACAAAGTCATAGCACTCCTTCTGAAGCCAAGCCTGGGTCTCCTTGGACTTGTGGGCCGGCGCCGAGTCCTGCTGCCACACCCAGGGTCTGCCACCGGCCACCTGATTGCACCAGGGGATCACCACATTCTTCAGCACATCCAGGTACACTTTGGTGTTAACTTTCAAGCCGACTTCGAAGATGTGAGGTGGCATGATATGACCCTCACTTGAAACCAAACCAAAGACCATAATCGTAGTCGGAAACTTTGTTTTCATCACCCTGAGCACGTCCCTGTTAATCGTGTCAATCCAGATTAGCATTTTGAGGGTGCTGGCAATGCTCCTGTTGTCATAACCTGGATCGGTAGAGAGCAGTAGTTGTACAGCGGTGCATCTCCGATCTAGCTCGTTGAACGTTGTGTCATTTTCAGATATGATAGAAGGCTCCTATCGCTCTTGGGATTTGTACACAACGGGCCAACTAGTCGATAGTCTGCAACATAAAAAGAAAACCGGTTTTTTCTTAAACGGAAATGGAATCATGTCGTCTTTTCTAGGGCGACAATCTAATCGTTCCACCTTGTAGTGACTCTTGGCCATAGTTTAAAGCAGTTACCAAAGAGAGAAGTGCCTCAGTGGCCAGTTTCGAATGTCTTTTTTTGGTTGTATTCTATGGCTTATCAAATCTTTATTTATGAACTATATGAACGCTGACTAAACGTAGAGAGAAAAAGCTTGATGGCAATTACACAAGGAGCCTACGAACTGTATTCTGAAATCAACATCCCTTAATACAGCAGCTGTACGGACACATACCACCCAATTCCAGGAACATCCAAATAAGGCCAACAAAACTTGCAGGACGCTACTGGAGAAGCAATGTCGAACTCATTTTGACGATCTCCGGTGGACCCCATCACACAGACGGATGCTGAGTCAAGAATGGCCAGCTAGAACTTATCAACAACTGCTCTGTTCTGGGACAGGATGTGATCTAGAAAGTCTGCCAGAAGCGATGGATGATAGAGATTGATGGCGTGTGCGTACGCGAGAGAGATAGATAGATAGAGACAGAGAGAGAGAGAGAGAGAGAGAGAGAGAGAGAGAGAGAGTTAGGGAAACCCGTACAAGCAAGACATGATAATATATATATATATTAATAATTAGTGAGCTATTAGTAACATATTTTTTAAACGAGACAAAGCTCATTTTTATACACAGTTAAATGGTTTGATATATTGTTATCCATCGCTAATAATTCTATTTTCACAAAATTAAGTGGTATCCCGATCTCAAATTTAACATTCTAGATATCAAGTATTCTAATTTAACTTAATACAAATATTTTATTCGCAAACAGTTTGATGGTTTGAAGTATAGAAATGTGATGCTTATCATTCAATTTGAAATTTGTTTGTTTTCACACAGGTAAATGGTTTTAAGTATCGTCAATTATTAAATCGTTCAATTTGATTCATAGATGGGGCTATAACAAATAATGCCACACTCGACCAGAGTGGAACTGTGTGCAATAGCAATGAAGTGATATTCCACATATCCCAAAGCTCTAGGAGTGGAGACTCACCAACGCATGCCGTTTACTGTCATAAACAGTACTCTCTTTGAGGGGTCTTACTGCTCTGCTGAGATGAAGTCAGAGTATTTTACTGCCCCAGTAGGTTGGGTTTAGTTTGGAATGTAAAATGAATAATAACGTGTCATGAATTGCCTGGAGATGTTGTTTTGATGTTAGTCGGTGACACGTCGGTGTCTGGAAACAGAATAGAAATCGCTTTAAGAAATCTAAAGTGAACAGGCGGAGAAATTGATTTTTGGACAGCCGCCATTGAAAATACGAAAGTCGGTATAGGAATTAAAGTTATTTAATGACATCAAAAGTCAAAACAAATACATCGAGTTGAAACTGAATATTTTGCTTGAACATGGAAGCTAGGCTGAAGACAATCATTTGTATTAGATAAGAATACTTGCTTAACCGGGACATTGGCCCAGCGGTTAGAGTGTTCGCCAATGACTCGAGTCATACCAAAGACTTTAAAAATGGAACTTGATACCACCTTGCTTAACACTCAGCATTATAAGGTACGGTTCAAGGGTAAAGTGGAGCAATCCTGGGATGGAGTAGCGCCCTCCCCTACACCTTGGTGTAGTAGCTATCGAAAAGGGAGCCTTCGGGTCACCCTCGACTATGGTCGCTAACTTAACTTTTTACTTGCTTCCATATAACAGTAAATTATTTGTATAAGAATACTTTCGTAAAGCCGTAATTGTTTACTGATAATCATTATAAGTTTATTTTTATGGTATACCACCTTTGTGGGTTATTTAATGCCATATCCGACTTATAGATATATACTGTATTTGTAAGTGGCCCGCTAGGGCTATAGAATACACCGACTGCTTCTCTACTCAGGGGTAAGACTACCCCCATTAACGAATGTCCTGATATGACACTAAACAAACTGATGGTGAGGTTCCACTAATGTTGGAGCTTTTGGGAATGCGGAATACTCCTTCAATGCCATTGCTCCCAGGTCCACTCTGACCTGGAGTGGTAGCACTTGTTAGGATCCTATCTATTGATCAACTATATCCTATCTATTGCACAACTGAATTGTTCGATATGAAAATTATTTTGACATTCAAACTGTATACTTATGCTATATTGAATTGTTTGAAATAGAACTATTTTGGTAGGCTAAACTGAATTGTTTGATCTGTTTTTGATATTGAACCTGTGTACTTATGCTTACCTGAATTATTTAGAATAGAACTGTAGTTGATATCTAACTTATGTACGTATGTTAAAATGAATTGTTTGAAATAAAACTGTTTTTGACATTGAAACTGTGTACTTATGCTAAACTGAATTATTTAAAATAGAACTGTTTTTGACATTCAACTTGTTTACTTATGCAAAACTAAATTGTTTGAAATAAAACTCTTTATATATAAAAATGGATTTGGTATTAATAACCCACAATGGTTGATATGCCTTAAAACCAAACCAAACCAAACCAAACTTTGTTTATCAGTGAATAGTTTTTAGGTAACATTTTTAAATGAGCAAGTGCTCATTTGTTTGAAGAAAGTACAGTGGTTTCAAGTATTTTAATCCAACACAAATAATTCTACTTAATATTAAGCATTTGTTTACAAACTGTTTAATGATATTAAGTATTGATATTTGTGGTTTGGATGATGTTAAATGGATCAAGTATTGCTGTGTGATATAGTTCTATTTGCACAATTCATCATCATCATGTCACGCTAACAGCACGGATATCCCTGACTCTTTCTCACTACCCGTCTCTATTGTCCATAGCGCCCGGTCGATCTTCAAGGCTATATCCCGTATCGGAACAGAGCTGTTGTATATAGGTTCTAGTTGGTCCTCCTGCCTTTGCCCGTCCATGTGAATGGGTCCACAATAGTACATCACTTATGAGTTCGTCTGTACTTCTCCAGCAGTTTCCCGCATGTCTGGTTCGTCCAACTTGGATAATTTTCATGATGGGTGGTAAGTGGCCGTACAGCTGCTGCATTGTGGGGTGCTGCCTTCAGGGCTTGTTCAATATTGCTCGTAGCGTTCTTGTGTAGTTGCCGTCAAGCTTTTTCTCCTTACGTTTAGTTAGCGTACATGTAGAGTATCCATACACCAGTATCGACACGACCGCTGCTTGGAAGAAACTGTATTTCACTTCATTGGTCAAGTCTGACTTACACATGACCGAGTACCTATTGATAGCTGTCAATGCCTTTGCACAGATAATTGGTTTTGATTAATGCTATCAACGCTAATAATTATATGTGATACACAAATGGGACAATAACAGTTACCACCAGTCTTGGTAAGGGTGGACCTGGGAGTAATGTTACTGAAGAACATCATAACGTAAAACTTTCGGACCAGAGCTTCACTATCAGATGGGTTATTGCCATATACAGGACAATCGTTTGGGAGCCGGCGTTTTACCCCTCTGCAGGGATGCTGCTGGTGTATTCTATACTACCAGCCGACTGAGCTGGGATTATTAGTTACAAGAAACAATTAAACAGTGTTTGAATGACTATTATTTGTATTAGATAAAAATACTAGGTATATTATGGTGACTTATTTGGTTATTTGATTGCTAATTGTTGGATTTTAATGGCATGTCAACCTGTCTATTGATATTTTATACCGAGGGCTTGAGAAATAATCTATGTTGTGCGTCAATATTTACACTTTTGTTGATAACAGTTTTAAAAATGTGTTTACGTCGGGGATAGATGTGAAGGATTTACTTCATATGGTACTGATCAGTTTCATTCAAGTAATATAATTTAACAGTGACCAGTCTTTTTAATATTTTCATTCATTTCCACACAGTTCAATATATCCAAGCATTGCTATCATTTGCACTCAGGTGAATGATTCTAAGTATTGTCCCAGAGTGTCCTTTTGGTGTAATGGTTAAAGCGCTGGACTTCGGAATCATAGTAAGCAAGTTCGAATCCCTGTCGCGTCATTACCTTTACTTTCAGTCAAATACCCTTGGTAAAAGTATGAGCCTCCTTATCCTCCTCTCTCTGGGTTAAAGAGTACCACTGCTGTTCGTCTAAGCGAATGGGTTTGGAATTAAATAACCTAGAGAGGTTGATATGCTGTTAAACAAAGAAACCAAACGGTCCCATAATGCTATCTTTTGCGCATATATAAATGGTTACATGTATTGCTGCATAATGCTTAAAATTCTTATCTATAATATTCATTTATTCGTAATATAATGGCCGAAGGAATTCATTTTATGCCTTTGGGTTTAGTTAGGCTGAGAACGTTTCGGCTCAGTGCATGGGTTACTTAGGTACAACATAAACGCAGGTGTTCACGCACGCGGGCGGAACGGACGTGTCACTCAGAGATGTCACAATAGCCCAGATGGGAAATGCAGAGTACTCCTTCATTGCCATCGTTCCCAGGTCCTCTCTGGCTCGGAGTGGTAGGAACTGATAAGGGTCCTATCTATGGGTTAAATAGAACTAACAGCATATTTATGCTAAAATGAATTGTTTGAGTAAAATGAATAGCTTGAAATAGAAATGTTTTTGACTATTAAACCGTACTTACATTTAAACTGCGTGCTTCTGCTTAACTGAATTATTTCAAATAGAACTGTTTTTCGACATTAAAACTGTATTTACATTTAACTGAATTGTTATATATAACTTCTTGAATAGTTTGAAATAGAAATGTTTTTGACAATTAAACTGTGTACTTATGCTAAACTGAATTGTTTTCAATAGAACTGATAATTTACATAAAAATGGATTTGGCGTTAAATAACTTACAAAGGTTGATATGCCATAAAACCCAACAAACCAGACCAAACCAAACCAGCAAAATATTTGTATTAGATTGGAAGTCTTGAAAAAATACAAACGTGAAAATTATTTGTTCTAAATAGTAATGCTTGAGATTTTATATGGTACCATATTCAGAAATAACGCTATGTGCGAAATGGGCATATAATGTTCATTACTATAGAACATATAAAGAACATAGGAATCTCGAAATTCGAAAACACGTAACGACTTCTTGTTCAGGTACGGAACCTTTTTATTAACTTTGAGTTAAAGGTATCGACGTAAGGAGGAGAGGCACAATCTTCTATGCTGTCTTATTCATTTGGCCCCCGTCTCGAGCGGCCCCTATAGGGCGCAAGTTCGCCTCGCGTCTGTGAGCTCCAAAAGTCAATCCTTCTCGTTTGGCGTCTAATTCGCAACTCTCTAACTTCTTCAGATTCTCACAAAACCTCCGCGCGCTTCCGTTGCGTGACGTCACCCGTACCCTGTCATCCCGTTTCGTCTCGGACTATTGTGACATCTGAGTGACACCTCCATCTGCCAGCGCGCCCGCATTAACACCTGCCTCAATGTTGCACCCAACTAACCCATGTGCTGAGCCGAAAGGTTCTCAGCCTAACTAAACTCAAAGGCATGAACCGAAATCCTTCGGCTAATATATAACAATATCTCAGAACCATTTTTTTTTTATTGTATAGAATACTTGAAGTAATGGAACCGTTTGCAAAATATTTTTATTACATAGAAATACATGGAAAAATACGCAGATGTTCAGGTATTTAGTATTTGTGAGTGATAATTAAAACCATACAACTATGTAGAAATCATTTAGTATAAGAATACTTGAACCCACACAAATATGTGCGAATTATTAGTATTAGATAGGAATACTTGGAACTATATGAATGTAACCAAATTATTTACATGAGATACGAGTATTTGAATCCATACAAATGTGTGCAAATTATTTGTATAAGATAGGAATACTTGAAACCAGACAAATGTGTACAAATTATCTGTATTAGATAGGAATACTTGAATCCCTAAGATTGCGTGCAAAATAATTGTGTTAGATACGAATACTTGAATCCATACGCGTGAAATTATTTGTATTTGATAGGAATACTTTAATCCATACAAATGTGTGCAAATTATTTGTATTAGATACGAATACTTGAAACCATAAAAATGTGTGCAAATTATTTGTATTTGATAGAAATACTTGAATCCCAAAGATTGCATGAAAATTATTTATATTAGATACGAATACTTGAAACTACACGAATGTGTGCAAATTATCTGTATTAGATAAAATACTTGAATCCATACAAATGTGTGCAAATTATTTGTATTAGATAGGAATACTTGGAACTATATGAATGTAACCAAATTATTTACATGAGATACGAGTATTTGAATCCATACAAATGTGTGAAAATTATTTGTATAAGATAGGAATACTTGAAACCAGACAAATGTGTACAAATTATCTGTATTAGATAGGAATACTTGAATCCCTAAGATTGCGTGCAAAATATTTGTGTTAGATACGAATACTTGAATCCATACGTGTGCAAATTATTTGTATTTGATAGGAATACTTTAATCCATAAAAATGTCCGCAAATTACTTGTATTTGATAGGAATACCTGAAACCAGACAAATATGTACAAATCATTTGTATCAGTTAGAACCATACAACTATGTTCAAATAATTTGTATTAGACAGGAGGCTATGTGCAAATAATCTAGTTAGATAGGAATACTTGAAACCATTCAACTATATCAAAATTATTTTTATTAGATAGGGATACTTGAAACCATATAACTGTGTAGAAATTATTTGTATTAGATAGGAATACTTGAAGCTATACAAATATGTGCATATTATGTGAATTTGATAGGAATTTTCATTTGATATTATCTTTGAAATTATATTTGGATGTTGGATTTTTTTAAGTAGATACTTATAGAATCATGTGAAAAAAAACTCTTGAAAGCAACAACAAAAAAAAGTAGATAAAGACAAAAATGTAATTCCTTAACATCTACACATAAAGAAACTCAACACGAGTTGACACGCCGTAAAAATCAATCAATTAAACAATCAACATAGAATGTCTTTCATTTTGTTCTTCCTTTTCTACATTCTTTCATTTTCTGTTTGATCACTTTATTTTGTTTGAGGCACTTCCGTTTCTTCTTCATTTTTCTCTTCTTCATTTTTTTTAATAATTTTTCTTCTGCATTCCTGATGAGATTTTTTTTCTTTGTCTTTTTTGCTCATTTTATTCAGGAAATAACAGTAAAACAATTTCTCTAAATCCGACGTTACTCAGCATCGCACGTAACAACCACCGGATGGCTGCCTTTAAATAATAATTATAATAATAGTCGGTTATGCAGTGACAGAGATGAAACCATCATTCACATAATAAGCGAATGTAGCAAATTGGCACAGAAGGAATATAAGACTAGACACGACTGGGTCGGGAAGGTGATCCACAGGGAAATGTGCAAGAAATTTCAATTTGACTATATCAACAAATGGTATATGCACAACACCGCACCTGTCCTATAAAATGACACATATAAACTCCTATCGGACTTTGACACACACACGGATCACCTAATCTCGGCCAGAAGACCAGACCTTATAATAATCAACAAAAAGAAGAGTATTTGCAAAATTGTCGACTTTGCCGTTCCGGCTGACCACAGAATAAAATTGAAAGAATGTGAAAAGAAGGATAATTACCTCGACCTTGCTAGAGAATTGAAAAAAATTATGAAACATGAAGGTGACTATTATACCAATTGTGATTGGTGCTTTGGGTACAGAAACTAAAGGATTACCAAAGGGACAGGAGGAGTTGGAAGTTGGAGGAAGAGTGGAGTCCATCCAAACTACTGCGTTATTGAGAACGGCCAGAATACTGAGAAGAGACCTGGAGACTTGAGGAGACTTGATGTCACTCAAACTCCAGTGAAAGACCATCAGCTAATGCTGATGTGTAAAACTCCCATGGACATAATAATAATAATAAACACCATCAAAAAAGTGGAATTGAAAGAAAAATTTCAAAAAGAATATCTCAGGAGAACTAGAAAACTACTCGAGACAAAACTCAATTGCAGAAAACTTATCAAAGCAATAAATACCTAGGCTGTACCACTCGATAGATATTCAGGACCCTTTCTCAAGTGGACCAGAGATGAACTTAAACAAATGGACCAAAGAACAAGACAACTAATGACTATGCATAAGGCTTTACATCCCAAAGACGACGTTGACAGACTAGATGTATCAAGAAAGGAGGAAGAAAGAGGACTTACCAGCATTGAAGACATCGTTGACGCATCGATACAACGACTCGAAGACTATATGCAAAAATACGATGGAGGACTCATTACAACTCTCAGAAACGATACTGATAACACGATGGACAACAGAATGACAAGAACTAGGAAACAAAAATGGAAAGAAAAACAAATCTATGGGTGGTTTAAACGACTAATAAACAACATCTCACGCGATAAAACCTGGATATGGCTAAGGAAACTTTAAGAGAGAACCACAATCTCTCCTCATAGCAGCACAAGACAACGCCGTAAGAACCAATCATATCAAAGCGAGAATAGATAAGACGCAATAAAATAGCAAATGTAGGCTATGTGGTGACAGAGATGAAACCATCAATCACATTATAATCGAATGCAGCAAATTAACGCAGAAGGAATATAAGGCTAGACATAATTGGGTCGGCAAAGTGATCCACGGGGAGATGTGTAAGAAATTTCAATTTGACCATAGAATAAATGGTATATGCACAACCCATCATCTACCCTAGAAAATGACACACAAACTCCTATTGGACTTCGACATACAAACGGATCACCTAATCTCGGCCTGAAGAACAGACTTAATAATAATCAAGAAAAAAAAGAGAAATTGCAAAATTGTCGACTGACCACAGAATAAGTGAAAGAATGTGAAAAGAAGGATAAGTACCTCGATCTTGCTAGGGAATTGAAAAAAACTGTGGATCATGCCGGTGACAATTATACCAATTGTAATTGGTGCGTTTGGAACAGTAACTAAATGATTACTAATGGGACTGGATGAGTTGGAAGTTGGTCGGACGGGTGGAGACCATCAAAACGACAACATAATTGAGAACGGCCAGAATACTAAGAAGAGTCCTGGAGACCTGAGGAGACTTGCTGTCACTCAGATTCCAATGAAAGACCATCAGCTAACGCTGATGTAAAAAAAAAAACTCTAATGAAGATAACACCACTTCGACGACGACGACCACCACCACCACCACCAATAATAATAATAATAATAATCTAGTAAAAGACAAAACAACATCGTTTGTTGCAATGCTACCGATGGTCTGATATCCATTTTTTTTAGATTCCCGTTTCTTCATCGGGATAATTTCAACTATAATTAACTTTATTAAAAGCAGGCGATAAACGCTTGTCTTCTGCTTTTTAAATTTGTCGACATCTTTAAACCTGCTTTCATTTTTCGGTTATTCTCTAGAACATTCTGATCTACCGTTTATTCTGCATCAGTTCGTTTTCTAGATTTCTTTGGGCCTTTTTTAAAATTCTTTTTTTCATCTTTTTTTCTATTTGGTTTTCACCTTTCATTTTCCTTATCTGTATCAACTTTCGTTCGTTAATTTTTTTTTTGCTTCCTTCGCTCTTAGTTTCTTTCCATTTGACTTTTTTTTTCTTTTTCTTCGTTTCGCTATACTTCCATTTACCTTATTTATTTCAAATAATTTCCTTCACATCATTTTTCACTCATTTTTCCACCAATCATTCAATCTCTGACTTTTTTTCATCCTTTTGGCTTCAATGGAGGAATCCACTGATTCTATTGTTTTCTCTTTCTTTTGTTATTTGTCCAGGGTTAGTCCTCGTGATGCTGTGGCTAACGTTCGGCACTACTTGGAGTAAGCGAGTTCGAACTGCAGTCACGTTATTATGTACACTTTCGGGGAAAATAGCCCGAGGAAAGGTTTTAACCCCCCATAATCACCCAGCTATATGTTAAATATGTTAATTCACTATAGTGTTTGATTTCGCGTTAAGTAACTCTTAAAGGTTGATATGCCATTAAACAAAGAAATCTATTTCTTTCTTTTTATTAATTTTTTTTATTTTATCGGTTGATTTATTTATTTTCTTCTACTAAATTAGCCGACATTTTAGTCGTTTATTTCCGGCGTTTGTTCTGTATTTCTTTGGTTTTATATATTTTTTTTGTTGTTATTTTTTAGGTTTTTTGCTTCGTTTAGCAACACTTTCACGTTTGTTTTTGTTTTTTGCTTCGTTTAGCAACGCTTTCACTTTTGTATTCGGTTTTTTTTTCTTCGTTTAGCAACACTTTCACTTTTCTCTTTGTTTGTTTGTTTTTTTGCTTTGTTTAGCAACACTTCCACTTTTGTTTTTGTTTTGTTTTTGCTTCGTTTTGCAAAACTTTCAATTTTGTTTCGTTTTTGCTTCATTTAGCAACACTTTCCGCTTTGTCTCTGTTTTGTTTTTTTGCTTTGTTTTCCAAAACTTTCACTTTGTTTTTTGTTTTTTTGCTTCGTTTAGCAACACTTTCAATTTTGCTTTGTTTTTTGCGTCGTTTGGCAACACTTTCCGTTTTGTTTTTGTTTGTTTGTTTGTTTTTTGCTTTGATTAGCAACACTTTCATTTTGTTTTTTTGGGTTTTTTGCTTCGTTTAGCAACACTTTCACTTTTAATTTTTTTTTCTGCTTTGTTTAGCAAAACTTTTACTTTTTTTTTGCTTTTCTTTGTTCTTGTTTCTTTTTTTTTTTTTTGCTTTGTTTAACAACATTTTCAATTTTTTTTTGCTTCGTTTTTGTTTGTTTGTTTTTGTTTTTTTTGCTTTGTTTAGCAACACTTTCACTTTTGCTTTTGTTATTTTTTTGTCTTCGTTTAGCAACACTTTCACTGCCACTTTTGTTTTTTGTTTTTTTGCTTCGTTTACCAGCACTTTCATTTTTTTAATCTTTTTTCTCTGTTTAGCAACACTTTCACTTTTGTTTTTTTGTTGATTTTTTTTTTTTGCTTTGTTTAGCAACATTTTCAGTTTCGTTTTTTTTTGCGTCGTTTAGCATCACTTTCACTTTTGTTTTTGTTTTTTGTTTTTTTTTTTGCTTTGTTTAGCAACATTTTCACTTTTGTTTTGGTTGTTTTTTTGTTGTTTTTTTTTGCTTCGTTTAGCAACACTTTTACTTTTGATTTGCTTTTGCTCTGTTAAACATCACTTTCACTTTTTTTTTTTTTTTTTTTGCTTCGTTCAGCAACACTTTCACTTTTCTTTTTGTTTTGTTTATGCTTCGTTTGGCAATACTTTTACTTTTGTTTTGTTTTTGCTTTGTTTTTGTTTGTTTTGTTTTTTCTTCGTTTAGCAACACTTTCACTTTTGTTTTGTTTTTGCTTCGTTTAGCAACACTTTCACTTTTTTTTCTTTGTTTAGCAAGGCTCTTGTCTTGGTATACAGATTGGTGCTTCTTCAACTTTCAGAAGATATGAGTAAGTGACGAGGGTGAGTCCTACTCGGAGTCTAGCAATTACCACTTCATCCCTTCTTGATGTTTTTCTATTAGGACTTTTTACTCCGATAGTTGGTGTCAGCTGGTGTAATATGTAGTCTGTACAAGAACTCAATAACTCCTGCCACTTTCTGAAGATATATGTATTTATTTTTGGCTTTGGTTCCGTGCAAAGATTCTTTACTATTGAAGGGTTTACTTGTAATGACTCCTTCATATTCACTCTGACCTGGAGTGGTCATACGAGTAATTTGTTGAATAGATCAGTTTGCAAATCATTTGTATTGGTGGGAAATATTTTGTATAATATAATGATAATGTTAGGTTTGGTTTGGTTTCTTTGATGTCCTTTCAACTTTTGTGGGTTATTTAAAGTCAAGTTCATCCTTATAGAAAAACAGTAGTGGTACTATTTAGACTATAACTTGGGAGATTAGGGGCTTATAACTTTTCCCCAGGATACTAGTTCGAAAGGAACGTTACAACGTAATTGGAGTTCGAACCCTTTCAGAAAAATATCAAAATCCCGCTTGTTCGACACTACACTATATGAAATTCCGATCTAACCGTGTTAAAACAAACAAACAACAAAATAATATATATATATATATATATATATATATATATATATATATATATATATATATAATCATTCAGAGTAAGTAATTTACTAATATCTGCACAGAAAATCAAACCCAGACGGGTTGACATTCTTTTTAAATCAAATAATCAATATACAACTCTGCTTCTTCGGAAGGTTTTGACTAACATAAGGAAAGGGAAACCTCTTACATATTTGCTTAAATAAATTTCAGCTTATTTGTTGATTTTATTTTATTCTTGTTTATTACAATTTCTTCCATCCCTATGCATAAGCATTTAGAACGACATTCCTATTTAGAAAATTGCTTCACTTTCAATTTCTCTGTATTAAAAGACCCAGATATTACAGCCCAGTCGGCTGAGGCTGTAAAAAACACCGACTACTTCTCTGTAGAGGGGTAAGACGCCTTCAACGAGTGTCCTGTACATGACACTAAAAAATCTTAGCCCAGTCGACTGAGTCTGAAAAAAAAGACCGACTGAATCTCTGCAGAGGGGGAAGACGCCTTCAACGAGTGTCCTGTATATGACACTAAAAAATCTTGGCCCAGTCGGCTGAAGCTGTAGAAGACACCGATTGCATTTTGCAGAGGCGTAAAACTCATACAACAAGTGTTCTGTATATGACACTAAACAATCTGATGCTGAAGCTTCAGTAATAATGGACCTATGGAGAATGATGGGTACCCATTTATTGCCATCGATCCCGGGTCCATACTGACCCAAAGTGGTAGTACCTGATAGGGTATTATCTATAAATAGAACTCTTTTTACGTTTAAACTGCGTACTTAAGCTAAACTGACTAGTTTGAAATAGAACTCTCTTCAAATTTAACTGTCTAAACAAAAAGTGTACAGATGCTTAAGTGGATTGTTTGAAATAAGACTTTTTCGTCAATTAAACAGAGCACTTATGCTAAACTGAATAGATTGAAATAGAACGTATATATATATATATATATATATATAAATGAATTTGGCATTAAATAACCAACACTGGTTGATATGCCATTAAATCAAACCAAAACGAATTTTTCATTTATGATATAGCATAGTATCTTTGTTTAATGGCATATTAACTTTTGAAGATAATATAATGTTAAAACTATTTTTGTTGAAGAGCAGCAAAGATTTTAAGTAACACAGAGCTTGGGGAATAGGGAGTCTGATGACTTTTTCAAGAGTTCTTTTCCGAAAGGAACCTGATGCGGGACTGGAGTTCGAACCCACTTATATTGAAATTTCAGTCCAGTACTTTTACCATAATCCTACAAGGATTCCTCTATTATACATCCAATTTTCTTTCTTTTTGTAAGATTGGTTGATTTTTGCCTATGTCGTCTGCTTTTTTCCATTTCTATTATCTTTGTAAATCCAGTCTAATTCTCAAGAAATGGCGCTTTTTGTTTTCTCAGTTTTTTCGACTTCCGTTTATTTTATTTTTACTGTTCCATTTTTTCATAAAATTCACTGATTCTTTCTTTTCTTCGTGTATATCATTTTTTTTCTTCCATTTTTTTTTTTCATATAAAGGCATCGATGATCTTAAAGTTTTGATTAGAATTCATTACTTTTCTGTATTTCTTAATTATTTCCCAATTTTGTTTTTCTTAGCCTACTTTCTCCAGTCTCTCATAGAGTCTTTCTTTGAGGCTGACTTTTATATCACCATCATCCTAAGTTGTCTTTAATTCACTGTTATTCGTCTTTTTTCCATCCTTTCTACCATCCTTCATTCATTCTCACCCAAAGTAATTTTTTGGTTCTTATTCCTTGCATTTTTGAAAATAACTTCTTGCTGTACTTACCATTTCTTTCTTTCTTTCTTTCTTCTTCATTCTAATAAATTTCCTTCCTTTAAATGTTTATATTTTACTTGTTCTACGATCAACTTTCTTTCTTTCTTTCTTTCTTTCTTTCGGCCATTCGATTTTATTCTTCATTCTAATTAATTTCCTTCCTTTAAATGTTTATTTTTCTCTCTTTCTAAAATCAACTTTCTTTCTTTCTTTTTTCTTTCTTTCTTTTTTCTTTCTTTCTTTTTATTTTTCTTCTTTATTCTAATCAATTTCCTTCCTTTAAATGTTTGTTTTTCTCTTTTGCTACGATCAACTTTCTTTCTTTCTTTCCTTCTTTCTTTCTTTCTTTCTTTTCATTTTCTCCTTCATTCTAATCAATTTCCTTCCATTAAATGTTTTTTTTTCTTTTGCTGCGATTAACTTTCTTTCTTTCTTTCTTTTTATTTTTTCATTTTCTTCTTTATTCTAATCAATTTCTTTCATTTAACTGTTTATTTTTCTCTTTTGCTACTATCAACTTTCTTTCTTTCTTTCTTTCTTTTTCATTTTCTTCTTTATTCTAATCAATTTCCTTCCTTTAATTGTTTGGTTTTCTCTTTTGCTACGATCAACTTTCTTTCTTTCTTTCCTTCTTTCTTTCTTTCTTTCTTTTCATTTTCGCCTTCATTCTAATCAATTTCCTTCCATTAAATATTTTTTTCTTTTGCTGCGATTAACTTTCTTTTTTTCTTTCTTTCTTTCTTTTTTTCTTTCTTTTAAATTTTTTCATTTTCTTCTTTATTTTAATCAATTTCTTTCATTTAACTGTTTATTTTTCTCTTTTGCTACTATCAACTTTCTTTCTTTCTTTCTTTCTTTCTTTCTTTCTTTCTTTCTTTCTTTCTTAGTTTTATTATTACTTTTTCTTTCACCTTTTTTTTTTCTATCTTCAGCCATTTTATTATTCCTTCTTTTCTAGACATTTTTTTCGAAATGTCTTTCTTTTTTTCTTTCTTTATTTTTGCTACTTTTTATTTCCTTTTCCTCTTCTGTCATTAGCACACTTTCCTCGATTCACTTTTTTTTTCCCGCTTCTGCCTCAGTCATGGAGCATTTATTTCTTTTTTGCTGGTTATTTTCCCAACCATTCAACAGGCGTATTTTCTACATGACTACAGGCTTTTAAACTACAAAAAGAAAAAGAAAAAAAAAAAAAAAAAAGAATATATCGAAAAAAATCGAAAAAGATGAATACAAACAGAAATAATTTTTCTCTCCCAAAATAATTATTTTAGCTTAACAAAATTTATGCCTTTTTTTTTTATTTTTATTTTTTTGCAAGACTTTTTTTTTTGTGCCAAGCAATCTTTAAATGTTAGCAAATGGATTATGGATTTTTCTTCTTCTTCATATGAGATTTTTTCTTTTTGATTTTTTTTTTTTTTTTCTGCGTTTTTCAAGAATGTTGTCTTCGTTTCTGTGCCTCGAAAAGAATAATGGGTATTGGGTTGGGCAAAATCAAAAATATGGCCTTGTCTAATGGAAGACAGGTAGTATCAGCTGAGGAGAATGACATAGATTGATAGAGGCGAAAAGATTTCCATAGATAGATAGATAGATAGATAGAACTGAAAAATATATACAAATGTAACAGACGGACATTAATAGAGAAAAATGGACAGCTTGACACAGATATGAACAAAATAGAATATATATATATATATATATATATATATATATATATATATATATATATATACTGAAATTCATTTCGTTGCTTTCAGGTATCAAAAACGAAATAAAAATGAATGAAACGGCAATTTTCTTAAAAAAAAAAAGGACCAGCTGACATGTGGCTCACTTATTTCAAGGAGTTTCCAATAGCCGAATCCCTTTTAAAACTGCTATCTTTATATGAAGTGCGCGCACACACACACACACACACATATATATATATATATATATATATATATATATATATATGTATGTGTGTGTGTGTATGTGCATATGTTTGTATGCATTTGTGTGTGTGTCTGTGTTCATGCGCGTGTGTGGGTATTTGTCTATACTTCTGAGTGCGTGCGGGCGTATGTGTATGTATGTGAGTTGGTGTATATGTATATGTGTTTGTATTAAGGTATACATGTTTGTGTGTGGGCGACTGTAGGTGTGTTTGCGTGTAGGTGTACGTATTTGTGTGTGAGTGGATGTATGTGTATGTGTGTTTGCGTGTGGGTGTATGTACTTTTTTGTGGGGGTGTATGTGTTTGTCTGTGGCTGGGTGTATGTGTATGTGTGTTTGCGTGTGGGTGATGGGTTTGTGTGCGGGGGTGTATGTGTGTTTGTGTGTGTGTGTATATGTTTGTGTGGGGGCGGGTGTATGTCAGTTTGCGTGTAGGCGTATGTGTTTGTGTGTGTGAGGGTGTATGTGTACCTATGTTTGCGTAGGGGTGTATGGGATTGTGTGTAGGGGGTGTATGTGTATGCGTGTTTGTGTGTTGATGTATGTGTTTGTGTGGTGGTGGGTGTATGTGCATGTGAGTTTGCGCGTGGGCGTATGTGTTTTGTCTGTGTGCATAACCAAAAACAAAATGACTGTATGTTTCATGTATTATATATATATATATATATATATATATATATATATATATATATATACGAAAAAGGACAGTAATCTTACGTGCATCAAACTGTCTCATGAGAAAACGTTTACCAGTTTTAGGATGTATCATGCTCTAATAGCAAATTGTGATCACTTTTCTGATTTACGAAATGTTTTTTTAATGATATATTTATATCACCATTAAAAGATCAAATATTATCGTTTGAACACTTTTTTTAAATCGAAATATCAACTGCATTAGAATTGACAAAATGGAGTTTAATGAAAGGTAAAGTTGGCGACCTTAGTCGAGGGTAACCCGAAGGCTCCTTTTTCGATAGCTACTACACTAAAGTGTAGGGGAGGGCACTACTCCTTTCCCTTGATTGCTCCACTTTACCCTAGATACTTTCCTTATAATGCTGAGTGTTAAGCAAGGTAGCATCAAGCACCATTTTTTGAGTCTTTGGTATGACTTGACCAGGGATTGAATCCAGGTCTCCCGTGCAATTAGCGAACATTCTAACGATTATGCCAAGGTATGATATAAAAGTAAAGTTGGCGACTGGCGTCGAGGGTGAGCAGAAGGCTCCCTTTTCAATAGCTACTACACCGAAGCGTAGGAAAGGGTGCTACTCCTTTCCCTGAATTGCTCCACTTTACCCTTGATATGTACCTTATATTGCTGAGTGTTAAAAAGGAAGGTATCAAGTACCATTTTTAAAGTCTTTGGTATGATGTGACCTGGAATTGGAACCAGGTCTCCAGGACCATACGACGAGCTACTTTAAGTACAATAACAATTTTGATGATAATATTGTTTTTGTTTCTTTGTTTAATGACAAATCATCCTTCATAGGTATTTTAATGCCAATGTCTTCCTTGTAGAAGATGGCCTTGTCGGATTGGGCTGTAGAATACAGTGACTGCTTCTCAGCAAAGGGGTAAAACCTCCCCACCGAGTGTCCTGGATATTAAACAAAACAATCTGATGATGAAGTTCCCAAATGCTGGAGATTTTGGGAATGTAGAGTACCTCTTCATTGCCATCGCACCGAAGTCCACTCTATCTCGGGGTGGCAGCAGTGCTTTATCTATGGGTCGAATAGAACTTATCTATGTACTTACGCTAAACTGAATTGTTTGAAAGAGAACTGTTTTGACACTTTTTGTAAACAAAAAGAACATACTTATACTAAACTGAACTGTTTCAAGCTATTCAGTTTATTCAAACAGTTCTAATTCAGCTAATTCTGTTTAGTATATGATGGTTGAAAAGACATAAAAGCCAAACAACCGACTAACCATAGGTTTAGTATAAGTAAAGATTTTGTTTACACACAGTTAAATGTCTAAACAGGTCTATATTCAACAATTCAGTTTAGTGTAAGTTCAGTTTCAGTGTCAAAAACAGTTCTATTTCAGACAATTCAGTTTAGCATTAGCACGCAGTTTATATGTAAGTACAGTTTAATTTCTATTTCAAGCTATTCAGTTTTGTCAAACAGTTCTAATTCAAACAATTCAGTTTAGCATAAGTACGCATTTTAGTTCTATTTGACACATTTAAAGGCTCCTATCAGGTGCTACCATTCTGGGTCAAAGTGGACCTGGGAGAAATGGCCAAGAAGGGGTACTCCACATTCTACAAAGTTCCAGCGTCACTGGAACCTCACCATCAGATTGTTTAGTGTCATTGGCGGGGTGGGGTTACCCCTCTGCAGAGGTGCAGTCGGTGTATTCTACAGCCCCAGACGAGTGGGCAATGGAAAGGATAAAGAAGAGAAAGAGAAGATACAGACAAAAGATGAGAAAATAGTAAAGTTTCAAAATGTAATTAAGCGTTAAATAACTCAAAAAAGGGTTGGTACGCTATAAAACAAAATAACCAACCAACCAACCAACAATTAAGTAGAAGAACATTAGTGATACTATGTAAGTCATAGCTCTGAATTAAAAAGGATATCTACTGTGGTGTGAGACCCCCAACCCAACAGTGTCCTGTGTATGACATTAAACAATCTGATGTTGAGGCTCCAGCCTTGGAGACTTGAGGAAGCAAAGTACTCCTTCGTTGCCATGGCTCCAAGACCCACTGACTCGACGTAGTAGCAACTGATTGGGTCCTATCTTTAGTCAGTGACGCTTATTTCTGAGCTTCCCTTATTCCTGTGCAAAAATACTGGTTCATTTCAATTTTGTTTTTTCAAACATGATTGTATTATTGCTAACAAAGGCTCATTCATACACACACAAAACTCACACATACCCACACATTGTTAACACAGACATATACACACACAGAGAATCACACAAACCCACGCTCTGCATACACAAACATATACACTCATAAACTCATACGCACACAAAGACACATACAAGCAACTACACATATCCACACACTGAATACACACAGACATATTAAGATTCACTCATACACCCCATACATACCCACACACACATAATACAGGCATATTACACACAGAGACGCATACACATACAAGCACTCACATATATCCACACTCTAAACACACAGACATATATATATATATATATATATATACACTTTCTTTTTTTTCTTTTTTTTTTTTAAGAAAAAACAACGAAACCAATCACAAAGGATTATAAATTTATTTCCATCCTGTTACGCATTTTTGAAATTTCCAAAAACACGAAAAAAAAAATTAACAGGACTTCTTCTTAGAATAGACACATCTTCTTAGAATAGACACATAAGAGTGGGAGGGGATAGAAGAGTGGGAGCGGATACAAGCGGGGTGAAGAGTTACTTCTTCATTAAGTCCACTTCCGTTTTAAATTTAAATTTAAATTTCGGTTAACAACGTAGTAAATTTATTTTTAAAAAAATTTTAAAGTAAATATTTTTTGAAAAATTACATTTAGACTAAAATTACAGATATTTTTAATTAGATTTAAACTTTAATTAATAATCTCACGTAAAGATGCAGTAATATATATATTAAAACAAAAACAAATATTTAATTTACTCAATATATTTTAAAATTTCAAAACTATTTAGAAAGCATTCATCAGTTACACTTTTTATGCGTAGTACATATGTATTATATGCTTTTTCACAATTTTCTAAAATATTCATTCATGAATAATTTCTTGTCCTGATGGAATTACTCCCAACTCCGGTTTAACTGGACTAAGAATATTATATATATATATATATATATATATATATATATATATACGTACTAAAATATTCACACTTATCAATGCACCAATATACAAACATACACAGAGAATTTTATGCTCCAGAAACTCACGCATATCAACGCACCGCACACATATACTCACACACATACACGCACACACACACACCAAAATCACCAATACAAACAAAGCATGCAATACATATCTGCTCTGCACATAAAACACAATGTGGCGTAGTGGTTAACATGCTTGACTACGACATCTTAATTCGAACTCCAGTTACAATATGACCATCAATCTCCGATTAATAGCCTTGGAAAAGTCATGAACCTCCTATTTGCCCTACGGCTACGGGCTTGATTTTATTACAACAATTCATCAACAACTGGTGTGGGTAAACTACAGCCCACTACGCAGTACAGTGCTGCCCACGGGAGCCTTTTAAATTTTTTAAAAAAATCAACACTTGCACTTGAATTGAGACTAAATTCTTTTGATTTTAAAAGATGTAGCCCTTTGATAATTCATAAACCAGTGATGCGACACTTCAATCATAAAATCCCCCCTAAGTGTACAAGGATGGCTTTGGCATAAAATAACCCACTAGAGTTGATATGCTGCTATAAAAAAGCCAAAAAGAACACATCAACACATACAGAATACACACAGTTGAAACAAAGCACCTATACGTACAAAAATACACCTCAACACAGAACACCCATATACACTTCAACACAGAACACCCATATACACCTCAACACGGGACACCCATATACACCTCAACACAGAACACCCATATACACCTCAACGCAGAACACACGTATACACCTCAACGCAGAACACCCATATACACCTTAACACAGAACAACCATATACACCTCAACACAGAACAACCATATACACCTCAACACAGAACACCCATATACACCTCAACGCAGAACACACGTATACACCTTAACACAGAGCACCCATATACACCTTAACACAGAACACCCATATACACGAAACAAACACAGCACACTTACACATATGGACACATTCAGTATACTCTCACAACATGGAGGACACATACATACCCACTGCCCACAAATAGCACCCTTATCAATTCGTACACACTATATAAACCATATACACAACACAGAACACACACACATTTACAATCAAAACTCAATACACATACATACACACACATACTTAACACACTGGACGTACTTTCGACTCTCACACAGAAACACATAGGATATACACATAAAGTATACACACGCATGTGAGCTTTTTCTTCGAGATGGTAAAGATAGCAGCCCGCGTAAATTAAAATTAAATTCCGTTCAGCTTTTAGCAATTGTCTTGGTTATATCGACAGATTTTTCCTTCTTCTGAGAATTAATTTCTTATTTATTGCGGACTTTTTGTCCTCATCTTGGTAGTTTTTGTATTGTTTCTTCTTCAATAAATTTAAGCCAAAAACCTCTGGCCTTCTTCAGATGATTAAACGCGACCTCGGATAGGAATGCTGAGTCTTGTAACCGTAACCCCAGTAATTATTGCCTTCCATAGTTGTTGTCTATCGCTCCACGTTTTTTGACCAAGCAAACATCTGGCCGGCTTGGGTAGGATTTGAAAACGCTATTTTCTGGCAATGCTCACCCGGAACCGTAGAGACTCAACGCCCCTATCCGCTGCGCCAAGGGCCCCTAAGGGTCTTTTTAATTATAATCTTAACAGAAATTGGTATATCTTTAACTGGTATTTTTATTTATAATCTTAACAGTAACCGGTATATATTATCTATTTCTAATGTGATCATCTAATGTGACCAGCTATATTGAATAGTATAAAATATATTTTTTTTTAATTAAAAAGATTTAATATACAATGTAATAATTTATAACATAATTTGATTTTTTTAAGAGGTTATGAATATCCATGTAATTTGTTTCTTTCTTCGCTTACTTTTTTAAAGCCAATAACGATGTTGTCAAAAACTGACGCTGACTGTGTCGATGAAAGAGAATGAATGACCTCTGAATCACAGAAAAATGTTTGTTTGCTTGCTGATGTAATTTGGTGAGAGACTCATATCCAGTAGCCTGGGAATTCATCGTAAAGTTCGTATATGACGTAATACAGTTTACTTGTACAAGCAACAAAGAAATGTTTAAATCTCACTGTAAACTATTGAATTCAAAAATAAAATCTAAATATTGTTCTGAGAAAGTCAATCATCTATATATTAGCACACATTTTTCTAACCACAAACCTATCTAGCTAGCTACTTATCTATCACTCGCACGTGTCATGCATTCAGATATACAACGTATTGCAAAAAGTATGAACGCAGGACTTATACAAATTATCACACCCATAATTCCCATGAAAAATAACCTAAGACAAAAACTGATAAAAAAAACATTTTAAGTCAATTATCAAACTTTCTGGCTTCGTGTACAATACTTCAAATTAATCCAATATATATATATATATATATATAATTGTAACCTTGAAGGTATATGATATCATGTCGTATTTGTTGATAATTTTTAATAATAATCTTAACAGTAACTGGTATATTATTTCTAGTGTTAATGTGATCAGTTATATTTAATAGTATAAATTTTTTTTTAATAAGATAGATTTAATATACAACATAATAATCTATAACATAATTTGATGTTTTTAAGAGATTATTAATACCCATGTAAGTTGTTTATGATATATTAGTTTCTTTTCCTAGATTTATTCATTCCTTTATTCTATATATTTTTAATATAGTTTTAAACTACTCTTAGTTAAAGTGCAGTTGTCAGATAGTGCAGTCTTACGCCCATGTGGAAAGGATATGAAAATCATCATCTGTTATAAAAAAATTACCCAGACTGGAAATGGGACTGTTCAGCCGTTGGATTGAATTGAGTGGGTTGGTGAAATCATTCCCGGAAGATATGTCCTGAGTATTTTAGGATTTTGAAAAGCCAGTTTTGTTGTGGTCAACCGTTGAAGGCAGCGATTGAGATTTTCGGATCGGATCAGATCAGATCATATTTTTTGGGTCTCGACTGACAGGTGAATTGAGATCTTAAACAACGCAAGATGCACTGCTCGTCGGGGTTGGGTGGGCAGCATAGTATGGATAGCATAGTCTTTTATGATTTGTGGCTCTCTCCTCGTGTTGCCAAGGACTGAAGGTAGAAAGAAATAACCTCGTTTGTACCACCTCTATTTTTACAATCGTTGATGTCTATTCAAACTTCATGATTATACAACATATATATCTTTATTTATATAATAGCATATCAAACTTCTCGGGTTATTTAATGCCAAATCAATCATTTTAGAAGGACAGTAGTGGTACAATTTACCCCATCGATGGGAGGATAAGCGGGTGGTTCATACCTTTCCTAAGGGTATTTGTCCGAAAATGAACGTAATTATGCGACTGGAGCTCAAACTCGCTTACTACAATTTCGTAGTCCAGTGCGTTAGCCATTACACCAGTAGGACACCCCAATATATATATATATATATATATATATATATATATCACCTCCAAATATAAAAAAAAATACAATCATTAATCCCTACGCATGTAATTTCCTAAAATAACCGGTCTTTGGTTTTTTCTTTAAAGAACGTAAAGATATATATATATATATATATATCATACACAAGAATGCTGCGTGCCATGCTGCGTGCAATCCTCAACAAGTCCTGGCAGCAACACCCCACAAGACACCAACTGTACGGCCACCTGCCCCCTATCACGAAAACTATTCAAGTTAGGCGAACCAGACATGCAGGACATTGCTGGAGAAGCAGAGATGATCTCATAAGAGATGTACTCTTATGGATCCCCACACACGGCCGCGCAAAAGCAGGACAACCAGCACGAACGTACATTCAGCAGCTATGTGAGGATACAGGTTGTTGTCCTGAAGACCTGCCTAGGGCGATGAACGATAGAGAGGAGTGGCGAAAGAGGGTCAGGGATATCCGTGCTGCCAGCACGATATGATGATGATGATGATATATATATCACCTCCACATATAAAAAAAATACTAACATTAATTCCTACACACGCAATTTCCAAAGCCAGTGCCACTTCCGTTATAAAAGAACAATTATAAAAACACTTAATTCCAGAGTTAAGCTACTATCCTCTTGAACTACCTTCCTTGAGGAACTTAAAAATATAAAACAAACCCTTATCAATAATGGGTTTCCCAACTACAGTGTTTAAACATTTCATTAATAAAACTAAACAACATAACATAGACAATATCCTAAACCATGAACAATCAATAAACCCTATACTACAAAAACCAATTTCATACTAATCATAAGATAAATAAATATATATTAAAAAACTTTATTCAAAAAATGTTCTCCCTACAGGTCCTACCAAAAAAGTAAGACTTATCATTTACTACAACAAATTTAAAACCTACAACCTAATCATAACTCTTCCCCCTGCACTGAACTTTTTGATCGGACAAACGTCATATATATGTTCAAATGTCCCTTGTGAGGCTGTGTCGCCTATGAAAATAATATTAATACTTGTCTTAGCCCTACAACTCATTCAAGACGGCTTACGATGCACCCTAATGTTTCTCGGTTCATAGCCTTACATCTTGGAGGTGCCCGTGGTGTAGTCATTATCTTCGTAGGAAATGGACACGGCAACACGAGTTCAAATCCTGGACGAGACTGATTGCATTTCACATAGCACTAATACCCTTGGGGAAGGTATGAATCCAATTATTCTCCCTCCAGCTATGGGTAAATAGTAGGACAGACTAGGTTCTTCAACCTTGGTTAGGCAACTAGTCAAGGAGAAGGAAAACTCTGAATTCAAACCTGTTAAACTCCGCTTAAAAATTGACCTTATGTCATATCCTTCCCGAGCGGAGGGGTTGGTAGAAAAGGAGGTACCCGTGGTGTAATGGTTATCGTCACCGGATATGGACACGGCGGTACGAGTTCAATTCCTGGACAAGACTGATTGCATTTCACATAGCACTAATACCCTTGGGGAGGGTATGAATCCAATTATTCTCCCTCCAGCTATGGGTAAATAGTAGGACAGACTAGGTTCTTCAGCCTTGGTTAGACAACTAGTCTAGGAGAAGGAAAACTCTGAATTCAAACCTGTTAAACTCCGCTTAAAATTGACCTTGTGTCATATCCTGTCCGAGCGGAGGGGTTGGGTAATTAGTATAGCCTTACATCTTAAAACACATTCTATTCCCAAATCAAAATTTCGAAAAAAGCTAATTGAAAACACCACTATAATAGCACACGAAACACATAAGCTCCGACTACAAACCCTAAAAGCTCTACATATAAAAACGAAAAAAAAACAAAAAAAAACGAAAATCAATAGAATTAATTTTGAAAATAGTGACACTGTTTTGAAATGCCTTTTGATTTTTTTTAGATAGTACATATTTCTTGATAATATTCTATCTCCGTTGATAGCATTCTGTTTTTTTTTAAATTCATCAGCAACTCCATTTTATCCAAATCTGTGTTTGCATAATTTTGTTATGTTATAAAACTTACAAAACTCTTTTCAAAACACTCTTTACACATGCAAGAAACCCATGATGATGGCTTATAAAAAGTCCGAAAGCGGTCGGGACAATTTTTAGCAAATTCATCCATCAAGTACAACCTGAAAACAAGACATTTATCAGGAAACTTGAAAAGATTTGAATTGAATTACATAGAGAAAATGTATCTTCATTATTTAATATAACATGCTTAAACGAAAGGCTGCTGCCTGACAAGACACACATATTCATATTGTCATCCTCAGACAGACTGTTGGGTTGTATCACAAATTTTCAGCGTGGCTAGTCACGTAGGACGCTTGAAGCTAGGATCGAAACCCGCCCAACTTTGCGTTAAACTTAGAATCATACCACTCAGCCTTCAAGCGTACGACGTCACCTTGAGATTTATGAGGTATTAAGTAGTTGCTTTCGTTTGTTTACATTTTATAATTTACCGGATTCTAAGAGTGCTCAATTCGTTCGAAGAGCTTTGCATTTTGCCAGCGGCAGCCGAAAATTCCTTCGTCAGAGTGCTCCACCTCCATGAGCGTGTACGTGGGGTTGATCACTCTGGTGAAGGAATTTTCAGCCGCCACTCGCATAATGAAAAGCTGTTCGAAAGAACTGAGCACTCTGGAAGCCGATAGGGTATAAAGATGTAAACAAACGGCTGCTGCTGTTGCTACATAAATACCTTAACAATTCCCCTAGCCAAACGTGGTATGCTTGTTGGCCGAGCGGTCTGAGACTTAGTCTAACGTAAAGTTGGATGGGTTTCGATCCCAGCGTCCTCCGTGTCGAGCCGAACTGTCTGTGGATGACTATATATATATATATACAGAGAATGGAGTAGCGCACTCCCTTACACATCGGTGCAGTAGCTATTGAAAAGGGAATCTTTGGGTCACCCTCGACTAAGGTTGCCAACTTTTACTATATATATATATATATATATGAACGCAACTAATTTCCATACTAAAAAAGGTTTCATTTTTGTGCAAAAAATAACTTCTAGATGCAGTAATATTTTTATTTGTATTTTTGCATTTATCAACCAATCTGTGAATTCAATTTTGTTTTAAAATTTCTTGAGATACTTCGCAAACGATGATAATTGATTTGCCGCGAAAAAATTGAACGATCAAAACCCAAAATAATTTAAGAATCTTTTTCCTTCAAGATTGCTAAAAAAAGTCGTTTTAGCCAGTTTTAATTATAGATAAATAATCCACTTTTTAAGAAAGTTCGGGACAATCTTATCTCATAAAAAGCTTAGAGATTAAATACGTTTTCTGTAAAAGTTGAAAGATTGTATACTTACTTAAGTGTATTTCGGTTTATTTAATATTTCTTTTCTTTCAAGAGTGAATTTTATTTCGACATTTCTTAACTATCTTAAAATTGAGCTGATAGGTTTGTGTTTCGATAGATTTATTAATGCTAATATTTCAGTTATGATTGATAATAAAAATCCCGACAACAGTCTTTTCATTTTTCATTTTCTCTCTTAAATATAGGCATACACAGAGATTTTTTTGCACACACTAAAGATATCTTTTTAGCAATTTACTAATATTTTTTTCTGTTTTGATCTGGCACAAAGCCATTGGAATCGGACACCCAGTGGGTCTCGAACTCGTTCCGAATGGTTTGCTATTCAAGCTAGTTCAATGATAAACCTCCAAAGAGAGACTACTATGTTTCATTCATGAATTTCCACCTTCTCAGAAAGGTTTCGCTCTCAAACAAATATTATCTTTTTAATATTTAGTCATTAAAAGTGCTTTAAATCATTGATTGAGCGTTCATACTTTATTTATATATAGTTCACAATTTCTCGCCCATGTTTTCGTCAGAGCAAGTGCTTTTGGCTATGGATGGTGTCTTTTTTATACAACTCGAATCCGAATAACAGTGATAATAATATTTTAAAAAATGGTGAGCTGTAAAACAAAATTAGTACTAGATGGACTTAGTTGCGGGGGTGGTTGTGATTCGTGTAAAAATTTTAGATGCGTAAGGATTCATGGCACCGGACAATAACAAAATAACCGTTTTTGAAACTAACTTCTACCCCATATCTTTTTTCTTCTCCCCCCTTTTTTTTTTTTTTTTAAAAAAAAACAAGTAAGAGTTTATTGAAAACATTCCTTTCTCTCCATTGAGTGATGGTTATTCTTAGAAGCTGGTTACATTTTTAGAGGTTGCCAGCAGAAATACATCTATAAATAAATAACCTTTTCTTGAGTTTTTTTTTAAATTATATAAAAATTTGGTCAGTAAGAAATATATATATTATCATACATTAGTCCCTTATGAAGTTTTATCAAAATTCTCTTCAATATTCCCAAATAGAATAACTCGCAAATAATCTTCTTGGGATATATACATATATATATATATATATATATATATATATATATATATATATAGAGAGAGAGAGAGAGAGAGAGAGAGAGAGAGAGAGAGAAATGGTAGCTTTTGGTAGATCTGAACTTTCACTTCGAGGTGTTGACAAGTCATGCCTATATATATCGAATTACATCGGCATACAAATTTGTATATTAAATTATTTGTTTAGAGATAGGCAGCTTGTCTTTATTTGTGGAATTAAAGGCCGGCCCCGTAGAGAATATTGGTCTTAGGCTAACACCATGATAACAACGATACACAGAAGAGGCAATCTTATCAGTATATATATATATATATATATATATAGATAGATAGAGAGAGAGAGAGAGAGAGAGAGATACTATAACAGTGTTGGTTGTCACTAAATCACTTTGTGGGTTTGTGTCGAACCAAGTGCAATATAATATAGAGATTGTACCTTCACACACTATATACCATCCACACATACACACAATAATACGCAACTATAACACACACAAACACACGCACACATCCACACACACAATCACACATCCACACACACACTCACACATCCATGCACACACTCACACCCTCAAATTTTTAATGCATAAGGATACATGACACCGGACAATCACAAAACATCCGTTTTTGAAACTAACTTCATCCAAATAATATACTTGGGATATATATATATATATATATATATATATATATATATATAGCTATCGGTAGGCTCTCGATCATATGGAAATCAGACCTGACCGATAAAATGAAACGCAGTTTCTTCCAGGCAGCGGTTGTATCGATACTGCTATATGGATGCACTACATGGACGCTAACTAAACGGCTGGAGAAGAAGCTAGACGGTAACTACACAAGAATGTTGAGAGCAATACTGAACAAGTCCTGGCGACAACACCCCACGAGACACCAACTATACGGCCACTTGCCTCCCATCACGAAAACTATACAAGTTAGACAAACCAGACACGCAGGACACTGCTGGAGAAGCAAGGACGAGCTCGTAAGTGATGTACTCCTATGGACCCCCACATATGGCCAAGCAAAAGCAGGACAACCAGCCCGAACTTACATACAGCAGCTATTTGAAGACACCGGATGTAACCGTGAAAACCTGCCTGAGGCGATGAATGATAGGGAGAAGTGGCGAGAGATGGTCAGGGATATCCGTGCTGGCGGCACGACATGATGATGATGATATATATATATATATATATATATATATATATATTAGAGAGAGAGAGAGAGAAATGGTAGCTTTTGGTAGATATGACAAGATGATGAAATATGCGAAAAAATTGATAAACCAAAAAGCTTAAAACGGATTTAGTTTTGATATTTCGTTCTTTATTCAAAGAAGAACTTCTCTAGACTAAATAATTTGTTGTGTTTTTCTACATTTTAGTAATTGAGGAAATAGATAAAATTTTCTTGAAAATGTAAAAAGTTAGAGAAGGGAGGGAACGGGTCTAAAGGCAAGAGACAGTCAAAGAAAGAAAAAGGGGTCAGAAGGAGATATAGGTTTGAGTGGTAGTGATTGGGTAAATGGTTAAGGCCTGGTGCCATCACGTGTTTTTGGTTTCATTTTAGATTTGACCTGACCGGCTTATTACATTCTCGCCTTTTTTTAGTCTATTCTCTCTATTGCTAAAATTAAAAACTCAATTTCTTTTTAGTCTAAAGAAATTCTTCCCTGAATAAAAAAAACGAGATATTACTACTAATCCATTGTAAGTGTTTTGGTTCATCCACTCATCAATGAACTTTTTTCACATGTATATATATATATATATATATGTATGTGTGTGTGTGTGTGTGTGTGTGGATGTCTAGGTGTATATTTATGTGTTGTGAGAGCAAATGTTTAATGAGCTTCCGTTAGTTTTAGGAGGACTGCGTTTAAAAATTTGCCGTGACCTGACCGGCTTTTTCGTTTATTTGGATTTTCAAATCAGAAGAGACTTATGGGTTCCTACTGATGTGAATAAGTGCTTCTTACGTATATATATATATATATATATATATATATATATCACGAGGTAGTATTTATTATTGAAAGATAAAATGGATCAATACTTTTTTAAATGTACATGACCTGTTTTGAATAACGAATTTGCAATGGCAGTAGTTTTGAATCTGATAGTTTTTTGCTATTTCATTTTTTTTTTTACTGGCATTATTTTAATGATTTTGGTCATATATAATGCATAGTACTATCCATTGTAGTTGTACCATGTTCCCCAAGAAATAATGGAATTTTTCACGAATTTGATTTTGAAAAAAAAAAATTCATTCAAATAATTTTTCAGATATTTCCTTTTTACACATTACATTACACACAAACACACATTACATTATACATAAACACACACACAAACGTATATATATATATATATATATATATATATATATATTGGAGGATATAATTCTAATGGTAAAATAAACCAATCCTTCAATTTTCTCTTTAATATTTGATTGTACGTGGTTCTGTTTCGCATATTATGAAAGACAGCAGTCTTGAATCGGATAGTGTTTTGTCACTCTCCATTCATTGCTAAATGCTTTAGATTGGCGAGTTCAGTTATCATCCTTGGCCCGAAACACCTTGAGGGCATTCTGATGATCCATTGAATATGGAAACGTGAACGGATACGATCATGAGATTTCAAGAGAAGAAATCGAGAGCAGTTTGCACAAAAGAAGAAAAAAAAACAGGAAAATAGTGCAAGAATAGCTGCAAAATAAAGACCCTAAAAGAAAGAAAAAAAAAAAGAGAGTTTAGAAGAAAAAGGACAAAGAATGACTGCTGAAGATAGGAGAGCAAGGACCCTCATTTAATACGGTGAAGGTTGTCGGGAAGTCTTTAGAAATAAACTAAGAGAAGTGGAAACTCGTAAAAACCTGAGTGGAATTGTATTAAAAAAAGCGTTAGGAAAATTACAATATTTGAAACGGGTTTGGAAATGGTATTGTGGTTGTTGAAGAAAGGATGAAAGAATGATATTCGTGTGAGAGCGTGTCTAGGTGACTGGAAAATGAAAAAAGAGGAAGAAAAAATCGTACAGTAAACGTTTTAGCAAAGACAGGCACAAGGCAACAATTACGCGGCACGCCAATTAAACTTCAAAAATGTTTCGCTAAATATAGCGTTACTTTAAGCACATCTAGCAGTTTTACAATAGACATTTGTTTACTTAGTATGCACAAAAATTCGCAATGCTCTTGACCAACTCTCATAATATATATATATATATATATATATATATGTGTGTGTGTGCGTGCGTGCGTGTGTGTGTGCGCGCGCGCACGCGATTATCTATATATGTATGCACAAATATATATGTATATGAATATAATACCTGAAAGAGCCATAAACTACCTACCCAGGTTTCACCAAAAGGATCTTCGGTATAATCTTAACTAAAGAGTGTTGGCCCAAACGACATTTTGTTATTAAATTGGCCACCAGAAAACATTTCAAAAACGCATAAAAAATTAAAAAAAGGTAGAACTTGTCATACACATTCGCAATTGTTAGGGTTGACAGCAGTCATGTAGTTTAAGTCTAAGACAATGTTTAACAGTGCAGGTTTTTTAGTTGTTCTTTATTAACAATGTCACTCGAAAAAGAAATAGAATCTTTAGATGATTTTTTGTTTGTTTGTTTGTTTAATGGTATATCAAAATCTGTGAATTAATTAATGGTGAAGCTATTGATGTACAAGAATAGTTATGATAGATGGTGGAACGATAAAATTGTCGCCCAAAATAAAAAAACACTACAGCTTTATTTTAAAACTTTTATTGAAAAAAATCAATTCAAGTAACTTGAATATGTAGTAGAGCTGACATCTATTCAATGTAGCTGCCTTCAGCCTCAATCACCGCCTCGATACGGATTCGGAACTGGGAGCATGCCTTTTCCACAAGCGCCGGCCGGAGCTCGGCGAATACTCGGCGGATTGTGGTTATCAGGCTGGCTTTGGTGTTGTGGGAGGCCATGTTGGTGATGTTCTCGATGTATGACCAAACGAAGTAGTCCAGCAGGTTGTGGTCGGGGGAGAAGAGGGGCCAATGAAAGAAGGGTACAAAGTCGTAGCAATCCTTCTGAAGCCAAGCCTGGGTCTCTTTGGAATTGTGAGCTGGCACCGAGTCCTGCTACCACACCCAGGGTCTGCCACCGGCCACCTGATTGCACCAGGGGATCACCATACTCTTCAGTACATCTAGGTACACTTTGGTGTTGACTTTTAAGCCGACTTCGGAGATGTGAGGTGGCATGATGTGGCCCTCATTTGGAAACACACCAAAGTCCATAACCGTAGCCGGAAACTTTGTTTTCATCACCCTGGGCACGTCCCTGTTATTCGTGGCAATCCAGGTTTGCATTTTGTGGGTGCTGGCAATGGTCCAGCTGTCATAACTTGGATCGGTAGAGAGCATGGGATTTGCAGCGGCGCATCTCCGATCTCGACCGTTGAACATTGCGTCACTTTCAGACATGATAGAAGGCTCCAATCGGTCTTGGGATTTGTACACAACTGGCCAACCAGTAAATGGTCTCCAACAAAAAAAGAGGCGCCTCTGGTGGTGTAATGGTTAGCAAGCTCGACAAGCAAACCTACACGAGTGAGTTCGAGTCTCATTGGGTGCCCCTTTCATATGGCCTTGTGCTACATCTAAGCAAAAAGCTTAGTAAAATTTCCAACAAAAAAAGAAAACCGGTTTTCATTAAACGGAAATGGAATCATGTCGTCGTTTTTAGGGCGACAATTTTATTGTTTCACACAGTACTATTCAAAACATAGCAGTGATTTTGGAATAGATAGACAAGAAAAAGAAAAATAAAAAAATGAGGAAGTACGACGTTTTTGGAATAAAATACCAAACGTCAGTTCGATTTTTTTTATTTATCGGTTATTAGACTTATTAAGCAATGAGATTGTTGTCCTTGTCTTAATATAAACTTCGAACACTTAGAGGCCAATGTCTGCCACTTTATCAATTATGTAACAGGGACTTCTTCCGTGAGGTTTGATTAGTTTAGATGGTAGGGTTTTACGGCATATCAACCTTTGTTGGTTATTTAATGCCAAATCCATTTTTGCATAAATAGTAAAAGTAAGTAAATTTGGTGACTATAGTCGAAGGGGACTAAAAGGCTCCCTTTTCGATAGCTACTACACCAAGGTGTAGGGGAGGACGCTACTCCTATCCCTGGATTGCTCCACTTTACCCTTGATCCTTACCTCATAAAGCTGAGTGCTAAGTAAGGAAGCATCAAGTACCATTTTTTTGAGTCTTTGATATGATTCGACCTGTGATTAAATCCAGGTCTCCCGGGCCATTGGCGAACACTCTAACCATTAGAACAAATTAATTTTAGCGTAAGTACACAGCTAAACTGTCTAAAACATTTCTATTTCAAGCTATTGGGTTTAGTCAAATAGTTCTAATTCTAACTGTTTAGTATAAGTACAGTTTTTGTTTGCACACAGTTTAATGTCAAAACAGTATATTTTAAACAATACAGTTTTATACAATTAAACAGTTTTATTTCAAAACAATTCAGTTTAGCATAAGTACGCAGTTTAGTTTTATTTAACCCATACATAGGGCCTTATCAGGTGCTACCATTCTGGGTCAGAGTGGACCTGGGAGCACTGGCAATGAAGGGGTACTCCGCATTCCCCAAAACACCAAGATCACTGGAGCCCCACCTTCAGTTTCGTTAGTTTCATATCCAGGACGCTTATTGGTGGGAGTCTTAAAATCTGCTGATGTGCTGTCGGTGTATTTTACAGTCCCACCCAATTCTGGAAGAAAGAATTTGGGTAAATCTTCATATGTTTAAATGTAGACTGCACTGAATCTTTGTCTGGTATTATATTTTGAAGGATAACTTTGAAATTAAAAGTACGACAGCGTGTTCTGTCCAATACAAAAATAAAATCACTTGCTGCTTTAACCGCTGTGATATCCATGTTCATTGGAGGCTGCCTCTCAATATTCTACAAGGACTTTGCCGATTGTAATTATTATTTATTCTGACGTAAGGAGAATAAGGGTTGACTTCAATCCATTATTGAATTATTTGAGAGAAGACCTTTTTATTATCCATTGCTAAACAGCAAGCTTTTTTTTTCAATCTTTTTATTCATTATTTTGTTCTATGTTGTTTTGTTTTGTCTTCTTTAGTCACGTTTTAACTATTCATTCCATGTTTCTTTTAACTTAAATTGAATAGAAATATCATTATTATTATCATTATTTTTATCAATAATAATAATAATAATCATCTTTTGGATCCACAGTCCATTATTTGAATTGAAGCACACGTAAGGGTTTTCTGTTAATCACGAGACCAATGTTAGAAGAATTTTTCTTTGTTCCACATCTTTTCGCGGTCTCCTAGTTTTGTGTTTATTGTGTTAAAGAAATTATTCGACCGATATATATATATATATATATATATATATATATATATATATATATAAATTGTGTGTGTGTGTTGTGTGTGTGTGTGTTTTCACACACACATAAAAAAAGACGTTTTCCTATTCTGCTCAGCATTCTTTTTCAAAATTAATATGCGTAGCCACTGGTATTTTTTGTGTAAACAAATATATCTGCTTCTCTGTGATTAATTTCACTATTCATTAGGTAAATTTGCTATCTTTATCTATTCTTTTCCTCTTCATACAAATATTGTTACTTGCTTGAGGTTCTTAGATTACGTATTTTCATTGTTGTGCATATTATTTTACTTCTGCCGTCATCTTTTCTTTTATTCCAACGTTTTGAACTCCGAATTGAATGGAATAACTGTGTCGCAGTGCGTAACGAGTAGGACTGCAACATAGTGGTAAAATGTTCTAACTCAAATCATGCTATTACTTTCATTTTAAGACTTATACACAAAAGAAAGGCATGAACCCATTTATTCATTAGCTATGGGTTAAATATTCTATGATGTTGTTTTGAGTATTAACTAACACATTATGATTGATAATGCCGTTAAATAAAGAAATCGAATTGACGTTTGGTATTTTATTCCGAAAATGTCTTACTTTCTCGTTTTTTTATTTTTTTTGTCTCTTTATTCCAAAATCACAGCTATGTTTTGAATAGTATCATTACTTTTCTTGTACATCGATAGCTTCTCCATTAATTAATTTACGGATTTTAATATACCATCAAACAAAAAAAAAACAATTATCTAAAAATTATATTTCTTTTTCTTGTGACTGGCAAATACACCTGCTCAAGCCGAAACCCTACTGCCTAGTCTGGAACGAGCTTCCGCAGCCATTGGCCTCCATGTCAATGCACACAAAACGGAAAAAATGTGCTTTAATCAAACAGGCAATATTTCCACAGTGAACGGTAGCTCTCTGAAACTACTACACAAGTTCACCTACCTATGAAGCAGTGAGTCATCGACCGAGACAGACATCGACACGCGACTAACAAAGGCATGGACAGCTATCGGTAGACTATTGGTCATATGGAAGTCAGACCTGACCGATAAAATGAAACGCAGTTTCTTTCAAGCAGCGCTAGTGTCGATACTGCTGAATGGATGTACTACATGGACGCTAACTAAACGGCTGGAGAAAAAGCTTGACGGCAACTACACAAGAATGCTGCGAGCAATATTGAACATGCCCTGGAGGCAACACCCCACAAAGCAGCAGCTGTACCGCCATAAGAGGTGTACTCCTATGGGTCCCTTCACATGGCCGAGCAAAAGCAGGGCGACCAGCTCGAACCAACATACAGCAGCTATGTGAAGATACGGGGTGTAGCCCTGAGGACCTGTCGGAAATGATGAACGATATCCGTGCTGATGGCACGACTAGAGAATGAAAGAACCTGCACTGTTAAATATTGTCTTAGACTCCAGCTACTTGACTGCTGCCAACCCTAACAATTGCGAATGTTTATAAGAGACAAAGAATCTTTAACTATGAGGATTTGGGAAGAGAAAAAATTTTACCTTGTAGTTATTCAACTTAGAATCAGGAGGCGCAGATAGTACTTTCATGGGAAGCGAAATCATAGCCCCAAGTTAATTCCCTCATAAAAGGCATGAATCAATCTGTTCTGACACTCCAGCTAGGGGTTAGCAGTAGGCAAAACTGGGCTCTTTAGCCTTGGTTAGGAAACCAGTCAACTGTGTGTTAAAGAAACTATACGACCGATATATTTTTCGCTGTAAAATATGAATAAGATTTTACTGTAAAAGAATTAGTGTCGTCGTCTGTTACTTTTTAAGTTAACAAAAATATCTGGTTGGTTTAATTATACTTTATTTGTTTAATAACATATCTATCTTCGGTGGTTATTTGATTCCGAAACCATTTTCGTAGAACTGCAGTGGTATCATATAACGAACAACTGGCGGAAAAAGGGGTTCAGCACCTTTCTAAAGGGCATTAGTCCGAAAGTGAATGCAATTGCGTTACTGGAGTTCGAACTGGCGTAATATGAAGTCGAAATCCAGCATATTAGCCGCTACACCTTCTGAAAATATATGTGTATTTAGGATTAATTTCATTATTACTTACATTATTTAGCTGGCTTCATCGTTACTTTTTCTCGTCTACCAAATATTGTTCACTTCTTGAGGTTGTAAGATTATGTACTTTGATTGTTACACCATTGTCAACTTTTACAGATTCTGAGATATAATATTTTCACTGTCACACACGTTAATCTAAAGCTATCTTCATCTTGTCTTCAGACGAAAGATTATTGTTTACAGAAATAATTATTTGGGAAAAAAAAATGCAAACGTAAGCAAATTAGGTTTGTTTTTGTTTTGTTTTGTTTAAAAGCATATCGACATCAACCGAAAAGGACATCGAAACCAGGTTAACGAAAGGATGGACAGCTATCAATAGGCTATCGATTATATGGAAATCAGACTTAACCGATAAAATGAAACGCAGTTTCTTCCAGGCAGCGGTCACATCGATACTGCTATATGGCTGCACTACATGGGCGCTAACAAAACGACTGGAGAAGAAGCTAGATGGCAATTACACAAGAATGCTACGTGCAATCTTAAACAAGTCCTGGCGGCAACAACCCACAAGACACCAACTGTACGGCCACCTGCCCCCTATCACGAAAACTATTCAAGTTAGACGAACCAGACATGCAGGACACTGCTGGAGAAGCAGAGACGAACTCACAAGAGATGTACTCTTATGGACCCCCACACATGGCCGTGCAAAAGCAGGACGACCAGCACGAACATACATTCAGCAGCTATGTGAGGATACGGGATGTTGTCCTGAAGACCTACCTAGAGCGATGAACGATAGGGAGGAGTGGCTTGAGAGGGTCAGGGATATCCGTGCTACCAGCGCGATATGATGATGATGATTACTAAAACAAAGTAAGGATAATATATACCGATACCTGGGGGATAAAAGGGTTCATAGCTTTCACAAGTTTATTAGTCAGGGGGTGAACGTAATAACCTGATTAACGTTCGAACTGACTTACTTCGTAGCTGCAATCCAGTATTTCAGCCATTACACCACATGTAATACTCCCCCGTGAGCAAAATCATCAGTATTTTATAGGAATACTTTTTGGAGGCGCTTATGGTGTAATGATCATCGCCGTAGGATATCCTATTCTATTTACCAACCCCTCCGCTCGGACAGGATGTAACACAAGGTCAATTTTTAAGCGAAATTTAACAGGTTTGAATTCAGAGTTTTCCTTCTCCTAGACTAGTTGCCTCACCAAGGCTGAAGAACCCAGTCTGCCCTACTATTTACCCATAGCTGGAGGGAGAATAATTGGATTCATACATTTCCCAATATGGACACGGTGATCTCGAGTTCGAATCCTGAACAAGTCTATTTACACCTGCCATATCCAATACTCTTGAAAAAAGTATATATCAAACGATTCTACCGCCATCTTGAGGTAAATAGAAGGGCAGATTGGACTGTTTAACCCTTTTATGGTAACAAGTCATGGAGATTGAAAACACTGATTTCAAAACTGTTTCATCTTTTGTCACACCCTGTTTCTGGTGAAAAATTGATAAATACAAATAAACTTTTATTTCAGTGACCAGGTTTATTTATGTATTTACCAACACCTCAGTACAGGCGGGATGTGACAAAAGGTCAATTTTTAAACGGAGTTAAACACGTTCTGATTCAATGTTTTCCTTCTCCGACGCTGGATGCCCTACTATTTACCCATAGCTGGAGCGAGAATAATTGGATTCATATATTTCCCAAGGATACTAGTGTTATGTGAATTGCTATCAGCCCCATCCTCATCTACGGCGATGATTATTACTCAACGGTCGCCTCCTAAATGTAACTTGGCTGTAATTCTCCTTGTAAGTCTCTCAAAATATTCACAAAATATAAGATTATCCACCTAAATCAGTAATTACCAATGTTGGGAGAATGCCCCACCGGTGGGGCATAATTATATGGCGAGGCTCCATCAGAAACCAAGTAAATGAATATATAAGAATCAAATATTAAAGGGATGTATTAGAAATTTACGAATACCAAAGTGGTGTATGGCTCAATATTCCTTTGGGAACCACTGTCCTAAATTGTTGAACGAACATCGGTAGTTATAGAATTTTAGGTTGTCGAGGACAAGATCAGAAATATGGGAATCATAAAGAGAATCTAACCGTTGAAATAATTTATACGATTCAAGTTATTAACCTTCATCTAAGAATTGGTGTTTATTCACTAAATCCAAGTTACTATTACTAAAATACACATAAATTTACCTCTTCGTTGTCAAGGTTTGCACAATGCTGAATGCGTCAAACACAAAAAGGTTAGACTCTCTTTTACAAACGAATGTTTTGCGTACAAAATCTGATTTCATCTGGTCGTAAGATTCCAGTGATAACAATTATTACTTCTATTATTCTTAATACTAAAAATGGTAACATTTTCTTGATTCTTTTTTAATTTGAAATAATCAGACCCTCAAACTCATCGCAGTTTTGTTTTTCGAAAAAGCCAAAAAACAAAAAGAAAAAAACAAAAATTATTTTGATCTTATATGGGGAATAAAATCATATCTTTATTCATTATAGAATGGTAATCCATTTCTATAATCATATTTACCCCCCCCCCCGCTCGGGCAGGATTTGACACAAGGTCAATTTTTAAGCGAAGTTTAAGGGGTTTTAATTCCGAGTTTTTCTTCTTCTAGATAAGTTGACTCACCAAGGCTGAAGAACCTAGCCTGCCCTACTATTTACCCATAGCTGGAGGGAGAATAATTGGATTCATACCTTTCCCAAGGGTATTAGTGCTATGTGAAATGCAATCAGTCTCGTCCACGATTTGAACTCGTGTCGCCATGTCCATTTCCTAGGACGATAACACCAAGGGCACCTCCTGATCCATTTCGATAACAGTTACCGTTGGAAAAGACAACTAAACAAACTGGTCGAATTATTTTTTTTTAATCCTTGAAAGTTTTTCATATCAGCGTCAGCTGATGGCCTCTCACTGGTATTTGCGTGACAACAAGTCTGTATTCTTCTTAGTATTCTGGCCGATCTAAAAAATCCAGTAGTTTGGATAGTCTCCATTCGTCCCGTAATTTCCATGTCATCCAGTCTTTGTACAAATCCTTTGGTAACTCTACCAAGAGCACCAATTACAATTGGTATAAAAGTCACCATCATGTTCCACAGTTTTTTCATTTATCTTTCAAAGTCGAGGTATTAAACCTTCTTTTGGCTTTCTTTCAATTTACTCATTGGTCTGCTGGGACAGTAAAGTACACAATTTGAAAGTTCTGTTTTTTTTTAGTTGATTATTATAAGGTCTGGTCTTCTGGCCCAGATTAGGTGATCCGTTTGTATCTCAAAGTCCCAAATGTCTTTGTACGTCTCATTTTCTTTCGCAGATTTTTTGTTGTACATATACTATTTGTTCGTATGGTGAAATTCATTTTTCTTGCATAAATCCCAGTGGTCATTATCCCACCCATTCATCTCTAGTCTTATACTCTTTCTGGGATAACTTGCTGCATTCGCTTACGATGAGATTGATCGTTTCGTATCTATCACCACATATACTAAATCTGTTGTTTTGTTGCGTCTTATTTATTCTTGCTTTCAGATGGTGCCCTTATGGCGTTGTTTTGCTCTACTATTAGATGAGATTCGGTTTATTTCGTAAGGTTTCCCTTTCTTAATCATGTCCAAGTTTTCTGGTGTGAGATGTTGCTTATCGGTCTCTAAAAACGTCCTAAATTATTCTTGTTCCCATTGAGGTTTTTTAGTTATTGTCGTTCTGTTTGTCTTCATATTTTCAGGTTTATTTCTGGTGGCTGTAATCAGTCTTCCTCCGCCCTTTCCGCGTAGTCTTCGAGTCCTTGTATGGATGCGTCTGCGGTGACTAGAGTACTGTTAAATCCTCTTCCTCCGTCTTTCCATGACACATACCGTCTGTCAACGTCATGTCTGTGAAGTAAAGCCTTATTCATAATTAGTTTTCTTGTTCCCTGGTCCATTAGTATAAGTTCTAGTCTTGTCAATTTCAAGAATGATCCCGAGTATCTTACAAGGGGAACAGCCTAAGCATTTATCCCTTTGATAAGGTTCCTTGCAATATTGTTTTGTTACGATTATCTCGTTCTCCTGAGTTACTATTTTTAAAATTTTTTTTTCCTCATCACCACTTGTTCGATAGTGCCAGCTTCCAATATTCCCAAGTATTTGCAGTTTTCTTCAAGCATTCTAATTTTTCCTGATTTGGCAGTTCCATTCCTTCGGTCATTTGTCGGTTGCCGCCTTCATTATTAGCATGGCGCATTTTTCTATGCCTAAATTCAATCCCTACGCCCTGACAGTATATTATCACAGCATGTATTTGAGTTTCCATTTTTTTTTTCGTTTTCGGCAAACAGCTTAATGTCGTCTATGTTAATTAGGTGATTGATTCGACTCACGTGGTTAAAGCGGATACTCTTTAGGCCACGGTGGCGCGTCCTATTGGCTCTAAGCTACGTCGGCAGGCCTTGGTTTATCACTTGGCGCTAGAGCGGCCTATTTTTAGAGGCCCAACGAATTTTTGGAGCAGTCGACTGAGTCTAGACTACGGCTCTGCGCCAGGCTCCCACGTTAAAATGTCTTGTGCCACACTTTGTCATGCTGGGATACCGATAAAATAACTAAGGTTATTTACATTAGTGTACGCACCAAACTGTTTTCCATATTCTCTCCGGAATAAAATATCTCTTATTTTACATACGTGTTGACCTTATTAATTCACGACACAACAGGTATTTACACTTCTGTAATCGTATCTGAAATAGAAAATGTCTCTCTGCATCCTTTAACCTGTTTTGTGGCCTTTGAGAGATGATGTTGGCGGCAACCTAATCTTTGATATCGATCAAATTTCACTGCTGGAATTTATAACGAACTGAGCAAAAGGTTTGAAATTCTTTAACGTGATTAGTTGTGGCATCGAGAGCAATGACCGACGTTAGGTGAAAGATTTTTAAATCTATCATAAAAAATGTAATTAAAATTCACGAACGCGTGTACTTGGTTTGATTTTCTTTGATTTGGTTTTATGTCATATCAACCTGTGTTGGCTATTTAATTCCAAATACTCTTTATATATTTATATCAAATATATATGGTTTGGTTTGGTTAGCTTCTTTGGCATATCAAAGTATTTATGTTATTTAATGCCAAATTTTTTTTACACATACATATTGAATATAAATGATTTGGTTTGCTTGGGTTTATGACAAACATTATTGGCTATTTAATGCTAAATCCTTTTCATGGATATGTATTAAATATATATGATTTAGTTTGGTTAGATTTTATGGCATATTAACGATTGTAAGTTATTTAATGACAAATCCTGTTCATACATATATATTAAATATATATGATTTGGTTTGGTTTGATTGTATGGTATATCAAACATTGTAGGTTATTTAATACCAATTCATCTAAATATTCATATAGTCAGTATAGATTATCTGTTTTGATTGGGTTTCATGGCATATAAACCATTGTTGGTTATTTGATACGAAAATCTGTTATTACATATATTACATTATTTGTAAACTTATTTTCTAGATATACGAGGTGCATACGTTAGGTCTGTAGACTTTTTTTCGTATGGGCATTTAAAATTGTCGTAGACTCTTGAAAATTTAGTATCTTATTGCTATACATCTTATGAGATGACTGATCAATTTTTATGATTTCAGGTTCAAATCCACAGCTACAGTAGCAATTGGAATACACCCTACTAAAGCCTGATTGTCACAGCTGGTGAATTTCATAAATGCGATCTGACACTTTAGAAAAAACATATGTTTTAAACTTGGAAAAATCCCCAGAAACGTATGGAATGCTTCAGTCTACCATCATGCATGAATCAAGCATCAGTTTTTTTAGTGGCATAAGAGATTCAAGGAAGGCAGGTAGTCTGTGAGGGATGATGAGATCTGTAGAAGTAAGAAAGTCAGAACAGCAGAGTTTATTGGCCAAAGGGTTAGGGTTAGAGTTACTATGTTAAGGTTTTAAGGAATTTCAGGAAGAGATTCCGTTGGAAGAGGCCAGCACTCTTCAAATCTGGTCAGTGGCATTTCCACCAGGACAATACACCAGTCCACAACTCCATTCTTCTCACCGACTATTTGACTAAGATGGGCATCAAGACAGTTCGTCACCCTCCCTATAGTCCAGACCTTGCTCCCTGTGACTTTTGGTTATTCCCTAAGCTCAGAGGCTGTCGTTAAGAGACAATTGAGGAGATGAAAGAGGCTGTGACGAAGGTCATTGACACGGTCACACAAGAGGACTTCCATGGGGCCTTTCAGAAGTTGTTAGAACGGTACAACAATTGCATTACAGCCGGAGGAGATTACTTCGAGGGGACCTGAGTTTCATCTGTGTAATATCAATAAAAGTGCCCATACCAAAAACGACTGGAAACTTATCGTATGCACCTCGTATCTTAAACCAGTCAGAGCTCATTCTTTTGTACATAGTTAAGTGGTTTCAAGTATTTCTGTCTATCACGAATATTTCAATTTACTATTAATCGTTTGTTTGCATACGCTTAATTTGTTCCAATTATTACTACGAGCCACTAGCAATTCAAATCAACAGTCATATGTTTACAAGTAGTTTATTGATGGAACAATATATCTGTAATAATTCACTTTAATATAAGTCATCTGCTTGCCCTCACATTTAATATCAAAAAGTTCTATTTAACTTATAGATAAGACTGTATCAGTTGCTACCACTTCGGGTCAGAATGTATCTGTGAATAATAGCAATGAAGGGGCACTCACCATTCTCCAAATCACCAAGGCGAGACGCTCGCCATCTGACAGTTTAATGTCATAAACAGGACACTCGTTGGGGAAGTCTTACCCCATAGAAAAGATGCAGTCGGTGTATTCTACTGCCCCAGATAACTTGGCTACGAATCCATAAAGATTTATGTACATGGATGCTCATTGTATATATACAATAGAGTACAAATCTAACATTTTTATGTTAATTTTCTTCTAAACCAAAGATACTATATTTGATTGTTTCTTGTGGGATACTGGACAATCAAAATGAATATCATGCAATATCACAATATCAGCATCATCAACATCATAATCATGTCGTGCCGCTAGCACGGATACCCTTGACCCTCTCTCGCCACTTCTCCCAATCGTTCATTGCCTGTGGCAGGTCCTCAGGGCTACATCCCGTATCCTCACATAGCTGCTGTATGTATGTTCGAGCTGGTCGTCCAGCCCTTGCTCAACCATATCTGGAGGTCTATTAGAATACATCACACGTGGTTTGGGGCAGATGGAAAAGTCAGCATAGAAAGATGGTATCTCTCTCCTTGTTTAGAAAAATTTTTAACTCAAAGTTAATAAAAAGTTTCGTACCTGAACTAAGAAGTCGTAAGTGTTTTTCGTATTTCGCGATTCCTATGTTATCTGTATGTGCGTTATGAACATTCTTTGTACATTTCACATCCGTATCTGGCTATGTTACATAAGGACGAATTCATAAACGATGTTATTAGCCGAATAGCAAACATTTACATTCACAAGCGTGTGGATTATCTCTCGAGGACTTACTAAGGGTGATGGCTCATAGGATCCGTGCTATCGTCACGTCTGGGTAAAGATGTGAAACAGCCAAAATTGTACCTCTTATTTATATTTACGCAAGTATAAAGATATAATGAATTTATATTTTTGTTAGGTTTTTTAATCATAAATATTACCTTACAATATACTTTCTGAATTTAAAAGTGAATTGTAAAAAGAAGAATTTAAGAGGGCATTTTTGGGAACTATCATATGAATTAAGTAGCAAAAATCTATCTCTCTATAGATGTTATATTAATTATGAATGTGTTTTGTGCAAAGTATTTTTGTTTTTGAAAATGTTGATGTGTGGAGATAATAGAGACCGGAGATTCCCAATGAGATATAATCTCCAATGAGAATATGAATAACTTGGGCATCTTGGAAGCTAACACGAACAAACAAGGGAAGCAGAAAGAAAAAATTAAGAAAGATTATATAAAGAGAAACAGAAAGCTACTCAAGACAAAACTATGAAGCAGAAACCTTATCAAAGGAAAAAAATACCTGGACTGTGTCTCTCGTAAGATAATCGGGGCCATTCTTGTAGTGGACCAGACAAGAACTTAAGCAAACTGACCAAAGAGCAAGAAAACTAATGACTATGCATAAGGCATTAGATCTCAGACAGACTATGTATCAAGAAAAGAAGTAGAAAGAGGACATAGCAACATTCAAGACAGCGTTGTTGTATCGATATAACATCTCGAAGACTACATAGAAATACGCAGACAAAACCCCGATTACAGCCACCAGAAACACGAAGACCAACAGAACGACAATAACTAGAAAACAAAATGAGAAGTAAAACAAATATAAACGGCTCATAAGTAACATCTCAAATAAGAAAACTTAGACGGGGCTGAGAAAAGGAAACCTTAAGATTGAAACTGAATCTCTCCTAATAACTGTATAAAACAATGACTTAAGAACCAATGATATGTTTTTATAATTAAGTACAAAAATCTAAAAAAAATAACAATAGATTAAAAAAAAGATTAATAGATTTGTAACGAGTAGGAATTATCCCAATAGTGCACCGCTTTTTATTACACCGTTTTTTGGCATAGATAAAAACAAGTTTAAGAAACGAATATTTAATTTATTTATATTATAAATTATTAATTACATTAATAAAATATCTATTACGTATCAATTATTTTTACTTATTACGATTACTTAACATTCGATATGTAAATTAGAAATTAATTCTTTGTTTATTACAATTGACTTAACATTCAATATATTAATTCTTGATATAAATAACATTAATTTTTACGATAATTTTAATAGTTAGATTAAGGTTTTTGCAAATTAAGATCAGCAGTTGATTACTATTTCCTGATAACATGAATTATACTATTTAATATTGATAAAATATAAGAGTTTAAATGACAGTAAAATGCAAATTTTATCTATAAATTTAAATAAGTCGCGTACAACTATTTACTTTTTCCGTAATTATATTTTCTAAATTTTCAGTATTATTTAAATTTAGGGTAACGTTTTTTCTTTGTTATTTTTTTTTGGTGTTGTATAAAGAGTGTATGAATTTAAAATAATAATAGATATATTAATTTTCTCTTGATTAAAGGTATGAAAGAATGTATTTTTTTAAAATATTTTAATTAAAGAATAAGTTTAATTTACAAAAAGATTATTTTTTAAAATCTCAATCTCGCTGGAAGCAATATAAAAACACCCGATTAAAGATATTTGTTCAACATGTGATGATGGTTTTAACAACCTGAAATAAAGTAACACCAAAGGAGTGATTTTTTTTTCCCCTATTGCTTTCATATGGAACTATTTTTTAGCTCTGGACGTTGGGTGATTATGTATTCTTAATACCAAATTGATTATACATCAATAAACGTTGACATTAAGCACTCAAATTGAATACCCCTACAACCTGGATTTCCTCCTTGGATTATATATATATATATATATATATATATATGTGTGTGTGTGTGTGTGTGTGTGTTGACCCTCAGGTGAGTTTGGTTCCACAATGGGACTCGCTCCATGATGGAGAGCCTGAAATTGATAAATCTGAGTTGGTCTTTTTTTCTTATTGTTTTTTTTAAACTATATTTGTTCTCCTCTTTCTATTCATTACAACATCTTCCAAAGATTGAGCATAGTTATCGTTTTACTGACGTTCAAGCAACGTGCGTGTCGTCGTTTTAATTAATCGCATGTCATATTTTCTTCGTTCTAAAGGTGAACCAAAGATACAGACAGAGTCCCGTTCCCCGAAGAAAATGGACGAGCAAACCATGATGTATCCGTTATCCATTTTCTTCGCGCTTTCACACTCTCTCAGACTGAACGGAGAGAGAATGACAGGGAAGTGTTCAAACGCTAAAAGAAGTTGTGTTTTTCTATTTCTTTTTTTTTTTACTTCCTATCCGACAATTAACCCTCACCAATATGGTAGTGCGCTTCACCTACATGTTCAATATGTACGCACATTACAATGCAAAAGAGAATAAAGCAGTGGACTGCGGAATCGTAGTACGCGAGTTCGTACTCCAGTCGCGCTATTACGTTCACTTTCGGACAAATACCCATGGGAAAGGTATGAACCCCCCTTATCCTCCCAGCTATGGATTAAATAGTACCACTACTGTTCTTCAAAGAGAATGGCTTTGGCATTAAATAACCTAAAAAGAGTTGATATGCCATTAAAAACAAAGAAAGAAACCAAGCAAAAGAGAAAAAACATTAACATCATTATTAACAGTAGATAAAAGAAAATGAAAGTCGTATACGTGGATTTGCAAATTGTTCATTTTGGAACCTTATGTAAAATATCTAAAATTCGTTTATATGGAATAAAAGACAGAAATAAGTGCTCCCTTTGTTTGCGAAGTGCGGTCCGCGTTTTATATTTTGTTACATTTTTTTAAAAATTTATTCAGTTGTTATGTTGATTATTGTATTTAGATTTATTAATTTTCTTTTTTAATATTTTGTTTATATGTTTTCTTCTTTACAATGTTGTCATTTTATTTGGTAACAACACATCTTCAAAACAGATTTAGCCTCCCTTTTATATATATATATATATATATATATATATACTTACGACTACCTTCGCCAATGGGCCGGGAGACCTGGGTTCAATCCCAGGTCGAGTCATACCAAAGACTCAAAAAATGGTACTTGATGCCTCCTTGCTTAACACTCAGCATTATAAGGTACGGATCAAGGGTAAAGTGGAGCAATCCAGGGAAGGAGTAGCGCCCTCCCCTACACATTGGTGTAGTAGCTATCGAAAAGGGAGCCTTCGGGTTACCCTTGACTATGGTCGCTAACTTTACTTATATATATATATTTATACATATTAGTCATATATTCCACTCTCTAAATGATGTTTAGAGACACGCCCCCTTTGAATTTATTCTATCCCTTCCTCTCTTTCCTCTCTCTCTCTCTCTCTCTCTCTCTCTCTCTCTCTCAGTCTCGTTGTTTCTTCTCTTTCTTTTTTATTCGTTCATTTAGAGAGAGAGAGAGAGAGACGCTATTACTTCCATTATTTCGACCCGCCCCTTCTGCTTCTTCTTTACGATTGCAGCATTTTCGACTGTCTTATTGATACTGTCGGCAATTTTCGTCTTTGGTTGAAAATAAAGACTCCGTTTCATTACCGAGCAAAACGAAAATAACAACATCATCATGGAAAAGCCATTCGCCTACAACCGTGATACACGAGCCAAAAATCGTACGATTTTACTTTTGGCTTGCTTTTTCGTGGCTTTCCTTTTTCTTTTTCCTTATCTTTTTTTTCTCTCTCTTCTTTCTCAACGTCAATTTCTTTTCTTCATTCCTTTCAAACTCTTTTCAACGCAGTAGCCTCCATTATGAGATATAGAATCTTGTTTGTTATTTTCCATTTTTAACTCTGTAAAGTTCACTGTATTTTGTTTTAGTTTTCTTTGTTAGTTTAGGCTTTTAGTGTCTAATACGCTTCGTTGTCTATTACGCGACTGTAATCGTCGTCTTTGGTTAACTCAATCTATCCCCCACCACACACACAAGCACGCACATAGTCTCACAAGCCACACACACACACACACACACACACACACACACACATATATATATATATATATATATATATATATGCACGTTTGATTAAATAATGAAGATATATATTTATATATATATGAATGTATATATATATATATTTATATATATATGAATGTTTGATTAAATAATAAATATATATTTGGTCTATATAATTTTATTAAGATCCTTTCAGGTTTCCTGATAAGAGTCTTGGTTTCAGGTTGGAATTGGTAGATGGATTTACCAAAATTGTCCCCAGCGTTTTCGCTTTGTTGTCTATTACGCGGCTGTAATCGTCGTCTTTGGTCAATCAATCTATCCCCCACCACACACACAAGCACGCACATTGTCTCACAAGCCACACACACACACACACACACACATATATATATGTATATATATATATATATATTTATATATATATGAATGGTTGATTAAATAATAAATATATATTTGGTCTATATAATTTTATTAAGATCCTTTCAAGTTTCCTGATAAGAGTCTTGGTTTCAGGTTGGAATTGGCAGATGGATTTACCAAAATTGTTCCGAACGTTTTCGGGCCATTCTTAGGCCATCATTAGGGTTTGGTTGCATGTATAAATAGTATTTTTAAAGAGTTTTTAAAGAGTTTTTTTAAGGAATATTTGAAATTTATTTTATTACATTACAAAATTACGTAAACCTAGAGTTCGAAAAAACTGAGATGCTGACGAATTTAAAAAACAGAACACTATCAATTGAAATAGAATTTATAAAGAAATATATAAAGTATTAAAAAAATGGCTAAAGGCATTTCAAAAAATTGTCGCTATTTTCAAAATTAATTCCCTTGATTGTAATTTTTTTGTTTTTATATGTAGAGCTTCTAGGATTTGTAGACGTTGTATATTAATTTTGTTTTTTTAAATTCATCAGCATCTCAGTTATATCCAAATCTGCGTTTACGTAATTTTGTTATGTTATAACAATGCCTAAAATAACTCTTACAAAATATTCTTTATACTTGCAAGCAACCCCCGATGATTTGTCTATGGAAGGTCCGAAAGCACCAATTCCAACATAAAACCAAAACACTTATCAGGAAACTTGAAAGGATCTTAATAAAATTATATAGACAAAATGTGTCTTTGTTATTTAATCAAACATGCTTGAATGAAAACACACACACACACACACACACACACACACAAGTACCGGCTAATTGGCCTAGTAGGTAGAGTGTTCGCCAATGGTTCAGGAGAACTGGGTTCAATCCCAGGTCGCGTCATACAAAAGACTTTAAAAATGGCACTTGATACCTCCTTGCTCAACACTCAGCAATGTAAGGTACGTATCAAGGGTTAAGTGTAGCAATCCAGGGAAAGGAGTAGCGCCCTCCCCTATACCTTGGTGTAGTAGCTATTGAAAAGGGAGCCTTCTGGTCGCCCTCGACTACAGTTGCCAACTTTGCTTATATATATATATATATATATATATATATAGAGAGAGAGAGAGAGAGACCGTTTAATCGGCGCACGTCACTAGCACTTTACCCATATTCTTCTATATATATTTATATATATAGAAGAATATGGGTAAAGTTCTATATATATATATATATATATATATATATATAGAGAGAGAGAGAGAGAGAGATCTTTAAAACGGTCGAAATAAGTATGCAAGTCTGTCCATATGTATGTATGTATGTATGTATGTATCTTTTTAACTCGGTCGAAATATGTATGTCAATGTGTCTATATATATATGTATGTATGTTTGTATTTATGCGTCTCTCTCTCTCTCTCTCTCTATATATATATATATATATATATATATATATATATATATATATATATATATATATCTAACTGGTTCGAAATATCTATGTCAGTCTTTATATATATATATATATATATATATATATATATATATATATTTAACGCCGTCGAAATATCTATACCGGTGTGTCCATATGTATGCATGTCTGTATGTTTGTATTTCTCTCTCTCTCTCTCTCTCTCTCTATCAATCTGTCAATCCCTCTATTTATCTTTTTAACTCGGTCGAAGTATCTATATGTATCTATACCAGTCCGTCCATATGTATGTATATATGTATGTATGTATGTGTGATCTATCTATCTATCTATCTATCTATCTATCTATTTTAACTCGGATGAAATATCTATGTCAGTCTGTGAATATGTATGTATATATCTATCAATCTATCTCCCAATTTATCAATAAAAAATATGCAAAGATAATTCTTACATATACATGTCCTAAAGTCAAACATCTATTCCACATAGTTCTCAAAATGACAAATATATCTGATTAGAGGTAGGTGTTTTAAAGGCAAAGAATATAAAATCTGTCCCAAAGGCATTTTTTAACATTTTATAGACTGGACCAATCTGGGTCACTTCAGCTATTTTTTTAATGTAGAATTCGGAAGAAAAATGGTCGCATAAGAAGTGATCTTATGACATTAGTAATGTTCTGTTTGTTAACCATTTGCTTGCAGCAAAGTGAACTATATAATACGAAGACATACAATAAGCAAAAGTAGGACAGAAACACTATCCATCCATCTAGTTAGCTATCTGGCATAAACAAAACAGCAAATAGAGTGATAGAATGCCCATTTTAGTTACAGGTCTAAGAATTGCTTCTTAGAATTACATATATATTAACCATTTCTTTTCTTGGAAGTGTATTATAAAATACGAATACATGTATTAAGAATAGGACGGAAAATCTATCTATCTATCTATCAGAATCAAAACTGTGCGGAATCGCTGTGACGTAATGGTTAATGTGCTGGACTTCACCTTCGTAGTACGTGAGTTCGGGGTCTAGTCTTGCTTTAACGTTTATTCCCGGAGTAGCAACCTTTGGAAAGGCATGAACCTCCTTAGCTATGGGTTGAATATTATCACTGCTGATCTTCTAATAGGATTCCTTTGGCAATATATATATATATATATGTGTGTGTGTGTGTGTGTGTGTGTGTGTGTGTGTGTGTGTGTGTGTGTGTGTGTGTGTGTGTGTAACAGTAAGGGTGGAGTTACAATAAAATAAAAACTACAAAAGTCTTTTTCCATGGTTGTATAAAGTTCTTGTAAAGACTGTTGGAACTTAATGGTTGTTAATTCTTTTTTAAGTTCATGTTGCATACAAAGAAGCATTAAAATTAATTCTGGTTCAGTGTAATCTAAAATAAACTGGCAAAAAAGTTAAGGCAATAAAAAGATGAGTTAATACTAAGGTGTTGCGTCAACAGAAATATATATATATATATATATATATATCCACACACACACACACACACACACACACACACACATATATATATATATATATATATATATATATATATATATATATATATATATATATATATATATATAGGAAACAACCAACCAAACAAAAATAAAATTAGTTCAGACACCGGAATTCTGTATTTGGCTTTGTAATTTGACTATCGTACAAGGCATCTTATTAAGTCTGTCGGTAAAGCAAGGAGCTGACGGCCATAATTAAAATAACTTACAAATATGGAAGCCATTCGGAAGCAAAACAAGATAGTAACATGTTGTATTCTGGCTTAGAATAAGCTGCCTATTCTTCGGTGTCTGCAGACTTTAGACGTGGTTTTGGTATTGCGATACAAGCAAATGTACTAAAGTTAACGGTATTTGAACAGTGTGAACAAAAATATAGCACGACTTTTGAAGCAACTGTCAGTAAAGAAAATGTGTTGTATCTGAGGAAGAAAAATATCTTGAGAGCAATATGTTTTGATCTTTAGTTTATTTGCCAGAATTTAACGATCTTGCTTGTACGCTACACTTGTCAAATATTACAAGTGATTTCAAGTTTCTCTGAATAACGCTTTGGTTTATTTTTCAACTGAACATCAACACCAAATGACGAAATTGATACTTTTGGGGCTAATTGATATAACCATTCCTATCTTTTAGAATACTAGCTGTCGAAGAATGTGGGTTAAGTCCTAGTGACATGCGCCGATTAAACGGTTTTATTCGTATTCCTCCGGGGGTGTCCTCGTGGTGCAATGGTTAAAGCGATGGACTGCGGAATCGTTGTACGCGAGTTCGTACTCCAGTCGCGCTATTATATTCACTTTCGGGCAAATACCCCTGGGGAAGGTATTTACCCCCTTATCCTCTCAGCTATGGGTTAAATAGTAGCACTACTATTCTTCTAGGAGAATGACTTTAGCATTAAATAACCTACATAGGTTGATATGGCGTTAAACAGAAAAAAAAACTAAAACCGTATTCCTCTGAATGTATACAATCTTAAACAAATTATATAATCCCCTCTCGTTTCTATATCTCTCCTCGCCTTCCTCTGCAAGCAGGCAAGGCCCTACAAGGGACAGACAGTTCTTTAGGATGTAATTTTATACGGGAGTTGTCTAGATAGGGCTAGAGGGATTCTCGATGGCATGCGTTAAGTGTACTCAGAACATAATGACGTGTAAGTGCCTCTTATACGGTGTCCTGCAGGAACGTACAGGAGAACTGGATTGCGTAACTACAAAATCACTTGCAGTGCGATGTACTTGATATGGGCGTGGACCTGGTTTGAAAATCTACCTTTTTCTGGAAATGTCAATTTTTCAGAGTGACCCTGCCGGATCCATCAACTTTAATTGGGTCCCCATGATCTATAAGAACTAAGATTATTTTGCCCGTTATCAAGTTGATCATCCCACAACTTTCACCCCAACATCCTATACGCTCTTTTAAAAGACCTCTTCTACGTCATACAATTTGCATACTTTGTTTGCGCTGACAGACTAACTGGTTAGCTTGTTTTGTACCATCTAGAACTAGATCACATTACCTAATTCAAATTAAGGTGGATTTTTCAGGGACTATTTTAAAACATTTAGTGCCTCAGACGTAGTTAGTGCCGACGGTGGCATACCTTTCAAATCAAACCTATTACAGAAATTCATATAAACATGACATGTGAAGCACTGATTATTTTCAGTAACCTATTCCAATCTAATGATAGGGCAAAGGTTGCAGTTAAAATCGATTAGAAGATAGTTAATAGAAACACAGAGCCTTAGGATTGGTTGGTTTGGTTTTATGGCATATCAACATTTGTAGGTTATTTAACACCAATTCCATTTTTATGCAAATATACAATTCCATTTGAAATAATTCAGTTAAGCATTAGTACACAGTTTAATTGTCAAAAATATTTCTATTTCAAGCTATTCAGTTTATTCAAACGGGTCTAATTCAGCTAATTCAATTTAGTATGAGTACAGATTTTGTTTACACCCAGTTAAATGTGAAAACACATCTATATTCACGGTTTAGTTCTATTTAACCAATGGATAAGACCCTTATTAGGTACTACCATTCCGGGCCAGAGTGGACCTGGGAGCGATGGCAATAAAGGGGTACTCAGCATTCTTCAAAGTTCCAGCATTACTGGAACCTCACCATCAGATTGTTTAGTATTATATCCAGGACACTTGTTGAGGGGAGGGGGTCTTACCTCTCTGCAAAGGAGCAGTTGGTGTATTCTACAGCCCCAGCTGACTGGTCAACAGGGCCACTGGGTTCATTTGACAATATAAATGAGGTAAGTGCCATCCTTAAATTCTGCAACCCTCCCGTACAGAGTATTACTCTTAATACATAATACAAACGTTAATACCTACCAGTGGTTCGGCTGATTTTGAATATCTACTGTCAACTTTCAAAAGATGGTAGAAATTATACATACATCTCTTATTCCCTTTATCATCATGTTTAATAGCATATCAACTTTTGTAGGTAATTTAATTCCAAAGCCATTCTCCTAGAAGAACGGTAGTGGTACTATTCCACCCATAGTTGGGATGATAAGGGGGTTCATACCTTTCCCAGGAGTATTTGCCCGAAAGTGAACGTAATATCGCGACTGAAATACGAACTCGCTTACTACGATTCCGCAGTCCATTTCTTAAACCGTTACGCCACGAGGACATTCCCCTAGAACAGATTAGGTTGTGAAAGAAGTCACCATGTTGATAAAGTAGGAGTTGTGTTGAGGATAGTAACTACGTCTGGGGCACTAAACGTATGGGAATAGTCCCCGACGAATCGATCGTAATTTGAATGTCGTAGTGTGATCTGGTTCTAGATGGTACAAAATGAGCTAACCAGTAAGTCTATCGGCGCAAATGAAGAATGCAAATTGTCCGACGTAGAGGGGGTCTGTTGGAAAAGCTAAGCTGGGGATGGGGTGATAGTGCTTGGTTCTCGTGGTTGAAACGGAGCAATGCTCAAACACGAGGTGAGATAAGGTCTCTGCTAATTTATTTATTTATTTATTCCTACCAATCCTTTCCTTATTAAAAATAGTTCGTCATGGATTTTCATAATTTAGATTATTTTAAACGTATTTACATAGTAAAAATAATTTGCAATGAATTTTCATAATGGTCAATGCTATTTCAATGTAAAAATCGTCGGTAATGTATCTTTTTATTGCAATAATAATTGGCCAGTGCTTTTACACTGTAAAGTCATTACGAATGCATTTTCATTGTAGAAAAAATTGTATAATACATTTTTATAATAAAAATAATTTGTAATGTATTCTCAAAATAAAAATCGTTGACCAATGGATTTTCAAAGTAAAAATCATTGGCCTGTGCATTTTCAGAATAAAAAAGACCAGTCAATTCATTTTCTTAGAAAATATTATTAGTTAATGAAATTTAATAATCAAAAGCAATTATAATGCATTTTCATAGTAAAAATTATTGACCAATGCACTATCAGATTATCAATCATTGACCGATGCATTTTCATAGGTTTGTTTGTTTGTTTGGTTGGTTGGTTTGTTTTATGGCGTATCAAACTTTGTAGGTTATTTAACGCCAAATAATCTGTTCTATTGAAAACAGTTCAGTTTAGTGTCACGTGATAGCCCACGGAGACGATAGAAATAAGATTAATACTATCCTCCCGTTGGAATGAACAGTGGCGACCCGTCAAAAAAGTGACGGGATATCAACAGGTGTTGGTACTTAGTAACCTCAGGTCGCCGGACACCAAGGAGGAGAAGAGAGAAGCCAAATGATTGGCTGGGACCCCAAAACGGAAGTGGGGACTCTTTCCCCTCAGCGGAAGTAAATAATAAGAAAGTTAGTTGTTTGGCAGGGTTCGTAGCGGGCAGACGAACCATAGCCAGTATTCCGGGTTGAAGACAAAAGAATATCTGAGACACGAGGGACCCCAGGTTCTTCAAGCCAGTGTAAAAAATAGAATAAAGTCTATTAGCTCGTGAAAGAAGAAAGATTCTCCAGGGAACCCCGTCTTCACACGTGCAAAAATTAAGTCCCGTTTTGGGATTTTAGTCAATTTGCCGCCACAGACTTATTATGGTGTCTCGTCCGGGGATATTTTAATCTTTTATTCCCGACCTCATACAGACCTTATCGTGGGGGCTCGTTTCCGGAAATATTTATTTCTTGTAGTCGTATGACAATTCCTGCCGTCTAAATCTACCCTGGGAGACCGTGAAAGAAAAAAAAGGAATATTATTGAAACAGTCAAATTACCCGTTGATATAACTGTTTGGCAAAATTGAAGAAAAATGGACAAAATGGAAAACTTTTTAAAAGAACCCGCCATGGAAAAGTTGGAGAGGCTGAGAAAAAGCGAGATAATGAAAATTGGCGAGAAGCTTGAGTTAAATGTTCAGAAAACTATGAGGAAACATGAACTCGTTAGAAAAATAGCAGAGCACATGGTGGACGAAAATGTGTTCGAAGAAGCAGCATTAGAGGAGCTACCAACGGAAATAATGAGAATGACTTCAGAACAAATTGAACTGGAGAAAATTAAAATACAAGCCCAAATGTAACTACAGAGAAATAAGATGTAATTGGAGAAAGCAAAAATTCAGCAAGAAACGAGGCTGTGAGAAGTCGTCTTGGCAAAAAGAGGACGCGAAGGAAGCCATGACAGTTTCGAAGTAACGAAGCAAGCGAGGCTAGTCCCAAAATTTGATGAAGCCAACGTGGACGGATACTTTGCACATTTTGACCGAACTGCACTAAATCTCGGATGGCCGAAAGAATGTTGGTCGATGCTACTCCAAACTGTGCTGACAGGGAAAGCACAGAAAGCATATGCAACTCTGCCCACAGAAAATTGCGCCGACTATGATTTGGTGAAAGCAGCAGTTCTAAAAAGCTTCGAGTTGGTTCCAGAAGCTTATAGACAGAAATTCAGAACACAGAGAAAAACAGAAAACCGGTGTTATGTGGAAATTCTGCGAGAAAAGGAGCACGCGCTGATAAGTGGTGTGACTCTAAGAGGATAAACGGAGACGCTGAAAAACTCCGGCAGCTAATATTAGCTGAAGAATTTTAAAACTGTGAGCCAGAAGAAGTCTGGATTCACCTAAATAAAAGAAAAACTGACGTGAATTACGAAATGGCCGCACTAGCAGACGAGTACGTCCTCACACACCGAAAAACGAAGGAAAAAACGTTCACGGGAAATAGAGTGAAGTTTAAAGCGAAGGCTGTGAGAAGTCCTGAAGGAAGACCTAAGGAAGAAAATAGAAGGACCTTCCAAAGTAGCAGCAGAACAGTGGTCTGCTATAAATGTGGAAAGGCTGGAAGGAAGCCCCGAAGGAAGACCTAAGGAAGAAAATAGAAGGACCTTCCAAAGTAGCAGCAAAACAGTGGTCTGCTATAAATGTGGAAAGGCTGAACACATAGCCATAAGGTGTCAGCTTGGAAAAGGTCCTGAAAGAAACCAAACCCAGTCGGAAAAACCTCAAGGAGCTGTAACAACAACTAGAGGGAACCAATCTTATCGACCCTGGACGAAAAAAGGGATGATAAGAGACCCGCATGGTTGTTCTTTGCCGTATCTTCTATGAATTTGTTACCTCATGCTTCCTTTTCAGCTTCTATTCGCCTTATGTTATCTTGCTTAGAATTGTCCTATAAATTCCTTTAAAATATCATACGGGAAACCGGAGTTGCCGACTACTACAATATAATATTATTACGACTAAAACCTATAGGCTCATATCTTCTGTTGTCTAGGGGAAGAAGTTTAGCGGCCTGGTGGGTGTGTGATAGTGAGAAATTTGGAACCCCTTGCCAGCGGCAGTCAGTCTGGCCCTAAATTAAACCCTCACGTAATATGCCAGTTCTTATATGCCTGAGAGAAAAACTCTGAACGAGGACTTATTCTATAGGGGATCAAGTGCCAACCTGCCCCGTCTTCACACGTGCAAAAATAAAGTCCCGTTTTGGGATTTTAGTCAATTTGCCGTCACATTAGCTAGAGTACACAGTTTAATTGTCAAAAACATTTCCATTTCAAACTATTCAAGCAGTTATATGTAATAATTCAGTTAAGTGTAAGTACAGTTTTAATGTCGAAAAACAGTTCTATTTGAAATAATTCAGTTGAGCATAAGCACGCAGTTTAAGTGTAAGTACGGTTTAATTGTCAAAAATGTTTCTATTTCAAGCTATTCAGTTTACTCAATTCAGTTTAGCAATAGTATGCTGTTAGTTCTATTTAACACATAGATAGGGCCCTATCAGGTGCTACCACTCCGGGCCAGAGTGGACCTGGGAGCGATGGCAATGAAAGGGTACTCCGCATTCCCCAAAGCTCCGGCACTAATACCCTTGGGAAAGGTATGAACCCCCTTATCCTCCCAGCTATGGGTTAAATAGTACTGTTCTTCTAGGAGAATGGCTTTGGCATTAAATAACCTACACAGGTTGATATGCTATTAAACAAAGAAACCAAACCAAACCTATGAATTGCCCAGTCGGCTGGGGCTGTAGAATACACTGACTGCAGAGGGGTAAGCACTAACAAGTGTCCTAGGTATGACACTAAACAATCTGATAGTGAGGTTCCAGCAGTGCTGGAGCTTTGGGGAATGTTGAGTACCCCTTCATTGCCATTTCTCCCAGGTCCACTCTGGTCCGGAGTGGTAGCACCTGATAGGGCCTTATCTATGGGTTAAATAGAACTAACAGGATACTAATTATAAACTGAATTGTTTGAGTAAAGCTATTTAGCTTGAAATAGAAATGTTTTTAACAATTAAACCGTACTTATATTTAAACTGCGTGCTTATGCTTATTTGAATTATTTCAAATAGAATTGTTTTTCGACATTAAAACTGTATTTACACTTAACTGAATTGTTACTTATAACTGCTTGAATAGTTTGAAATAGAAATATTTTTGACCATTAAACTGTGTACTCTTGCTAAACTGAATTGTTTGAAATGGAACTAGTTATTCACATAAAAACGGATTTGGCGTTAAATAACCTACAAAGGTTGATATGCCATAAAACCAACCAACCAACCAACCTATTTCATTGTGTAACTTTTTTTTACCACGATACAACATAACGTAATTCAGTGGATCATGTTAGAATTTAAAAAATAATTGACGACACATGTTGTTCAGAAAAGAAACTGTTTTAATCAGGCTGGTTTATTTCCATAGCATTAACGCAGACACAAGGGAGAGAGGAAGATCTTGTAAAGTTTTATAAATATATCTCTTTTGGTGACACCCCATCACTCCGTCTCTCATCGATTCGCCCCAACGTCTAATCCAAATTTTACTCGTTTGGTTTCCAAACTCAACTTCCCTACTAAAACCAAAATTATATTTTCTTGTATAATATCTTCTTAATAATTGCATCTGCAAATCATATTAGAATATGTGTTATTAAATTTTATTTGATTTAAATCAATCTTATCCTAAGTCGACAGCATGACGTGTTTAGTTTTAACGACATCCGGCCTCAACAATGATCTGAAAACACATCAACTCGATGACCTATACAACAATCTGTCAAACCTGACATTCCACCACACGTTCAAGAATTACACCCTACGAACTTTTGCGATGGAGTACACTTACAAGCATTTGTAACCAGTCCACAATCTTATCCAATTATAAAATAAGTAAGAAGTTAGGAAATTTGGTGACTGTAGTCAAGGGCAAACCGAAGGCTCCCTTTTCAATAGCTACTACACCAAGGTGTAGGAGAGGGCGCTACTCCTTTCCCTGGATTGCTCAACTTTACCCTTCATCCATGCCTTATAATGCTGGGTGTTAAGCAAGGAGATATCATGTACCATTTCTTAAAGTCTTTGGTATCACTCGACCTGGGTTTGAACTCCGGTCTCCCGGACCATTAGGCGAACACTTTACCCACTGTGCCAATTGTTATATACTTATCTACAGCATCACAACGACACAATAATTAAGACGCAGTGACAAATACACGCAGGAAGACTTCTTTATAAATATATATACCTCTCACTTTATTGCAAGGGTTCGAAAAGGTTGTGTGGGGTTTTACTGTGAGAGGGGGCTGGAGATCGAACATAAACTGTAATATTTTGACCCCACTGTTATGACCGTCACGTTGTGTCTTTCTTGTTCTCTAGGGCTTCTCAACCGGAGGCCTAGGGCCCACTCTGCTGGATGCTGGCTTTCTTTACTGCATCTTATCAGCATCTTCTCTGGACCCCAAACTCCATCGGGGTTCCCGAGGGCGCCCTCGGTCGGGTGTGGCTTTCCCTACCACACTCTCTTCTCCAACTGTCTGGAACTCTACTGGCAACTCCACTGGCCCCCTGGGCGTCGAACTCAACTGGAACCGGAACTCAATTCAACTGGCTCGTCAAACTCAACTGAGTTATATAATCGTTCGACGCCCGCTCGATCTTTGAAATCGAATGTTTAATCGTAATCAAGCGGAAATAACTGTCATGCAGTTCGGAGGTCACTCTCTTCCGGTGCATCACTCTGTAGTGTACCATGAGAATATTTTAGCTCGTCCCATTTCATTAGTCAATTTGCGCCCACGCCATTTCCTCTCATAACTGCCATTAGAATGTGTCACTTCCTTCCGGTGCATTACCTTGAATGGCATTTTTGGCCGTGTCAAAAGGTCAAAATACAACACAATGAGCCGAAAATAGTTAATATAATCAATTGTCAATAAAATAAGTAACATAATTAATTTACACCCAAATTATTTTGCAATACTGGGGCTTAAAGAATATGCCCCGGTTACTTGTATAACCCAATGGATTTGGGTCCTGGTGACCGGCACGATTATTCTGGGTACAGTCACCAATTATAATACTATGATTTAGTCCGGTACCAAATATGATAATAAGTTCTGGGTAAGGTACTACTGTAATTTTCAATAAAAATAAAGAAATATTCAGAAATTTATATAATGTGATTTTCTAAAATTTCCTCATAATTAATCTCTCGCTTTCAAACTGACCTCTTCTAAAAATTATAAACCGTTCCTATTGTTGTAAGATGACAAACTAAAAACAGCAGTGAACGAATTACCTATTTTCACCACCGTATATATGTTTTTTTTTATTATTTTTATATATATGTTAAAAACAGAATTAATAAATTTCACTTTGTCTGGCATACTTGTCAAATATCCTAAGGAATCACTCGTCTACATACTGAGACGTGTTCGACGAGTGTTATCCAACTTGACTTAAAATCAAGCCTTGTTATCAATTCATCGAATTATCTATTCCAGTCTGAAATATACATAAAAAAATCACTTTCGCTCTCCAAATCACCCGGTGTGGAGTAACGTCAAAAGAATATACGATAGTCTCCCAGACATAGGGCTAAACATTTCGACAGATTTTAGATGATCAAGAACATAAAAAGAAATGAACCAACTTGTCATTGACTTCTTAACAAGTATCTAAAAGGAACTTGTTGAAAGATGTCTAGCCACCATTTCCGGACGTAAACGTTCATTGGTCTTGTTGGTCTCTTGTTGGTCTCTTGTTAGTTTATCTGTAAGTAGTGTAAGTGTCTCAAATACCAAGGTACCAGAAATAATTGTAATTAAATTTAACATCAACGTTTGTAATTTACAGCATAGTGTCATGAGAAAAAAAGGTTTTCACTGTCTCACGTGGAACATTTCTTGTCGCTTCTGTTATTTTTTGTAGGGTGGTGGGATGGTTTATTTGGCACTAGGATTTTATGATTTTCTTTCATTAAAACTAATTTCGGCTCATGTACATTGTGTTTAGTAAAAAAGAAACACTATCAATTTTCGATTTTGCACATTTCCAATAGATTTCCCCCCCCTCTCTCTCTCTCTCTCTCTCTCTCTCTCTCTTTCTATCCGTCTATCTATTTTTCTTTCTCTCCCTATCCGTCTATTCATTTTTTTCTCTCTCTTTCTCCATATCTATCTACTTCTCTTTCTCTCTTTTTCCATATCTCTATTAACTTCTCTATCTCCATATTTATCGATCTCATTCTCCTCATTTTCTACATGTATATCTATCAATATGTCCCTCTCACTCTTTCTCAATATCTCTCTATTTATTTGTTTCTCTTTCTCTTTCTCTCTTTCTTCATATCTGTTTATCTTTTTCTTTCTTTATCTCTCTATCTATATCTATCACTCTACTTCTCATTCTCTCTCTCCCATATCTCTCTATTTCTCTTTTTGTCTCTCTTTCTCTCCATATCTGTGTATCAATTTCTCTCTCTGTCTCTGTCTTCCCCATACATCTTAATCTATTACTCTCTCTCTCTCACTTTCTCTCTCTCTCTCTCTCTCTCTCTCTCTCTCTTTCTCTCTCTCTCTCTGTCTCTCTCTCTCTAACTAACTACACTGGTTTAAAAGAAATTGAGGCAAGAACAAAAATACCCGTTTTTACCTAATTTGAGGGTGCTGAATTCAATTTTGAAATCCATTTTTACTCATCACCTCTAGTTTTCTTTTTTCAGATATGCATAGTGTACATTTTGGGCATATACGGTACATAAAGGCGTATATGCATTCAGGGTCAATTCTAATATTGTGAGACTTATGGCTTATTTTTAAGTTATTATGCACTAAATGTAAGTGATAGCATTACATTATATATATATATATATATATATATATATATATATATATATATATATATATATATATATAGTTATATATCAAGGCGGATTTTGACAGTTACGGTAGCAGGTCTCAATCCACACTCTGGCAGTCATTGGAAAAGGTTGTCTCGCAAGCGGTGCAGGAGGTTGGTGTCCCTCAACTATCGTGTTACACATCTTTTGAGTTACTAAATATTAGTATTACATTTTCAAATGCACATTTAGTTTTACTTTGTTATATTTTCAGATTCTCCAATGGCTTCAAGCACGTGAAAATGTCGAGGATGCCTCAACAAGGCCAAATCTTTCTGCTACGTGTGTAGGGACTTCACAACAGTTGCACATCGTCGAACCATCACTTTTCTCCTCAGAACCGCCTACTTTCACTATTTTGACTGTAAAATTGGTGACCAGGACAAGTCTTGGGCTCCACACATCTGTTGTAAACCCTGCTACAATGGACGAACTGCATGGTTTAATTGCAAGAAAGAAGCTTTCAACTTTGCAGTCAGGTTGGTTTGGAGAAAGCCGTAAAACCACGAAGATGATTGTTATTTTTGTTTAACTAATATACCTGGTTTCAATGCATCTTCTAGGAAAAAGATCAAATATCCCAACCCTCGATTTGCTATGAGACCCGTTCCCCATTCAGATGTTCTTCCTGTACCCACACCTTCAGTAAATAAGGATCTTCTTTCTTCATGAGATGAATAAATGCCTTCAAGGGAGGATTCAATATCTTTGGAAGATTTTGAGTTTACATATTCAGTAACAAGTGGCAATGAGAACACACTGGATCACGCAAGAAGACCTGAATGATCTTGCTCGTGATTTGTATCTGTCAAAGCAGCAGTCAGAGCTCTTGGCTTCTCGGCTTAAACAGTGGAACCTAGTCTAGGAAGATGTAAGGATCACCAGTTTTAGGCATCGGAACAAATAAGGTCATTGGTCTTCTTATGGGTATGTAAGCGGGCTTCACAAAGTACTATTGTTTTCTCTTTCTCTGGGATAGTCGAACTGTATCCCAGAATTACAAACAGAAAGACTGGGGGTCAAGAATCACTTTTGTTCCTGGCGAACACAGCCTCAAGGAGAATCCTCTGGTGGACATGAATAAGGTGCTTCTTCCTCCTCTTAACATGAAGCTTGGTTTGATGAAAAATTTCGTGAAGGCGTTGCTCAAAAATGGTGCGGCCTTCCAACACTTGTCTACTGTGTTCCCAGCTCTTAGTGCAGCTAAGCTCAACTTCATCCCGCCAAACCTTGGAGCAGTGAGTGATAAGCATGGAGAAAGATTCCACCAAGATATTACGAAGATGGAGCACTACTATCAAGGCAAATGGAACCCCGGCATGATGGGAGACTTCTGCTGGATGCTCTTGCGTAACATCCCGGAGGCAAAATACACCAGATCTTCTAAGAAAACACACTTTTGACTGTCTGTGGTACTATGAATTGTGTAATTGTGTCATCCAAGTATATTGATTCAATCAGTGTTCTTTATCTATCCTGTTTTATCTGTTATAAGCTGCTACAACTCTTGAAATATGTACATATATTCTCTGTTTATACTAAAATGAGACTATTTAAAAGCCAGAAAACTAGAGGTGATAGAGCAAATCTATTTATAAACTTTAATTAAGCATACCCAAATTAACAAAAACACCTATTCCCATTCTATCCTCAGACCAAAAATTTATTTTTGTAAACCAGTGTTATCCTTCAATTTCACTCTATCTCCCTATATTTATCCTTTTCTCTACGTTCCCCTCATTTATTTCTCATTCTTTCTTTCTTTCTTATATATATATATATATATATATATTCTAACGATTTGAGCTCTTCGGTATCCGATACCATAAAATGTAAACAAACAAAAGTAGGTCACTGAAATGCCAGAGTAGTAAGTTATCGGCCTGACGGTTTCGATCCCTGCTTGAAGCGTCTTGCGTATCTAGCTTCACATAAGAGTTGTGATACAATGAAATACTCTGTCAGTGGACGAGAATATATAAGCTCTGAGGTTGAACACTCTGGCGACGGAAGTAAAGACTGCCACCGGTGTAATGTAAAGCTCTTCAATGAATTCAGTACTCCGGTCTCCGATGGCGTAAAATGTAAAGAAACGGAAGTTGATACAAAAGGCGTTATATTCCTTTGCTAATACTGGTCACCGAAACGGCTTAGAGGTAAGTTATCGGCCTAATGTAAATTTAGGTAGGTTTCGATCCCAGCGTGAGGCATCCCGCGCGTCTCGCCCCATGGAAGAGTTTTGATACAACGAAACATTCCGTCTGTTTGGTGGAAACACGCACATATATATATATATATATATAGATAGATAGATATACACACAAACATACATAGGTATGTAAATATATACACAGACACAAATTATAAGAAAAAAATAGTTACCAGAAAAAAATTGCTACCAGTAAATTTCAAACCTCGCTACCACACATACACACAAAAAAATCTCCAAGACACACTCACACAGAGGCGAAAAATAACTGTTATTGAAATTCAAAACCACTCCAACACGTACACACATAGACACAACGAAAAAAACCTCAAGTATCAATGTGGGGTAAAGCAGACTAAGGTAAAACGCACCTTAAGAAAAAGAGAGGATGATCCCTATATAAACCCATAACCCGCTGAAAATCTAACTACAAACACGTGTTAATTCAAGTCTCATTGAGTACTCCATTAGGAAGGCCTTGTGCCATATATGTTCTCCGATGGAAGTAACGAGCTGGAAACATACACTTATATTAGAACAAAATAAATAAATAGATTTTTTTTAAAGTCTCTTCGTTGACCTACTTATTACACACACACACACACACACACACACATATATATATATATATAATTTATAATTCTTTCAGCAAGAATCACACATAAATCATATATATATACATATATATATATATATATATGTATATATATATATATATATATATATATATATATATAAATCATGTGTATATATATATATATAAATTATATATATAAGTATATATATATATATAAGTTTCTTTGAAAAAATGTCTACCCTTAATGAATAAATGTTGCTAATAAAAATCGTGCCCGTTGGTAAATGAGGGCTTATCCAATAAGACATGTGGTAATCCCAGAATCCATTTTAATCACTTTTGCTTCTGTTCTTCGAACAGAAGAGACATTGTCTTCTCTTCTTGATGATGACTATTTTCTTTCGCTTCATCTTTGAAACGCAAAGCCCGCATGGCAATGACCATCTAACTGAAGTAAGACTTTTACTTTTTGTAACCCTTTCATATACTGCTTGTTCATGCAACAATGTGTTTATATTCTATTTGTTGGAATACATTTGTGAATCTTCTTCAATATACTTCTGAAGATATTGTGCATTATTAGATATTACTATATATGTAAATTTGCTTGTCTTTTTTCCCGTTCATTCAGTTTTAGTGTATCGTAAGTATTCATACTAATATTGGACCTTCATGAGTGGAGACTTAACTATATATCTTCTGTACCAATAGCTAACCCAATATTGTCATTTACTAATATTAGTTTGGTATATTTTGTAATATTTAATTTAAAATTGGAATCTGAAAGACCAGGAACATAAATAATTCATCAACTGTCATGATATTGTGTCAGAATAAGCTAGCTTTTGTCAATATTTCCGAGTCAAAGATTATTATCAGTACGCTCTATCAAGGATCAAGGCGTTTCCTCCCAACCTTCAACCTAGAATCAGAATGTAGTGCAACATAGCAACGAGATCTGGATTGATAAATAATTAAAAACAACCAGAAGCTGGAAGAGAAACGAGTTGATAAAGTTCGACATCTCGATGGGTATGCCAAGTGTAACATGATTTACTTTATCTTGCACCCCAGATTGAAAACGGCATTTAAAAAAAAGTTAACGAAATCACTAAACTCGATAGGACATCAAGGCTCGAGCTATGGGTGAATATTTTTTCTTTTATGAATAGCATACCAAACTTCGTGGTTATGAAATGGCAAAGACATCCTTATCGAAAAAAAATAATGGTACAATGTAACCCACGGCTTGGAGGGTAAATTAATAAATCTAATATTGTGGCTGTTTTTCTTACTAGAATACTAGCCACAATGTCACGAGCACCCACTTCCTAAAAGTTTGGAGCACTAAAAGAGGACAGAACGTATGAGCAAATGTTTAGTCTACTAGCTCATCACAGACAGACGCTAAATTCTAAATAAGTATATTTTCTAAATAAGTATATTTATGTACTACATAAATAACAATAAATGAATATTATTTGGTGGAGGTGCCAGTGGTGTAATGGTTATCGACGTAGGAAATGGACACGGCGACACGAGTTCAAATCCTAGACGAGAATGATTGCATTTCACATAGCACTAATACCCTTGGGAAAGGTATGAATCAAGTTAGTCTACCCCTAGCTATGGGTAAATAGTAGGACAGACTAGGTTCTTCAGCCTTGGTGAGGCAACTAGTCTAGGAGAAGGAAAACTCTGAATTCAAAACCTGTTAAACTCCACTTAAAAACTGACCTTGAGTCATATCCTGCCCGAGCGGAGGGGTTGGTAGATAACAATAAATGAATATTATTTGGTTCCAGCAAAGGCTTTTTAATGGGTTCCATGATTATATATATATATATTTATAGTGCAATTTGATGGAGACTCAAACTCGGTTAAGTCTTCATAATAGATTTATTTCGTCGGAGAATATTACTATACTCTCCGTCTCGTCAGATGACTATTTACATGCTTCTCTCTCGTCGCAGAGTAGCAAATATGGAGTTACAAAAGATAAAATAAAGGAATTGAAAAATTAAAAAATTAAACAGGAAAAACAAAAATTAGAAAAGAAAATTAAAATTAAAAAAAAAAAAACATAAAAATAAAAATAGAAATAAAGGTAGAAATCAAATTACAAATTATTTCATTCATAGGCGTGGGCAGAGGGGGTTAAAATGTTATGTGTTAGAACGATTAAGAAACAGGAGTGGAATTAATCTACTGGTCAATCACTTCTAATTTTGCGTTCTTGTAGTGGTTCCTTCTTCTTAGCAGGAGTGATTTTCTAAACAGACTAAGATCGTTTAACTAATGGTTATCTCATACATGATTTACATTTATTTCTAATATGTCTGTTAATAATAATAATAATAATATATATATATATATATATATACGAGAATCATAAAATAAGTTTCCAGACTTTTTTCATATGGGCACTTTTATTGATATCATATATATGAGCACAATCATTTCTGTAACGTAATGGCCGAGGGATTTTGCTTCATGCCTTTGAGTTTCGTTAGGCTGAGAACCCTTCGGCTCAGGACATTGGTTAGTTAGGTGCAACATTGAGGCAGATGTTAACGCGGGCGCGCGCAGGTGGATGGAAGTGTCACTCAAAGATGTCACAATAGTCCGAGACGAAACGTTTGACGGAGTGCGAGTGACGTCATGCACCCGTAGCGCGCAGAGGTTTGTGGAGAATTGAAAGAAAGTTAGGGGAGTTGAATACTAGACGCCAAACGAGGAGGATGGATGCCGCACGAGATAGGGGCCAAATGAATAAGACAGCATAGCAAGATTGCGTCTCCCCTCCTTATGTCGAAACGTTTAATTCAAAGTTAATAAAAAGGTTTCGTACCTGAACAAGAAGTCGTTACGTGTTTTCGAATTCCGAGATTCCAATGTTCTATTGTTATGAACATTATATGTCCATTTCGCACATGGCGTTAATTGTGGCTTGGAACATTTCTATATGTAGCTACAATGAAACGAAAATATTTTTGAAATGCTCTTAGAAAATAAAGCAATGTCCAGTTCATTTGCAAATGCAAGCTGAAATTTACGCTGAACGTAATTTTTTAATCATCCAAAACATCAGTAAAAAGAGGATTATAACAAAATGTTAATTTGAATCATTAATTCATTCCTAAAATAGAAGTATCATTATCATCATGGATCGTTGTGAAAACAGCAACGATACATATTTACAGGTTGTATATTTAGCGCTACCAGTAGAGGTTGTTCAGGACAGCAACACCCCACAAGACACCAACTGTACGGCCACCTGCCCCCTATCACGAAAACTATTCAAATTAGACGAACCAGACATGCAGGACATTGTTGGAGAAGCAGAGATGAACTCATAAGAGATGTACTCTTATGGATCCCCACACATGGCCGCGCAAAAGCAGGACGACCAGCACGAACGTACATTCAGCAGCTATGTGAGGATACAGGTTGTTGTCCTGAAGACCTACCTAGGGCGATGAACGATAGGGAGGAGTGGCGAGAGAGGGTCAGGGATATCCGTGCTGCCAGCACGATATGATGATGATGATGATGATGAGTAGAGCTTAGAATTCGTCCGCTTCATTTCCATCTGGGGGCTTAAGACCACTCGACAAAAAGAAGTCTTTTCTAGATATACCATTAAACTTTTAAAAGTGTTGAGATTACACTTGTTTTGATAGATTTCCCTCTCAAATAAGGCATCTTTCTTTGTTTAATAGCATATCAACCTTTGTAGGTTAATCAAGGCCAAAGCCATTCGCACAGAAGAACAGTAATGGTACTATTTAACCCATAGCTGGGAGGAGAAGAGGGTTCATACCTTTCCCAAGGGCATTTGCCCGAAAGTGAACGTACTAGCACGACTGGAGTACGAACTCGCTTACTACGATTCCGCAGTTCATCGCTTTAACCATTACACCACAAGGACTCCCGCCAAATCAGGTATCGGGTTGCTTTTTATACGTTAGAGAATAAAAAAATATTACAAATCAATAATACCAAAAATGATTTTGGCTAGTCGGCTGGGGCGGTAGAATCCACCGACTTATTCTCTGCAGTGGGTTAGACTTTCCCAACGTGTGTCCTTGATAGGTCACAAAACAATATTATGGAGAGGCTTTAATAATTCTGGAGTTTGGGGGAATGCGGCGTACCTCTTCACGGTCATTAATCGCAGGTCTACTCTGGCCCGGAATGGTAGCATCTGAAAGTGTCCTGTGTATGGATTAGATAAAACTAAACTGTGAAATTCCGTTAAGCTTAATTGTTTGAAATTAACTGCTTTTACATATAACTGTGTGTTTAAACTGCTTACTAATGTTAAACATAGTCTAAAAAAAACTTAAACTAAAAATAGAACTGTTTTGACATATAATCGTGTATAAACAACAAACTGTACTTTTATTAAACTGAATTATTTGAAACTTATCAACATGACATAATGATGTCTTTTTACTGCTCGCTACCAGTCCTGTCTCTTTCCTTCTCTCTCACTTACTTGCCACATCAATACACTGGTTCGCACAATCCTACTGTGAAGTAACAAATGCAATAACAACAATAATGAGAGTACTTATTTTATACCAGTTCTGTCTTGCCGAAATTTGCATATTGTCACAAACCCTGTTCCACTAGTAACGATACGCGTGAGCTACAAATTGCACTTCCAAGGACGCTCAAGCTTCCGTTTTTACTATACATCCGGTACTCCATATGCAAGACACATTCGCACTCGTTTCAAACTTTGAGTTAGGCCATTTCGCTCGTCATTTCTTGCTTCTTTATTTCTTTTGGTATTGCTATGAAAGGAATTCAATTCACACAGCTTTGTTGTCACATTTCATCACTCTCGTTCGTTCTGCTCATCACCTGTTTTTGTTTTTTTTTTTTTATCCAGCCGGGGACGGTTGCTGGATTCACGTAAATGTCGGCTGATCCGCCTGCATATACAGCAACACCCGTTGTCTCTTTAAACGACGAATCCCGGTTGGCTCATCGGAGGCAGCAGTCTGAGAGTTCTGCCTTTCAGTTTCTCTACACTTAATTCGGTGATAAAGGACCTGAAAAATTATTTTACTGGTCAATCGAACCCAAAAAAGATCTACGCCTAACCTAACACTAACCCTAACCCTCACATAGAGTGTTTTATAGCCACTCAATAACCATGACCATGATTAACTATATAAACACATAATACATATATACGCTGGATACATACCGACGCAACGAATAACAGACGAGTGAAGACTTCTTTACAAAAATATACCTCTCACTTTATTGCAAGGGTTCGAAAAGGGTTACTCAGGGTTTTGCTGTGAGAGGGAGATGGAGACCAAAAAGAACTGCAATATATTGATCCCCACTCGTCAGTGTTGGCCGTCAGTGTTGTGTCTTTCTCGTTCTCCTGATGCTCAACCGGGGGCTCAGCTTTCTACTGAGTGCTGAATTTCTCTACCACATCTTATCAGTAACTTCTCTGGACCCCAACTCAACCTGGGGCCCCGAGAGCCCCTTCGGCCTGGCGTGGCTTTCCCTACCACATCTCGTCCCTAACTCCAACTTTCTGACTTCTTGTCTTGACTGCAAAGCCCACTCAATCGCCCACTCAATCTTTGGAATGGCATGTTTGATCGTCATCAAGTGGAAATAACTGTCATGCAGTTAAGAGGTCACTCTCTTCCGGTGCATCACTCTGTAGCGGCACAGCGGGACCTTCACCTTGTCCCATAATATCAGCCGAGCTCACCTGCGCGATTTCTTTCGATTAATGGCTATTGGGATGTGTCACTTCTGCTATCTTTAAATGGCATGTTTTCCCGGGCCGAAGGTCAAAATATAACAAGAGGAGCTAAGGCTGGACGACCAGCAAGAATCTTTCTACTGCAGCTCTGCGCCGATACATGGTGTATTTTGGAAGACCTACCGGGAGCTATGAACGATAGAGACAAATAGTGAGAGAGGGCCATGGAAATCCGTGCTAGCAGAACGACATGTTTTTGATGATGATGACAAATCAATAATATCAATACTGATGGCAAGGGCTGTAGAATACACCAACTGCATCACTGCAGAGAGGAAAGACACTCACAACGCGTGTCCTTGTTATGACACTAAACAATCAGATGGTGAGGCATCAGTAATGCTGGAGTTTTGGGAAATGCTGAGTATGGTCTTATTTCTGCGTCGAATAGAACTGTTTAACATTCAAACTATACATTTATGCTAAACTGAATTGTTTGAAAAAGAACTGCTTTTATATTTAATTGTGTGTGAGCAAAAACTATATACTTATGCTAAACTGAATTGTTTGAAATATGTATGTTTTCCCATTTAAGAGTGTGTGTAAACAAAAACTAGGAAATTACGCTTAACTGAATTGTTTAAAATAACTAAAGTAGAACTGTTTTATAATTAACTGTGTGTAAACAAAAAACAATTGTACTTATACTAAACTGAATTGCTTGAATTGAACTGTTTTTCCATTCAACTGTTTGTAAACTAATGACTGTTTGTAAACTAATGGATTGTTAGTGATACATAACAATACTTGGAACCATTTAACATTGTTGACATGCTTCACTGAATTTTTTGAAATGGAACTGTTTGATATTTTAACTGAGTGTAAAAAAAAACTGTATACTTATGCTAAACTGATTTGTTTGAAATAGAACTGTTTTTCATTTAACTGCGTGTAAAAAAATCCGTATTAAAAGTGATTAAATACGTGTAAAAAAACAAATTGCAGACGTATTCTAAACTGAATTGTTTTAAATTAAGGAAAACGATTTCACTGTTTGCAAAAAAAAAAAAGCGTAGGCTTGTTTAAAATGTTATGTACGAAATGTGTTCAGAAACCATATATTTGATTGATGTATAAAAAGTATTAGGCAATAATTCACCTACAATTCACCTACAGAGTTATATAATAGTTCAACGCCCACTCAATCGCCCACTCAATCTTTGGAATGCCATGTTTGATCGTCATCAAGCGGAAATAGCTGTCATGCTGTTCAGAGGTCACTCTCTTCCGGTGTATCACTTTGTAGCAGCACAGTGGGACCTTCACCTTGTCCCATATTATCAGCCGAGCTCACCTGCGCGATTTCTTTCGATTAATGGCCATTGGGATGTATCACTTCCGCTATCTGTGAATGGCATGTTTGCCCGGGCCATAAAACCAAACCGGTCCAGTCGGCTGGGGCTGTAGAATACACTCACTGTAACTCTGCAGAAGGTAAGACTCCCCCAAAGAGTGTCCTGATATGACACCAAACAATCTGATGGTGAGGCTCCAGTAATGCTGGAGCCTTAGGTAATGCAGAATATCCATTTTTGGCCATCGCTTCTTGGTCAACTCTAGCCTGGAGTGGTAGCACCTCATAAGGTCCTATCAATTGGTCAGTAGAATTAAACTATGTACTTATGTTAAACTGAATTGTTTGAAATAGAACTGTTTGGGCATTTAAACTATGTACTTATGTTAAACGGAATTGTTTGAAGTAGAATTGTTTATATGTATAAGAATAGATTTGGCATTAAATAACCTACAATGGTTGATATGCCATAAAACCAAACCAAACCAAACAAAACAAAATTATTTCTTACTTGAAAACATATCAATGCTTCAGCATCACTTGAAACTCAGATTGTTCAGTGTCATATACAGGACTCTCGTTGGGGGATGATCTTATCCCTCAGCAGAGAAGCAGTTGGTGTTTTATACAGCCCCAGCCGAGTGCGCAAAGCATTAACGGAGAAAAAGAAATAGTGAAAGAAGAATTTGAAAAGCAAAATGAAGGAGAGAAAAATAAGAAAAAAATTGAATAGAAAAGAAATACATGTAGAAAAGAATCAGAGATTTATTTTGGAGATTAATGGGAAGAAGAAGAAGAAGAAGAAGAAGAAGAAGAAGAAGAAGAAGAAGAAGAAGAAATGGGTACGAGCTAAAAAGAAAATTGCAAGAAAAGATAGAGGAGGAAAGTATAAACGTTTAAGGTTATTTGTTTTAATGGCATATAAACCCATGTGAGTTATTTAATGCCAAATATTCTTAGTACGAGTATGAATTTTAAGTAAATACTTTATATTTAATATTTTTTAACGAGCCACAGCTTATTTGTTTGCACATGGTTAAATGGTTTCAAGTCGGGCTATTAAATACTAATAATTCTATTTGACATTTGTAAAAATACCAAATAAAAATTTCACGGTTCTCATAGATGAGACACTATCAGGTACGGCAACCCAAGGATAGATCAGACCAGTAAGTAATTGTATTGAGACGGGTATTCCATTCCCACCAAAACTTTGACTTAATAATCACAATATCTGATGGCTTAGCTTTATATTTTTTTCTGGGTGTTTGACCCCTCTGGGGAGATATGTGCTATAGCAGTATTCGAAAACTATAAACGAGCACGGGTGAAAATAATTTGGGTATGGAAACAATTTAAAAAGATGATGTAATAGAAAGAAGAAAACATAGACAAAGAAAGAAAGAAAGAAAGAAAGAAAGAAAGAAAGAAAGGATCAAATTAAAGAAACAAAAAAGTAATAAAAAGAAAGAATCTTTTCTTGGACAGAGGAAAGGATCTGAAAAAAAAATCTGCTGGCAAATAAAAAATTAAACGGGTCTTATATCAAGGAATTAGAAAAAAAAAAGACTTAAATTGATATGTGAGATTGATAAAAATGTCGCAGGTAAAAAAAATAAATTATTCCTATTTCTTATTCTGGGATGTAATTTTTTTTTCAAAGCTGAATTCGACGCAGTCTTGAGATTAGAAGTAGGAAAGTTTGGAAATATTTTAATAATTACATTAAATATTTTACCGTTTGTTCGGTTTTGCGAGGAAAAGTTTTGATAGTAAGAAATATAAAATAGTTAAAAGATAAAAAAAAAAATAAACGATTGCAGAACACAAGCAAAGATACAAAAATGTGATTCATGTTCACACGCGCACTTATCTAATTAATATCTTATATATATATATATATATATATATATATATATATATATATATATATATAGTGAGCGTGTGTGGTGTGTGTGTGTGTGGCGATATATGAGACAAAATATTCGACATTTAACATTGAGGATTATATATTGTCACCAAGTCCAGCTGGTTAACACTCTTTTTCTCTCTCGCCATTCATCCCTATCGATCGTAGCTCTTGAAAATCCTCTACATAGTAACCCTGAGCCTCACCCAAACTCTTTCGCCAATCAGCTCTGGTGTATTGACTTCCTTTCTCCTCCCACACCTCTCATCATCCCTCACAGATTCCTTGCCTTCCTTGAATATCTTATGCCACTCAAAATCTGATGCTCGATTCATGCAAGATAGTCGAAAAGCAGTCTGAAGAATTCCATACGTTTATGTGACATTTTTTCCAAGTTTAAAACAGAATTTTATTGTATATCGTTCTTCTAAAGTGTCCTCACGTCCAGATAGCATTTTTGAAATTCACCAGCTGTGACAATCAGGCTTTAGTAGGGTGAATTCTAATTCCTGCTGTAGCTATTCATTTTAACCTGAAATCATAAAAATTGCTCAGTCATCTCAGAAGATGTATAGCAATAAGATACTGAACGTTCAAGAGTCTACAACAATTTTAAATGCCTGTGCAAAAAAGTCTGGAACCTTATTGAATGCACTACACACTGACAACTATATATATATATATATATATATATATATATATATATATATATATATACACACAACAGTGTATGGTTGTCACTATTTCTCTTGATGAGTTTGACGCAGACCAAATGCAATGTAATTTGGAGATTGCTAAATATCTGTGATAGAGTTATTAAATAATTATCATCATCATCATGTCGTGCCGCTATCACGGATACCCCTGACCCTCTCTCGCCACTTCTCCCAATCACTTATCGCTTCTGGCTACATCCCGTATCCTTACATAGCTGCTGTATGTACGTTCGAGCTAGTCGTCCTGCTTTTGCTCGGCCCAATGTGGCGAGCCATAGGAGTACATCACTTATGAGCTCGTCCTTGCTTCTCCAGCAGTGCCCTGGTTCGTCTAACTTGGATAGTTTTCATGAAGGGAGGTAGGTGGCTGTATAGTTAGTGCTTTATTGGGTGTTGCCACCAGGACTTGTTCGATATTCCTTGCAGCATTCGTGTGTAATTGCCGTTTAGCTTTTTCTCCAGGCTTGTCTGTGACCATCTGATTCATGCCATCTACTTACGACAATCTTCTGTCGGCTGATGGTCAGGAAAAGACGGCATGAATCCGATGGTCGCAGATAAGCAATCATGCTATCAAATGTATATAACCCAATGTATTTATATACAGTGTATCACAAAAGTGAGTACACTCCTCACATTTCTGCAGATATTTAAGTATATCTCTTCATGGGACAACACTGACAAAATGACACTTTGACAATGAAAAGTAGAGAAATGAAGAGATATATTTAAATATCTGCAGAAATGTAAGTGGTGTACTTACTTTTGTGATACACTATATATATATATATATATATATATATAAGAACAACAAATAAAAAAAAATAAAACTAAGACCAAGAGTGAGTATGAATTATATATCTTCGTTCTTCCAGGCAGTGGTCGTGTCAATACTGCTGTATAGATGCACTACTTGCACGCTAACTAAACGACTGAAAAAGAAGCTAGACGGCAATTACACAAGAATGTTGCGAGCAATATTGAACAAGTCCTAGAGGCAACACCCCACAAGGCACCAACTATTCGGCCACCTGCCTTCCATCACGAAAACTATCCAAGTTAGTCGAACCAGACATGCGGGACACTGCTGGAGGAGCAGGGACGAGCTCATGAATGATGTTCTCCTATGGACCCCCACATATGACTGAGCAAAAGCAGGATGACCAGCTCGAACATACATACAGCAGCTATGTGAGGATACGGGATGTAGCCCTGAAGAACTACCATAGGCGATGAACAATAGGGAGAAGTGGCGAGAGAGGGTCAGGGATATCCGTGCTGGCGGCACGACATGATGATGATGATAACTATCAATAACCCACACCCGTTCTCTTGGATAGATAATCATGAAAGATTGAAGCATTTTGTTAGCAAACCTCAACTCAAAAGATATTTTCCGAGAACGATACTAACAAAACTATCAACCACAATAAAATCCTGTAAATTTCCCCTACTATACGATATAAAAAAAACCTACGTCGCAAATACCGGGAATCAACCAACTAGTTTTACAATTAAAATAATTCAAGATCTCCTGAGAATCGAATAGCAGGTGCAAAAATATAATTCATTTACCGGAATGCACACGCAGCCAAAAACAATATGTTGAAACGTCCAATTTTAGATGAAAGACAAAGTTTGAAATCTATGGATCAGAACAATATAATATTAGTCAAACAACACTTCCACCGAAACCGCCCGACTTAAACAAAGATGTAAAATTCACATATAAAAAATTATAAACATAAAACCATAATTCAAAAAAAAAACTGGATAAAATATCTAGTTAGGGTTTGTTTTGGTTTGTTTAGTTAGATTTGGTTTTATGGCATATCAAACATTATAGGTTATTTAATGCAAAATCCTCTTTATACATATAAAGGATTTGGTTTGGTCTGGATTTTATAGTGTATCAGCATTTGTAGGTTATTTAATGGCAAATACTTTTTATATTTGCATATTGAATATGAAGGATTTAGTTTGGCTGTGTTTTATGGCATATCAATTATACTAGGTTATGAAATAGCAAATCCTCTTTATATATATATATATATATATATATATATAAGATTTAGTTTAGTTTGGTTTTATAGCATATCAACAATTGTAGATTATTTAATGCCAAATCCTCTTTATACATATATATTAAATATATATGATTTAGTTTGGTTTGGTTTGATTTTATCGCATATCATCTATTGTCGGTTATTTAATACCAGATCCACTTAATAAATATCAACAGTTCTATTTCAAACAACACAAATTAGCATAAGTGCGTTTTTAGTTTATATACTGTTTAATTGTCAAAACTAGTTCTATTTCAAAATATTCAGTTTAGTATAAGTGCACAGGATTTTTTAAAATTTATTTCCACAGTTAAATCTAAAAACACTTCAATGACAGACAATTCAGTTTAGCATAAGTACAGTTTCTAATTGATGCATGGATAGGATCCTATCTGGTGCTACCTCTCTGGGCCAGAATGAATCTGCGAGGATTGGTAGTACAGAGGTGTTCTGCTTTCCCGAAAGCTTAATCATTACTGGAGCCTCATCATCTTACTTTTAAATATAATAACTTGGCAATTGTTGGGGAAAGTCTTACACCTGTGCAAAGATACATTCGGTGTATTCAATAGCCACAGCCGACTGGGCTAACATATATATGGAAGAACCGCTTGACTTCTCCCCGCAAAACAAGATGCCGCAGAAGAAGCAAAGACCCAATTGTCTTACTATTGAATATCGATCAACATATACCAAAAAAAGGTAAAAACAAGAAGGAATCATTTAGAGGCATAATTAATAGAGAACAAGATAGTTTACAGAATAACTAAGGAACCATATATTTTAGAATTTTTAAAACATTCGAAAAGGTAAGAAAATTCATCGCGACAGCTATGAAAAACTGGATACTGGAACTAACAGATGGAGGACAATGACTTAGAGAATTTTTTTTACATAGAGGAATCTTTAAAGAAATCCATTGTCCTGATACTATTTGTCATTGCGATAATTCCACTAAATTATATCTCAGTAATCTGTGAAGGAAAATATTGATTCCAAAAATAGAAAAAATATGCTTGTATATATAGATATTGAAATGAAAAACGGATTGGAAGTCTAAATACAAAATGAACATTCAGCTCATTAAAGAAAATAGATTTAGGATTGAGAACTTTTTATGTGTAACATTATTAGCAAATTTAAAAAAAAAAATGGCTAAGTAAAAATAAAGAAAAACTTTAAAATCAAAATACATAGACTTTGCTAATGAGATATGGGATTAGAGGATGGCAGTAAAATAAAAGGCAAATCTTTTGGAACCATGTAAAATACCCTGGAAAAATATTTCATGAACAGTACATTTTTTTTGCATATTTATTCATTGTTATATATATATATATATATATATATATATATATATACTATAAAGAAAATAATTACCACCCTAAATACTGAAGCATATAATGTTCGAAACAAATTTAAAAAATGGGACAATTTTGGTAAATTCTTCCACCAATTCCAACTTGAAACCAATACACTAATCAGGGAACTCAAAAGGATCTTAATTAAATTATACTGACAAAATTTGTCGTAATCATTTAATTAAACATGCTTAAATGGATGGCTTATGCCAAACTACACATACTTCAAAATACCGGGGGCATACGATAAGTTAACAGACTTTTTTTATATGGCATTTAAAATTGTTGTAGACTCTTGAAAAATCAGTGTGTTATTGCTATACATCCTATGAAAATTCTAAGCAACTTTTATGATTTCAGGTTAAAATGAACAGCTACAGCAGCAATTGGAATAAACCCTACTAAAACATGATTGTCACAGCTGGTGGATTTCAAAATACAATCTGACACTTTAGAAGAACGGTATGCAATAAAATTCTGTTTTCAAGATGGAAAAAATGCTACAGAAACGAATGGAATGCTTCAGACTGCTTTTCGACCATCTTGCATGAATCGAGCATCAGATTTTGAGTGGCATAAGAGATTCAAGGAAGGCAGGGAGTCTGTGGGAGATGATGAGAGTGTGAGAGGAGTAAGGAAGTCAATACGCCTGACTTGATTGGCCAAAGGGTTAGGGTTACTATGTTGAGGTTTTATGGAAGTTCAGGAAGAGATTGCATCGGAAGAGGCCAGCACTCTTCAGATCGGGCCAGTGGCATTTCCACCAGGACAATACACAAGCCCACAACTGCATCCTTGTCACAGACTATTTGAGCAAGATGGGCATTCAAGGAAGGCAGGGAGTCTGTGAGAGATGATGAGAGGTGTGGGAGGAGTAAGGAAGTCAATAGACCAGACTTGATTGGCCAAAGTGTTAGGGTTAGGCTTAGGGTTAATATGTTGAGGTTTTAAGGGAATTCAGGAAGAGATTCCCTCGGAAGAGACCAGCACTCTTCAAATCAGGTCAGTGGCATTTCCACCAGGACAATGCACCAGTATACAACTCCAGCCTTGTCACAGACTATTCGACCAAGATAGCCATCAAAACAGCAGCCTCTCTATAGCCCAAACCTTGCTCCAAGTTTTTTTTATTCCCTAAGCTCACAGGCTGTTGTTATGGGAGAATTGAGGAGATGAAAGAGGCTGTGGCGAAGGTCATTGATACAATTTACACAAGAGGATATCCATGGGGCCTTCCAGAATTTGTTGGAACGGTACAACAAATTCATTGCAGGCGGAGGAGATTACTTCGAAGGGGACTAGAGTTTCATGTGTGTACTGTCAATAAAAGTGCCCATACGAAAAAAGTCTGGAAACTTATCGTATACACCTCCTGCATGATCCTGCTCACCACGACACTGACAACCAAAAGTATCGCTGTAGTCTAGTTAAAAGACATATATATATATATATATATATATATATCGTCATCCACAGATAGACTGTTTCGTTGTATCATAACTCTCCAGTGTGGCTACACACGTTTGGACGCTTTATGCTGCGATCGAAACCCGCCCAAATTTACATTAGACTTAGAATCATACCACTCAGTCATCAAGCGAACCACGTCTGCTCTGGAATTATAAGGCATTTAGTAGTAGCTTTTGTTTGTTTACATTTATACCTTACCGGTTCCTTGTATCTAAAAATGTTTTGCCTTTTTGTCAGCTGTGCCTATTAAATTCACCGATAGCCCCTCTGCTGGGATGTAAGGCTCCCCTCTAAGAAGGCTATCTGTTAGCCGTAGGTGGTGACCCCTAATGCTTCAGGACAGGATCCAAGTGACAGAGCAGTCCATAACCCGGCAACCAAAAAGATCACGTGACTCGCAACACTCTGATCTTTACTGCGCAAGACGGGTGGTTGTAGAGATCTGATCCGATTAGTCGGTGACTGATATTATAAGGTACGGATCAAGGATAAAGTGGAGCGATCCAGGGAATATAGTAGCGTCCTCCCCTACTCCTCGGTGTAGTAGCTGTTGAAAAGAGAACCTTCGGGTCTCTCTCGACAAAGGTCACCACCTTTATATATATATGTGTGTGTGTGTGTGCGTGCATATTTTGGCAGTATATAACCATTATGGGTTTATTTGCCATCAAAAATAAACATAAACCATTTTTATTATTCATGGTTTTCGGGCTGTTGTCTTTATCGCTATATTCACAAAGTTTCAGCCGATGTGTCCTCTGGCCATCTTCAGGTGTTTCTGGTCCATCTCGGGAGTCTACACATAATTTCAAACCGCATTCCTGATTTAATCCACAGCGGAGATCACTTGCTCTGATTCCGTTAACCATAACCGGATACAAGTGTTAAGTATTCCTGTATTGTTACTTGCCTCCACGGAGGATTGAACGCGGAATCTTGAAATGATTGTCTCTTAGAAGCTTAAGGAAACAACGCCTATAACCTTTACACTATGTCTCATGCTGAAGAAAAATCAGAAACACTTTTTCAACAATTTTTTTTTTTTGCGTAGTGACAATCTTTGTATAAGTCGACTGTTTTATTCATTTAAGGTCAATTTTCTTGGGTTATTTAATCCCAAAGCCATCCTTATAGAAGAGGGGCAGTGTAAGTATTTTATACATAGCTGGGGGAATGAGGATTGATTTCTAGTTTCTTTGTTTAATGGCATATCAATATTTGTGGGTTATTTAATGCCCAAACCAAAGAACATAAACATGAATGATGTCCTCTCTTTCTTAAGGGAGGGAGAGTTGTACCTAAAAATCTAATACATCATCACAATCCGAAATACCCAATGGATCAACTTACCAATCAACCAAATATAAAAAAATGCTTTGTCAAATAACCCTACGCAAAACCATAAATCTCAGCAATTACAATTTTTAGTGGGTCCATTCTGACCCGGAGTGATGATGCCTGTTGGGGTCCTACTTGTGGGCCGAATGGATCAAAACATGAATTTAAAAGAAAAGTGAGTCTATGAAGAAAAAGTGAGTTCATAAAAAATGGTAACAAATCATAAATAATTCATATATGTAAACCGAATTTGGCATTGAATAAGCTATAGTGGTTGATGTGCCGTGACGCAACCAAAGCCATCCCTGTAGAAGAACAGCAGTGATACTATTTAACCCCTACCTGGTAGGTGGGGGTTATATCAACTTTCAAAGCCATCCTTGTAGACGAACTTCAATTGTACTATTCAAATCATAGGGAGGAAGGGTATAGGGTTCATACATTTCCAAGGTTATTAGACCAAAAGTGAACGTAATAGCCTCACGGTCTTCGAACTAGCTTACTTCGAGTAAGTCCAACAATTAAGACACTCACGCCACAGGTACCCCCACCCCGGGTTAATTTTCACTCATATTGTCCGTAGTCATGGATGATTCACGGACAATTCAACACTGATGACGCGTTAGGAATTAAATGGCCAGAAGAACCATTTGTGATCCTTATTATTGAAATATAATTGAATTCTGGACTCACTTGTTGCTCAATCGATCTAAACATTGATGGAATCATAATTACTCTATTAACAGGAAGCGCAATGTGAATAAAATACTGAGCGTGTGAGAATCAAAAGTCTTGCAATATTTTGATACATGCAATTTTCAACATCTCCACACTAAACGGCAGCTCTCTGAAACTATACCTTTTCCAGTTCAAAATGGGAGTAGTTCAGTAGAGACTGGTTCAGTATTGCTCGCAGCATTCTTGTGTAGTCGCCGTCAAGCTGTTTCTCCCTACGTTTAGTTAGCGTGCATGTAGTGCATCCATATAGCAGTAACGACACGAGAGCTGCTTGGAAGAAACTGCACTTCATTTTATCGGTCAGGTCTGACTTTCATAGCATATCGATAGCTGTTCATGCTTTTTCTAGTTGCGTTTGGACCCCCATATTGTCTCTTTGCAGGTTTTTTATATTTATACTTATAATAACATTTCCATTATGAACTGAACTATTCCCATTTTGAACTGAACTATACCCATTTTGAACTGAACTACTCCCATTTTGAACTGGCAAAGGTATAGATGACAAGTTCACCTACCGAAGAAGCAGTGTCTCGTCAACCTGGACATACATCAACACGCAACTAGAAAAAGCATGAACAGCTATCGATATGCTATGAAAGTCAGACCTGACCGATAAAATGAAGTGCAATTTCTTCCAAGCGGCGCTCGTGTCGATACTGCTATATGGATGCACTACATGGACGCTAACTAAACGTAGGGAGAAACGGCTTGACGACAACTACACAAGAATGCTGCGAGCAATATTGAACCAGTCTTGGAGGCAGCACCCCACAAAGCAGCAGCTGTACGGCCACCTACCATCCATAACGAAACCTATTCAAGTTAGACAAACCAGACATGCGGGACACTGCTGGAGAAGTAATGACGAGTTCATAAGGCAGGATGACTAGCTCAAACCTCAAACAGCAGCTCTTTGTCGATACGGGATGTAGCCCTGAAGACCTACCGGAAATAATGGACGATAGAGAAGGGTGGCGAGAGATGGTTAGGGATATCAGTGCTGATAGCGTGACATGATGATGATGATTTCATGCAAATGAAAACCGTTCAAAAAGTGAAAATTCCCCAATGTGGTTAGTAGTGTCCTGGTAGTCGGTGCGCTGAAACGTTGTGCATTGCCTCCCTGTGTTTTTAGGTGAACATGTTGTTGATCACAGTACCGTTAACTGATGGTTCAAAGGATTTAACTTAGTTGTATGATCTTCGACGATCAGGCAAGCTCGAGTAAGCTATAAACCGTGCCGCAAGCCATAGAGGCACAACTAGTTACAGTTGGAGAGTATCAAGCAATCTCTTCATCTAACAGTTCATTGTGTTTCACCTTTACGATCCCGACAAAAGCATCTGGAACTGTCGTACTGTTTTGCACGTTATCACAAATATGGGAAAGTTCTAACTCATATTTACATTGTTGCCCAGTCGGCTGGGAGTGCTGTAAAGAACACCGACTGCATTTCTACGCCCCCATAGAGTGTCCCGTGGCCCCGTCGGATGGGGCTGTAGAATACACCGATTGCATCTCTGCAGAGGGGTGAGATTCCCCCAACGTGTGTCCTTGATATGATACAAAACAATCATTTGGTAAGGCTTCAATGATGCGGAACTTAAGGGAATGACGTGTACCCCTTTATTGCTATCGGTCGCCGGTCCACTCTGACTCTGAGTAGTAGCACCTGATAGGGTCCTATCTATGGGTCAAATAGAACTAAACTATGCAATACGCTAAACTGAATTGTTCGAAATTAACTGTTTTTACACTTAACTGTGTAGAAAAAAATTGCTTACTTATGTTAAACTGAATTGTTTGAAATAAAAATTTTATACATTGAATTGTGCTAAAAGAAAAAACTGTATTTAATATATAAAAAAGACTGTACTGATACAAAACTGAATTGTTTGAAATAGAACACTTTATACATTTAACTGCGCTTAAACAAAAAAACTGTATTTAAACTTGTAACTATGTAGAAAAAGATTGTACTTATACAAAACTGAATTGGATAAAATTAAATGAAAACATTTAACTGTGTGTAAAAGCAAACCAAAGGAGCTCAGGTTTGTTTAAAAATTTTATCTTCCGAATATATTTAGAAATCATATATTTGATTTGGCATAAAATATATGATTTGGCATAAAATGACGTATAAAGGTTGATATTCCATAAAAGAAAAACAAAACAAACTATAGCGAAACTAAACATTGAAACGTATCAAAAGGCTTATTTTTTGACCTCGAAACGAGGAAAATATTATGCACATATTGTTTGCATAATTAGTTTGCGAGTTTTCCACTGATTTTTTTCTCGAGTCTGAGTTACAGCAATCTTGTCATGTCACCAGTTCTCTTCTATGAGGATCTTAAAATAAGTTTGCAGACTTTGTTCGTATGGGTATTTTTATTGAGAGTACATGCATGAAAATCTAGGTCCCTTTGACGTAATCTCCTCCGTCTGCAACGCACTTGCTGTACCGTTCCAACAACTTCAGGAAGGCCCCATCGAAGTCCTCTTGTGTGAGCGTGTCAATGGCCTTTCGTCACAGCCTCTTTCATCTCCTCAATTGTCTCATAACGACAGCCTCTGAGCTTAGGGAATAACCAAAAGTCACAGGGAGCAGGTTCTGGTCTATAGGGAGGCTGAGGAACAGTCTTGATGCCCATCTTGGTCAAATAGTCTGTGACAAGGATGCAGTTGTGGACTGGTCCATTGTCCTGGTGAAAATGCGACTGACCCGATTTGAATAGTGCTCGCCTATTCTGACCTAATCTCTTCTTGAACTCCCTTAAAACCTCAACATAGTAACCCAAACCCTAACCGTTTGGCCAATTAACTCTGGTGTATTGACTTCCTTACTCCTCCCACACCTCTCATAATCCCTCACAGACTCCCTGCCTTCCTTGAATCTCTTATGCCACTTAAAAATTGATGCTCGATTCATGGAAGATGATCCAAAAGCAGTCTGAAGAATTCCATACGTTTCTGTAGCATTTTTCCAAGTTTAAAACAGAATTTTATTGCATATCATTCTTCTAAAGTGTCCTCACGTCCAGATTGCATTTTTGAAATTCTCCAGCTGTGACAATCAGGCTTTATTAGGGTGTATTCCCATTCCTGTTGTAGCTGCTCATTTGAACCTGAAATCATACAAATTGGTCATCATAAGATGTATAGCAATAATATACTGAATTTTCAAAAGTCTACAACAATTTTAAATGTATGTACAAAAAATCTGTCGAAACTTATTTAATTCACCATGTAAGTATCATAGCCAATATTAAAAGGATTAACTTCTGGAGGGTTTCAATTTTAACTCTCTCCCCTTTAGTTAATGAAGATTTTTTTTTTCATAGTTCTTAGGGATCATTTGATATCACTCAAACAAGATTGGATTTTACCAACATTTCCATGGTTCACTTTGTAATGTCTGTTTTTCAACAAAACTTTTATTTCATTTCAAGAAATAAAGAATTATTAATAGAAAGATTAATGTTTTATTCAGTCATTTACAACTGTGTCCGCTATACTTGTGTATAGGTAGTGTGTATATTTTTCCATCCGTGTTACAAGAGGCCAATTCCAAAGGATTTGCGACTCAAGTGATATGTAAGGAAAAGTTGAACTCTTCTCCCCTAAAGACTCCATATTTGAACATATCAAAGAAAGCAAAATGGACTCACAATGAAAGAAAGGAAGTAGGCCATCCAAAGAATACAATATGGAGGTCGTTACGATCATTGAAGAACATAAAAGATCTGGCTTAATAATATATAAGTTAACAATGAAAAATACGTATATATCAAAATAATGTCCTTTTAAGTCAATTTGCACTGTCGGATGGGGCTGTAAAATACACCGTCTGCTTCTCTACAGAGGGGTTAGATCCCCCCAACGAGGTTCCTGGATAGGACACTAAACAATCTGATGGTGAGGTTCCTGTGATGCTGGAGCTTTAGGCAATGCTGAGTACCCCTTCATTACCATCGCTCCCGGGTCTACTCTGACCCGGAGTGGTAGCAGCTGATAAGGTTCCTATCAATGTGTTAAACAGAACTAAACCGTGGTTTGAGTTTACTGTTTTTGGCATTTAAACTGCGTATTTATGCTAAATCGATTTGTTTAAAATAGAACTGTTTTAACATTTAAACTGCCTACTTATACTGAACTGAATTGCTCAAAATAGAATAGTTTTGACCTCTATACTGTGTAATTATGCTAAACTAAACTATCTGAAATAAAACTGTTTAGAGATTAACTCTACGTATTACCCAGTCGGCTGGGGCTGTAGACCCCCCACACCAATGAGTGTCCATGATTTGACACTAAGCAATCAGATGGTGAGGCTCCAGTGATGCTTGAGCTTTGGGGAATGCGGAGCACCCCTTCATTGCCATTGCTCCTAGGTTCGCTCTGGCCCGGTGTGGTAACTCCTGATAAGGCCCTCTCTATGGGTTGTATAAAACTAAATGGCATAATTATGCTAAACTGAATTGCTTGAATTAGAACTGTTTGACGAAACTGAATAGCTTGAAATAGAAATGTTTTCACAAGTAATCTGTGCACTCATGCTAAACTGATTTAAAAAAAACAAACAGAATTGACTATTTGCATAAAAATGGGTTTGGCGTTAAATAACCTATAAAGGTTGATATGCCATAAAATCAAAACAAATAATCCACATTTATGTCAATCAACTTATACAGTGAAAATTTCTGATCAAAATTTAACTTAACGATGGACTGGACCATTGGTATAATAGTTTGAGTGTTCGCCAATGGCACGGGAGACCGGGATTCAAACATAGCTCGAGTCATACCAAATGGTACTTGATCCTTTCTTGCTTAACACTCAGCATTATAAGGTATGGATCTATAGGAAAGTGGAGCAATCTAAGTAATGGATTAGTGCCATCTCCTACATCTCTGTTTGTTATCTATTGAAAAGGGGTTCAATCCCAGGTCGATTCATATCAAAGACTAAAACATGGTACTTGGTACCTCCTTGCTTAATACTTTGCATGATAAGGTACGAATCAATGGTAAGTGAAACCATCCAAAGAAAGGAGTTACACCCCCTTACACTTCCTTGTAGTGGCTATTGAAAAGGGAGCATTCGGGTACATCTCGACTATATGTAGATAGATAAACAAGATTTGGCGTAAAATAACCTACAATGTTTGATATGCCATAAAATCAAATAAAATTAAGGCATTTTCCCACAACCTGTAATGATATTCATGAAATTTTTTGGTCTGCTATGAAAGACACCCTGTCAGTGTGGATATTTAATATTTCTTATTCTCCTCGCTACGAATATCAGGAACCTAAAACATCTTCACTTTTACCCAACTTTTAGAGATACCGCAAAATAGGAATTGCGATCTCAACTATTTTGAGCGGCTTGTATTACATCAATTATCTTTTATCATCAAAGTCGAGTGCATGGGAGCGTTCTCGTCTGTGTTAATCTCACAATGACCTATTACCAGAACGAAACTTTAAAAACTAGTTTCGGAATTAGCGCTTATTAATGACACCTTGTCTATAGACGCTCCAAATTTTTCCTCACTTGAGCAATTGAAGTCTCTTTTCAAAATTCGCAATATTTCAACAAAGCCTGTTACTACTGTTATCTTCATGTTTCATCAGGTTCCCCAGGAAAATCCAGGTATATTCAGCTTTCACGTTCATTTATTTTCACTCTGGTCTGATGCTATGACACAATCCACAAAATGACAAGTTCTTTTACCATATTTACCCAACCACTCCACTCGGGCAGGATATGATACTAGGTTAATTTTTAAACGCGGAGTTTAACAGGTTTCAATTCAGAGTTTTCCTTCTCCAAGACGAGTTGCCTCACCAAGGCTGAAGAACCCAATCTGTCCAACTATTTACCCATAGCTGGATGGAGAATAAATAGATTCATACCTTTCCCAAGGGTATTTGTGATTTGTGAAATGCAATCAGTCCTGTACAGGATTTGAACTCGTGTCGCCGTGTCCATTTCCTACGACGATAACAATTACCCCACGGGCACATTCAAGATCTTTTATTCTTGCTATTAAATTTAGGTCTGGTCTTTTGGGCGGTATTAGATGATCCGTTTGTTTCTCTTAGGCCTGTGCTTCAATCTCCAGGATAAATTCTCGTTCGTCAACGTGGTGAAATTTCAATCTTTATTCTAAGTGGATCGCTTTCTATTCTGAGGGATAAATGTTCTTGAATTGATTCCGAACTGGTTTGCTGGATTCATTTATGTAATTAATTGTTTCATATATGTGATAATAAAACCGACTGTTGCTATTCTTCTGTGAGTTATCTTTTTGCATATACGAGGAACATTAAATAAGTTTTCAGATTTTTTTTCGTATGGGCACTTTTATTGATAGTACACACATGAAACTCTAGGCTCCTTCGAAGTAATCTCCTACAACTGCAATGCACTTGTTCCACCGTTCCAACAAATTTTGGAAGGCCCCTTCGAAGTCCTCTTGTGTGAGCGTATCAATGTTCTTCGTCACAGCCTCTTTCATCTCCCCAATTGTCTCATAACGACAGCCTCTGAGCTTCGGGAATAACCAAAAGTGACAGTGAGTAAGGTCTGTACTATAGGGAGGGTGAGGAACTGTCCTGATGCCCATCTTGGTCAAATAGTCTTTGAGAAGGATGGATTTGTGGAGTAGTGTATTGTTCTGGTGGAAATGCCACTGACCCGATTTGAAGAGTGCCAGTCTCTTCCAAAGGAATCTCTTCCTGAACTCCCATAAAACCTCAACAGAGTATTCCTTGTTGACTGTCTGTCCAGTGGGAACCATGTGCATGTAGATCATGTGAGTGCTGTCAAAAAAAGGGTTCATCAAAAGTTTGTGGGTAGATTTGCTCTGTCTGAACTTCTTGGGTATGGGAAAGCCAGCGTGCTTCCACTGGGAAATCTGTTTCTTGGTCTCTGGGTCATAGCAGTAGATCCAGATTTCATCGTATGGCATTTTTTCCAAGTTTAAAACAGAATTTTGTTGCATATCGTTATTCTAAAATCCAGATTGCATTTTTGAAATTCACCAGCTGTGACAATCAGGCTTTTGTTGGGTGTATTCAAATTCCTTCTGTAGCTGTTCATTTGAACCTGAAATCATAAAAACTGGTCAGTCTTCTCATAACATGTATAGCAATAACATAGTGAATTTTCAAGCATCTACGACAATTCTAAATTCCTGGACAAAAAAGTCAGGAAACTTATTGAATTCACCACATATAGTCCTCAAGTGATTGATTTGATGTTGGTTGGTTGGGTTTTATGGCATATCAACCTTTGTAGGTTATTTAACGCCAAATCTCTTTTATGTAAATAATCAGTTCTATTTCAAACCGTTCAGTTTAGCATGAGTACACACTTTAATTGTCAAAAACATTTCTATTTCAAAGTATTCAGTTTAGTCACGCAGTTCTAATACAGCTTATTCAGTTTAGTATAAGTACAGATTTTCTTTGCACAGAGTTAAATGTCAAAACAGTTCTATGTTAAACAATTCAGTTTACTGTAAATAGAATATCAATGTAAAAAAACAGCTCAGTTTCAAATAATTCAGTTTAGCATAAGCACGCATTTTAAATGTAATCAGTCAAAAACACTTCTATTTTAAGCTATTCAGTTTAATCAAACAGTTCAGTTTAGCATACGTATGCCGTTTAGTTCTATTTAACCCATAGACAGGGCCCTATCAGTTGTTACCACGCCGGGCCAGAGAGGACCTAGAAGGAATGGCAATGAAGGGGTACTCCGTATTCCCTTATGTCCCAGCATTATTGGAACCTCACCATCAGATTGTTTAGTGTCATATCAGGACACTCATTGGTGGAGGGTGTTACCCCACTGCAGAGTGACAGTCAGTGTATTATACAGCCCCAACAAACAGGGCAATGATTAATTTGAGTTTTTATGATTAGAAAGCAGTTTCTAGGATCTGGTATAAGTAGTACCACCATGTTATAATTCTTTTTTTTCTTTCTTTCTCCTGTGATATTATATCTATTTTTCTTGGTGGGTGTTACTTTCTTATTCGTAACGTTATAATTGTTAACTCCCTGAGAGTTTTTCACTTGAGTGACTTCAAGCCTCCTCAAGTCTCTAGGACTCTTCTCAGTATTCTGGCCTTTCTCACTAATGTTGTAATTTAGATGGTCTTAACTCGTCCTCTTATTTTCACGTCCTCCAGTCCCTTTAATAATCTTTGGTTGACTGTACCAAAAGCACCAATCACGATTGGTATAATTGTCACCTTCATATTGCATATTTTTTTTTAGGTCCCTAAAAAGGTCGAGGTACGTGTACTCTTTTTTTTCACTTTCTTTCAGTTTTATTCTGCGGTCAGCCGGGACAGCTAAGTCGACAATTTTTTTCGTTGATTATTCTAATGTAATTATTATCGTTATTATATTACATTATTTGGAATTCTTTCTTTCCTTCTTTCTTTCTTTCTTTCTTTCTTTCTTCTGTAATTATTTTTAATCTTATCTATATATTCTTTTTTCTTTCTTTCTTTCTTTCTTTCTTTCTTTCTTTCTTTCTTTCTTCAGGTATTTGTTTTTATTTTCATTCATTTTTCTGCTCTTTCTTTCTTTCTTTCTTTCTTTTGCGAATTCTTTTTTTTTTTCCTCATTGGGTTTTTGCTGTTCTTTTTCCTTCTTTCTTTCCTTTCGGATTATTAATTCTTATTTTTTGCTTTTTCTTGAGATAATTATTATTATTATCTTAATTTAGGATTTATTCTTTTTTTCATTCCTTCTTTCTCTATTTCTTTCAGGACGCAATTCTTTTTCGGGGTGTTTTTAGTCTTCTTTCTTTCTTTCTTTCTTTCTTTCTTTCTTTCTTTCGGAACGTTTTATGTATATATTCTTATTTATTTTAGAATCCTCTTTCTTTCTTGTGAAAATTTTTATCATATTTACATTTTTCTTTCTTTCTGTCTTTCTTTCTTTCTTTCTTTCTTTCTTTATTTATTTATTTTTCTTAATATTTTTATTTTTATATATTTATATTGTTTTTGTTATAATTCTTCCTATGTGTCTTATTTTTTGTCTTTTTTCCCATTTTTGCTTCCTTGAACTGATAGTAATTGTTTTTTCTTTTTTATCACCTTTACTTCCCACTCAAATTAACACTCATCTTTAGTTTACTGGATCCATTTTTATTTAATTATCAGTTCTATTTCAAACAATTCAGTTTAACATGAGTACACAGTTTAATTGTCAAAAACTTTTTCCAGCTATTCAGTTCAGTCAGATAGTTCTAAGTAAAATAATTCAGTTTAGTATAAGTATATATTTTATTTAGACACGGTTTGATGTAAAAACATTTCCATTTCAAGCAATTCACTTTAGTTAAGTACAGTTTCAAGGTCAAAAACAGTTCCATTTCAAACAATCCAGTTAAGCAAACATACACGGTTTACATGTCCAAACGTTTCTTTTTCCAGCAGTTCGGTTTAGCCTAAGTACGTAGTTTAGTTCTACTTGACGCATAAATAGGACTCTTTCTGGTTCTACCAATCCGGGCCAGAGTGAAACTGGGAGTGATGACAATGATGGGGTATTCCACAATCCCCAACGTTACAGTATTTCTGGAACTTCTCTATTAGATTGTTGAGTGTATATTGGGACAGACATTGGGGAGGGGTCTTACCCATCTGCGGTTTCAATCGGTGTATTTTACTGCCGTAGCCGACTGGACCATATTTTTTGAGATGTGTTGTGGTTTGCAAGCTTGATTTCTTCTTTCTTTGATTTCAGGCATATCAACCTTTGTAGGTTATTTAATGCCAAAGCCATTCTCCTAGAAGAACAGTAGTGGTACGATTTAACCCATAGCGTAGAGGATAAGGGGGTTCATACCTTTCCCAAGGGTATTTGCCCGAAAGTGAACGTAATAGCGCAACTGGAGTACGAACTCGCGTACTACGATTCTGTAGTCCATCGCTTTAATCATTACACCACATTGCAAGCTTATAAAGTTAAATATTTCTAACTGTTTTTATGACATAGCAAAAATAGCATAAATGTATTGTTGGATTAAACTGAGATGCTGATGACATCGAAAGAATATAAACCAGAAAGCTATCAAGTGAAATAGAATATTAGAAAAAAAAAGATATTTTCCCAATTTTCAAAGTTAATTCTATTATTCCTTGTTTATATATATATATATATATATATATATAAATATATATATATATATATATATATATATATATATATATATATAGGGCTTTTAGGATTTGTAGTCGTGTGCTATTGTGGCGTTTTCAACGAGAATTTTTCAAAATTTGGATTTAGGAATAGAGTGGGTTTTAAGAAGGAAAGTTATACAGACAGAATCATTAAGTGCATATATATATATATATATATATATATATATATATATATATATATATATATATATATATATAAACAAAACCGGTCATATTAGGATTATAAATTTATTTCCATCCTGTTATGTGTCTTTGATAAAATTTAAAAAAGAACATATAAAAAAAAGATTTATTTTATCCATTAGATCTGAAGAAGTCCTGTTAATTTTTTTTCGTGTTTTTTTTTTTTATTTTATCAAAAACTCATAACAGGATGGAAATAAATTTATAATCCTAATGTGACCGGTTTTGTTTTTTATTAAAGAAATTATTGCTCTGTAATGTCAGTTACATTGAGCTCTTTACCAGGAAAATTTAAATGTTCGCTGTTGAATGTTTTTTGTCCTGATGGATTTCCTCCCAACTCCGGTTTAACTGGACCGAATAATAATAATAATAATAATAATAATAATAATAATAATAATAATAATATATATAAAAAAATTATTTCCAACTCAACCTCTGTTTTCTTGACTATTCTTGTACTTACTCAGTCAGACAAGAGGAAATACATGGAAAAGATCCAAGATAAGGCCCTAACTGCATCGGCGGGGATATGGCAATCCCATAGAGTGACAACAATCTGACAAAGTCAGGTGGTGTTGTGAGATACTGCTGGGAGACTCTGGGTTAGTGGTAATGATACTTCGGTCCCGAAACTATGCCTGAACCTTGAGTCATCATCTGAAGAAAGCTTTGTTAGGAGCAATCTTGTTGTACAAACATTAGTCATTGTATGATGCCTATATATATATATATATATATATATAGATGCACCCATACATATGCATATATACGTGAATATTTCTATGTATTTAAAAAATATGCTCAGTATTATTTAATAAACTTGTTTGTGTACACAAGTAGAAATGTATATCATTATATATATATATATATATATATATATATATATATTCGTCTCTCATCACAAAGATATGAAAATATTATTTATTAAAGTGTCTGGTTTCACAGATACTGATGCATTGATTGTACATGTACAATATAATTTATTAAAATACGACTGTGTTCACAAGTTGATATAAATATTTTCGCCCTTTTGTTGAATATATATATATATATATATATATATATAGTTTATGTTCACATGCTATGTACCATATTTTTTGTTAAACGTGTCTGCTTTCACAAGTACATATTCTCATATAATTTTTACACTGGGTTTAAATTTCTTGCGCTTGTAATTAAATTCGCTGTTCGCCAAAAAATCCATCGTTGAAATAAATATGATCAATTAACGAACCTGAAATTACCTGATTTCTCTCTCTTTCTCTCCCTCTTTACCACTCTCTCTCTCTCTCGCTCTCTCTCTCTCTCTCTCTCTCTCTCTCTCTGTGCGTTTCATTTTCTTTTCATTTTTCTCGTGACTTTCTTTCGATTGACACTTTCAAAGGTCTTTTACCTAATTTTTAACTAACAATAGATCGACACATTCTTTTTCTTTTTTTTTTTTTTTTTTTTTGGCCTTTCTTCTCTTTGTTTTTATCAGTTCCTTGAGACATACAAAAATCTTCACTATGACGCTAATTTAAATATCGCGACATTTTAAAATCTATTTTAAAATTAATTGAATCCATCTCAAAATGCACACGTGGTTTTCGATCTGCGTTTTTATAAATCATTATCTGTGTGAATCAAATCATGGACATATATATACCCAACCCCTCTATCACTTGAAGAGAGTGACAACATGTGGAATTTTGCTAAATTCAGAATTTTCTTTTCGGAATATCTAGCCAAAAGAAAAGAAAACAGCCTAACCTACTATTTACACATAACTGGAGGGATAACAGCTGTATTCATTCCTTTATTAATGACGCTAACACGAGGCGAAAACGAAATAAGATCGTTCCACATTTCAAATGGCGCTACTGATTTCATTATTTACAACAACAAACAATACATTATATATATATATATATATATATATATATATATATATATATATATATATATATATATATGTATATTTAGGCAGCATTTCTTCGTTAATGCAAATTTCATTAAACATAATAGACATTTTATGTCTACATATTTTCTTTTGGATCCGTTCGAATTCCCGTATTACTTTTATTGTATTCTTACACAGTTGTAATATGCTAAAACAAAAGTTACATCACTTTTGTAGTAGATCCTCCCCTGATGATGGCCCAAAGTCGGGCAGAAAGTACTAGGGATACATGCAACTATGGACAATACATAAATCAATTCCCCCAGAATACAATAAAAGTAATACGGGAATTCGAACGGATCCAAAAGAAAATATGTAGACATAAAATGTCTATTATGTTTAATATATATATATATATATATATATATATATATATATATATAATGTATCAAAATGAAACGCAGTTTCTTCTAGGCAGCGGTCGCGTTAATACTGCTGTATGGATGCACTACTTGGACGCAAACAAAACGGCTGGAGAAGAAGTTAGACGGCAATTACACAAGAATGTTGAGAGCAATATCAAATAAGTCCTGGCGGCAACACCTCACAAAGCACCAATTATACGGCCACCTGCCTCCCATCACAAAAATTAGTTAGACGAACCAGACACACAGGACACTGCTGGAGAAGCAGAGACGATCTCATAAGTGATGTACCCCTATGGACCCCCACATATGGCCGGGCAAAAGCAGAATGACCACCTCGAACATACATACAGCAGCTATATGAGGATAAGGGATGTAGCTCTGAAGATCTGACTGAGGCGATGAACGATGGGGAGAAGTGCTGAGAGAGGGTCAGGGATATCCATTCTAGCGGCACGACATAATGATGATGAATGTATCAAAACAAGAAACATCTGGCCCTTCTTGAAGTCAGACCAATTAGGTTATTTACCCCTCGCTTGTGCAGACAGTAGAGACAATTTTCACATTTTCTTTATTCGGTCAGTCTGGTGGGAATCAGGAGAAATGAGTTTTTCCTCCTCTCAAAGTTGGGGGGTGACCTCGTGGTGTAATGATTAACGCGATGGACTGTGTAATCGAAGAACGCGAGTTCGTACTCCAGTCGCGCTATTACGTTCACTTTCGGGCAAATACCCTTTGGAAAGGTATGAAACATGATATCCTCCCAGCTATGGGTTAAATAGTACCACTACTGTTCTTCTAGGATAATGGCTTTGGCATTAAATAACCTCCAAAGGTTGATATGCCATTAGACAAAGAAACCAGACCAAATCCTCTGTAAGTTTTATTCATTAATATTACCCAACTTTTTTTAGATTTTTTTCATTTTAATTGATTCTGTTTGTTGGAAGTGGCGGATGAAAGGGTCCATGTAGTGTTTTATCGTTTTAAAGGATTCAATATATTGGTTCCCCTAATTCAATTAATACACACACACACACACACACACACACACACACATACACACACATATATATATATATATATATATATATATATATATATATATAATTAAGCACAAAATGTCTCTGAACAAGTTGTTCGACATTATTACTTAATCAATAAAGGTGGCAATCGGATACTACATGTTCAGTCATGTGTTACGGATATCTGATGTAACACAACGCCAAATTACGGGAATTCAATGAGAGAGGGTTCAACAACTACTGAGTACGAGGCAGATGCCATAACAGAAACTTATTGGATAATCTTTGGAAATACCTCCAAAATTCTGAACTGAAATGCGGTTGAATGAGGGGAATGTTGTTTATGGATGATCCAAACTCGTACAATGGCAAAATACTGTACAAACACACACACACACACACACACACACACATATATATATATATATATATATATATATATATATATATATATATATATATATATATATATATATATATATATATATACTAGGTGCATACAATAAGTTTACGGACTTTTTCCGTACGGGCATTTAAAATTGTCGTAGACTCTTGAAAATTCACTATGTTATTGCTATACATCTTACGAGATGATTGACCAATTTTTATCATTTCAGGTGCAAAGGAACAGCTACAGTAGGAATTGGAATACTCCCTATTAGAGCCTTATTGTCACAGCTGGTGAATTTCAAAAATTCATTCTTGGCGTGAGGACACTTTAAATAAACGATATGCAATAAAATTCTATTTTAAACTTGGAAAAATGCTATAGAAACGCATGAAATATTTCAGACTGCTTTTGGAGCATCTTGCATGAATCGAGCATCAGTTTTTGAGTGGCAGAGGAGATTCATGGAAGGCAGTGAGTCTCTGAGGGATGATGATAGGTGTGGGAGGAGTAAGGAAGTCAATACACCAGAGTTAATTGGCCAAAGGCTTAGGGTTAGGTTTACTATGTTGAGGTTTTCAGGGAGTTCAGGAAGAGATTCTGTCGGAATAGACCAGGACTCTTCAAATCGGGTCAGTAGCATTTCCACTAGGACAATACACAAGTCCACATCTCCATCCTTGTCACAGACCTTGTCACAGATGGGCATCAAGACAGTTATTCACCCTCCCTATAGTCCAAACCTTGTTCCCTGTGACTTTTGGTTATTCCCTAAGCTCAGAGACTGTCGTTATGAGATAATTGAGGAGATGAAAGAGGCTGTGACAAAGGTCATTGACACGCTCACACAAAAGGACTTCCATGGAGCCTTCCAGAAGTTGTTGGACCGGTACAACAAGTGCATTGCAGCCGGAGGATATTACTTCGAAGGGGACAAGGGTTTCATGTGTGTACCATAAATAAAAGTGCTTATAAGAAAAAAGTTTGGAAACTTATCGTATGCACCTCGTATATAATTTCATATTTTTAAACGAGTAGGAGCCTTGTCTGCTTTAAGTGGTAGGCATCTAAAATTAATAGACAAGTCCACATACTTTGGTAGCAATATCTCATCGATTGAACGTGATGTCAACATATGCCTTTTGAAGGAGTAGACAGCTATTGGCAATTTATCGATCAAATTAGATGATCTATTAGATGAAATGAAAACAGGATTTCCTTCAAGCAGTGACTGTATCAATACTACTGTATGTATGCACCACATAGATGCCAAGAAAGTGCATTGGGAAAAACGCTTGATGGGAATTCTATAACAATGCTAATTGCTATATTGAACAAATCCAGAAAATATGAACCTACAAAAGGAGAGATTTACGACCACTTACCTCCCATCTCACAAACCATCCATGTAATACATGTGGCCAGCTATCTTTCAATTTCCCTTGCATTTTGTTAACTACTGATTGTAAAATATCTTAGAAATCTAAAACTTCAGGGAAGTCAACATGGCGTAATGGTTCAAGTGCTCGACTGTCGCCTCTAAGAAAGTAGTTTGAACACCAGTCACGCAATTACGTTCATTTTCTGACTTATGCCCTTGGGGAAGGGATTGAAACCATTATCCTCTCGGGTATGTGTTTAAATAGAATTTGAAATTAAATAACGAACGAAAATTGATATGCCATTAAACAAAGGAACCGAACCTAAAACGATGATTATCACAAAACGTTCACCTCACTTTGTTTAGGATCAGATAAAAAAAAGTAGGACACTTTATTTTTTACTTTCTTTTGGAGACGTTATGAGTACACAATTAAATCCCCCGCCCCTCTCTCTCTCTATATATATTTATATATATATATATATATTGTCATCGACAGACTCATTTGTTGTGTCACAGCTCTTCAGTGTAGCTAGACATGTAGGACGCTTTAAGCTGAGATTGAAACCCGCCGAATATTACGTTAGACTTAATATCATACGACTCAGCTATCAGTCAACGAACGTCTGCTCGGGAATTATAAGGCATTATGTAGTAGCTTTCGTTTTTTTACATTTTGCCTTACCGGTCACCAGAATGCACAATTCATACGAAGAGGTTTGCATTACGCTAGTTGCAGCCGTTAATTCTTTCGCCAGAGTGCTCAACCCCCGGAGGGTAAAATGTATTTTGTCATCAATAGACTGCCTGTTTCGTTGTATCATAATTCTTCTGTGTGGCTAGACATGTAGGTCGCTGCAAGCTGGAATTGAAACCCGCCCAACATTACGTTAGAGGCGCGGAGTTGAGCAGAGCCAAAACGAGGTCCGAGGTTACGCACACCCCTCCATCTATGAGGGAATCCAGGTCTTCAAACTTTCTGTTCGATATCCTCTTTCTCGTTCTTTCTTCTGATAAACACAACATACCGCTCATCCGACAGTCGACATAACTCAGCTTGGGAATTATAAGGCATTATGTCATCGCTTTCGTTTGTTTACAATTTACTGCAGATTATTTTCTTTTCAGTTAAATACAACCATTGCTTTAGTAATTGAATGATGATTTTGGCATAAAATAACCAACGAAACTTGAAAGGCCATTAAACAATAGAACCAGACCTAAATCGATGATTATCACTAAAGATTCTTCACAGTTTGAGATCAGATGAAAAAAAAAAAGTAGTACGCTTTCTTTGGAGACGTAATTGGTACGAAAAAAAATCTCTCTCTATATTTATAGATAATCATCCACAGACAGACTGTTCCGTTGTATCACAACTCTTCAGTGTGGCTAGACACGTAGGACGCTTCAAGCTGAGATCGAATGCCACCCAACGTTACGTTAGATTTAGCATCTTACCACTCGGCCAGGAGGCAACATATGGCAGCTCGGGAATTATTAGGCATTATGTAGTAGCTTTCGTTTGTTTATATTTTGCCTTACCGGATACCAGAGTGCTCAATTCATACAAAGAGCTTTTTATTACGTGAGTGGCAGCCGTTAATTCCTTCACCAGAGTGTTCAACCTCCGGAAGGAGGGAGCGTGTATATTGTTATTCACAGACATACTATTTCGTTATATCACAAATCTTACGTAACTAGACTGCAGATTATTATCCAATCATGTTCTGTTGAATACCACGAAATATTCTTTTTAGTATCTTTATTTGAATACGTTCAAACATATTCAATAAGAAACCCTACCACCTCTCCAAACAGAATGAGCCAAATATATACTATAAAAATACTTGAAATAAATATAAAAACTTACTGCAACTTACAGCAACAACCAATTAAACGCAACCCCAGATGTAGACCCCAGATGTAGACTAGCAAAATGGTCGAAACCGGTTGAGCATTTCTTCACCATATCTTCCCAGAAAATAGTAGAAAGATTTGAACATCTTGACTTAAAGATCCTAAAAAGAAAATACTCCGTGATCTTTGACATAACTTGCATTACATATATATATATATATATATATATATACATATAAACAATGTTGACATCCTTTGTCTACAGGTTTCCGTATCTATCCTTTCCAGTCACCGCAACTTGATTTTATATGATCCGGCAGTAAATTGTTCATAAATAAATTTCCCATCGTTTATTCGTTTCTTAGTACTTACTGCACGATCTCGGGCCATTATTAGGAGTGTATCCAGGGAAAGGAGTAGTAGTTATTGAAAAGGGAGCCTTCTGGTCTCCCTCGACTACGGTCGCTAACTTTACTTACTTATATTGCAAAGGTTGTGTGACCTTGGCATGTATATTACAACTTTGTATGTAATTAGCACTTACTGATATTGATGTGTTGTAGAAGCGTTTATTTCAAATTTTGTTCTACAAATAGCAGCAGTCGCTAAATACTTTTAAGTACATTATTACAGGATCAAAAATTTATTCTATTTAGTTTAGGTAGTTTCTGTCTGATGTAGAGCGCTTTGAGACCAGTAAGTTTTGCATATTGTTGTATAGTGGCTCGTACCACACGTCTTCCGCTATTGCACAAGTATAAAAGATACCAGGTCTCTCAAGCACGGGAAAGCAGAAGCAGAAAGAGAAGCAGAGAGATAGCTCTGAAAGAACGTCGCTCAGTAGTAAGACCAAATTGGAACGTAACATCATCAGCGCGAGACTTATAATACTCGTCGGACTGTAACACTTGAGTTAATAAATAATTAACTCTGTTTCATTGTGAATTTTTTCCTTGACACATTAATCCACAACACACACACACACACATACACGCACATATATATATATATATATATATATATATATATATATATATATATATATATATTCTCGCTACCGCATACTCTAACTGTATTGTGTGACCGTACGTTGTGTTTATCAGAAGAGAGAACGAGAAAGAGGATATCGAACAGAAAGTTTGAAGACCTGGATTCACTCATAGATGGAGGGGTGTGCGTAACCTCGGACCTCATTTTGGCTCTGCTCAACTCCGCGCCTCTGGTTCGATTTCTACATAGCCAAATCGGAGCGGATTACCCCAGCTTTGGGTGTACTAACAGATTCTAAAAGCGCCTTTGACTCCGGTTGAATTTAATGACCAACTACCGGCATTCAGGCTCCCACTACGCCTAAGTATCTTTACACTTGTATAAATCCACGATAGTATTTCCAATTTCTGTGCCTTGGGCCTTCCATAGACTGGACATATAAATATTGTCATATTGTATGTGTCGAGGACACCCTAAAAAGTGTAACAATAAAATTGAAGTCGTCAAATCGCAGCACTGCTTTATCTGATTATCTCGTCTTCGGCTGGGAGAAGTGGATAAGTAATTCCTATATTAAATATTTATGGCCACACACACACACACACACACATACTCACAAGCAACATATATATATATATGGGTCTCTTGATGGATACACACCCACACACACACATATATATATATAGGTACACATATATACATATCTTTGTGAGAAGAAAAGAGTTGAATCCGACAGTATTACTATATTTTTTCACATAACATCTACATTCCCTGAGGAAGACGTCCAGTTGAATCAAAAAAGAATAATTTTGAAAAGAATATTTTTGCATCCATTCAAAAGATTGAAGTCAAAACTCTGAGGAAAATAAACAACCCATCTACTAAATATTTTTCCTCTGTTTTACCTTCCGTACGTACATACATATCAATAGTCAATATACAACCTTGAGTATAACCACTCATACGACTGTACATACATATATATATACGTACAGCTTTCAATAAGTTTCCAGTCTTTTTTGTACAGGCGTTTAAAATTGTCATAGACGCTTGAAAAATCAGTATGTTATTGCTATACATCTTGTGAGATGACTGTCCTAATTTCATGATTTCACATTCAAATGAACTGTAACAACAAGAAATTGGTTAAATTTCAAAAATGCAATCTGGACGTGAGGAACGGCAATATGCAATAAAATTCTCTTTATACTTGGAAAAAATGCCACTGAAACGTATGGAATGCTTCAGACTGCTTTTGGAGCATCTTGCATAAATCGAGCATCAGTTTTTGAGTGGCATAAGAGATTCAAGGAAGGCAGGGAGTCTGTGAGGGCTGATGAGAGGTGTGGGAGGAGTAAGGAAGTCAATACACCTGACTTGATTGGCTAAAGGGTTGTTGAGGTTTTATGGGAATTCAGGAAGAGATTCCCCTCCGAAGAGTCAGCACTCTTCAGATCGGGTCTGTGGCATTTCCACCGGGACAATACACAAGTCCACAACTGCATCCTTGTCACAGGCTATTTGAGCAAGATGGGCATCAAGACTGTTCCTCAGCTTCCCTACAGTCCAACCCTTGCTCCCTGTGACTTTTGGTTGTTCCCTAGGCTGTCGTTATGAGACAAACTGATAGATGAAAGAGGCTGTGACGAAGGTCATTGACTCGCTAACACAAGAGGACTATGATGGGACCTTCCAGAAGTTGTTGGAACGGTAGAACGAGTACATTTCAGCCGGAGGAGATTACTACGAAGGGGATTAGATTTTCATGTGTGTACTATCAATAAAAGTGCCCATACGAAAAAAAGTCTGGAAAGTTATTTTATGATCCTTGTATACCCACACGTACTCATATGTCTCCCTTGATATGTATATAAAGATACGTATGTATACTCAGGTATCTAACTCTACATACTACCATATCAAAGACCTATAGTTTTTCACTCTTAGTCTTGGCAGTTATGTTTATACGATAACTACCAAATCTTGACAGATGATACTCGTCTTTACAATCAAGAACTACCATTCAAACATATCAATTTGTAACTCATTTAACTAACGAAAACATACAAAATATATAAGATGATGAGATATCTGCGAATAATTTGATTATAGTAATATAAGCTTTTTCGAAAGATACCATTATCTTGGTGGGTATAGCTACAGCCCAGAGAAAACTGTAACAAGATAACATGTGACTTTCAGTGAAATATCTCTAAGATATTTTTTCCTCAAAGGATTCTAAGTAAACAGGTTTGATGCTGGAACTTTCTTCTCCCGTTTTGATTTTGGAATTATTTTTTCCTTAAAGAGTTGCTTTCTGCCTTTCAAAAAAAAACTGTTCGTTTCTGAGAAGGGGGTCGATAATACTAGTTCGCCGTTTTACTGGCAGAATATCTTAACGCCCAACTTTGCCTCTCGTTCGTCCGGTCCGTTCTTTCTTTCTTCTTCTCTCCATTTAATTGCTTACCCACTGGGGTCCGTCGTCGTGTTTGTCTCCGAGCCTACATCTATGCAACAAAAATTTGCATAAGATGTAGGCCTAGTCTCTACATATACCGCACACTAATCATCATCATCATCATCAACATGTAGTGCCTCCAGCACAGATATCTCTAGCCCTCTCTCGCCACTTCTCCCTATCATTCATCACTTTTGGCAGGTCTTCACGGTTACATCCCGTATCCTCACATAGCTACTGTATGTATGTTCGAGCTGGTCGTCCTGCTTTTGCTTGGCCATATGCGGGGGTCCGTAGGAGTACATGACTGGTGAGTTCGTCTTTGCTTCTCCAGCAGTATCCTGCGTGTCTGGTTCGTCTAACTTGTATAGTTTTCATGACGGGAGGCAGGTGGCCGTATAGTTGGTGCCTTGTAGGGTGTTGCCGCCAGGACTTGTTCAATATTGCTCTCAACATTCTTATGTAATTGCCGTATAGTTTCTTCTTCAGCCGTTTTGTTAGCGTCCAAGTAGTGCATCCATATAGTAGTATCGATGCGACCGCTGCCTGGAAGAAACTGCGTTTCATTTTATCGGTTAGGCCTGATTTCCATATGATCGAGAGCCTATCGATAGCTGTCCATGCTTTCGATAGTCGTGTGTCGATGTCTTTTTCGGTTGATCAGACGCTGCTTCCTAGGTAGGTGAATTTGTCTTCTAGTTTCAGAGAGGCTCCGTTTTGTGTGGTAATGTCGCCTATTTGGTTTTAACACATATATTCTTTTTTGTGTGCATTGACATGGAGGCTGATGCCTGCGGCGGCTCGTTCCAAACTATACAGTAGTGTCTGGGCTTGGTTTGGCGTATTCGCCAGTAACGCTATGTCATCGGCATAGTCGGCGTCGGTAATTGTTTTTGCGGGGTACTTTCTGCTTCGTTTCTTCGTCAGCCATTTTCTCTGATTTTGTTGATCGAAGTTCTAAGCACGTAGTCAAGACAGATGATAAAGAGGTATGAGGCTAGCGTGTCCCCTTGAAGTACTCCTGCTACAATGTCGAAGTATTCCGTGTCTCCATCTGGTGAACGTAATTTCACTTTGGTGCTTCTATAGAGAATCGTTATTGCTGCTTCGGTTTCTTTTGGTTGGCTGTAGTCTACATTTTCTCAATTTTCGCCGTCATCAAATTTAAGGTAAGTCTTCATAGTTCTTTTCTCTACACGCCAAACAAAGTCTTGCCCTCTTTCTGTTGGAATCCCCATTTGACTCTCGTTCACTGTCACACTTTCATCACAGATTTCAATCTGACACTTTAGAAGAACGATATGCAAAAAAATTATGTTTTAAACTTGGAAAAGATGTCACAGAAACCTATGGGATGCTTCAGACTGCTTTTGAAGCACCTCGCATGAATCGAGCATCGGTTTTTGAGTGGCATAAGAGATTCACGGAATGCAGGTTGTCTGTGTAGGGGTGATGTGAGATGTGCGAGGGAGTAAGGAAGTTGATTAGCCAAAGGGTTTGGGTTAGGTTACTATGTTGAGGTTTCAAGGGAGTTTTAAGAGATTCCGTCGGTGGAGGCCAGCACCTTTCAAATCGGGTCAGTGGCATTTCGACCAGAACAATACACCAGTTCACAACTCCATCCTTGTCACAGACTATTTGACCAAGATGATCATCAAGACAGTTCCTCAGCCTCCATGTAGTCCAGACGTTGGTACCTGTGACTTTTGGTTATTCCCTAAGCTCACGGGCTGTCGTTTGAGACAATTGAGAAAATGAAAGAGGCTGTGACGAAGGTCATTGACACGCTCACCCAAAAGAACTTCCATGAGACCTTCCAAAGGGTGTTAGAGCGGTACAAGTGCATTGCAGCCGGAGGAGATTACTTTGAAGGGGACTAGAGTTTCATGTGTTTATTCTCAATAAAATGCCCATACGAAAAAAGTCTGGAAACTTATAGTATGCACCTCGTATATATTTGGTTGTTTGGGCGTCTGGGCAAGGATTTTCTCTTCCAAGAAACTCGCAAGGCAATGGAGGTTTTTGGAAATGCCAATCCTTCCTTCCTGTGACGTAAGACTAATTGTTTAAAAAAAACCTCGTCCTCCATGGGCAGGATATAACACAATATCAATTTTAAGCGAAGGAAAGAGGGTTGGAATTCATTGTTTTCTATCTCCGAGATTCGTTCCCCTCCCTGGGGACCTTTAAAATGTTTCTTTTTCCATATCTTTGATTGCATATCAAGTTCTGTCCGTTATTAAATGCCGAAATCGTCTTTAGAGAATAGCATAGGTGTTTCCATATTTCTCTTTGCTCATTCGGCTGGGGCTGTAGAATATACTGACTGCTTTTCTGCTGGGGAAAAGACGATTACATCGAGTGTCCTGGATATGACACTAAACAATCTAATGGTGACATTCCAGTAATGTAGGAGCCTTGTGGAATGCAGAGTACCCCTTCATTGCCATCACTCCCAGGTTCACTTAGGCCAGAAGTGGTAGCACCTGATAGGGTCCTATGTATGGGTCAAATTTAACTAAATTGTGTACTCATGCAAAACTGAATATCTTGAAATTGGACTGTTTTGATATTTAACTGTGTGTTAACAAAAAAAACTATAATTATACAAAACTGAATTGTTGAAATAGAACGGTCTGACTAAACCGAATCGCCTGTTTATTGAATTATTTTCATTTCATGTTCCATGTTTTCATTGGAGAACTTTTGCAACGATTATGATACGAAAATCGATCAAATTTTTACCCACTTTAAACTTATTTCCTTCTAATTGTGTGTTAGAGCTGGTTTTCGTTTGACGTCTCTCAATGCAAATCCCATTTAATTCAGCTGATTTCTTTCGGTTCTGTTTCAAATATTGCCCAGTCGGCTGCTGCTGTAGAAAACCCCGACTGAACCTCTGCAGAGTGGAAAGACCCCCGCCCCAACGAGTGTCCTGTATATGACACTACCTATCTGTTCCAGTGATGCTTGGGATTTGGGGATTGCAGAGTATCCCTTCCCTGCCATCGCTCCCTGGTCTACTCTGGTCCGGAGTGGTAGCACCTGATAGGGCCCTAACTATGGTTTAAATACAAATGCTAAATTAAATTGTTTAAATTAGAACTGTTTGACTAAACTGATTTGCTTGAAATAGAACTGTTTTGACAGTTAGTCTGTACTTATAGTAAACTATACTGCTTGATGTTCCTTTGAATGAAGTTCGAACTCGGTTACTCTGATGTCACAATCCAGCTCGTTAGCCACTACAGAACGAGGATCTCTTCGTAATTTTAGATTGGGCAAATCCTCGAGAATAATCCCTTTCTTAACTTATCAAACGTACGTTATTCATTGAATTTAACGGGACTAAAAAAATGTTAAACAACCGATCTCTTAATAGCTACTTTGGTTTGATCTTTTATTTTAATAGCATATTAACCAATGCGGGTTATTAATGTTAAAGCGATCCTTGTAAAAGTACAACAGTGACACTGTGAATGTTATAGCGCGACCGGAGTTCGCATTGGTTTACTACTTGGCTGCCGTCTAGAACTTTATATATTACACCTCGTAATCTCCTTCAAATGGTTAAAGGGGAGAAATAACAGAAAGATATAAAGGGGTTTCGTTTGATTTACTAAGCTTTAGTTAGATATGGCACAGAGGTTTCAGGCTGGGTATATTACTTGGAGATGGTTAAGTAGTTGCCTATATACCATTGCTTAAATACTGTGATTTTAAGGTAAACGGTGTTTCTGAGTGAACTGTTCACGTGATCAAAAAAAGATTAAATAATCTATAAATCCGGGGTCTGAGTTTCGTTAACTTGAGAAATTTATGGATCAGACCTGACCGATAAAATGAAAAACACTTTCTTTCAGGCAGCGGTTGTATCGATACTACTATATGGATGCACTACTTGGACGCCAACTGTTTGGCTGAAGAAGAAACTATACGGCAATTACACAAGAATGTTGAGAACAATATTGAACAAGTTCTGGCGTCAACACCCCCAAGACACCAACTATACGGCCACCTGCCTCCTATCACGAAAACTATACAGGTTAGACGAACCAGACACGCAGGACACTGCTGGAGAAGCTAGGACGAACTCATCAGTGATGTACTCCTATGGACCCCCGCATAAGCCAAGCAAAAGTTGGACGACCAGCTCGAACATACATACAGCAGCTATGTGAGGATACGGGATGTAACCGTGAAGACCTGCCAAAAGCGATGAATGATAGAGAGAAGTGGCGAGAGAGGGTCAGGGCTATCCGTGCTGGTGGCATGACATGTTGATGATGATGATATTGTGACTCATTCGTCTGGAGCTGTAGAATACACCAAGTGCATCTCTGGAGAAGGGTAAGACCCTCTACCTCAAGGAGTGTCCCAGGTGACATTAAACAATATGATGGTTAGGCTCTAGTAATGCGGGAGCTTTGGTGAATGCGAACTTCCTCTTAATGACCATCGTACACAGGTCAACACAGGCCTGGAATGGTAACACCTGGTTGGGTCCTATCAATCGGTTGAATAAAACTTTTTGACGTTTAAACTGAGTGCAAATGAATGATTTATGCTAAATTATATTGTTTCAAGTAGAACTGTTTGATCTTTTTCCTATATGTAAACAATTGGATGATGTTTAATTGGATTATTAACAATTCTGAGAATCATTTAAGTTTGTTGAGGGGGTTGTCCTCGTGGTCTAATGGTTAAAGCGATGGACTGCAGAATCGTACTAAGCGAGTTCGTACTCCAGTCGTGGTATTACGTTCACTTTCGGGCAAATACCCTTGGGAAATGTATGAACCCCCTTATCCTCCCAGCTATGGGTTAAATAGTATCACTACTGTTCTTCTAGGAGAATAGCTTTGGCATTAAATAACCTACAACGGTTGATATGCCGTTAAATAAAGAAACCAAACCTAACTGTGTTAGAATTTGAAGTGTTAGGTCCTTTCACTGTTTATCTAAGAATATATTAATATATATTAAGTATATGTGTAAAAACAGGATTTGGAATTAAATAACTCACAATGGTTGATATGCCCCCCCCCCCAATAAAAACGATATTTATATGGATTCAAGTATTTCTTACAAATACTTATATACTGTAGGTAATAATATATTCTCAAGCTTTCATTTTTAATATTACTAATTCGCCCACAATCATCTCGTTTCAAGTCCTCTAATTTAATTCTAAAAATTGTATATGATTATATAGTTTACTACATTCTTTACAAATACTAATAATTTTGTTCATAATTATATACTTTCAAGTATTTCTAACTGACACTAATAATACGTTCGTTATTATATGGTTTTAAGTATTTGTTGTATAGTGGCTCCAACATGTAAATTCTGGTATCGCGGAGGTATAAAAGACGTTATGTATCTAAAATTCTGCAAGATCTCGGTCAGAAGTAAAACCAGCTTCGGACACAACACCCACAGCGCGAGACTTATAATATTTGCGGGACTGTACCTCTTCAGTTAATTAATAATTAACTTAAATTAATTATTTCACAGTGTATATCTTCCTTACCGAGCGATACACATGTATATCTTCCTTACCTAGCGATACACATGTATTTTGACTGCCATGTTCTAATAAAGAAACAAAATATTACCGCATCTAGCTCCAATAATAAAAGTTCTTGAGATTGAAATTTAGCTGTCACTCGCACAAGGGCTTTTAAGTGCTGATCGTGGAAGTCAATGATTTGATTTGGTTCTTTTGATTAATGGCTTATCAACTTTCGTGTGTCAACTAATGCCAAAACCATCCTTGTAAACAGTAGTGAAAACTATCAAACCCAAAAGTAACTAAACCTAACCCTAAACCTAAAACCCTAACCCTAACCACAGTGGATAAACGGTTGGGTAAGACATCACAGTAACTGAGTTTGAAGTCCAGTCAATTTATAAAGTTTATATTCCCACTAATACCCTTGGTAAAGATATACTTCGTCCACCAGCTTGGGGCTGTAGAATTCACCGGTTGGATCTCTGCAGAGAGGTAAGACTCCCCCAAAAAGGGTCCTAAATATTACACTAAATAATCTAATGGTGAGGTTTCAGTAATGCTGGGGCTTTGGAGAATGTTGGGTAACCCTTTATTGCTATCGCTCCCAGGTCCTCTCTGGTCCGGAGTGAGAGTACCTGATAGGGTCATCAATGGGTCAAATAGAACTTGACCATGTATTTATGCTAAAATGAACTGTTTGAAGTTAACTGTTTTTGCATTTAACTGTACGTAAAAAAATGTACTTAATCTAAACTGACTTGTTTGAAATAGAACTGTTTCATCATTTAACTGTGTGAAAACCAATTGTTGTATTTTGACCTTCGACCCGGCCAAACTTGCCATTCCAAGGTGATGCACCGGAAGGAAGTGACACATTCTAATAGCAGTTAGGAGAGGAAATCGAGTGGGCGGAAATTGGCTAACAAAATGGGACAAGCTAAAATTCCCATGGTACACTCATAGACGGATGCACCGGAAGAGAGTGACCTGTGAACTGCATGACAGTTATTTCCGCTTGATGACGATCAAGCATGCCATTCCAAAGATCGAGTAGACGACTGAGTGGACGTTGAACTATTATATAACTCAGTCAAGACAGAAGTCATACAGTTACAGTTAGAGTTGGAGTGAGAGAGGAGATGTGGTAGGGAAAGCCTCGTCAGGCTGAAGGGGCCCTCGGGGCCCCCGATTGAGTTGGGGTCCAGAGAAGTTGCTGACAAAACGTGGTAGAGAAAGCCAACACTCAACTGGAGGTTTGGGGAATGCAGAGTACCCCTTCATTGCCTTCGCTCCCAAGTCCACTGTGGACCGGAGTGGTAGCACCTGATAGGGTCCTATCTATGGGTTAAATAGAACTAACAACATACTTATGTTAAACTGAATTGTTTGAGTAAACTTAATTGCTTGAAGTAGAAATGTTTTTGACAATTAAACCGTACTTACGTTTAAACTGTGTACTTATGCTTAACTGAATTATTGAGATAGAACTGTTTTTCGGCATTAAAACTGTATTTACACTTAACTGAGTTGTTACATATAACTGCTTGAATAGTTTGAAATAGAAATGTTTTTCACAATTAAACTGTGTACTTATGCTAAACTGAATTGTTTTAAATAGAACAGATTATTTACATAAAAATGGATTTGGTGTTAAATAACATACAGGGGTTGATATGCCATAGAACCAAACCAAACTGAATCATATATATCTAATATATATGTATGAAGAGGATTTGGCATTTAATAACCTACAAAGGTTTATATACCATAAAACCCTCCAAACCTGCTTTTTTTCACACAATTCCACCTTGGCTATAAACATTCTGAAGAATCTACATTAAATTTCATAAGAAAAAGCCTGCGAAAACAATGTCCCCAATTTTATTATCTTGTCTCACAATGTCAGCGTTGAGCAAATGTCCGTGGATGGCAGCTGGGAACAGGCTTACCGAACGGTAACCTCCATTATTTCCATTACTACTGATAGCTGCTGAGTAGACATCAAGAAAAATATGCATCGTTTAATACATGTATACGAGAAGGACAGCATCCATGAACATTCACTGACGCTTGTCCAACTTTTATGAAGACGAAAAGGGGATGACGTCGCTATAAGAAAGTTTTTTACCGTTTTTCTGAAGTGGTGACAGAGCTGTGAGTTCAAGCCACGCACAACGCAGCGTCAACTAACCAAATACATTCCCACTTGCCCAGCTGATCTGTGTGATTCGGATCGAAGAATGACTGTCTATGCAGTAATCGTTGTCCAACCGATAAAAGTTGGACGTTTTTGCTGGTGCATATTTTTAACATGTGCTGTTTGTTTATGTTGAATATAGTCCCCAACCACGACTCTTCTGATGTCAAAATATGATCAATTATTAATGTGATCGGAAAACTCTACTGAAATAAAATTATTTAAAAAATTTCTAGGATTCCATTTCCACAGAGAGTTTAACCTTCCGGGCGCCAAAGAAGAACTCCGGTTCACTGTATAACGCTTGTGTTTTGCCATACAAGCAGACCGTACTTTATTAATCATACATTATTTCGTGGGTTAGATAAAATTCTTCAACAAAGATATAGTTACAAATAAATTTACCCACTGAAAACTTTCAAAATAAAAATGTAAAACTTTGATTTATATACATTTGTAGTTTCTTTTTTACTTTTTTTTAAAAAACTTTATTAGTTATTTGATGCGAAAGGCATCATTGCTGAAGAACGGCTGTAATATTATATCAACCCCAGCTGTTAGAATAACAGTTTCCATCCTTTTCCAAAATCTATTTGTCAAAAAGTGATCGTAATTACAAGATTACAGTTCTAACTCCTTTTTTTCTAGGGGCTAAGTTGAGTGGGGCAGCAGAATACACTGACTGTGTCTCTACAGAAGGGTAAGACTTCCACAACGAGTGTCCTGCTAATCATATTTACCCAAACCGTCCGCTCGGGCAGAATATGACACAGGGTCAATTTTTAAGCGGAGTTTAACAGGTTTGAATTCAGAGTTTTCCTTCTCCTAGACAAGTTGCCTCACTAAGGCTGAAGAACCTAGCCTGTCCTACTAATTACCCATAGCTGGAGGGAAAATAATTGGATTCATACCTGATTATGGCATTAAAAAATCTCATGTTGAGGTTCCAGTATTGCAGGAACTTTGTGGAATGTGTAGTACCCCTGCACTGCCATCGTGCTCGGGGCCACTCTGGCCCGGAATCGTAGTACATTATAGGACTTTTTCTATCGGTAAATTAGAATTGAACTGCGTACTTATGCTAAACTGAATTGCTTGAAATAGAACTGTTTTGACCTTTAAAGAGTGCATTTATGCTAAACTGAATTGTTTGATATAGAACTATTTTAAAATTTAACTGTCTGTAGATAATAAAAAAATCTATACTTATACTAAACTAAATTGTTTGAAATAGTAATGTTTATATGTACAAAAATGGATTTAGCATGAAATAACCTACAACAGTTGATGTGCCATAAAATAAACCCAAACGAAACCAAACATAGTAACTTTTATCAAAATGACTTAATTCGGCATTAAGTGAACCAAAAAGGACACAAAGCGTAATGGTTATAGGGGTTGATTCCCTAAGCTTCTAAGGAGACAATCATCTGGGGTTTGCAGGTTCAATCCTGACTGCAGGCGAGTAACAATACAGGGAAACTTAACACTTGTACCCGGTTATGGCTAACGGAATCAGAACAGGCGACCGCCTTGGATTCAATAAAGGATGTAGTTTGAAGTTCCGTGTTGGTTCACGAGTTCGACAAACACCTGAAGAAGGCCGGAGGACATATCGACCGAAACATGGAAATAACAATGAAGATGAAGACAATAGTCGGAAAATCCTTAATGATAAAAATCATCAAGCTTCGTCTTGGAAATTTAGACAACGAAAAGGACTGATACGCCATAAAACGAAACAACCAACCATAGCTGGTAGTATAAGCGGCCTCATGCCTTTCCTAACAGTATTATTCTGAAAGTGAACGCTTCAACTCTTACTGGAGTTCAAACTCACTTACTTCTAGGTTGCTGTTTGACACTTTACTCATTGGTCTAGTGGGTAGAGTGTTCGCGTAATGGTCCAGGAGACCTGGGTTCAATCCCAGGTAGCGTCATACCAAAGACTATAAAAATGGTACTTTATGCCTCCTTGCTTAACACTCAGCAATATAAGGTATGTTTCAAGGGTAAAGTGTAGCAATCCAGGAAAAGGAGTAGCGACCTCTTCTACACCTGGGTGTAGTAGCTATTAAAAATGGAGCCTTCTGGTCGCCCTTGCCTACGGTCACCAACTTACTTACTTTGTGTAAATGATTTTGGAGATTATTATTGCTTTTTTAATTTTATTTTTATTTTGCCAGTAGCTCACTTGAGTCTGAAGGATCATAAGTCTCCTCAAGTCCCTAGGACTCTTCTCAAAATTCTGGCCGGTCTCACAAATGTTGTACTTTAGTTGGTCTCCACTCGTCCTCTTATTTTCAAGTCACCCAGTCCCTATACCAATCCTTTTATTATTATTATTATTATTATAAATTATTTACTCCTTTAGAGTTTTTCACATCAGCGTTAACTGATGGTCTTTCACCGTAGTTTGAGTGGGAGTAAGTCTCCTTAAGTCTCCAGGACTCTTCTCAGTGTCCTGGCCGTTCTCAACAATGCTTTAGTTTGGATGGTCTCCACTCGTCCTCTAAATTCCAAGTTCTCCAGTCTCGTTAATAGTCCTTTAGTTACTGTACCGAATGCACCAATCATGATTGGTATAAACGTCACCTAATTTCTCGACATTACTGTTTTTGACATCAGAGTTAGCTGATGGCTCTTCACTGGACTTTGAGTGATAGGAAGACTCGTCAAGTCTCCAGGACTCTTCTCAATATTCTGGCCGTTCTCAATAATGCTGTAGTTTGGAAAGTCTCCACTCGACCGCCAAATTCCAAGTCCTCCAGTCCCGATTGGTATAAACGTCACCTTATTATTTCTCGACATTACTGTTTTTGACATCAGAGTTAGCTGATGGTTTTTCACTGGACTTTGAGTGATAGCAAGTCTCCTCAAGTCTCCAGGACTCTTCTCAATATTCTGGCCGTTCTCAATAATGCTGTAGTTTGGATAGTCTACTCTCGACCGCCAAATTCCAAGTCCTCCAGTCCCGATAGGTATAAACGTCACCTTATTTCTCGACATTACTGTTTTTGATATCAGAGGTAGCTGATGGTTTTTCACTGGACTTTGAGTGATAGCAAGTCTCCTCAAGTCTCCAGGGCTCTTCTCAATATTCTGGCCGTTCTCAATAATGCTGTAGTTTGGATAGTCTCCACTGGACCGCCAAATTCCAAGTCCTCCAGTCCCGATTGGTATAAACGTCACCTTATTTCTCGACATTAGTGTTTTTGACATCAGAGTTAGCTGATGGTTTTTCACTGGACTTTGAGTGATAGCAAGACTCCTCAAGTCTCCAGGGCTCTTCTCAATATTCTGGCCGTTCTCAATAATGCTGTAGTTTGGATAGTCTCCACTGGACCGCCAAATTCCAAGTCCTCCAGTCCCGATTGGTATAAACGTCACCTTATTTCTCGACATTAGTGTTTTTGACATCAGAGTTAGCTGATGGTTTTTCACTGGACTTTGAGTGATAGCAAGTCTCCTCAAGTCTCCAGGGCTCTTCTCAATATTCTGGCCGTTCTCAATAATGCTGTAGTTTGGATAGTCTCCACTGGACCGCCAAATTCCAAGTCCTCCAGTCCCGATTGGTATAAACGTCACCTTATTTCTCGACATTAGTGTTTTTGACATCAGAGTTAGCTGATGGTTTTTCACTGGACTTTGAGTGATAGCAAGACTCCTCAAGTCTCCAGGGCTCTTCTCAATATTCTGGCCGTTCTCAATAATGCTGTAGTTTGGATAGTCTCCACTGGACCGCCAAATTCCAAGTCCTCCAGTCCCGATTGGTATAAACGTCACCTTATTTCTCGACATTAGTGTTTTTGACATCAGAGTTAGCTGATGGTTTTTCACTGGACTTTGAGTGATAGCAAGACTCCTCAAGTCTCCAGGGCTCTTCTCAATATTCTGGCCGTTCTCAATAATGCTGTAGTTTGGATAGTCTCCACTCGACCGCCAAATTCCAAGTCTTCTAGGCCCTTAAATAATCCTTTAGTTACTGTGCCAAGAGCACCAATCACAATTAGTATAATTATAATGCGCCAGAGTTTTTTAAAATCTCTTGGAAGGTCGAGTTACTTATCCTTTTTTTCACATTATTTCAGTTATATTCTGTGGTTAGCAGGGACAGCAAAGTGGACAATTTTGCAATTTCTCTTTTTTTATTGATTATAATAAATAAGTTATTATTATTATTATTATTATTATTATTATAATTATTATTATTATTATTATTATTATTATCTTCTGAGAGTTTTCATATCAGCGATAGTTGATCATCTTTCACTGGCGTTTTAGTGTCAGCATTTTTCCTGATGTCTAATGGACTCTTCTGTTTTCTGGCAGATCCAAACATTGCTCTTGTATATATGGTCTCCACTCGTCTTTTTATTTCCAAGGCCTCCAGTCCCTTTTATAATCCTTCGTTAACTGTACAAAGAGCACCAGTTACAATCGGTATACTTTTCCCTTCCATGTTCGACAATTTTTTTTTCAATCCCCTAGCAAGGTCCAGGTACTTATTCTTCTTTTCCCTTTCTTTCAATTTAACTTTGTCTGGTTGTCTGGCCGATATTATGTAATCCATTGTATTTCAAGTAGTCTGTGCGTCACATTCTTTAGCACAGATTGCTGGTTGTGTATATACCATTTATTCTCATGGTAAAATTTATATTTCTTGCACAATTCTCTGTGGATCACTTGTCCACCCAGTCATGTCTTGTCTTATATTCTTTCTTGGCTAATTTGCTACATTCTCTTATTATGAGGTTTGTTGTTTCGTCTCTATCACCACATAAACTATATCTGCTGTTTTTGGCAACTTATCAATTCTTGCTTTTATATGGCATTATTTTGCACAACTATTAAAAGAGATACAATTTCTTTCGTAAGGTTTCCCTTTTTTAGTCACGTCCACATTTTCTCGAGTGATAAGTCGCTTTTTAGTCACTTAAAACGTTCATATAGCTATTTTCCTTCCCATTTTTGATTTCTGGTTATTTCTGGTTTTTTGGTCTTCGTATTATCAGCATTTCTTCACATGGTTGTTTTCTGTCTTCCGCCATCCTTTTCTATGGCGTCTTTGAGTATTTGTATCGATGTGTCAACGCTGTCTTCAGGGCTTGAAAGTTCTCTTCCTCGTTCTTTTCTTGACTCAGAGTCTGTCAACTTCATCGCTGGGATGCAAGGCCTTACGCATGGTCATTAGTTTTATTGTTCTCTGGCCCATTTGTTTAAGGTTTTCTTTGGTCCATTTCAAGAATGATTCCGAGTATCTTACGAGGGGGAAAGCCCAGGTATTTATTATGGCTCCTGATATATAGTTTTATCTCCTTGTAGCCTTCGGTTTCTCCTGAGATACTCCTTTTCTATTTTTTTTTTCATCTCAACTTGTTCGATGGTGCTGATTCCAATATTCTCAAGTATTTTTAGGTTTCCTTTTCTTGGAGAGTTCAGAGATTTTTCTCGATTTGATTGTTCCATTCCTTCTGTTATGTGTCGTTTTCTGCTTTTTATTTCCATTGTGGAGAATTTTTCTTTGCTATTTTCTATACCTATATTTTGACTGCATATACTCACATTTTGTATTTGGGTTTCTATTTCTCTCTTGTTTTTGACAAACGATTTTATGTCGTCTATGTACTGCAATGCACTTGTTGTACCGTTCGAACAACTTCTGGAAGGCCCCATCGAAGTCTTCTTGTGTGAGCGTATCAATGACCTTCGTCACAGCCTCTTTCATCTCGATAATTGTCTCATAACGACAGCCTCTGAGCTTAGGAAAGAACCAAAATTCACAGGGAGCAAGGTCTTGACTATAGGGTTAGTGAGGAACTGTCTCGATGCCCATCTCTTCCTGAACTCTTCCTGAATCTCTTCTTGAACTCCCTTAAAACCTCAACATAGTAACCCTAACCCTAACCCTTTGGCCAATCAACTCTGGAGTAATGACTTCCTTACTCCTCCCACACCTCTCATCATTCCTCACAGACTCCCTGCCTTCCTTAAATCTCTTATGCCACTAAAAACTGACCCTCGATTCATGCAAGATGGTCGAAAAGCAGTCTGAAGCATTCCACGCGTATCTGAGGTATTTTTCCAAGTTTAAAACATAATTTTATGGCATATAGTTCTTCTAAAGTGTCCTGTCGTCCAAATTTCATTTCTGACCTTCACCCGCTGTGAAAATCAGGCTTTAGTAGGGTGTATTCCATTTCCTGCTGTAGCTGTTAATTTGAATCTGAAATCATAAATATTGGTAAGTCATCTCATAAGATGTATAGCAATAATACACTGAATTTTCATGAATTTAGGTCAATTTTAAATGCCTGTACAAAAAAAGTCGGGAAACCTATTGAACTCCCCACGTATATATATATATATATATATATATCAACTGTCGCATCGGGCGGTAGAATATAGCAACATCACATCTGCAGAAGGGCTCGACCGCTAGAAGGAACGAGTGCTCCAGACACAACATTATAATGAACCTGGGGCTGTAATTGTTCTGTAGATTTTGGAGTAGCTTTCGTTGACATTACTCTCAGATCAACCCTAGGCCAGACTGGTAGTACCAGTTAAGATTCCATTGATATGTTAAATAGAATTTACTAAAAATTATTAGACTCATAGTTTTCACCCCAATAGTGTCTCACTGCAGTATTCTGGCTAATCTCGATGATGCTTTAGTCTAGATAGTCTTTCATTGGAGTCAGAGTGATAGCAGTTTATGTATGTTCCCAGGCTACTTTGCTGTATTGCGGCCGATCTCAGTTATGCTATAGTCTCGATTAATACTCTGATTTACAGCTTTACCAACCTCCCTATTAAGTGTACAAACTGTTACTTGTGTCACCGACGCCAATTTCTTCTTTCTCTCATGAGCGCCAAGTACGTGCTTCTCTTTTCGATTTCCTTGATTTTTACTTTGTGATTCGGTAGGCCGACTATATACTCTTATTTTTTTTCTAAATTATCGTTAAATCTGGTCTTTCAAGTTAAGGTGATATATTTAAATCTCAAAGAATTTTATATACGTCATTTTCCAGGATGGCTTCTGCTATGTCTGCTATGTGACAATACCATTTGGTATTATGGTCAGATTTTTATAGTAAGCACGATTTCCAGTTGATCCCATTTCCCATTCGGTCGTGTCTAGCCTTGAACTACTTTCGTATTAGTTTCCTGAATTCATTTATAATCTAATAAAACAGTTTCGTTTCTATCACTACTTAATTTACACCTGGTTTTTCTTACGCATTATCGATTTTAGTATAATTATAATTGGTAATTACGGTAAATTAATTTTTATTTATTGCGGACTTTTCCAACACCCATATACACCTCAACGCAGAATACCCATATACACCTTAACACAGAACACCTATATACACCTCAACACAGAACAACCATATACACCTCAACACAGAACACCCATATACACCTCAACGCAGAACACACGTATACACCTTAACGCAGAACACCCATATTCACCTCAACACAGAACACCCACATACACCTCAACACGGAACACCCATATACACCTCAACACAGAACACACATAAACACATCAACACAGAACACCTATATACACCTCAACGCAGAACACCCACATACACCGCAACACGGAACACCCATATACACCTCAACACAGAACACCCATATACACCTCAACACAGAACACCCATATACACCTCAACACAGAACAACCATATACACCTTAACACAGAACAACCATATACACCTCAACACAGAACACCCACATACACCTCAACACGGAACACCCATATACACCTCAACACAGAACACACATAAACACATCAACACAGAACACCTATATACACCTCAACGCAAAACACCCATATACACCTCAACGCAGAACACCCATATGCACCTCAACACAGAACACACATAAACACATCAACACAGAACACCTATATACACCTCAACGCAGAACACCCATATACACCTCAACGCAGAACAACCATATACACCTCAACGCAGAACACCCATATACACCTCAACACAGAACACCCACATACACCTCAACACGGAACACCCATATACACCTCAACATAGAACACATAAACACATCAACACAGAACACCTATATACACCTCAGCGCACAACACCCACATACACCTCAACACGGAACACCCATATACACCTCAACACAGAACAACCATATACACCTCAACACAAAACACCCATATACACCTCAACACAGAACACCCATATACACCTCAACACAGAACACCCATATACACCTTAACACAGAACACCCATATACACCTCAATACAGAACAATCATATACACCTTAACACAGAACACCCATATACACCTTAACACAGAACACCCATATACACCTCAACACAGAACACCCATATACACCTCAACACAGAACAACCATGTACACATTAACACAGAACAACCATATACACGAAACAAGCACAGCACACTTACACATATGGACACACTCAGTGTACTCTCACAACATGGAGGACACACACATACCCACTGCCCACAAATAACCCCCTTATCAATTCGTACACACTATATAAACCATATAGACAACACAGAACACACACACATTTACGATCAAAACTCAATTCCCATACATACACACACATACTTAACACACTGGACGTACTTTCGACTCTCACACAGAAACACATAGGATATACACATAAAGTATACACACGCATGTGTGCTTTTTCTTCGAGATGGTAAAGATAGCAGCGGGCGTAAATTAAAATTAAATTTCGTTCAACTTTTAGCAATTGTCTTGGTTATATCGATAGATTTTTCCTTCTTCGTCTGAGAATTAATTTCTTATTTATTGCGGACTTTTTGTCCTCATCTTGGTTGTTTTTGTGTTGTTTCTTCTTTCACTGCGTTTCGGCCAAATTTCACCTCTGGCCTTCTTCAGGTGATTTTACCACGAACTCGGATAGGAATGCTGAGTCTTGTACTGAGTAATTACTTCCTTCCATAGTTGTTGTCTATCGCACCACGATTTCAAACCGCTATCTTCTGACAATGATCACCTGGAACCGGAGAGACTCAACGCCTCTATCCGTTGCGCCACAGGCCCTGAAGGGCGATCAAGGATGGATTTTTTGATCTTTTAAATCCTTATCTGGTCTTCCATAGTCGGCTCCGTACCGAATTTTTGTAATTGTCTTTAATTGGAATCATTTTGAGATGAGGCTTCTTAATCTGAGAATTAATTTTTATTTATTGCGGACTTTTTGTCCTCATCTTAGTAGCTTTTTGTGTTGTTTCTTCTTTCACTACGTTTCGGCCAAATTTCAGAGGTTTACTTGGTCAAAAACGTGGTGCGATAGACAACAACTGTGGAAGGCAGTAATTACTGGGGATACGGTTACAAGACTCAGCATTCCTATTCAAGGTCGCGGTAAAATCACCTGAAGAGGGCCAGAGGTGAAATTTGGCCGAAACGTAGTGAAAGAAGAAACAACACAAAAAAAAACCTCCTAAGATGAGGACAAAAAGTCTGCAATAAATACAAATAAATTGTCAGATTAGGAAGCCTCATCTAAAAATGATTCCAATTAAAGACAATGGTAATTACGGTATTGTTTTCTATTGCTCTTATAAGAGATTCAGATTCCTTCTAAAGGTTGGCTTTTCTTGGCCATTTCCAGGTCTTCTTGGGTGGGATTTCCTCAGTTTGTTGCCCGAAATATCTGTACATTTATTTTTCTTCCTTTTTCTGTTTGTAAGATTATATTGTTCTGTTTGTTATGTGCTGTATATTACGAGGTGCAAATATACACGGAACATAAACATAATGACGAACTTCAATGAACGAACGAACGCACGTCTTTATAAAAATATATCTCTCACACTTTATTCTCGAAAGGGTTGATGTTAGTTGTATGTGAGAGATGAGTTGGAGACGGGGACAGACTGCTACATATTGATACCAAGTTCTTCTGACCATAGCAGCACTTCTTTAGCATTCTGGCTGGGCTGCTCAACCGTGGGTCACTGAGAGCTCAAAGCCCTTCGTCTGCCGCTGGCTCTCAATTCGGCATCTTGTTCCCGACTAGTTCTAACTGCAACTGGAACTGACTCAAGCCGTCTGTGGCACCTGGTTATATAATTGTCCTGCTTCTACTTATTTACACAGGTGCATCTCTTGATTGACGGTTCGGTCGAGGGTCAATATGTAACATATGTTATCACCGCATTTTTTTTTTTTGTTCTTTTTTATGTACTCCTTGTTGTATTGATGCATCCACGCAGCTTTGAATTCTGGTGAATCTTCTTCCTCCTTTTCTTGACACACACAATTTGTCTATGTCATCTTAAGGCCTTACATATCGTTTACCAACATTATTAACTTATTAATTCTACTGTCCCTTTTAACAATTGTCCAAAGTATCGAACCAGAGATTCTGATCAGTTGTTAATTCCTTTTATAAAATTTCTGCAGCAGAAACTTGGTTAGTGGTGCCCGTTTCCAATATTCCTAAGTATTTGTAAGATTATTTTCTACGGGGGTTGTGATTCTTTCTTGATTTAGGTGTTGTATTCTTCTCTTTATTCATCATTCCCCACTTTTCAACATCAGCATGGCTCATTTTTCTATGACAAACTCCATTCCAGTACCCTGGCTATATATTGGTATTGTTTGTATTAAAGTATCCAGTTTTCTTTTGCTTTTTAAAAAATTTGCAAACATTTTGATGTCGTCCATGTACATTTTGCATATTTGGCTGGGGCTGTAGAATACACCGACTGCACCCCTCCAATGATTGTCCTGTTTATGACACTAAACAATCTGATCGTGACTTTCCAGTAATGCTGGAGCTTTGGGGAATGAGGGCTACCCCTTTATTGCCATATCTCCCATGTCCACACTGGCCCAGAGTTGTTGCACTTGATGTGGCTCCTATCAATGGGTTAAATAGAACTAAACCGTGTTTCCTTCACTATACTAGTTTTTGCATCTAAACTGCGTATTTATGCTTAACTGAATTTAAAATAGAACTGATTTGGCATCTAAACTGTGTACTTATACTAAACTGAATTATCTGAAATAAAACTATTTTGACATCAAGTCTATGTATTGCCCAGTCGGCTGGGGCTGTAGAATACACTAACTGCACCTCTGCAGATCTGTAAGAACCCGCCTATGAGTGTCCTGGTTATGACACTAAACAATCTGGTGGTGAGGTTTCGGTAATGCTGGGACTTTGGGGAATGCGGAGCGCCCCTTCATTGACATCGCTTCCAGGTCCACTCTAGCCCGGCGTGGTAGCACGTGATAACCCTATCTATGGGTTGAATAGAATTAAACTACATACCTATGCTAAACTGAATTGTTTGACTCAACTGAATTGCTTGAGATAGAAATGTTTTTGACAATTAAAACGTACATTCATTTAAACTGCGTGCTTATGCTAAACTGAATTATTTGAAATGGAACTGTTTTTTTGTTATTGAAACTGAACTTAGACTAAACTGAATTGTTTAATATAGAACTGTTTTGACATTTAACTGTGTGTAAGCAAAATCTGTACTTATGCTAAACTGAATTAGCTGAATAAGAACTGCTTGACTAAACTAAATAGCTTGATATAGAAATGTTTTTTACTATTAAATTGTACTTACATTTAAACAGCGTACTTATGCTAAACTGAATTGTTTGAAATAGAACTTTTTTTCATAAAAATGGATTTGGTGTTAAATCACCAACAAAGGTTAATATGCCATAAAACCCAAACAACCAACCAACCTATCCATGTACATGAAGTGGTTAATCTTTTTTGCAATTTAGTAAATCTGAAGCCCACTTTTAAATTTTCCAATTGTAATGGCGAAAGCGTTGTTTCTTCGAAGTTATCTCTCTTGATTTTTACGTGGGCTAAAAGTTTTCCTCCCACTTTTAATTCCTCCCTTCAGTTTTTCGTGGCTTCCTTGATGAATTTTTTCCTTTTCCAGAATTTAAAAAAAGTTTTTAAACAATCTGCTATCAAGGCTTTATGATAGGATTTTTATGTCATCAATCTACGCCATGGCTACATTTTTCCGCGTCGATTTACTCTTTTTATATATGTGCAGATCAATGTAGAGTAGAGCACCTGTTTATCGTTTTTCCTCCGGCATCCGGAAAATTATTATTATTATTATTATGTTAACTCATTTGAGAGTTTGACATGAGCGTTAGCAGATGGTCTTTCACTAGAGTTTGAGCGACAGCAAGTCTCCTCAAGTCTCCTGGACTCTTCTCAGTATTCTGGTCGTTCTCAATAATGCTGTCGTTTGGATGGGCTCCACTCGGCTGCCAACATTCCAGTCCTCCAGTCCCTTTAATAGTCCTTTAGTTACTGTATCAAAAGCACCTCTCACAATGGGTATAATTATCACCTTCCTGTTCCATAGTTACTTTTTTTTTCAATTCTCGAGCAAGGTCGGAGTATTTATCCTTCTTTTCTCATTTTTCCAGTTATATTCTGTGGTCAGCCGGCACAGCAAAGTCGACTATTTTGCAAATTCTCTTTTTTTTTATTGTTTATTATTCGGTCTGGTCTTCCGGCAGAGATTAGGCGATCCGTGAGTATGTCAAAGTCCCAAAGCCGTTTAATTTTTTAGGACAGATGCTGGGTTGTGCATATACCACTTGTGGGGATGGTCAAATTTAAATTTCTTGCCCATCTCCCAGTGGATCACCTTGCCCACCAAAACGTGTCTCGCCTTGTACTCCTTCTGTGCCAATTTGCAGCATTCGCTTATTATGTGATTGATGATTTCATCTCTGTCATTGCATAGTCTACGTTTGCTATTTTGTTGCGTCTTATGTTTTCTCGCTTTGATATGATTGGTTCTTACGGCGTTATTATCATTATTATTATTATTATTATTATTATTATTATTATTTTACTCATTTGAGAGTTTTTCATATCAACTTTAGTTCATGGTTTTCCACTGGACTCTGATGGACAGCAAGTCTCTTCTAGCCTCCAGGACTCTTCTCAGTATTCTAACTAATCTTAATATTCATGTAGTTTGTATGGTCTTGTTACGTGGGGTAGAAAAATAGAAGAAATATATTTTCTATGTACATTACAAGGTGTGTTTCATTCACCCGTATTATTCCGAGACGAAGAATAAAATTGGAAAAGGAGGCGCCAAACGAACCTTTTCTAATCACAGATGATTCGAGGCTAAAGAAGAAAAAAAAACAAAAAAAAAACTACGACAAGAAATGGAATTGCAAGTCAACCCCTTTCCACTTTTTACCTATCTTAGTTAGCCTTGAACTCTTGGAGTGAACTTTGGGTGACCTTATCAACCACGTGTTCGGCCCTAAGAGTCAAGGAAGGACTTTTGGTTTCTGACTGGCAAAAGTGAATATATAGCAGCAGCGGTTTTGACTTCAAGGCGTCGACATTCATCCCTGGGTTCTGTTTCACTACACCCGAAATGTGACTAAGAAAAAAAAACAGCAGAAAACTAACTCCTTGTGGCAAGCTTCTTCGAGAAAAAGGAAAGAAAGCAAAAAGAGAAAACGAAAGAGAAAAAGAACGAAAGAAAGAAAAAGAGATTATTAACCAGTCCTAAATCCTCAGTGAGTTCCGTATTTCTTTTACCTCTATGTGTCTATCATGCAAATCTGTTTGAGTTAAGATTCGTCTCGGACTTCTATATATACATAGTAACAATAGTGTTCCATCCCCTTTTGTTCTTAAAGCCTTTTTTTTTATATATTCTTATTCTTCCCTAAATAAGTTGTTATTGTAGTAATAAAATTTTGTTGTTAAATCTTCAAATTGTGTTGTATTGGTTTTGTGAGTGTTTGTCGCTTATTCTGCTGTGATTTACCGTGAGTCTTGTATTGGAGAAATTCCCTTCCCATAGTTCACCCTTTTTTTATCGAACCTTGGGACATTCTCGCAATTTTATATATATATATTTTTTTATTCTCGTTACGTGCTTGTTTTCGCAGTCCCAGTGAAAGTGGGTTCGTAACAGTCTCCACACGTCCAATTGTTCCGAAGTCCTCTAGTCTTGAACCAATATTTAGTGATTGTATTTAGTGTGCCATTTACCATTGGTATCACTGTCACTTTGATGCCCCCAAGTAGCTGAGCGCAGGTGGTTTTTGTTATGCAGAAATATTGATGAAAAGAATAACTAACGTTAAATAACATTAATTTATACCATTAACAGTAATAAATTTAGAAGTGTTAGATATCAATATTGAAACTATTTCAATGTGCACAAAGACATTATTAATATTAAATAGAATTATATGAATTGAATAAGAATATACGAAAATTGTAACATATTGACCTTCGACCCAGCCGTCAATCAAGGAACAGGTGCATCCGGTCGAAGACATCAAGATATAGCCTTGACCGTGTACGGGTTGAATTCGATGCAAATGCGACGCTCACAGGAAGCAGGTGGGTGACAAACCATTATATAACCCGGTGCCACAGAGAGTTGGGTTAGTTGGAGACAGTTGCAGTTGCAGTTTGAGGCAGTGAGAACCAGCTCCCAGCAGAGCGCTGGGCCATCAGGACCCCCGGTTGAGCAGCCCAATGTAAAAATTCGTGCAAGAACTACAAATGATGAATTACAACCGTTCAAACCATTTTATTTTGAGCAAATAAATTATCTATAAGTTATTTAAAAGTAAAGTTGCATACATATTTGTCGCTTATATTTATACATATATATATATATATATATATATATATATAATATTTGTTTTGGGAAAATCGTGAAGGTTCGTGGGTTTTAAAACAGGATGTGCCTGTGTCTTAACGTAAACAAACAATTGCGGAAATGCCACGCAAATTGCTTTGAATGAATGCGTAGGAGACCGAACAATGTATGACGACGGAAGTTTTCAGCCACGAGCAATCAGTCAACAGTCAGTGATAAGAAATGAGAACTGAATGACACGAGACCTCAGGCTATCTGAGAGTTGGCCTGGAGGGGGACCAGACGAGAAATAGATAAAAGTCTAAATGTACAAAACTCGCTAATGTCGAAAGCTTGTATGATCCCAGGAAGAAAGAAGTACGAAGCTGATTAAACGCTCTAAGTCGGCTCTGTGCCAGTCTTGTCGAGCCAGAGCGAAGACGTAAGGCTATATCAGTGTGTATGTCAACCTGGTGTAAATCTTTACCAGTTCCGACTCTCTCTCTCAAACAAATAAATCGCCACGATTTCATAATAAACAAGAGATGATCATATTTTTATACAATAAGTGTTATTGTCTTCTTATTCCGGGTCTATATATATATATATATATATATATATGCAAATTTCATTAAACATAATAGACATTTTATGTCTACATATTTTCTTTTGGATCCGTTCGAATTCCCGTATACTTTTATTGTATTCTGGGGGAATTGATTTATGTATTGTCCATAGTTGCATGTATCCCTAGTACTTTCTGCCCGACTTTGGGCCATCATCAGGGGAGGATCTACTACAAAAGTGATGTAACTTTTGTTTTAGCATATTACAACTGTGTAAGGGTGTCTTTGCCGTTGAAGGTTTTTGGCGTTTGTTTTTGAATGTGATTCTATATTTAGTGCCAGTAGCTAAAGACATTTAAGTACATTAGCACTGGTTTGAAAATTAATTCTATTAAGTGTTGGCTGCAGGTTTCTGATATGTAATGCTTCGAGAATCTGAAGTTTTTGTTTATTATTAGAATATTAGAACATCAAAATAATAAACAAAAACTTCAGATTCTCGAAGCATTACATATCAGAAACCTGCAGCCAACACTTAATAGAATTAATTTTCAAACCAGTGCTAATGTACTTAAATGTCTTTAGCTACTGGCACTAAATATAGAATCACATTCAAAAACAAACGCCAAAAACCTTCAACGGCAAAGACGCCCTTACACAGTTGTAATATGCTAAAACAAAAGTTACATCACTTTTGTAGTAGATCCTCCCCTGATGATGGCCCAAAGTCGGGCAGAAAGTACTAGGGATACATGCAACTATGGACAATACATAAATCAATTCCCCCAGAATACAATAAAAGTAATACGGGAATTCGAACGGATCCAAAAGAAAATATGTAGACATAAAATGCCTATTATGTTTAATGAAATTTGCATTAACGAAGAAATGCTGCCTAAATATACATACATATATATATATATATATATATAAACAAACGGCTGGTGCTGCTGTTTCTAGAATAAATACCTTAAAAATTCCATTCGCCAACGTGGTCCGCTTGGTGGCCGAGAGGTCTGAAACTTAGTCAAACGTTAAGTTGGACGGGTTTCGATCTCGGCTTCGAGCGTCCCACGTGTCTAGCCACACTGAAGAGTTCTGATAGAACGAAACAGTCGGTCTGTGGATGACAATATATATGTACATATATATTACTTGTAATTAAACACCAAAGCGATTCTGAGAAACTATTCAGTTAAGTAACCGAACTTATATATATATAGTACAGAAAGCCTTTTTTTAAATTTCATATGTTATCATTCTCGTCTTCTGAAACTGCAAATATTACATGCTGTATTTCCGATTCCATAACTTAGAATCAATTTATTAATTTTAATCTATTCATTACCAATCTTTAGATGTTTTTATCTTACGCCTTTCACCTTCTTACCTCTGTTCTTACTTCATGAGATCATTTGTTGGCGGTGGGCGAAGATATTCAGAATTGATCAACTGTAATATTCGCTTTGACATTAGGAATATACTTTTTTAATCCATGAAAATTCAACCCATGAAACCGAAAAGAACCTGTGAGATATCAGTTTATTTGTTTTAGTTTAGGCTCTATCTTGCTCAACAGTCCAGCTTTTGAGCACTTTCATGGTTTAAGAAAATCGTTCATAAACGGTATATATATATATATATATATATATATATATATATATATATATATATATATAATTCTTTGGTAATTAAACACCCAATTCCAGATATAGAATTATTCCCTTATTCTGAAATAATATAGCTAATAATTTCGATTCATTAACAATTTCTTAATCTTTATATATATATATATATATATATATATATATATATATATATATATTATCTTTACACTCACATATATATCTCTTCACTAAGCAATATATAATTGTTTTCAAGTATATATATATATATTCATCGAAGTCCGTTGATATCTATCAATGCCTGAATAAAACACTCAGTCTATCTATAGATATATCTTTCTTTCTTTCTTTCTATTTGCCTCACTCTCTTTATATATATATATATATATATATATATATATATATATATATATATATATATATATATAATCATTATAACTTTTTTGGTTACCTTATATTTAAAAAAGAATCTTTTGATTACTCGGTCCGCCTATCTATCTATCCATCTATCTATCTGACATAATTTATATGTATATATATATATATATATATATGTATATAAAATTGCCAGTCTATCACTTTGTTTATCTTTGTCTATTAAGCAGTATTTTTCAGGCTATTCCTATCTATCTATCTATCTATCTATCTATGGAATATTAATTCCAAAAAGCATTTTAGAAACTCGAGCGGGGGGGTGTGCTGGTGTCAAGGAGTCGACGTGAGCTCAGTAATCTTTCGTAATTACCAAGATAAAATTACCTAAAAACAAAGAAAACAACTTTCCCTTGTCTAAAAGAAAGAAAAAAAAGAAAAAGGAAAATGCATCAAAAATCCGAAACGAACACATCCGAACTTGATTATGTTTTATAATTGGCTGTTCAACTAATGGGAATTGATGATTAACGATTGCAATTAACGCTAGTGACAAAATTATTGATTATTTCGTTATGGTTTTTGTTCCCTAGGCAAAGGTTTAAAACTAGAACCAGTATAAAATGGACTGGGTAAATTACAAGGAAAGAAGAGGGAAAGATGTATGGCAGGAGGTGATGAAAAAGAAGAAGAAGAAGAAGAAGAAGAAGAAGAAGAAGAAGAAGAAGAAGAAGAACAACAACAACAACAACAACAACAACAACAACCACAACAACAATGGCATGAAAAAGATAAGGTTGAAGAATCAAACTAGAAGCAGAAACAAAGAAGAAGAAAAGA
>OY757943.1:46653507-46786007 GCA_963585895.1 Sepioteuthis lessoniana | reverse complement strand
TTCGTCCATCCATTCGATGTTTAGCATTAACTAAGCCAAAATGGAGTCAATGAAATAGACTGCTGGTGTGTTTATAGTTAAAGAAATTATACCCCTTGCCTTCTAATTAACATTTTTTATGGCCACTTGGTAGGATGATTATAGTAGGTTATAAAAGGAGAATCCCTTAAAATAAATCCTCTTCAGTTCAGCCCCGGCAAAAAGAAGCACGCAGAACTGCGCTTGTTCCTGTGCACACTGAGATTAAGACAAACCTTGTCTCGTAATTTGCATGGTTGATGAAATGGTGTTTAATGGCATAACAACATATATTAAATTAATATTAAATCCTTTTATTAAATATACGCTCCCCCACGGGGGTTGAGCACTCTGGTGAAGGAATGTTCGGCCGCCGCTCGCATAATGCAAAGCTCTTCGAAAGAACTGAGCACTCTGTTAGCTGATATGGTATAAAAATGTAAACAAACGGCTGCTGCTGTTACTACATAATACCTTTAAAATTCCCTTAGACAAACGTGGTACACTTGTTGCCCGAGCGGTCTGAGACTTAGTCTAACGTAAAGTTGGATGGGTTTCGATCCTGGCTTCGAGCGTCCTACTTGTCTTGCCACACTGAAGAGTTCTGATAGAACAAAACAGTCTGTCTGTGGAGGAAAAAATATATATACATATATATATATATATATGTGTGTGTGTGTGTGTGTGTGTATACATATGAAAGTAAATAATGGAGTGTAATCCGACAATATATAAAGAAATATTGATAACAAGCTAATCGAAGTAGAAGGAGATTTACTGAGAAGCAAAGTCGACACTACAGTGTTTCGGTTCTAATGAACCATCATTAGAAATGATATGAGTGATGTAAAATCAACGATGGATGTTTAAAAAGTGCAAAATACAAAAACCGAGGGAAAATTTGTATAATAAGAAAAAGTTGGCCGTTAGTCCGAGAGACTGGTGTTCAATCCCAGGTCGAGTAATAAAAAAGACTGAAAAATGGTACCTCATGCCTTCTGGCTTGACACTCAGTATTATAATGTACGGAGCATGGGTACAGTGGAGCAAAGCAGGGAAAGGAGTAACGCCTTCCACTACACCTCGATGTACTTGCTATTGGAAAGGGGGCCTTCGGACTGCCCTTGATTACGGTCGCGAACTTTATTTTAATTATATTTCCTCTGCTATTTGTGTCCAAATATTTTCCCTTCAGTCGACTGGGGATGTAGAATATACCGACTGAACCTCTGCAGAGTTTTAAGACCTGCCAATGAGTGTATTTGATACGACACTAAGCCATCTGCTTGTAAGGCTATTGTAATGGAGGAGCTTTGGGAAATGTGGAGTACCCCTTCTCAGGGAACTCTGGCCCGGAGTGGCAGCACATGATAGCGTCCTATCCATGTGTCACATAGAAATGTTTCGAATTTTAAATTGGGAGCAAAAAAAGGACTTACTTGTGTTTAGTTGCAATCTTAGAAATAGAACCGTTTGATCATTTAACTGTTTGTATAAATAACTGATGTGTAATCAAATTGTTCGTGATATATAAGAATACTTGAAACTGTTTATCTTTGATTTATGCTAGGGTGAATTGTTTTAAAAAAAAAGAACTGTTTGATCATGGAATTGTGTGTAAATAAATGATTGATGTTAGTGATACATAGGAATACTTGGAACGATTTAAATTTTACTTATACTAAATTGAATCGTTTGGAATTAAACTGTTTGATCATTTAGCTGTGTGTAAATAAATGACTGATTTTACTGATGAATAGGAATAATTGGAACGATTTAACTTTTACATATATTAAATTGAATCGTTTGAAATTGAACTGTTTGATAATTTAACAGTATGTAAATAAATGACTGATTTTAGTGATAAATAGGAATACTTGGAACGATTTAACTTTTACATATATTAAATTGAATCGTTTGAAATTGAACTGTTTGATCATTTAACAGTATGTAAATAAATGACTGATTTTAGTGATAAATAGGAATACTTGGAACGATTTAAATTTTACTTATACTAAATAGAATCGTTTGGAATTAAACTGTTTGATCATTTAGCTGTGTGTAAATAAATGACTGATTTTAGTGATGAATAGGAATACTTGGAACGATTTAACTTTTACATATATTAAATTGAATCGTTTGAAATTGAACTGTTTGATCATTTAACAGTATGTAAATAAATGACTGATTTTAGTGATAAATAGGAATACTTGGAACGATTTAACTTTTACATATATTAAATTGAATCGTTTGAAATTGAACTGTTTGATCATTTAACAGTATGTAAATAAATGACTGATTTTAGTGATAAATAGGAATACTTGGAACGATTTAACTTTTACATATACTAAATAGAATCGTTTGGAATTAAACAGTTTGATCATTTAGCTGTGTGTAAATAAATGACTGATTTTAGTGATGAATAGGAATACTTGGAACGATTTAACTTTTACATATATTAAATTGAATCGTTTGAAATTGAACTGTTTGATCATTTAACAGTTTGTAAATAAATGACTGATTTTAGTGATAAATAGGAATACTTGGAACGATTTAACTTTTACATATATTAAATTGCATCGTTTGAAATTGAACTGTTTGATCATTTAACAGTATGTAAATAAATGACTGATTTTAGTGATAAATAGGAATACTTGGAACGATTTAACTTTTACATATATTAAATTGCATCGTTTGAAATTGAACTGTTTGATCATTTAACAGTATGTAAATAAATGACTGATTTTAGTGATAAATAGGAATACTTGGAACGATTTAACTTTTACATATATTAAATTGCATCGTTTGAAATTGAACTGTTTGATCATTTAACAGTATGTAAATAAATGACTGATTTTAGTGATAAATAGGAATACTTGGAACGATTTAACTTTTACATATATTAAATTGAATCGTTTGAAATTGAACTGTTTGATCATTTAACAGTATGTAAATAAATGACTGATTTTAGTGATAAATAGGAATACTTGGAACGATTTAACTTTTACATATATTAAATTGCATCGTTTGAAATTGAACTGTTTGATCATTTAACAGTATGTAAATAAATGACTGATTTTAGTGATAAATAGGAATACTTGGAACGATTTAACTTTTACATATATTAAATTGCATCGTTTGAAATTGAACTGTTTGATCATTTAACAGTATGTAAATAAATGACTGATTTTAGTGATAAATAGGAATACTTGGAACGATTTAACTTTTACATATATTAAATTGCATCGTTTGAAATTGAACTGTTTGATCATTTAACAGTATGTAAATAAATGACTGATTTTAGTGATAAATAGGAATACTTGGAACGATTTAACTTTTACATATATTAAATTGCATCGTTTGAAATTGAACTGTTTGATCATTTAACAGTATGTAAATAAATGACTGATTTTAGTGATACATAACAATTGTTTTAGTATAGATTTTTGAAAATTTAACCCTTTGTAATCAAATGATTGGAGTTAATTTGAATTGTAACGGAACTATTCAACTTTGTTGACAAATGTTTACAAATCCCATATATTAAATATATATTTATAAAGAGGATTCGGCATTAAATAATCTACAAGATTTGATATGCCATAAAACCAAACCAAACCAAAGCATATATATCAATATATATCTATAAATGGGATTTGGGATTAAATAACCTACAATGGTTGATATGCCATAAAACCCAACCAAACTAAATAATATCTATTTAATATATATATATGTATAAAGAGGATTTCGAATTAAATAACCTACCGTGGTTTTTATGCCATGAAACTTAACCAAAACAAATCATATATATTAAATATATATGTATAAAGAGGATTCGGCATTATATAATCAACAAGATTTGATATGCCATAAAATCCATCCAAACCAAATCATATATATTAAATATATATTTATAAAGAGGATTCGGCATTAAATAATCTACAAGATTTGATATGCCATAAAACCAAACCAAACCAAAGCATATATATTCAATATATATCTATAAATGGGATTTGGGATTAAATAACCTACAATGGTTGATATGCCATAAAACCCAACCAAACTAAATAATATCTATTTAATATATATATATATATATGTATAAAGAGGATTTCGAATTAAATAACCTACCGTGGTTTTTATGCCATGAAACTTAACCAAAACAAATCATATATATTTAATATATATGTACAGGGTGGAACGTTAAAATTGCCGCCCTAAAAAAGACGACATGAGTCCATTTCCGTTTAATGAAAACCGTTTTTTTTTGTTGCTGACCATCTACTAATTGGCCAGTTGTGTACAAATCCTAAGAGCGATAGGAGCCTTCTATCATGTCTGAAAGTGGCACAATGATTACGAGCAAGATCGGAGATGCGCCGCTGTACAGCTCATGCTCTCTACCGATCCAACTTATGACAACAGGACCATTGCCAGTACCCTCAAAATGCAAATCCGGACGGTTCAACGTGCCCAGGGCGAGGAAAACAAAGTTTTCGGCTACGGTTATGGTCTTTGGTGTAGTTTCAATGAGGGCCACATCAGGCCACCACACATCTTTGAAGTCGGCTTGAAAGTCAACACCAAAGTGTACCTGGCTGTGCTGAAGAGTGTGGTGATCCCCTGATGCAATCAGGTGGCATGTGGCTGAGCCGGGGTGTGGCAGCAGGACTCGGCGCCGGCCCACAAGTCCAAAGAGACCAACGCTTTGCTTCAGAAGGAGTGCCACGACTTTGTAGCCCTCTCGCACTGCCCCACTCCTCACCCGACCTGAACCCGCTGGACTATTTCGTTTGGTTATATGTCGAGAACATCACCAGCATGACCTTCCACAACACCAAAGCCAGCCTGATCGCTGCCATCCGCCGAGTATTCACCGAGCTCCAGCTGGCGCTTGTGGAAGAAGCATGCTCTTAGTTCCGGATCCGTATCGAGGCGGCGACTGAGGCTGAAGGCGGCAACATTGAGTAGATGTAAGCTCTACTACATAATCAAGTTACTTGAACTGATTTTTTCAATAAAAGTTTTATCGTTTCGCCCTGTAAAAATTAGACTTGACATTAAATAACCTACAATGGTTGATATGCAATAAAACCAAACCAAATCAAATCATATTATGAAAGTAGTGAGTTATGGTACTTGGGACAAATATACGGAGACGAACTTCAAGCGTTTAATGTCATAGAATACTAACACTAGAATAGTGTTAAAGTCTAATAAAAACCAGGCACACATTTTGGATGAGATGGTATCAGAAGAATGGTGTACCAATGTGCCAGAGATTTTTGATCCATATTCTTCAGCTTTTGGAATTCAGAGACTTTCTTTAGTCTTAACCGATTGGTTTATGAAATCCAAACAGCTTCTCCTAGGATTCGAACTCACCTCACCAATTCCATTTGTTATATAATTGCGGAGGGATTTTTTTATATTATCATTTTTCGTTGGTTATATCTTATCATTCGGTTTAGTTAGGCTTAGAACTATTCGGCTTGGTGCACGTGCAGGTACACACATTGAGCGCAGATGTTCACGCGCACGCGGGGAGGATGAGACAATCACAGATGTCATAATAAAAACCCCGGACAATAAATGGGACTGGCAATGTGAATGACGTCATGCCCGGAAGCGATGGGCTGGGATTCTTGGGTAATTTCAAAAAAAGCATTTAGTTGAGATTTGAACCTAGACGAGACCAGTTGTGTCTAGAGGGTGCGCCGCGCGTTGTCGGGTTAGATGGAACAGTCAGCATAGTAAAAATTGTGTCTCTCTCTCCTCGTGTTGAAAACCTAAAAACCAAGAAGGTAATAAAAGTTTCGTACCTGAACCAAAAGAGTCGTCAGTGTTTCGTATATTTCGGGATTCCCTAAATATATTTCACATATTCGTATCTTGGTCGTATAATGCCTATGTTAGACATTTACCACTAAATAGCAACTGACCCCGCGCTTCCTCAATACAGCTGCTACAACTATTACTACAACATAAATGTTTATTACAACTACTAATACTACTGCTAATAATAATAATAATAATAATGATAGTAACAATGGAACATGAAAATGACGGGGATACCAACAATAATTGGAACCCTCGTTACAGTCAACATAGGATTGATGAAGAGACTGGAGGACTTGGAAATAAGAGGACGAGTAGAGGCCATCTAAATAACAGCATTATTGAGATCGGTCAGAATCCTGAGAAGAGTCCTGGAGACTTGAGAAGACTTAATGTCACTCAAACTCCAGTGAGAAACCATCAGGTAACGCTAGTGTGAAAAACTCTCAATAGAAAGAGAACTTGCAAAATTGTCGACTTTACTGTCCCGGCTTGCCACAGAATAAAACTGAAAGAATGTGAAATAAAGGATAAGTACCTCGACCTTACAAGGGAATCGAAAAAAATGTGGAACATGCTGGTGACAATTATACCAATTGTAATTGGTGCATTTGGAACAGTAACTAAAGGATTACTAAAGGGACTGGAGGACTTGGAAGTTGGTGGACGAGGGAGTGGAGACCATTAAAACTACTACATTATTGAGAACGGCCAGAATACTGAGAAGAGTCCTTGAGACTTGAGAAGACTTGCTGTCACACAAACTTCAGTGGGAAACCATCAGGTAACGCTGGTGTGAAAAACTCTCTTTACTGTCTCGGCGGACCCACAAATAAATCTGAATGAATGTGAAAAGAAGGATAATTACCTCGACCTTGCTGGAGAATTGAAAAAGCTGTGGAACGATTGTGCCACTAATGATTGGTGCGTTAGGCACAATAACTAAAGGGTTATTAAAAGGCCTAGAGGACTTGAAAATTTGCGGACGGGTAGATACTATCCAAACGACAGCATTGCTAAGAACGGCCAAAATCCCGAGACGAGTCCTGGAGACTTGAGGAGACTTGCTGTCACTCAGACTCCAGCAAAAAACCATCAGCTACCATACAAACAAATGGTATATGCACAATCCAGCACCTGTCCTAGAAAATGCCACGCATAAACTCTTATGGGACTTTAAGATACAAACGTATCACCTAATCCCGGCCAGAAGACTAGACCTCATAATAATCAACAACAAAAAAAAAGAGAATCTGCTAAATTGTCGACTTTGCTGTCCCGGCGGACCACAGAATAAATCTGAAGGAAAGTTAAAAGAAGGATAAGTACCTCGACCTTGCTATAGAATTGAAAAAAACGTGGAACATGAAAGTATCGATTGTGCCAATTGTGATTGGTGCGTTAGGCACAATAACTAAAGGATTATTAAAAGGCCTGGAGGACTTGGATTGGCGGACGGGTAGAGACTATCCAAACGACAGCATTGGTAAGAACGGCCAGAATCCTGAGACGAGTCCTGGAGACTTGAGGAGACTTGCTGTCACTCAAACTCTAGTGAAAGACAATCAGCTAACGCTGATGTGAAAAACTCTAAAGGAGTGAATAATGATAATTGATATAAAGAAACAGTAATTTAAAACGAAATGAGGCATGATTGTACGAAGGACATTTGAAGTAGGAAACATAATCCCTTCAACTATCTGCTCAGAACTATATTAAAGCAAGATTTACAAAATGAGAACAGAATTATATTTGTTGAATACACGAGGACAAAAATTAAGATATGCTATAAAATGAGCAAATGCTGAAAAGACAAAGAAGTAGGAAAGGAAGAGAGGAAAATTGTAGAATAAAAAGTAGAAGAAAAATAAGAAGATGAGAAAGGGGGGGAGCAGAAGGAGCAGGTTACAAGAGAGAAAATATTGACGAAGAAGAAGAAGAAAAGAGAAGAGGAGAGAGGAATGATCAAAGAAGAAGAAGAAGAAGAAGAAGAAGAAGAAGAAGAAGAAGAAGAAGAAGAAAATTATATAGGGTGGATGAGAAGAAGGAAGAGAATGACAATACAAAAAATTGCTGGAAAGCGCATGTTGAACAGAAGAAGAAGAAGAAGAAGAAGAAGAAGAAGAAGAAGAAGAAGAAGAAGAAGAAGAAGAACTGAAAGAGGAAAAAAATTAAAGAAAGCTATTAAATCGAATAATGACGAAGAAATCATAAAAGCTGTTTTAGGTCATCGTAATCAAGGGCTGATTAATGAGTTTTGTCGCATTGTTTCGTAGAGTTGTTTAATTTGCAGTCGACAGAATTTATGTGTGTTGGTGTCAGGTCGACACCTTTCTAATTATCTGCCCAGATAATGTGCCTTATTGACAGATAATATATTATCACTGGGTCTGTGTGTGTGTGTGTGTGTGTGTGTGTGTGTGTGTGTGTTTGTGTGTATTTGTGTGTGTGTGTGTGTGTGTGTGTGTGAGTGCTTTGGGGAAAATACTGCAAAAGTCACATACGATATGACTATTGTTATTTACGGAGCAGAGTATTTTATTAGTTAATTATATTTTAGTCAGTATCAACAACCTTTTCCATTCCGTCTATCTATCTATCTATCTATCTATCTATCTATCTATCTCAGTCACTTCACAATCTATCTATCCATCTATCTATCTATGTGCTTACCTATCTATTTTTCTAATTTTCCACCTCATTCTTTTGATTATCTATCTATCTATCTATCTATCTATTTCGCTAAATACTTCAAAATATCAATGTATCTCTCAATATTTTCTCTCTCTCTCTCTCTCTCTCTCTCTCTCTCTCTCTCTCTCCATATATACATATATAAAGTTGGTTGTCGTAGTCGAGGGTGACTCAAAGGCTACCTTTTCATTAGACCAAGGCGTAGGGGAGGGCGCTACTCCTTTCTCTGGATTGCTCCACTTTACTCTCGTATCCCTACCTTATAGTGTTGAATTAAGTAAGGTGGCATCGAGTATCATTTTTGAGTCTTCGGCATGACTTGACCTTAATTTGAGCCCCGGTTTCTCAGGCCATTGGCGAACAAACTACCCACTTGGTCAAGAGGCCAGTGTATATGTATATAATAAGGCCAACAGTACACAGTTCTCTCATTATCTCTCTCTCTCTCTCTCTCTCTCTCTCTCTCTCTCTTTCTTAGCATCCATCCCTATTGTCCATCACTACAGGCAGGTCCTTTAGACTGCACCCAATGTCCATACTGAGCTAAGGTAACTACCTCCCTGCTGATCGGCTAATACTGATGCATCTCTTTGTAGAAGTCGTTAGGAGAAAGTAACTTATGAATTCGCCATTACATTTATAACAAAGCCCAACATGCCTTATTCCATTCACTTCGTTGGCTTGTAAGATTCAGAAAATAAGAGGTCCTGCAGTTGTTATTTATCGTAGTGCTCATTCCAGGATATTTTCAAAACTGCACCTGGCATTCATGTGTACGCGCCACCTACATTTTTTCTCGGTGGGTTTGATTAGCAATCATATGGTACATCCATAGAGTGGTAATATCAGAGATATTTTTTACTCCATTTAAGCTAAGGCTGTGTTATAGATTTTAGAACATATATATATATATATATATATATATATATATATATATATATATATATATATATATATATATTATTATTATTATTATTATTATTATTATTGCCCAGGAAGTAGTAATTTACGAAGGTCTTTACTTCGATTTAGCACAAGGCCAAATGAATGGGGCACCGAATGAGCAGTCGGCTGAGGAAGTAGAATACACCAACTGCTTCTCTGAAGAGGGGTAAGACTCCATCAACCAGTGTCCTGTATATGATAGTGAACAATCTGATGGTGTGGTTCCAATAATACTGGAGCTTTGAGGGATGCAGAGTACCCTTTAATTTCCATAGCTCCCAGGTACACTCTTGCTCGGAGTGGTAGCACCTAATCAGGGTACTATCTATGGGTTAAATAGAACTAAACCGTGGTTTCTTGAGTTTACTGTTTTTGGCATTTAAACTGCGTATTTATGCTAAACTGAATTGAAAAAATAGAACTGTTTTGACATCTAAGCTGTGTACTTATCTGAATTATCTGAAATAGAACTGTTTAGATATTAACTCTATGTATGGGACTGTAGAATATACCGACTGCACCTCTGCAGAGGGGTAAGACCCCAATGAGTGTCCTAAATATGACACTAAACAATCTGATGGTAAGGTTCCAGTGATGCTAAAGCTTTGGGGAATGTGGAGTATCCTTTCATTTTCATTGCTCCCAGGTCCGCTGTGGTCCGGCGTAGTAGTACCTGATAGGTTCCTATCTATGGGGTAATTAGAACAAACTGCATATTTATGCTAAACTAAATTGTCTTGTATTAGAACCGTTTGACTAAATTGAATAGCTTAAATAGAAATATTTTGACAATTGAACTGTGTACTCATGCTAAACCGAATTGTTTGAAATAAAACTATTTGCTTAAAAATAGATTTGGCGTTGAATAATCTAAAAAGGTTGATATTCCATAAATCAAACCAACCAACCATATATATATTTATATATATATATTAATGTAAGTATTTATGAATGTTATAGAGGTAGTAAGGGAACCAGTCTAATGATAAAGCTAAGGTGAATGCAACCCTACCAGTTGAACTTAAATCCTGCATCATGACTCTGCTGATTTAAAGGTATTCTCGAATGGGAAATGCGTTAGGGAAGATATTCAGAAATTAATTTTGTAGTTCCATAGTCATTTTTATCATGGTATGTATATCACATATCATATCTTAAAGACCCGGAAAGCATAAGTATTGCAGAAACGTTTCCAATTATAATCCATCGACGAAATAACGTTTTACTTCCTCACCATCTTACGCATCACAGGTTGAATTTGACATTAATTAGAATGCCTGTGTTGTAATTTGGGTGGTAAAGACGAATATGTACTTCTATCAAAATCTCTTCCGACCTATCTATCAATCTATCAACAAATAGCGATACTGGCAAATACACCCGACCAAGCCGAAACACTACTGCATAGTTTGGAACGATCAGCCGCAGGCTTAGGCCTCTATTTTAATGCACACAAAACGGAATATATAATCAAACGGGGGACATCTCCACTCTAGAAGCAACCCCTCTTAAACTAGTAGACAAATTCACTTACCTAGGAAGCAGCGTCGAATCAACCGAAAAGGACATCGAAACGAGGTTAACGAAAGCATGGACAGCTATCAATAGGCTATCGATTATATGGAAATCAGACCTAACCGATAAAATGAAACGCAGTTTCTTCCAGGCAGCGGTCACATCGATACTGCTATACGGCTGCACTACATGGACGCTAACAAAACGGCTGGAGAAGAAGCTAGACGGCAATTACACAAGAATGCTGCGTGCAATCTTGAACAAGTCCTGGCGGCAACACCCCACAAGACACCAACTGTACGGCCACCTGCCTCCTATCACAAAAACCATTCAAGTTAGACGAACCAGACATGCAGGACACTGCTGGAGAAGCAGGGACGAATTCATAAGAGATGTACTCTTATGGACCCCCACACATGGCCGTGCAAAAGCAGGACGACCAGCACGAACATACATTCAGCAGCTATGTGAGGATACAGGATGTTGTCCTGATGACATACCTAGGGCGATGAACGATTGGGAGGAGTGGCGATATAGGGTCAGGGATATCCGTGCTACCAGCGCGACATGATGATGATGATGAAGATATATATACTCACACGCAAACATTTAGGTACACATGCTTGAAAACAGGAAGCTTGGGAGTTATGGTCATACAAATGATCTCATGACATTTATCTAAGTAAATCTTCAAGTATTTATCTTTCTATCCCCCCCTCTCTCTCTCTATATATATATATATATATATATATATATATATACTGTCTTTAAAAAAAAATCACCTCATATATCGATACTATATTTAATATAAACGAGCTCCTTTCTTTCCTTTCTTAGCACGTGTAGTCTGCCTAATTCATCTCTGGGATGTAAGGCCTTATGGTACGTCAATAGTATTCTTGTTCTCTAGTATATTTGTTGAAGTTCTCCCGTCCATTTTAAGAATGGTCACGAGTCTCTTATAGGAGGACAGCCCAGTTGTTTATTCATTTGAGAAGATTTCTGCTATATAGTTTGGTTTCATCTCTGGGATGTAAGGCCTTATCATATGTCATTAGTATTCTTGTTCTCAGGTCTATTTGTTGAAGGTCTCTCGTCCATTTTAAGAATGGTCACGAGTATCTTATAGGCCAAGTTGTTTATTCCTTTAAGAAGATTTCTGCTATATAGTTTGGTTTCGTGATGTTTTCTCATTTTTCTGAAATACTATTTTTTAAAAATCCTGTCATATCCGCATCTAATATTCTCTGGTAAGTTTCCTTTTCTCTAAGCTGTTAGATTTTCTCTTGATTTGATAGTCTTTTTCCTTCCGTCATTTGTCCTTTTCTACGTATAATTATAAGTACGAAACATTTTTCTATGCCAAAATCCATCCCTATTCCTTGACTGTATATCCTCAGTGCCTTGATTAGGAGTTACCATTCTTTTTCGTTTGTGGTAAACAGTTAGATATAGTCCATGTTCATTATGTGTTTAATCTTTTCTTGCGATGTGTGAAGTTTGTAGCTCTCCATGCATTCCCTAAGTATGTTATTCAGTGGCATCATCATAATCACAAATAATAATGGTGATAGCGCATCTCCCTAGAATATACCTCTCTGGATTTTCACCTCAGCCAAACCTATTCTTCTTGCTGTCAATTCCACTTTCCAGTTTTTCATTGTTTCCTCGATGAATTTAATGGCTTTGTCGTATATCTTGCACATTTTGAGACAGTCTATTATCAAGCTTTGTGGGGTCATATCGTATGTCTATTTGTTGTATATCTCAAATTCAAAATGATCAGACTCCAATTAGAGAAATTTTATAAACCAGAGGAAAAAGAAATCGATTTGGATTTTTAAAAAATAGAGTAATTCATTATAGATGTGTATGAAGTGTGGATAAAAAGTATGTTATCATTTGAAGGAATTGGGAAAGGTATAAATCCAATTATTCTCCTTCCAGCTATGGGTAAATAGTCGGGCAGACTAGGTTCTTCAGCCTTGGTGTGGCAACTAGTCTAGGAGAAGGAAAACTCTGAATTCAAACCTGTTAAACTCCGCTTAAAAATTGACCTTGTGTCATATCTTGCCCGAGCGAAAAAAAAGGATGAGGTGCCCGTGGAGTAAAAGTTATCGTCATATGAAATGGACACGGTGACTCGAGTTCAAAACCTGGACGAGACTGATTGCATTTCACATAGCACTAATACCGTTGGAAAGGTATGAATCCAATTATTCTCCCTTGTTTCATATCCTGCCCGAGCGGAGCGGTTGGTAAATAGGATTAGAAGGAATTTTAGAAAAACCAATTGCTAATTTTTAAAAAAAAGTCGTCAAAAATTAGGTAAATTGTTTTGATAGGGTATGGTGTTCAAGGCGGTTTAAAGTAAAAAAATGAAGAAACCAGATAAAAACCCCAACTGTCAATAGGTTATTAATCTAAAATTATATAATCTATCACCAGAATTTAATATGGATTTTTTTTTAAACAGTCCCGATTTAATACACATCTGCTAAAATTATTTAAATCCAAATTTGGAGAAAACTGATTTTTTTGGTTCGCCAACTCTACCTCTCAAATGAAATATATGAATATAAAGCAAGGGATTTCCACGCTGAGTAGACAAGTGGCAGTAGAGCAAAAGGCAGGAACTAGATTTCACGAAATCTGTGCTCTGACCAAGTGTCAGACCACCCAGAATTGAGAGGCAAAGAAAGACATATTACATGTTATTCGGACGTGATGTAATCTTACCAACTGACCATCTTATAAAGAAGCGAGAAAGACTGAGACAAAGGGTCGCCTCGAGGGATGACCCTGTGCCAGACATGTGGAATAAGTAGAGTGAAGTGAAACCTGAAATAATGCGACACCCTGAGAGATTGCCATGTGTCCAACTCGTGAAAGTAGAAAAGTGAAGAAAGACAGAGATAATGAAATGGCTTGAGATATGCCTTTGTGACAGACCTGCGGGGATTGATCAACACGGGGGAATCGAGATTATATACTTCAAAAAGGCCGTGTAGCAGGCTACCCTGAGTATGGAAAGCGAAGAAAGCCAACAAAAATCAAATGCTGCACAAAGAGCAAAGAAGCTTGGCGTAATGAACGCTTGTGAAGTAGTACCAAAGATTGAGGAAAGAAAATAAATGCAACATTTAAGATAGCCTTTGGCCAGACTATAGACAGCAAGAATAGAAAAGCCTCAAATTTATACGAGGAATTGACCGACAGTTAATTCATGAACTGGTCTCGGACTAAGACTTACCAGCTCCAGGATGCGTGAATATATTATTCATTCTCAAAATATATTTTGTTCATACTTCATACTTGTTATTGCTGCAAACCATGTTTTTCCTCTGTTTCTTGGTGTTCCTTTTTATTTATTTTTTTTTTTTTTACTTTTTTCAACTGTGCGGCCTCATTTCTTTATTCACCAACCGGTGACACTGACAAGCGATTGAGCTGTTATCGGGATCCAAAAAAACACAACGTGGGTAGAGAGTGAATAGATCATGTCATCCGAAGATATATCCGATCAGCCGAAATATTACCGGATTAGAAACAGGATTATCCCTGCGTTAGACGAAGACGTCTAGACCGACAAAAATCCTACTATTAGCTACATGTTTCGTCTCATTTTGAACTGTTTGACGAGTTGATCAGTGGATAGAAGTGTTGATATCATCTGTCTGAATTTTTTAGATGAGGCTCGATGTGTTTTATTTTGGGTTTGATTTTTTCAGACTGTTGTCCACGTCTTTATTGTTGTTTCGACCGCTGTATCCTCCAGTCTTCCTCAGATGTCTCTTGTTTATACGGGCATAGAAATGATTCAACCTGGGGAATCATTTTTAAAGTTTGATTGTTGATAGAATAAGATGTTCAAGAACTATGAAGATCTCATTCACATAAGGGCATAATTGTTTTTCTCGCTCATCAATCCGAATAGATTCACGAGAAGTTTCTCAAGAAGTGTATTGAGGTAATTTCGAAACGTAAAGTCCAATGGCATCAGTTACTATTTACCAACCCCTCCGCTCGGGCAGGATATGACACAAGGTCAATTTTTAAGCGGAGTTTAACAGGTTTTGAATTCAGAGTTTTCCTTCTCCTAGACTAGTTGACTCACCAAGGCTGAAGAACCTAGCCCGTCCTACTATTTACCCATAGCTGGAGGGAGAATAAGGGGTTCATACCTTTCCCAAGGGTATTTGCCCGAAAGTGAACGTAATAGCGCGACTGGAGTACGAACTCGCGTACTACGATTCCGCAGTTCATCGCTTTAACCATTACACCACGAAGTAATTTACCTTAAAAACAACTTTGTTTGGAATTTTTAATTATTGGTTCCAGGATTGTGTTCTCTTCTATACTTGATCAATTAAAGAGGGCAATGAAGCCCAACATAGCCCAACATAGGTGCTGCTTCTTTGAGACGTCTTCTTTTCCATAGTTCTTCCCAATAGTTCATTTGGAATTTTTTTTCCGCAAGGGAGATAGTTTCTCTTTTATTTCCAAATATAGTCAACCATACCTGATTTTTCTATTTCCCCTCGTACTACGACTTTTCGATATTTCTGTTGTCTTACTTTCCGTGGACGGCATCTCTCGCCTTTGTATACTCTGCCACAGCTACATGGGATGGAATACATAGAATTCTTGGTCATGTTGTATTCTGTTGGGAGTTTGACTTGGAGGAAATGTTTACGAAGAGTTGAGATACTCCCGAATGTTGTCTGAATATAACATGAACTACATATTTTTTGCAGTTTTTCAGCCAAGCCTTTAACAAAGTGTAGAAAGACTGTGGTAAGTTTTCGGGGTTTTCCCCTCCGTCTTGCGATCTAGATTGCCTGGAGCTGGTGTTATCTTCTTTGGGTAAGTATTTCGATGGTGAGTATCTTTGAATCTGTCCATTCTATTTCAGGGGTTGATTTGGATTTGGGTATCTTTACGATCTGGGTAGCCTTTACTTTGGTCATTCATTCGAATATGCCTGTTTCGTTGAAGCGTCTATTCATTTGGATTGCCAGTCTGTGATGAGTGGAAGTGATTCTTTTAAAACTATCTCCATGTATGCTTATATGGCCTGGTGTTTTTCAATCTGTTATTTTTTAGACTTTTTCAGTGTGAATCGAGTTGTAATTTCACCTTAAAACCTTCTTCGAGTACTTCTAACTCAATCTTGTTTATCCGTTTATTTTCATGTTCTCTCAATTCCTATATTTTTATTCAAAGTTGTTTGGCTTCCTTTTCATTCTTGCTGATATAATTTCCTTTCGTTGTTCTGGAATATCCTGTTTTGTCTGTACTATTTAACCCAGTCTTGGTATATTTATTACCCCCTCATCTTTCACCACGTACTTTCTGATTTATTTCCTCTGGTTATATTTTTATTTCTTTTTTAAATTCCTGCTTGACTCATGGTTTCTCAGAATCTTTTATGGTGTCTTTACCCAAGAACTAGGATAGGTAAATATAATATATATATATATATATATATATAGTCATCCACAGACAGACCTGTTTCGTTCTATCAGAACTCATCAGTATGGCTAGACAGTAGCTACCCATAGTTGGATCGAAACCCGGTTTGACTCAAACGCCAAGCCGAAGCCTCTAACCATTCAGCCACGAGCAGTCATTAGCTGCGAAGTAGATTTTAAACGGTGTTGAATCACAATCACTATTGTTTACATACATCCGTTCAATGGCTACCGAGACCACAATTCAAATACGAAGAGGCTTGCAATTAACGCTAATGGCAACACGATTACTTCTTCGCCAGAGAACTCAACCCTATGGAGGTAGGGGAGTATATACATTATATTGATGATAACCTTCTGATTAATGGTAATTCTATCTAGTGCAGATTTTCTCTTTTAAATAAGCTGGGATTGCCAGGTATCTTGTCAATAAGTTAATATCTTAATCATAACCAGTACTCACACTATTACTGGCACTGCGATATTGTTAAGATTCCACGCTATTATTATCCCCACTGCATTTTTCGCAATCGCTCTAACTACATGTCTATCATATTTTATCTATCTATCTATCTATTCAGCACAGTCGACAGGGGCTGTAGAATACACCGACGGCAAAGGAGGAAAACCCCAGCATCGAGTGTCCTGGTTATGACATTAAGCTATCTCTTGGTGTGGCCCCATTCTTGGAGATTTGGGGAATGTGGAGTACTCCTTTATTGCTAATTTTCCAGGTCTTGTATGACCCTGAGTGGTAGCACCTGATAAGGTTCTATGTAACAACTGGAAACAAATGACGGCTGTTAAATTGTGATGGTTATATCGCAAAACTGTAGACCATTTAACTGTATGCCAAAAATATATCAGGGTTGATTATAATGTTATTGACAAAATGCAATCACAAATATATTTTGGCAGTATTTCTTCGTTGATACAAATTTCATTAAACATAATAGATATTTTATGTCTACATATTTTCTTCTGGATCCGTTCAAATTCCTGTATTACTTTTATCGTATTCGGGGGGAATTGATTTTTGTATTGTCCATAGTTGTATGTATCCCTAGTACTTTCATATATATATATATATATATATACACACACACACACACGCATTTATATATATATATATATATATATATATATATATATATATATCGTCATCCATAGACAGATCTGTTTCGTTCTATCAGAACTCATCAGTGTGGCTAGACAGCATCTTCCCGTGGCTGGGATCGAAACCCGGTTGACTCAAACGTCAACACAAGCTTCTAACCATTCAGCCACGAGTAAATTTTAAACGGTTATGAATCACAATTAATATTGTTTACATACATCCGTTCAACGGTAGCCGAGACCTCAATTCAAAGGAAGATGCTTGCAATAATCGCTAATGGCAACACGATTACTTCTTCGCCAGAGAACCCAACCCCACGGGGGTAGGGGAGTATATATATTTATATATATACTTTTGAATAGGATTTGGCATTATATCATTTACAATGGTTGATATTACATAAAACCCTACCCAACCAAACGAATGTATCTATTTATCCGTTTACGCTAAGCTTTGGTCCAACCATTTAATCAATGTGTCTGTTACTTCTTCGCATTAATTACTGAGTATTTATATAATTACAGATAGCCACTTTATACATCGATTCATTAAAGTTATCACAGTTGCTCTTATCGATTTGTACATAGTTTAAATTAACATAAAAAATCAATCAGTATTTTTTAATGTCTTTAGACAGGAAGCAAAGGGCGGGACGTTTTTTTTTTTTGGTTCTTTTTTTTTTCCCCTGTATCTTGTCAAACAAGATGAATGTTCCTAACGTTTAATATGAATTATAGAATTAAGAGAACCTGGTGAAAAATAATCGCTTTTCATATCTAAATGAAATGAAAATGAGTTATCGATTACTGTTTATCTTTGCCATTATCAGAACATGCCTTCAAGAATCTGGCTGCTTACGTCCGAGATTATGAGACCAAAAGAAAAGAAAAAAAAAGAACACTATTAAAAAAAAGGAATGTTAAAAGGGTATCGACCTAAACCTTCGCAGAAACTGATGAACATGGTGGAGTTCCATGATATTATACCTAAAGTGGTTTACTGTGGCCTCAGAGTAAGTGATTTCGAACCTTACTTGTTCTATCCTCATTCACTTTCGGACTAATACCCTTCAAAAATTATTGGACAACTGTATCCTTCCATTTGATGTCATTCTAAAATATGTTTATGACATTAAATAACCCGCAGATGTTGATATGCCATTAAATAAAGGAATCGAAACCTGATTAGCGTAAGAATATTAAAACGTAACTGTTGGTTTAAGCATGTATTGTAACGTAATGGCCACGGGATTTCGGTTCATGCCTTTGAGTTTAGTTAGGCTGACAACCTTTCGGCTCAGCACATGGGTTAGTTAGGTGGAACATTGAGGCAGGTGTTAACGCGGGCGCGCCTGGGTGGATGAAGGTGTCACTCAGATGTCACAATAGTCCGAGACGAAACGGGTGACCGAGTGCGAGTGACGTCACGCACCGGAAGCGCGCAGAGGTTTGTGGAGAATTGAAAGAAAGTTAAGGAGTTGAATACTAGACGCCAAACGAGGAGGATCGATTTTTGGAGCTCGCGGACGCGAGGCGAACTTGTGCCCTATGGGGGTCGCTCGAGATGGGGGCCAAATGAATAAGACAGCAGTAAAGATTGCGTCTCTCCTCCTTATGTCGAAACCTTTAACTCAAAGTTAATAAAAAGGTTTCGTTCCTGAACAAGAAGTCGTTAGATGTTTTGGAATTTTGAGATTCCTATGTTCTTTATATGTTCTATCGTTATGAACATTATATGTCTATTTCGCACATGGCGTTAATTGTGGCTATAGTACAGTATCCTTCATTTATCTAGAAACTTTAACACTTGAATAGTAAAGCGAGGCTTATGATATATATATATATATATATATATATAGTACAATTAAATGGAGACTCACACTCGGTTAAGCCGTCATAATAAATTTATTTCGGCAGAGAATATTGTTGGTATATTCTCCGTCTCGTTAGATGACTCTTTTTACATGCTCTGTATTGTCCCAGAGATGCGAATGAGGAGTTACAGTTCGTATTCAGAAGATAAATAGGAAAATTAAAGAAATTAAAAAATAAATTAAAAATCAGAAAACAAAGATAAAGATAGAAATAAAATAAAAATAAAAAACATAAAAATAAAAAACATAAAAATAAAAAACATAAAGTGGAACTCAAATTACAAAGCTACAAATTCTTTCGTTCCTAGGCGTGAGCAGAGGGTGTGAACATATTATATGTTAGAACGATTAAGAAACAGGAGTGGAATTAATCTACTGGTCAGTCCCCTCTAATTCTATGTTCTGTTTGTGTTTTCTTCTACTTGGCAGGTGTGCTATTCTAAACAGACTAAGATCGTTTAACTAATGGCTATCTCATATATGATTTACATTTATTTCTGATATGTCTGTTAATTAACCCAGCTTTTGCCATCTTAGGTATTCCTCTAGTTTCAATTAAGATCGAGATACTTAAACCAGATAAGGTGGGGACATTCACTATAGTCGTCAAGTGTATCTTTTTAAATTTACCCTAAAAATGGTCAAGGGGAATTAACCACTCTAGAATCGCAGGCCCTATTTCTTGATTAATATTCCTTGTTCATCTGGCCCTTATCTATCTTTATCTTCCCCTGTCTTGGTGATATCTGCTGTTGGGTTGATCTCTATTATTTATTTATATTTCTTTATTATTTAAGATAATTTAAATTTTCCTCTATGTCTACACTTAAAGACAAGCTCATTTCTTTCGTTCAATAAAAGTTTTCTATTCTTAAAATTAATTATGCTAATTTTTTCGTCTAAGCATAGGTTACATCTACCGTTGAAGCTGTTCGCGGCAGATGAGTGCCTTAATATTTTCTACTTAATTTGTGGGGATAGCCCCTGATCCTTTAGGCCCCAGAAGTATTTCGATAAAGCAGTCTGGTATCTAAGTTTTGGGTTGAAAAATGAGTGTCTATGGCTGTACCATCTTTGCTTCCAGTTTCCCGCGGAGATTCCTATATAGACTCTCTCCCCGTCCCGTTGCTGTTCCATAGGAGAAATGCAAGCTTGGTATACGACATTCCTCGTGGTGCAGCGTCAGCCTAAGGGGCATTCTTCCTTATTCCTACAGATATATATATATATATATATATATAATTATTGGAATTTTGTGTTCGTTTATATTGTTATATTCACAGTGTTTCGTCCGATTTTTCCTTCAGGTGTTTTATGTAGAACTCGGGAGTGTGCACACAAAAATTCGAACTGAATCTTTTATTCGAGATTCTGCGTGGGCTACCGAGTTCGACATAAAACACCTGAAGAAGGCCAAAACGTTGTGAATACAATAATGAAGATAAAGACAATAGTCCGAATAATGTAAGTAATACAAATTATCAAGCGTCGTATCAAAATTAAGACTCACACGCACACGCACTCGCACACTAACACACACACACACACACACACACACACACACATATATATATATATATATATATATATATATACGTATTTACCCAACCCCACCGCTCGGGCAGGATATGACACAAGGTCAAATTTTAAGCGGAGTTTAACAGGTTTGAATCCAGAGTTTTCCTTCTTGACTAGTTGCCTCACAAAGCCTGAAGAACCTAGTCTGCCCTACTATTTACCCATAGCTGGCGGGGAAATAATTGTGTATATATATATATATATATATATATATATATATATATATATGCCAGTGGTGTAATGGTCATCGCCGTAGGAAATGGACACGGCGACACATGTTTTTCTCCTGGACGAGGCTGATTTCATTTATATATACATATATATATATATAATCGGTAGTATCCAGTCAGGGTCAGAAGTCTATGGGTGTGGATTATTCATGCATATAATATATGAGAGATTTCAGATGAATCTATGGGAGTGCTACATGCATGGTAATTGTTACATACTCCTTTTTAGGTTTGCATAATAAAACTCGCATATAGAGTTTATACTATGTAATTTGAAGAAAACTCAACCATGTTTAAATTGTCATTATGAATTCCTTTCGGCGAAGGATATAATATTCGTCTCTTTAGATGACATAGGCGTTTTATTTCTTAATTTGATGGTGAAAACAGTATATATATATATATATATATATATATATATATATATATATATATATATATATATATATATCAGTGGCAACTCTAGCCTATTTTTGCTACTCGTGCCCCGCCCCGAACTCTGTCAACTTCAGTTCCAAACCCGTGGTCCGTGGACCCAAAGTAAGTCATCATAGTTGCTATTGCGTGATTCTCTATTGTATAGCACAGATTGACAAACGTACGTTGCCTGGTTTTGTTTTTTTTTTTTGTAAACAATCAAGATATTATATAATTTGTAGTCTTGTTAATACAGTAGATAAGATAATTTTTTTCTTTTCAAAAGTATAGAAGAAAAGAGAAGATGTTCATTACTATGACGAGAAAATATGTTTATTAGAGAATAAAGAAACTGATGACAATATACACAACACAGCTAGTAGTTTCAATTTCGCTTAAAATAAGGATTATTTGTTTAAAATGTATTCAAATAAACAATTTTAGGTACAGAATGTAATATATCCAACATTCATTAAAGAAATAGACATCTGTTAGTGAAAAAACGAATTAAAACACGCCGTTTAACCAACATTTACCATAGCGATAATGATGACGTCGGCGACTGCTCTAATCTGCTATCCTCTCTCTCTCTCTCTCTCTCTCTCTCTCTCTCTCTCTCTTTCTGTCCCTCTCCCTCTTCCCAATATATCTATCAACAGTCGCACGTGCTAAGATTTTTGAGCACAGTGGCAACGTTGCTCTTGCTATTGACTACAACCAAAAGCGTATTTCTCTAACATTACTGTTGTTATAAGGGTCTAGTACCTGGCACGGATCGGGCGTTCAACAGTATCGCCGATTTTATGGGATGTTCAATGAATCTGACGGTGGCCGGACAAAGACCATCCGTTCAAAACATCATCGTTCTATTATTCCCTGATATATTTATGAACTTTTGGCTACTTAGCTATCGAAACTTGAATAGATACGTAATTTAATTGAGATCAGACTAATATGTTTGCTTGAAATTAATGGATGATTTTTAATCCATTTTGAATAACATTGACCGAGTTATTGGTCGTTCTGGGCACGAGTAGCACTAATCCCGTCTCCGCCCCTGATATATATATATAATGCTATGAGCAATATCGAACAAGTCCTGGAGGCAACACCTCACAAAACGGCCACCTACCTCCCATCACGAAAACTATCCAAGTAGACGAATCAGTCATGCAGGACACTGCTGGAGAAACAGAGACGAGCTCATAAGTGATGTACTCCTACAGAGCCCCACATATGGCCGAGCAAAAGCAGAACGACCAGCTCGAACATATATACAGCAGTTCTGTGAGGATACGGGATGTAGCCCTGAAGACTTGCCAGAGGCGATAAACAATAAGGAGGAGTGATGAGAGTGGGTCAAGGAGACACGACATGATGATGATGATGATAACAGTGTTGGTTGTTACTAAATCACTTTTTGGGTTTGTGTCGAGCCAAGTGCAATATGGAGAGTGCTCAATATCTAGGATAGAGCAATAATATAATAATAATAATAAATATATATATATATATATATATATATTAGATATATATTTAATTCTTGAATTAAATATATATATCTAATATATATTTATTTATTATTACACACACACACACATAGACATATATATATATATATATATATATGCGAAAATGAAAGAAAGTCAAAATATTAAAACCTTTAACAATCCACTAAAGAGCTTGTTCAAGTAACCGACTCAACCGAAGGTGACCATGTGTTGGGTTTTTATTTTTTTTGGTATGTTGTAGTAGATAAGTAAGTAAGTAAAGTTGGCGACCTTAGTCGAGGGTGACGCGATGGTTCCCTTTACCGGTTGATTGGCCAAATGCGTAAAATTTTCGCCAATGGTCCGGGAGACCGAGGTTTAATCCCCGGTCGAATCATACCAAAGACTCAAAAATGGTACTTGATGCTTCATTACTTAACACTCAACACTATAAGATAAAAATCAAGGGTAAAATGGAGAAATCCGGGGAATGGAGTAGCGCCCTCTCTTACACCTTCGTGTAGTAGCTATTAAAAAGGGAGCCTTCGGGTCACCCTCGACTAAGGTCCCCAACTTTACTTTACCTGGGCCATTGGCCAAATGAGTAGACTGTTCGCCAATGGTGAAGGACAACGAGGTTCAATTCCAGGTCAAGCTATTCCAAAGACTTTAAAAATGGTACTTGATGCCGCATTGCTTAGCAGTTAGCACTATAAGGTAAGGATCAAGGGTAAATTGGAGCAATCCAGGGAATGGAGTAGCGACCTCCCTTATACCTCGGTGTAGAAGCTATTAAAAAGGGAGCCTTCGGGTCACTCTCGACTGAGGTCACCAACTTTACTTTATCCAGGCCATCCAGGGAATGGAGTAGCGTCCTCCCTTACACCTCGGTGTAGTAGCTATTAAAAAGGGAGCCTTTGGGTCACTCTTGACTGAGGTCACCAACTTTACTTTATCCAGGGAATGGAGTAGCGCCCTCCCTTACACCTCGCTGTAGTAGATATTAAAAAGGGAGCCTTCAGGTCACCTTCGATTAATGTCACCTAATTTACTTTATTAGTAATTGGTAGAATTTTAGTATAATGTAAATTGCAATCATTTGTGTTTCTATTTTCTCATTTTACAAATGTCAAGATTTATTTTTGATTAATGCATTCGAACAATCTGTAACAAGAAGACTGGCATCAAATAATTACAATCTCCAGCATTTGATGGTTTGCCAATGAATGCTTCTTTTCTTTTAATTCTAAATTAATTATTTATCACACTTCATTGATTGATAAAAAGCATTATGACATTTGTATATTTACGTAAAATCTCTTATACATGATTCAGTGGTGAGGATCTTGTTCTGGAGCCCCTGAAAGGGAGGCGTTGTCCCTTGGTAACATTTCTCTCAAATCCACCCTAACCGGGAGTGGAAGTAAGTAACGGTATTTTTTTCAAATACATGCGAACAATTATTAAAAATGATTGTTTATAAAAAGGTATATATATATATATATATATATAAATGTAAACAAACGAAAGCAACTACATAATGCCTCATAATTTCCGAGCTGCCGATGTTCGCTTGTTGGCTGAGGGGTAAGATACTAAATCTAACGTAAAGTTGGGCGGGTTTCAATCCTGGTTGCAAGCGTCCTATGTCTCCAGCCACACTGAAGAGTTATGATACAACGAAGGAAACAGTCTGTCAGTGGATGACTATATATATATATATATACGCAAGGTGCATACGATAAATTTCAAGACTTTTTTCGTATGGACACTTTTATTGATAGTACACTCATGAAACTCTAGTCCCCTTCGAAGTTAGCTCCTCCAGCTGCAATGCACTTGTTGTACTGTTCCAACAACTTCTGGAAGGCCTCATGGAGGTATTCTTGTGTGAGTGTGTCAATGACCTTCGTCACAGCCTCTTTCATCTCCGCAGTTTTCTCATAACAACAGCCACTGAGTTTAGTGAATAAGCATAAGTTACAGGGAGCAAGGTCTGAGGAACTGTGTTGATACCCATCTTGGTCAAATAATCTGTGACAAGGAAGGAGTTGTTGACTGGTGTATTGTCCTGGTGGAAATTCCACTGACCCAATTTGAAGAGTGCTGGCCTCTTCCCTAGGAATCTCTTCCTGAATTCCCTTAAAACCTCAACATAGTAACCCTAACCCTATCACTAACCCTTTGACCAATCAACTCTGGTGTATTGACTTCCTTACTCCTCGCACACCTCTCATCATCTCTCACAGACTCCCTGCCTTCCTTGAATCTCTTTTGCCACTCAAAAGCTGATGCTCGATTCATGCAAGATACTCCAAAAGCAGTCTGAAGCATTCCATACGTTTTTCTTGCATTTTTTCCATGTTGAAAACATAATTTTCAGACTTTCTTGACCCTCCTAAAGTGTCAGATTGCATTTTTGAAATTCGCCAGCTGTGACAATCAGGTGTAGGGTGTAAACAGTATTCCAATTCCTGCTGTAGCTGTTCATTTGAACCTGAAATCATAAAAATTAGTCGGTCATTTCATAAGATGTATAGCAATAACATACTGAATTTTCAGGAGTCTACTACAATTTTAAATACTCAGCGGAAAGAAGTCAGGAAACTTATCGTATGCACCTCGTATATATGAAACTATGAGACAAGTTCACTTACCTAGAAAGCAGTGTCTCCTCAACCAAGACAGACATCAGCACGCGACTAGCAAATGCATGAACAGCAATCGAGAGATAATCGGTCAGGTCTGACCGATAAAATGAAACGCAGTTTTTTTCCAAGTAGCGGTCGTACGAATACTGCGGTATGGATACACTTCATGGACGCTAACTAAACATATAGAAAAAAAGTTTGACGGCAACTACACAAGAATGCTGACAGCCATATTGAGCAAGTCCTGGAGCGAGCACCCCACAAAGCAGCAGCTGTATAACCACCAACTACCCATCACGAAAACTATTTAAGTTAGACGAACCCGCTGGAGAAGCAGGGGCGAACTCTTAAGTGACGTACTCCTGTGGACCTCTTCACATGTACGAGAAAAGGCGGGACGTCCAGCTATAACCTATATAAAACTCTGTGTCGATACGGGATGGGACATTGAGGACCTGGCGGAAGCGATGGACGATAGAGAAGGGTGGCAGGATAGGGTCAGGGATATCCGTGCTAATGGCGTGACATGATATATATATATATATATATATATATGTGTGTGTGTGTGTGTGTGTGTGTGAGTGAATTTATCCAGTTACTGCAGTGGACACACACACACACACGCATACAGACACACACACACGCACAAAAGAATAATACCCCTATCCAAACAATCTTCAATAAAAAATCTAGATGATCCAGGCCACTATTAATCTCATGAAGGGGTTCCTGATGTCTGAAACACATGCACACCACAATAAGAGAAAATTAAAACCCTAAGATATCTGGCCCAGCCAACTAGGGCTGTAGAATACAACGAATGCAGAGCGGTAAGACTTCCCCAACGAGTGTCCTGGTTATGACACTAAATAATCTGATGGTGAGATTCCAGTGATGCTGAAACTTTAGGGAATACGGAGTACCTCTTTATTGACATTGCTCCCATGTCCACTCTGGCCCGGAATGATAGCAACTGATAGAGTTCTATCAATGGGTCTTTGAAACGAAACCGTTCAATCATTTAAATGTGTAAACGAATGACTGAAGCCTAATTGATTTGAAATTGATATCAATACTTGGAACCATTTAATTGTGTGCAAAAGAATGAGCCTAGACTCGTTAAAAAATGTTTTCCACAAAATAGGTTTACAAATCATTTATATATAAGTAGCTTGTTCGATTTCCGTTGAATATAAACGAGTACATCCATTAAGATATAGTAAGGACACCTTCTTTTCATCTGGAGTCAATCGGGATTGATAAACAACATCAAGATTATTTCACTTAGAAGTTCATAAACTAAACACCTATATCCGTTGTGCAACATACCCTCCTTAGGGTGGTTTTAATTTTTTCTCCCCACTCCTTTGTCTGGGTATCATTTGTCATTCACCCCCCCCGCTTTAACTTAATTTTTTACATTGTTTTAAACCACTTAAAAAAAAAAAAGAAGCAGAAGATACCCCGCAAAAACAATTACCGACGCCGACTACGCCGATGACATAGCGATACTGGCAAATACACCTGACCAAGCCGAAACTCTTCTGCATAGTCTGGAACGAGCAGCAGCAAGCATAGGCCTCTATGTTAATGCACACAAAACGTAATATATGTGCTATAACCAAACGGGGGACATCTCCACTCTAGAAGGAACCCTACTTAAACTAGTAGACAAATTCACGTACCTAGGAAGCAGCGTCGAATCAACCAAAAAGGACATCGAAACGAGGCTAACGAAAGCATGGACAGCTATTAATAGGCTATCGATTATATGGAAATCAGACCTAACCGATAAAATGAAACGCAGTTTCTTCCAGGCAGCGGTCACATCGATACTGCTATATGAATGCACTACATGGACGCTAACAAAACGGCTGGAGAAGAAACTAGATGGCAATTACACAAGAATGCTGCGTGCAATCCTGAACAAGTCCTGGCAGCAACACCCCACAAGACACCAACTGTACGGCCACCTGCCCCCTATCACGAAAACTATTCAAGTTAGACGAACCAGACATGCAGGACACTGCTGGAGAAGCAGAGATGAACTCATAAGAGATGTACTCTTATGGATCCCCACACATGGCCACGCAAAAGCAGGGCGACCAGCTCGAACGTACATTCAGCAGCTATGTGAGGATGCAGGATGTTGTCCTAAAGACCTACCTAGGGCGATGAACGATAGGGAGGAGTGGCGAGACAGGGTCAGGGATATCCGTGCTACCAGCACGATATGATGATGATGATGATGAAGATAGCTGTCGCTTGACAAATCTCAGATAAATGGCTCCTTCCAACTTCAATAAAATTTCTTCACATTATAAATCTCCTATTCTTACATATGTCTCTAGGTATTTGCCTTTATATATATATATATATATATATAGCAAGAATCATAATCAATCACAACAGTACATCTACAAATGCTGACCATACCTACCGACCTCACCAACGCACTGCGCATCCCGTGATGTTTAAGATCTCTGTCGGTAGAGATCTACAAAACTTCAACTACATGCCCCAAGGGTAGAGAACTCAATTTTCTATGCCTCAATGGCCAAGAACTCAACTGTCTGCTTGCATGGTCCAATGTCAACCTTCAACTGACTCTTTTTCGAAATCCTCAAATCCCCAGGACCATCTCTTCCGGGCATGATGTCATCCACACTCCAGCCTCATTTCCTATCTGGGGTTTATTATAACAATTGTGATTGTCATATCATTTGCGTGCCAGCGTAAAACTGAACCCAACGACTGTGCACCTGAACTAAGAGCCGAATAGTTCAAAGCTCAACCAAACTGAATGTTGAAATATAATTAACGAAAAATGATTAATATAAAAAATCATTCTTTAATTATATAACACACACACGCATACACAAACATATATATATATATGTAGCACTATGGGGGTAGGCTGCCAAAGCAGACGATTCAATTGTCTGTTTTGGCGCGAAACCAGACAAAGGATTCTTGGACATGAAATCTCGCCGTACCCGGAAGTGGTACGGGGAGGCGAATGAGAGTTGACGACGCGACCCGGTAGACAGAGTTGGTAGTTGGACAGGAGCAGAGGCAGTTGGTGGCTGGAGAGCAGAGAGGCAAGCAGCAGAAGAGAAGTTGGCGTGGAAGAATGGAGGGGCAGTCAACACCAGACACCGAGCAGAGAGGCGAGGAGACAAGATAGGGTCCAGTGAAGAAGAGTCTCAAGATGTCTGATTCCAGTAGCATTGTGGAATTTTCGCTAGTAACCCACGCTAGCGATAGTCCATATATCTACTATCAGGAATGCACATGCATGTAGTGTTGCAATACCTCTTTTCTGCTCTTGGTAACCCCAAGCTTTGTTCGTGTTTGTTCGTTTGTCTTTCTATTTTCTCCTGTCTCCCTCGATCGTATTCATGTGTGGTGACAAGAAATGTGCGTTACCCCCTCGAACCACTAGTTGATCACCGGCCGGCTAAGAAGAAGACATGGTTAGAAGACTGAGATAACGTGGTGGGGGTGAGGGGGTAACGTTTCACATATATATATATATATATATATATGAGAAGAAAAGATCCACATTTTGCTTTTTCCTGAGCCAAAAATATTATTAAATAAGAGAAATAAACTAATAGCTAGGTGTAGACATAGGGCCAAATTTAAACTATAAATAATTAAACAAATAAAGCTTTTTTAAAAAAAGCATAAAGTTATTTTGAGAATTAGAGTTAATTTTGAGAATAAATAAATGAAATTGTTAGAAAGAAAATTGTGAAAAAGCATATAATACATATGTACTACGCATAAAAAATGTAACTGATTAATGCCTTCTAAATATTTTTGAAATTTTAGAAATTTTAAAATATTTAAGTAAATGAAATATTTGTTTTTGTTTTAATATATCTATTACTGCATCTTTACGTGAGATTATTAATTAAAATTTAAATCTAATTAAAAATATCTGTAATTTAAGTCTAAATGTAAAATCAAGTTTTAAAAAAATTGTTTTAAAATAAATTTACTACATTGCCAACCGAAATTTTAAATTTAAAACGGAAATGGGCTTAATGAAGAGGTAACTCTTCACCCCTCTTCTATCCCCTCCCACTCTTCTATCGCCTCCCACTCTTATGTGTCTACTCTAGTTTTTTTTATCTAAAAGATTTGATGAAGTCCTGTTAATTTTTTTTTCGTGTTTTTGAAAATTTCAAAAAGGCGTAACAGGATGGAAATAAATTTATAATCCTTTGTGGTTGGTTTCGTTGTTTTTTCTTAAAGAAATTATTGCTCTGTATAATTGATACATTGAGCTCTTTACCAGGAAGATTTAAATATTCATTCATGAATAATTTCTTGTCCTGATGGAATTACTCCCAACTCCGGTTTAACTGGACTAAGTATTCTATATATATATATATATATATATATGTGATTGTGTGTGTGTGTGTGTGTGTGTGTGTGTGTGTCTGTTCACTTAGGGTGCCTTTATACGGTGGCTTTGTGCCACTTTTGCACTGAAAAGAGTAAATTAGTACATATATTCACTTGTTTAGTTTGGTTTGGTTCGATTTTATGGCATATCAACCATTGTAAGTTATTTAAAGCTAAATGCTCTTTGTATGTATACATACATTTATATATATATATATATATATATATATATATATATATATAAAAAGGCAAACACCTTCAGACATATGCAAAAATAGGAGATTTACAATATGAAGAAATTTTATTGAAGTTGAAAGGAGCCATTCATCAGAGATTTGTCAAGCGACAGCTATCTTAAGTGGATTAAAACAATGTAAAAAATTATGTTAAAGCAGGGAAGAATGAAAAATGATACCCAGACAAAGAATTGGGGAGAAAAAATTAAAACCACCCTATGGAGGGTATGCTGCACAACGGATATAGGTGTTTAATTTATGAATTTCTAAGTGAAATAATCTTGATGTTGTATGTTCAATTCCGGTTGACTCCAGATGAAAAGAAGAAGATGTTTTAACTAGATCTTAATGGATTTTCTCGTTTATATTTAACGGAAATCGAACAAGCTACTCCCGTTAATCAAATAAAGTGTTCCGTTTGAAGTTTAGTGTAGGCTTCCGCGTTCAACAAGAAATCCTTTAAAGACGGCCGAAGGACTCATCTGCCCAAAGTTTGTCAATATTATAATCGGGAAAATAGTCCAAATACTGTTAATGAAAAAAATAATCAAGATTAGCCCAAAACATTTTGAAAAATTAGCACATCTTCGTTTACTAAATTCTTTGTCGAAACGTTTTAATATTCAACTAATGTTATATAATAGCCGATGGATTTCGGTTCATACCTTTGAGTTTAGTTAGGCTGACAACCTTTCGGCTCAGCACATGGGTTAGTTAGGTTCAACATTGAGGCAGGTGTTAACGCAGGCACGCGCGGGCGGATAGAAGTGTCACCCAGATGTCATAATAGTCCGAGACGATACTGGGTGACAGGGTGCGGGTGACGTCACGCACTGGAAGCGCGCAGAGGTTTGTGTGAAATTTGAAGAAAGTAAGAGTTGAGAATTAAACGCCAAACGAGAAGGATCGACTTTTGGAGCTGGCAGATGCGAGGAGAACGTGCGCCCTATGGGGGCTGCGCGAGATGGAGGCCAAATGAATAAGACAGCATAGAAGATTGTGTCTCTCCTCCTTACGTCGAAACCTTTAACTCAAAGTTAATAAAAAGGTTTCGTACCTGAACAAGAAGTCGTTACGTGTTTTGGAATTTTGAGATTCCTATGTTCTTTATATGTTCTATAGTAATGAACATTACATGTCTATTTCCCAAATAGCTGTATCTGACTACGCAACAATAACAGCCACAATTTCTTACAGTAGTTCAGAATTTACGATAGAGTTTATCGCTTTTACTATTTTAAATTTCAATTATAAATTCATTCAGTACGAATCAGAGTGAATATTTAAGCAATTATGATGAACATATACTCGAGTTTCCTCTTATCTCGATAACTGGGGCATCATAGAATATATTTTTGTGTAATAGCCAGATTGCTCGGAGTTCGTTTCTTACAATTTTAAAGAGGATACACTCAGCATAGTCTTAGCCCAAAAGACAATGGCTTAGAGTGTTTTCATTTTATATTAATAAACATTGGATTAGTTTGTAGCTTATTTATTGGCGTCTTGAAACATACACACATGCACACATGCATATATACATATATACAATCTTGCTCGTCTTGTTTAATTATATATATATATATATATATATCATACAACGTGTGAAGGTACGTGCGATACCTTGTCCCCATCAGCCGCCAACGAGGGTGATAACAGTTTCGGTACCTGTTTGATTATATTGTGACGGCAAATTGACTAAAATCCCAATACGGGATTTTATTTTCGCACGTGTGAAGACGGGGCAGGTTGGCACTTGATCCCCTATAGATTAGGTCCTCGTTCAGAGTTTTTCTCTCAGGCATATAAGACCTGACATATTACGTGAGGGATTAATTTAGGGCCAGACTGACCGCCGCTGGCAAGGGGTTCCAAATTTTCACACTATCCACACACCCACCAAGCCGCTTTCACTTCCTTCCCCAAGATAATGGAAGAATATGGACCTATAGGTTTTAGTCGTAATAATATTATATTGTAGTAGTCGGCAACTCCGGTTTCCCGTGTGATATTTTTAAGGAATTGATAGGATAATTCTAAGCAAGATAACATAAGGCGAATAGAAGCTGAAAGGGAAGCATGAAGTAACAACATAGACCACGTGGTAACATAAATATATATGATTCCTTTACTACAGTTATATACACTTTCAAAGTGTAAAAACATATAATAATTGGACAGTCCACGAATATAAATGTCTTTTCTTGACTTTTGTTTTTCTTCAAATTGAGAGAGAGAGAGAGAGAGAGAGGGAGAGAGTGGTATATAAAATTTGGGTATACAGGAGAAATGTCCCCAAAGTTACTTATCTTATTTTTCGACGGGGTTCCACTGGAGAATCTTTCTTCTTTCACGGGCTAATATACTTTATTCTATTTTTTTACACTGGCTTGAAGAAGCTGGGGTCCCTCGTGTCTCAGTTATTCTTTTGTCTTCAACCCAGAATACTGGCTATGGTTCGTCTGCCCGCTACGAACCCTGCTCAAAAACTGATTTTCTTATTATTTACTTCCGCTGAGGGGGGGTCCCACTTCCGTTTTGGGGTCCCAGCCAATCATTTGGCTTCTCTCTCCCTCCCCTTCCGGTGTATGGCGACCTGAGGTTACTAAGTACCAACACCTGTTGATACCCCCTCTGTGACCCACATTCTCTCTTAACGGTCACTTTTGACGGCTAGATAATGTTAATTCAAACGAGAGGATAGTATTAATCTTTCCTCTATCGTCTCCGCGGGATATCACGTGACACCTCCCTACTTAAGAGAAGAAAGGGACAAAAGGAATAGCATAAAAAAAGGTAATTCATTTCACTGTTCCCTCTCCTTTTCTTTTTCTTCTTTTTTTTTCACTCTACTTTTCTTTTATCCCCTTTCTTCTTCATGCTTTGACGAATTCTTTTCCTTTTCCTTTTTTCGTCCTTCGTAATTTTCATCATAGAGGAAGACAATTCCTTTTCTCTTTCTTTCTCTCTCTCTTCCTTTCTTTTTCTTTAATCTTATCTTCCTTTCTTTCTTTTTCTCTCTCGGCTTTTGGCCGTCTCGCGTTTCAACCTTAAGGAGATAAATTGATTTTCTTTTTTCGTCATTCTTGACGACTTTGTAAGCTTAATTATCAAGCTCTGGGGAGAGAAATTTCCTTTTCTTTTCTCTTTCCCCTCTTCGTCACTTGTTGACGCACCTCTTTCTCGTCCCTCTCATATTTCAACATTGAGGACGAGAATTCCTCATTTTTTTTAGTTTCTCTCTCTCTCTCTTTCTTTCTCTCAACAACTATGAAGGAATATTCCGCTACTCCATATTCGTAGGGTGTTAGAGAAATAAACCTGGATATTTTTTTATTAATTTCTCTAAGCCCTCTCTCTCTGAAACAGACAACTGGCTTAATTTTTCATCGAATTTATTCGGCATTTCCGAGTTCCTAATTTTTCGAGGTGGGCCTTCTTGATGGACATATTTCTTTAATTGGTTTGCATGACATACTTGTGTCTTTTTCTTTCCCTCGTGGGTATCAATTCTATATGTCCTCTTGTCTATTCTCTGTGATATTACGTAGGGACCTATATATCGTCCACCACAGTGTGGTCCTTTATTTGTGGATAGTAGCAGGACTTCGTTGCCCTTTTCAAATTCTTCCTTCTTAGCCACTTGTGAGGGTCCTCTCATCTTTATCTTATCTTCTCGATAAGTCTCAGGGAATTATTCCCATTATTCGTTGGACTTTCATCCTTTCTCTGACGACTGGTCCTTTTATCTTTTTGTTTATTGAGGTGTGGAAGATTCACTTCTTTCCTTTCCACTTTTTCACTCTGCGAGCGACTATGTCATTTGTGCCGCCCACGTGGCTCAGCCGCCATCTTGTCTCCATGTTTGGCGTTCATTCTCGCCATCTTCTTTTCTTCATTTTTGGCATTCATTTTCGCCAACTTGCTTTCTCCATTTTTGGCGTTCATCTTCGCCATCTTCTGTCCATGTTTGGCGTTCATTCTCGCCATCTTGGTTTCTTCATTTTTGGCGCTCATCTTCGCCATCTTACACGGGTGACACTTTTTAGTCTCTACTTCATTTCCCAGTATGAGGGAAATTCCTTTCATGGGTAGCTTCTCTACCACACCAACTTTAATTGGTCAATTTTTCCACTGGGACTTTAGGGTTATTTTACATAGCTGTATTTTTACCCTCTTTCCGCCAATACCCTCTATCATCACAGTCTCACGTGTTGCTTCTATTACCCCTTTAGGTAATTTATTTCGTAGAAGTAACGACTGAGATGCTCCGGTATCTCGTAAAATTGAGACTTCCACTGGTCCTCCATGTGGGCCTCTTATCATCCCTTTTTTCGTCCAGGGTCGGTAGGACTGGTTTCCTCTAGTTGTTGTTACAGCTCCTTGAGGTTTTTCCGACTGGGTTTGGTTTCTTTCAGGACCTTTTCCAAGCTGACACCTTATGGCTATGTGTCCAGCCTTTCCACATTTGTAGCAGACCACTGTTCTGCTGCTACTTTAGAAGGTCCTTCTATTTTCTTCCTTAGGTCTTCCTTTTGGGCTTAATTCAGCTTTAAATTTCACTCTATTTCCCGTGCACGTTTTTTCCTTCGTCTCTCGGTGTGTGAGGATGTACACCTCTGCTAGTGCGGCCATTTCGTAATTCACGTCAGTTTTTCTTTCATTTAGGTGAATCCTGACTTCTTCTGGCACACAGTTTAAAAATTCTTCAGCTAATATTAGCTGCCGGAGTTTCTCAGCGTCTCCGTCTATCCTCTTAGAGTCACACCACTTATCCAGCGCATTCTCTTTTTCTCGCAGAAATTCCACATTAGACTGGTTTTCCGTTTTTCTCTGTGTTCTGAATTTCTGTCTATAAGCTTCTGGAACCAATTCGAAGCTTTTTAGAACCGCTGCTTTCACCAAATCATAGTCGGCGCAATTTTCTGTGGGCAGAGTCGCATATGCTCTCTGTGCTTTTCCTGTCAGCACAGTTTGGAGTAGCATCGACCAATATTCTTTCGGCCATCCAAGATTTAGTGCAGTTCGCTCAAAATGTGCGAAGTATCCATCCACGTTGGCTTCTTCAAATTTTGGGACTAGCCTCGCTTGCTTCGTTACTTCGAAACTGTCATGGCTTCCTTCGCGTCCTCTTATTGCCAAGTCGACTTCTCGCAATCTTGTTTCTTGCTGAATTTTACCTTTCTCCAGTTCCATCTTATTTCTCTGTAGTTCCATTTGGGCTTGTATTTTAATTTTCTCCAGTTCAATTTGTTCTGCGGTCATTCTTAATACTTCAGTTGGTATATTTTTCTCACGAGTTCATGTTTCCTCATAGAATTTTCAACATTTAATTCTAGCTTCTCGCCAATTTTCACTATCTCGCTTTTTCTCAGCCTCTCCAACTTTTCCATGGAGGGTTCTTTTAAGAAGTTTTCTATTTTGTCCATTTTTCTTCAATTTTTCCAAACAGTTATATCAACGGGTAATTTGACTGTTTCGACGATATTCCTTCTTTTTTGTTTTTTTCACGGTCTCCCAGGGTAGATTTAGACGGTAGGAATTGTCATACGACTACAAGCAATAAATATTATTTATAATAATCATTCCGGAAACGAGCTCCCATTTTAAGTCTGTGACGGCAAATTGACTAAAATCCCAAAACGGGATTTCATTTTCGCACGGGTGAAGACGGGGCAGGTTGGCACTTGATCCCCTATAGAATAAATCCTCGTTCAGAGTTTTTCTCTCAGGCATATAAGACCTGGCATATTACGTGAGGGATTAATTTAGGGCCAGACTGACCGCCGCTGGCAAGGGGTTCCAAATTTCACACTATCCACACACCCACCAGGCCGCTTTCACTTCCTTCCCCAAGATAATGGAAGAATATGGACCTATAGGTTTTAGTCGTAATAATATTATATTGTAGTAGTCGGCAACTCCGGTTTCCCGTGTGATATCTTTAAGGAATTAATAGGACAATTCTAAGCAAGATAACATAAGGCGAATAGAAGCTGAAAGGGAAGCATGAAGTAACAACATAGACCACGTGGTAACATAAAAATATATGATTCCTTTACTACAGTTATATACACTTTCAAAGTGTCAAAACATATAATAATTGGACAGTCCACGAATATAAATGTCTTTTCTTATTTTGAAATTAATAAACACTTTAGTCAGTATAATATATTACATAAAATAATAAATATGAAAACTTTAAAAATTACCAATTCTTGCAAAAATACTTTTTTAAATACTTAACGCTCATAATACGGAAGTGATCAGGTAATATGACCAACTGGATAAAACCATCAATCATATAATAAGTGAATGCAGCAAATTAGCACAGCGGGAATATAAGGCTAGACACGACTGGGTCGGTAAGGTGATTCACTGGGAAATGTGTAAGAAATTTAAATTCGACCATACTAACAAATGGTATATGCACAACACAGCACCTGTCCTAGAAAATGACTCGCATAAACTCCTATGGGACTTTAATATACAAACGGATCACCTAATCCCGGCCAGGAGACCAGACTTAAAATAATCAACAAAAAAAAGAGAACTAGCAAAATAGTCAACTTTGCTGTCCCGGCTGACCACAGAATAAAACTGAAAGAATGTGAAAAGAAGGATAAGTACCTCGACCTTGCTAGGAAACTGAAAAAACTGTGGAACATGCAGGTGACAATTATACCAATTGTAATAGGTGCGTTTGGAACTGTAACTAAGGGATTACTAAAGGGACTAAAGAACTTGGAGGTTGGCGGACGAGTGGAGACCATCCAAACGACAGCATTTTTGAGAACTGCCAGAATACCAAGAAGAGTCCTGGAGGTTGAGGAGACTTGCTGTCACTCAGACTTCAGTGAAAAACCATCGGCTATCGCTGATGTGAAAAGCTCTAATGAGTGAACAATAATAATAAATGTACTTTTGATAGTAAAACTAAAATTGATTGTCCTATGAATGGTTTATATGATTTGAAAAACGTAGTATATCAAACAATTATTTTCCTAAAGGAAAATGTAAAAGATAAAAACCTTATATTGGAACTTCGTCTGTTTGATGAATATTAGGATATAATAATCATATTCATTCGTTCTCTGGCTAACGCTTGATAAATCAAACAGCTTTATCAAAACATTTTTGGAAGTTGAAAAGTATGAGTTGAACGCCATAAATTAAATGGAGAATATTGAAAAGATCAACTACTCCGAGCAGCTTTGATGGCAGATGTAATTTGCGTCTGGAAGAAAAGATACAAATCTTGTTATCCTTTGATCCTGGTAACCTATGAAATCAGAGATGTGATTTAGATGCAGGCATAAAAATAAATCTAGACTATTTTCAAGAATATATAAATAAATAAATAAATAAATAAATAAAGAGAAAATGAATTACTATGATTTATCAAATTGGTAAATGAATTAGAATTTGAATTTATATTTGAGATTATTATTGTAATTTGGTGTGTTACCATAATTAACTTTCGTTTTAGATTTTTTTTTAGTTCGCTTTTATGATAAAAAGGTATATACTAAAATAAGATGATCTGAATTAGGTTTTTTTAAATGTTTGAATTTTTTACAAGTATTTTTGTAACTGTTTTTTTTTTTTTTGCCTCAGTTAAATTTAGAGTATGATGAAACCAGATGTAGTTTTACCTGCCATAACATTTTAATCCATATCTTGTTTGATCTGAAGATGTCCTGTTAATTTTTTAGAGTATTGATTCATATCAATGGTTTTAACAAGATGGAAATAAAATTTTTATCATTATATGACCGATTGTTGTTGTTTTGAAGAAAATGACTGTGGATGACAATATATATATATATATATATATATATATACTTAAAATAAGACCAATAAAATGAATCACCAAAGAAAATAAGTTTTACTATTCTTAACTGATTATCACTTCACAATCTCTAGAATTCATGGTAATCCTAAAATTCATAAACTTAGAATTCCTCAACGACCAATTATTTCTGGGATTGTATATGCCCTCCTCAAGATGGCAAAATCTTTAGCTAAAAGGTTTTTCCATTTCTTACGCACAATTAACAATTTGCAGACCTTAAAATACGGTGATTTACCCAACTACATCAGTAATTTAAACGTGAAAAACAAATTTCTATAGTAATTTATGTATAGTAAGAGATATAGTAATTTACGAAGTCTTGGCTTCGATGTGGCAAAAGGCCTAATGAATGGGGTACTCAATGAGACTCGAACTCACTTGTATCGGTTTGGTAGTCAAGCTCGCTAACCGTTACACCACCAAAGGTGCCCTATCCAAATTTGATATAAATTCATTACACACCAGAATTCTAGTGAAAAAATGTATCAAACATTTTGAAATTTACTTATAGAAATTTAAATTTAGAAAACAAAAACTACACTACCTTTTTTATATATTGACCTCCGGCCCGGCCAAGCATTAATCTGCATATGAGAATACAAGACATTTACGAATTCAGAAAATAATTAAAATTTCCTCATTGTACACGAAAAATAATGTTTTCTTTTTTGATGGACAGATATTTCTCATAAACAAAAGAGTCATTTATCCATGAGTTCATACTTTTTCCTTGAATATCTAGAATCTGGTCTCTTTAAATTCATAATAACGAAACATTCTATCTATTTCCGTTTCAAAGTATAATTGTGAAAACGTTACCCCCTCACCCCCACACATTATCTCTGTCTTCTAACCATTTCACTTCTTAGCCGGCCGGTGATCAACTAGTGGCTGAGGGGGTAACGCACATTTCTTTACCTACACAAGAATACGATCGAGGGAGACAGGAGAAAACAAACAGACGAACAAACACGAACAAACTTGGGGTTACCAAGAGCAGAGGAAGGTATTGCAACACTATATGCATGTGCGGACTATCGCTAGCGTGGGTTACTAGCGAAAATTCCACAATGCTACTGGAATCAGACATCTTGAGACTCTTCTTCACTGGACCCTATCTTGTCTCCTCGCCTCTCTGTTCCGGTGTCTGGTGTTGACTGCCCCTCCGTGAATCCACGCCAACCTCTCTGTTCGCCTCTCTCTTGTCCAGCCGCAACTCCCTCCGTTCTTCCACGCCAACTTCTGCTGTTCGCCTCTCTCCTGTCCAGCCGCAACTGCCCTTTATCCTGTCCGGCCACCAACTCCCTGTCTCCTGTCCAACTACCAACTCTCCTCTCCTGGGCTCCAGCCACCAACTCTCTCTCCTGGGCTCCAGCCACCAACTCTCTCTCCTGGGCTCCAGCCACCAACTCTCATTCGCCTCCCCGTACCACTTCCGGGTACGGCGAGATTTCAGGTCCAAGAATCCTTTGTCTGGTTTCGCGCCAAAACAGACTTGTCTGCTTTGGCGGCCTACCCCCATAGTGCTACATAATGTATAAACAAAAATTACTTATGAATTAAACAATAAAGTAAAATTGGCGCCCGTAGTCGAGGGTGACCAAAAGGTTCCCTTTTCAATAGCTACTGCACTGAGATGTAGGGGAGGGCGCTACTATTTTCCATGTATTGCTCCACTTCCCCTTGTTACCTACCTTATATTGCTGAGTGTTAAGCAAGGGGGTATCAAGTAACATTTTAAAGTCCCTTGTATGACACGACCTGGGATTGAACCCAGGTCTCCCTGACCATTGGTGAACACTCTACCCACTAGATTAATGAGCCGGTTAAATTGAACAAGTTTTTGTTGTTGTTGGCGACTGTTGTCGAGAGTGACCAGAAAGCTCCCTTTTCGATAGCTACTACACCAGGGTGTAGGGGACGGCACTACTCATTTCCCTGGATTGTTCCATTTTACCCTTGATAAGTACCTTATAATGCTGATTGTTAAGCAAAGAGGTATCAAATACCATTTTTTAAATCTTTGGTATGACTCGACCTGGATTGAACCCCGGTCTCCCGGACCATTGACAAACACTCTACCCACTGGGCCAATGATTTTACTTATCGAGAAGATAACAAATGCTTACCTTTCTCATATATGACATTGCTAAAAAATAACTATAATCAGAATTAATCAAAATGGCTCAATACATTTTTACTCTCAACATACCACTATCATAAAAGGGCATAATCATTGTTTTTTCCTTAGGGTTTGCACCACCAAATTCTTATATGATCAATTTCCTTTACACAAATTAAATATCCATAATCATTGTTTTTTCCTTAGGGTTTGCACCACCAAATTCTTATATGATCAATTTCCTTCACACAAATTAAATATCCATAATCATTGTTTTTTCCTTAGGGTTTGCACCACCAAATTCTTATATGATCAATTTCCTTCACACAAATTAAATATCCATAATCTTTGTTTTTTCCTTATGGTTTGCACAACCAAATTCTTATATGATCAATTTCCTTCACACAAATTAAATATCCATAATCATTGTTTTTTCCTTAGGGTTTGCACCACCAAATTCTTATATGATCAATTTCCTTCACACAAATTAAATATCCATAATCATTGTTTTTTCCTTAGGGTTTGCACCACCAAATTCTTATATGATCAATTTCCTTCACACAAATTAAATATCCATAATCATTGTTTTTTCCTTAGGGTTTGCACCACCAAATTCTTATATGATCAATTTCCTTCACACAAATTAAATATCCATAATCTTTGTTTTTTTCTTAGGGTTTGCACCACCAAATTCTTATATGATCAATTTCCTTCAAACAAATTAAATATCCATAATCATTGTTTTTTCCTTAGGGTCTGCACCACCAAATTCTTATATGATCAATTTCCTTCACACAAAATAAATATCCATAATCATTGTTTTTTCCTAAGGGTTTGCACCACCAAATTCTTATATGATCAATTTCCTTCACACAAATTAAATATCCATAATCATTGTTTTTTCCTTAGGGTTTGCACCACCAAATTCTTATATGATCAATTTCCTTCACACAAATTAAATATCCATAATCATTGTTTTTTCCTATGGGTTTGCACCACCAAATTCTTATATGATCAATTTCCTTCACACAAATTAAATATCCATAATCATTGTTTTTTCCTTAGGGTCTGCACCACCAAATTCTTATATGATCAATTTCCTTCACACAAATTAAATATCCATAATCTTTGTTTTTTCCTTAGGGTTTGCACCACCAAATTCTTATATGATCAATTTCCTTCACACAAATTAAATATCCATAATCTTTGTTTTTTCCTTAGGGTTTGCACCACCAAATTCTTATATGATCAATTTCCTTCACACAAATTAAATATCCATAATCTTTGTTTACATGCCAAGCAAAAGCTAAGAAAATTTAAAAATGTAAATATCCTCTAAAAATTCAAAGCGATTTTTTATCAATTATACATTACATAGATACGTATATCATTTTACCTTATAATTTAATCACAAAAGTAATCGAAAAGGAGCCAAAATATCTTGGAATGGAAACAATCACAAACTCCTCAAAGACAATTTTACTACTAATAAAAAATAACAATATTCACATCAAAATCAGAATAGTGATGCGTGAAATTCCATGTCTGGGTTATGATAAAAATATTTGATACACAAATATACGAGCAGCGAAAAGATTTTAAAAGAGCAACCATGAACAAAGGTTTAGTCAAGATAATCTAGAAAATAATCACTACTTTGATTTTAAACATTCTAAGATATTAATTGACGTATATTATTAAACATATCCGGAATATTGTTGAATCTAGTATCATTTCGAACTCAAATATTTTGAGACAGAGAACGAGTATTTTTTTTTTCAATTTATTCCTTTTATTTGGTTAGATACTCACGGAAAATTTATCAAATCTATAATTCAAAATAATTACGCTTTATCGTTTATATACATTTTTTGAAATATTGAGGTGGGTGTCCTCGTGGTGTAATGGTTAAAGCGATGGACTTCGGAATCGTAGTAAGGATGTTCGAATTCCAGGCGTGCTATTACGTTCGCTTTGGGACAAATACCATCGTTAAAGGTATGAACCCCCTTATCCTCCCAGCTATGGGTTAAAATAACAACACTGCTCTTCTTCTAGAAGGGTGGATTTGGCACTAAATAACCTACAAAGGTTAATATGCCATTAAACAAAGAAACCGAAACCAAGCCGGAAATATAGATAAAGAGGTCGTCCAATTATACAAACTGAGATAAATAGAAATCAACTCTGATAAAAGACTGAGATATATATTATGGGATATCAATTATAAACATGTATCAACTAAATAATGTAAATATTAACACATCCGGGTGACGTAAAGTCAGCAGGGTTTCGATCCCAGCTTGAAGCGTCTTGCAGATCTAGTCACACTGAAGAGTTGTAATACAACGAAACAGTCTGTGGATAAAAATATATATGGTGCCCCCGCGGGTTGAACACTCTGGTGCTGATATTTGCCGGCTGCTTACATACGCTGAAATGTAATAGCTGATAACGTATATGTACAACGATATACGTAAAACACTCCTTTACTTACGCTGAGAATGCCACTAACTCTTGGGTAAGATGTCTGAGTAACCTAAAGTCTGCGGGGTTTTGATCCTAGCTTGAAGAATCTCGCGGATACTGAAGAAATGAGACACAATGAAACAGTCTGTCTGAAAGACGACAATACAAAATGGCTATTTTTGACATTTAAAATAGAACTCTACCAACAGAAATAAATTGTTTTAAAACTCTCTGATTTCCTTCGTTCCATTTATTATATATATATATATATATATATATATATATATATACTATTGGTAATGTGTTCGCAAATGGACCGGGAGACCGGGGTTCACTCACAGACCCAGTCATATTAATGACTCAAATATGGTACTTGATGCCGCCTTGCTTTACACTCAGCGTGATAAGGTACAGATCAAGGCTAAAATTCAGGGAATGGAGTAGTGCCCTCTCCTACATCTCGTTGTAGATGGAAACTATGGGTCACCGTCGACTACGATCAGCGACTATACTTTACTTATGTATGACGAGGGCTAGAGTTCAGAGTTTGAAGAGTTCAAATGATTAAGTCAAATATCTTTACCAAAAGGAACCAAGCACTGTAACTTAGATGGAAGATATGTGTAACGAAAAAATAACTATACACAAAAATAAACCTCATTTGGCTACCTTCTATGAGAAGATTTTGGTCAGTCTATTAACTTTTCAGCCGACACCTACATACACACACACAAACACTTTTTCTCACACACTTATATGTATATATATATATATATGTGTGTGTGTGTGTGTGTGTGTGTAAAAGAATTACCTTCTACGACAAAATGAATTAAATTTATTTAATTATAATCGATATATATGCATAAGGTAGGTCACTGCAACCATCAACTTCTCCCGGCTTTGTGCGTCACATTTCTGATATAATGTTCCTTTCGTTCAACAAGGAGCGACATAAAAAAAGGTGAGATTCTCACCTTTAACTGGATATCTGCAACCGAAGGTGAGAAAACGAATACCCTTCCGGCTGCCGCGAGCTAAAGATGACTTAGCTCTTTGGCACCGTTATTTACAAGCTGAAGAAAGGAATGTCACTCGTTAGGTGCCAGTTTTAAAACGAGAAAGATGTTCGCATTGTGTCGACTTATGTTTATGATTATTTGTTTTTTGTTGTTGTTGTTTTTCTTTTGTTTTTCTTTATTTATCTTTATTTATTTTAATTATTTTTTTTTTTTGTTTGGTGTTTTCGCGTTAGACTTTATGTTCAAACGACGCGACAGGTGATAGAAAGAAGAGATAAGGGCTAGGTGAAAGAAAGCGTGTGGTAGGCTCATAGGTAGTGAATGAAACAAAGTCGAATCATAAAAAGAAAATGAACAAATAAAAACATTTTAGAAATAATTAGAAAAAAAACAACAAAAAACAAAAAAAAAGAAATATGCGAAAGAGTAAGAAAGAAGGGAGATAATACTTTCTGTGAAGTAAATTGTAGCTGTTTTAAAACGGATAACCAAAAAAAATAGGAGGAACCGATGATGAGATATGGAGAAATAAAAATGAAAATTTGGCTAAGAGAATAAAATAAGTTAAAAGTCAAAGATAAGAAGTATAGAAAAAACGTCATATATATATATATATATATATATATATATATATATATATATATATATATATATATATATAATGGGGATGAAATGGGGACGTTGAAAAAAAGGTGATAAGGAACGTAGGAAATACTATAAAATACAAAAGAAATGATAGAGAAATACATGCAAAAATTTCGAAAACGTATTGTAAAGAAATTTTCAAATAAAACATAAGATAGAAAGAATGTTAAAAAGAGACGGAAACGGTATAGAAATAATTTTTTACAGAAACCTGACAGGTTGTAAAATATTTAAAAAGAATGCCGACGAGACAGAACAGAGTAAAAACGATACGAAGAATGATTTAGACATGGAACATAATATTGAAAGTGGTAAGGGAGTAATAATAATAATATAAACAGATGCATCTATGCCGGGGAGAATTTGTTGGTTGACTGATTGGTTTATTTGTTGCAAAAAACAAAGAGAAAATTTCATGCCATATTCCTATTTAGTAGCAAAACAACTGCTAAAAATTAAAGCTTCAGGTAACTGGTATAAATAGATAATTTGTAAACATATATTTACCAGTATTAAATAATACTAAGGCTAAAAATAACTTTACTAATAATAACTTAGATTTAGAAGCGAAAAGACAGATAAGTCGTTAGACCTTTCTTAGGAACTAAAAAAAATATGGAACATAAAAGTATCAGTGATACCAATCGTAATTGCTGCTCTTGGTACAGTCACCAATGGAGTGGTACAGGGACAGGTCTGGTTTGGTTTCTTTATTTTAATGTGCAATAACTAAACGGGGTACATCTCCACTCTAGAAGGAACCCCTCTTAAACTAGTCGACAAATTCACATACCTAGGAAGCAGCGTCGAATCAACCGAAAAGGACATCGAAACGAGGTTAACGAAAGCATGGACAGCTATCAATAGGCTATCGATTATATGGAAATCAGACCTAACCGATAAAATGAAACGCAGTTTCTTCCAGGCAGCGGTCTCATCGATACTGCTATATGGATGCACTACATGGACGCTAACAAAACGGCTGGAGAAGAAGCTAGGTGGCAATTACACAAGAATGCTGCGTGCAATCCTGAACAAGACCTGGCAGCAACACCCCACAAGACACCAACTGTACGGCCACCTGCCCCCTATCACGAAAACTATTCAAGTTAGACGAACCAGACATGCAGGACACTGCTGGAGAAGCAGGGATGAACTCATAAGAGATGTACTCTTATGGATCCCCACACATGGCCGCGCAAAAGCAGGACGACCAGCACGAATGTACATTCAGCAGCTATGTGAGGATACGGGATGTTGTCCTGAAGACCTACCTAGGGCGATGAACGATAGGGAGGAGTGGCAAGAGAGGGTCAGGGATATCCGTGCTACCAGCGCGATATGATGATGATGATGATGATTTTAATGGCATATCAAGCTTCTTGAGTTATTTATATTTACTCCGCTCGGACAGGATATGACACAAGGTTAATATTTAAGCGGAGCCTAACAGAGTTTTCAGAGTTTTCCTTCTCCTAGACTAGTTGCCTCACCAAGGCTGAAGAACCTAGTCTGCCCTACTAGTTACCCATAGCTGGAGGGAGAATAATTGGATTCATACCTCTTCCAAGAATATTAGTGCTATGTGAAATGCAATCAGTCTTGTCCAAGATTTGAACTCGTGTCGCCGTGTCCATTTCCAACGACGATAACCATTACACTACGGGCACCTTCTTGGATTATTTAATGCCAAATCCATCCTTCTAGAAGAAGAGTAGCGATACTAAATAGCTGGGAGGAATAGGGGGTTCATACCCGAAAGTGGACGTAATAGCACGACTGGAGTTCGCACCGGTTTACTACGATAACGCAGTCCAGCTCTTTAACTATAACCTCACGAGGACACCCTCTACAGGAACTGGAGGATTTGAAAATAAGACGAGGAATGGAGACCCTCCGAACTATAGCGTTATAATGATCTGCCAGAATACCTAGAAGTGTGTTAGAGATTTGAAGAGACTTGCTCTTACTCAAACTCCTGTGGAAGACCATCAACTAACGCTGGACTGAAAAACTCTCACAAGAGTAAAGTAATAAGAACTTAATGAGTAGAGTGTTCGCCAATGGTCCGGGAGACCGCGGTTTAATCCCAGGTCGAGTCATACCAAAGACTTTTAAAATGGTAATTGATACCTCCTTGCTTAACACTTAGCAATATAAGGTATGTTTCAAGGGTAAAGTGGAATAATCCAGGGAAAGGAGTAGCACTGTCCCCTAACCTCTGTGTAGTAGCTATTGAAAAGGGAGCCTTCTGTTCGCCCTTGACTAAAGGGAGACAACTTTACATTCATCCGTGCCGATGGCAGGACATGATAATGATTGGAGAGATTGTTTGGGTCAGAGACAACCGTGAGGCAATAGAAACGTTGTCATCATCATCATCATCATGTCATGCCACAGGCGCGGGTATCCTTGACCCTCTCTCGCCACTTCTTATCGTTCATCGCTTCTGGCAGGTCTTCAGGGCTGCATCCAATATCCTCACATAGCTGCTGGATGTATGTTCGAGCTGGTGATCCTGCTTTTGCCCGACCATATATAGGGGTCCATAGGAGTACATCAGTTATGAGCTCGTCTCTGCTTTTTCCAAAGCTACGGGAGTGGAGCCACATTATCAGATAGTTTAACTGGACATTCCTTTGATGAGCATTCTCACCCCTCTGCAGAGACACATTCGGCGTATTTAACAGACTCAGCCGAGTAGACTAAAATTGGTTGAGACATGGAATGGAGTAATTAATGAAAGAGAATAAAGAGGATACTAAAAACAAGAGAGCGATTTTGGAAAGTGGAAAATTAGTTTTTATTTATTTGATTGTTTTCTTTTTTTTCTGGATAGTTGGTTGTTGGTTGGTAGGTCCGCATAAACTCTTTTTTTGTTTTATTTAATGTCAAAAGCAGGTCAATATACGATTCGCAGTAATATTCCTTTTTTTACTAAAATCATTTGCAAGTATATAGCTCCGTGAAAACCGGACATTGGTATAATGGTTAAAGTGTTTGCCAATAGCCCAGGAGACCTGGGTTCAATCCCAGGTTGAGTCATACCAAACACTAAAAAATGGTACTTGATGCCTCCTTGCTTAACACTCAGCATATTAAGGTACGGATCAAGGTTAAATCGGGTCAATCCTGTGAAAAGAATAGTGCCCTCTTCTACACCTTGGTGTAGTAGCTATCGAAAAGGGAGCCTTTGGGTCATCCTCGACAACGATCGCCAACTTTACTTACTTAACTATTTGCATACATAATTTGTATATAATTATTTAGTTTGAACTACGTTAATCTTATATAAATCGTCTGTAATACGTTGTATGAGTTTAAGAAAAGTCACACTATTGCATTCATTTGTAATAATCATTTGTATGAATTAAGAAAAGTCACACTATTGCATTCATTTGTAATAATCATTTGTATGAATTAAGAAAAGTCACACTATTGCATTCATTTATAATAATCATTTGTATGAATTAAGAAAAGTCACACTATTGTACTCACTTTCAGGTTGCCCAGTCTGGTGGGGCAGTAGAATACACCGACTGCACCTCTGCAGAAGGGTAAGACCCCCCCATGGAGTGTCCTGGATATGACACTAAACAATCTGATGGTGAGGTTCCAGTGATGCTGGCGCTTTGGGGAATGCAAAGCACCCCTTCATTGCCTTTGCTCCCAGGTCCACTCTTGCCCCGCATGGTGACATCTGATTGGGCCCTATCTATGGGTTAAATAGAACTAACGGCATACTTATGCTAAACTGAATTATTTGACTATACTGAATAACTTGAACTAGAAATGTTTTTGACAATTAAACCATACATACACTCAAACTGCGGGCTTATGCTAAACTGAACTATTTGAAATGGAACTGTTTTTTGACATTGAAACTGTACTTATACTAAAGTGATTTGTTTTAAAAAGAACTGTTTTGACATTTAACTGTGTAAACAAAATCTGTACTCATACTAAACTGAATTAGATGAATTAGAAGTGCTTGACTTAACTGAATAGCTTGAAATAGAAATGTTTTTCAGAATAAAACTGTTCTTACTCTTAAAATGCGTACTCATCCTAAACTAAATTGTTTGAAATAGAACTATTTTCATAAAAGTGGATTTGGTGTTACAAAAGTTGATATGCCATAAAACCCAAACAACCAACCAATCACTTTAAGACTAATACCCTTTGAAGAGATATGAACTCCGTTAATTCCCCTGCTATGTGTTTAATACTATCACAAATATCTTGGACAGTAGAATACACTGTCTGCGAATTTGCAGAGTGGTAGGACGCCCCCCCACACACACAATGAGTGTCCAGGATATTAAACTAAACAATCCGATACCGAGGCTCAAGTAATGCTAGAGCTTTGGGGAATGTGGAGTATCAACCCCCCCCCCCATTGCCATTGCTTCCAGGTCCACTCTGGCACGAAATTGTATCAACTGATAGGGTACTATCGATTGGTTAAATATTTAAACTGACTTCACACAAATAACTTACCCCAAACAGAATTGTTAGAAATAAAACTGTTTCATCGTATAACTGTGTGTAAACAAATGACTGATGTTTCATTGAATCGTTGGTGATACATAGCAATACTTGAAACTTTACAAAATTTTCGGCTTATGGTAAATTGAATCGGTAGAAATAGAAATCTGATCATTTAACTGTGTGTCTACTAATTCTACTTATAAATCACACACACACACACACACACACACACACACACACACACACACACACACACACACACACACACACACACACATATATATATATGTATATATATACATATATATATATCATCATCATCATCATGTCGTGCCGCTAGCTCAGATATCCCTGACCCTCTCTCACCACTTCTCCCTATCATTCATCGCCTCTGGCAGGTCTTCAAGTCTACATCCCGTATCTTCACATAGTTGCTGTATGTATGCTCGACCTGGTCGTCCTGCTTTTCCTGTGGAGGTCCACAGGAGTACATCACTTATGAGCTCGTCCTTGCTTCTCCAGCAGTGTCCTGCATGTGTGGTTCGTCTAACTTGGATAGTTTTCGTGATGGGAGGCAGGTGGCCGTATAGTTGGTGCTTTGTGGGGTGTTGCCGCCAGGACTTGTTCAATTTTGCTCGCAGCATTCTTGTGTAATTGCCGTCTAGCTTCTTCTCGATCCGTTTAGTTAACGTCCAAGTTGTGCATCCATACAGCAGTCTCGATACGACCGCTGCCTGGAAGAAACTGAAATAATTCAATGTAGATATTCAGGATAATTAATTTAATTTTATAAGAAATATTAATTATTAATCTTTTTGTAATTTTTAATATATTAGCAATCATAATTCATATTTTTAATATTCAATGTATACATTTGGTGTAACTTTCAATTCTAATTCATCTTTCAAATCTAATTAACTAGGTTGATTATTTTTAAACCTTATAGGGATGAAAAATGTTTGATTTGTAATTTTTTTTTTTGATTCCTATTCATTCGGTAAATCTCTCAGGTTGCAAATATTTACATCTGTTTAATCAAATAGAAAATAAACAAACAATTTTACGTTGTTATAAAAAATGTTATTAAGTAGATAATTCAATAAATATTTATAATTTATTCTATACTTTCTTATCCATTTTATGTTTTATGTTTGATAGTATTTAAAATGGGAAATATAATTACGTTAAAACACGTTATGAGAAATCATCATCATCATCATCATCATCATCATCATCATCATCATCATCATCATCATCATCATCATATCGCGCTGGTAGCACGGATTTCCCTGACCTTCTCTCGCCACTCCTCCCTATCGTTCATCGCCCTAGGTAGGTCTTCAGGACAACATCCTGTATCCTCACATAGCTGCTGAATGTACGTTCGAGCTGGTCGCCCTGCTTTTGCGCGGCCATGTGTGGGGATCCATAAGAGTACATCTCTTATGAGTTCATCTCTGCTTCTCCAGCAGTGTCCTGCATGTCTGGTTCGTCTAACTTGAATAGTTTTCGTGATAGGAGGCAGGTGGCAATACAGTTGGTGTCTTGTGGGGTGTTGCTGCCAGGACTTGTTCAGGATTGCACGCAGCATTCTTGTGTAATTGCCATCTAGTTTCTTCTCCAGCCGTTTTGTTAGCGTCCATGTAGTGCATCCATATAGCAGTATCGATGTGACCGCTGCCTGGAAGAAACTGCGTTTCATAAATCTATTAACATTCAAATTAATTTGGTATTAGATTATTTTTATTGTTTATGTATTTATTTAATAGAGTTTTTTTCATTTTAATATATCATTAAAACCTAATTTATACGTGAAATTAATTTTAAAAAAATATTATTAGCGGAGTATTTTTATAAATTATTGTTTATCCATTTAGTTGTTTGACTGGTGTTGATATTCGAAAGAAAACGCCAGTTTTGAAGTTTAAATCTATTGCTGTCCTATTTTTAAAAAAATACGTCGTAAATATTGTCGTAAAAATAGATTTATCATTAAATCAATTTGGTTCGATGAAATTATGCAATTTGATAAATCAGAAGGAAAGTTGAACAAATAAAAAATAGATAAGTTTTCATTAATTATATTTTTGTCTAAATTATTGTGTGCGTGCGTGTGTGTTTATGTGAATAAATATCAGGTTTGCTATTGATATTAGGACAAAAAGCTATTATAAACAAGTACTGTGTGCTCTATTTCGTTCAAATAACAAATCCCCACGAGAAAATGAAACTTAAGTAACTAACAACATATTACTAGAAAGACAAAAATGGGAAAATAAACACTAAGATCCAAATAAGCTTGCGAATGTAAAAAGATATATCCGAAAAAACAACCGCTTAACATATCCTGAGAAAGACGGCATCAAAGAACAAGTAGTTGGTGATATGAAAACTATGACACTTTAAATCAATGAAGTTAAAAAGGAAAAAAGATAATACATTAAAACAACCAAACAATAATTGCTTGAAAAGTCCAGCAAAAAACAAAACAAAACAGAATGCTATAAAACGGAGAGTAGTCAAATTAAAAAAGAAAAAAAAAAAAAAAAACAGTCGAAAAAAAAAAAAAGAAAAAGAAAAAGAAATCAGCTTTTTCTTATCATTAAGAGTTTTCGGACTATTGTCTTCATCTTTATTATTTTTTCCATTACGTTTCGGCCGATATTTTCACCGGCCTTCTTCAGGTGTTTGTCGAATTCGGGAACCTACACAGAACTTTAAAATACGTCCTTTATTGAATCCACGGGGGTTACCTGTTCTGATTCCGTTAGCTATAACCGGGTACAAGTGTCTAGTATTCCAGCATTGTTACTCGCCTGCAGTCAGGATTTAACCTGCAACCTCCCCATGATTGTCTACTTAAAATCTTAGGGAACCAGCGCCTATAACCGTTACGCTATGTGTTCCTGCTGGAAATCAGCTTGCCTAGTCGGTTGGGGCTGTAGAATAGACCGACTGCTTCTTTATAGAGGGGTAAGACTCCCCCAACGAGTGTCCTGTATATGACACGACACAATCTGATGGTGAGGTTACATTAATTCTGGAGCTTTGGGGAATGTGGAGTATTACTTTACTGCCATCGCTCCCAGGTCGTTTCTGGTCTGGAGTGGTAGCACCTGATAGGTTCCTATCAATGGGTCAAAATAACTAAACTGTGTACTTATGCTAAAATAAATTGTTTGAAAAAGAACTGTTTTTAACAATTAATCTGTGTAGTCATACTCATCTGAACTGTTTGCAATAGAACTGTCTGAACTTTTGCTAAACTGAATTGCTTGAAATAGGACTATTTCTTACATTGAAATTGTATACTTACGCTAAACTGAATTGTTTGAAATAGAATTGGATGTTTTTGTCTTATTATTTATCAAGGTGGAAAGTAGTTGGCGAGAAAGGTGATATTATAACAATAGAAACAGTATATATATATATATATATATATATATATATATATATATATATATATAAAACAGGATATAGATGGATATATATATATATATAGAGAGAGAGAGAGAGGGAGAGAAAGAAAGAGAGAGAGATTTAGATAGAGAGAGTGAGAGAGAAATAGAGAGAGTGGGGTGATCATAGATTTATAAATATGATTGATACGTATATGAACAGACAGATAGATAGATAGATAGATAGATAGATCGGAAAAGAGTGAGATAGAGTGATAGTGAACGATTTTTATGCTATGATAGAAAAATCGATTGGTAACTTATAGATATATTATCATTATCATCATAATCAAGTCATTCTGATAGCATAGGTTCTCCCACTCACCATCAGTCGCTATCTTCCATTGCACTCGACAGATCCTGTCGACTTCATTCAGTGTCTGCAAAGAGTTGAGCGTCTAGTACTGGTATGTCCCAGTGTAGAAGTCCACGGGAGAATGTCTTGCTTGAATGGTTTGGGGGATGAGAGCTAAACAGTCGTACAACAGCTGTTTTGTGGGGTGCTGCTTCCAGGCTTTGTTCACGACAGCAGGCAGCAAGCAACAATTTTGTGTGATTCCCGTCCAGCTTTTTCTGCAAATGTTTTGCAACAGTCTCTCTCTCTCTCTCTATATATATATATATATATAGAGAGAGAGAGAGGTTCTATTAACATTTTGTAAACAAAAACTATACTTTTACTAAACTGAATTTTTTGGGATTTAATTCGACGTTAAATGACCTGAAAAGGGTTGATATGCTGTAAAACAAAACAACCAACCAACCAACCAACCTTTAAACAACCGAAAAGGAAATTAAGGATGCTAAAACAAATAACGGTATTCAGCATTTTTATCAACTTTATATAGCCCAGTTAGCTGGGGCTGTAGAATATATTGACTGCACCTCTGCAGAGGGGTTAGACCCCTACTCTTATTATTCAGGCCGTTTTCAACAATGCTGTTGTTTGGATGGTCGCCACTCGGCCCCCAACTTACAAATCTTCCAGGCCCTTTAATAATCCTTTAGTTACCGTGCCCAAAGCACCAATCACAATTGTTCAATAGTTTTTTCAATCCTCGAGCAAGGTCGATGCACTTATCTCTCTTTTCACATTCTTCCAGTTTTATTCTGTGGTCTGCCGGGACAGCAAAGTCGACACTTTTGCAGATTTTCTTTTCTTTTTTGTTGATTATTATAAGGTCTGGTCTTCTGGCCGAGATTCGGTGATCCGTTTGTATATCAAAGTCCCATAGGAGTTTGTGCGTGTCATTTTCTAGGACAGGTGCTGGGTTGTACATATACCATTTGTTGGCATGGTCAAATATAAATTTCTTGCACATTTCCTAGTGGATCACCTTGCCACACAGTCGTGTCTAGCCTTGTACTCCTTCTGTACCAATTTGCTACATTCGCTTATTATGTGATTGATGGTTTCATCTCTGTCACCGCATATTCAGCATTTACTATTTTGTTGCGTCTTATCTATCCTCGCTTTGATATGATTGGTTCTTATGGCGCTGTTTTGTGCTGCTATTAGGAGAGATTCTGTTTCTCTCTTAAAGTTTCCTTTTCTTAGCCATGTCTATTTTTTGTCGTGGGAGATGCTTTTTGTTAGTCGTTTAAAACACCCATGGAGTTGTTTTTCTTCCCCTTTTTTACTAGTTTTGGTCATCCTATTATCTATCGTGTCGTCAGTATTATTTCTGATGGCTGTAATCAGTCCTGTTTCATGTTTTCCTGTGTAGTCTTCGAGTCGTTGTATGGATATGTCAACGCTGTCTTTGATTCTGGCAAGTTTACTTCCTCTCTCTTTTCTTGGTACATATAGTCTGTCCACGTCGTCTCTGGGATGTAATGCCTTGTGCATGGTCATTAGTTTTCTAGTTCTTTGGTCCATTTGTCTAAGTTCATCTCTGGTCCGCTTGAGAAAGGGTCCCGAGTATCTAACGAGGGGTACAGCCCAAGTATTTATTCATTTGGTAATGTTTCTGCTGTTGAGTTTTATCTCGAGTAGTTTTCTAGTTCTCCTGAGATATTCTTTTTAAATTTTGTTTTTCATTTCCACTTGTTTGATGGTGTCAGCCTCCAAGACTCCTACGTATTTGTAGGTCTCGTTTTCTGCGAGTGTTCTGATCTTGTCTTGATTTGGTAATTCTATTCCGTCAGTTAGATGTCATTTGCCACTTTTCATGACGAGCAGAGTGCATTTTTCAATGTCTTGACACTATATTCTAATTGTGCGTATTAGGGTTTCCAGTTCTTTTTCATTTTTTGTAAATAGTTTGATGCCATCCATGTACATTAGGTGGTTTATCTTTTCTTGCGATCTACTAAGTCTGTACCCGGCCATGCATTTTCTGAGTATGGTGTTTTGTGGCATCATGGCAATTATGAATAGTAGGGGTGGTAATGCATCTCCTAGGAAAATCCCTCTTTGGATCTTTGTTTCAGCCAAGCTTTTTCCTCCTGTTGTTAATTCAACTCTCCTGTTTTTCATGTTTTTTTCGATGAAGTTTATTGTTTCGTGTGATATTTTGTACATTTTGAGACAGTTTATTATCCAGCTTTGTGGAACCATGTCATAGGCCTTTTTGTAGTCTATCCAGCTAGAATTTTTAGTCTGCTCTTGCTTTCATTTAGGATGTGTTGATCTATGTAGAGTATATTCTGTTGTGCTTCTGGATCCTTTGCGACATCCTTTCTGTTCATTAGGGAACAATCCGCGGCTTATTAGCGAGTAGTAAATCTCTTTCCTCATTTGTGCTGTTAATATTTTCCACATCATTGGTAAACAAGTTATGGATCTTTATTATTATTATTATTATTATTTGGACATCAGTGAGGGCCACTGATTACTTTGTTGTTAGTAGTTCTTAATTAGAGTTAGAATTACGGAAAGAATGAGATTTGTATGTGGCGACTAATTATATATATTTCAGGAATTTTTCTTGGAAACTTTTCCGTGCAGACGTTAATAAATATACTGTCGGAATTTGCTTGCTTTGATTTTTTTTGTCTAGTCTCTATCATCCAATTTGGTAAATACGGACCTGTGTGGGCTATTTACCTTGACCGCGACCGGATCTTGAACTACATAAAAGATTTACTTCCGTTCATTGCTATAACCATTGTGCTATCTACCCGGGATGTCCTGTTGTTATTCAGAACCTGGATCCCGATTCTTACCCTAAAGGGGCCAAGGTGTTTGTTCTTCTCTTGGAGTACGTTCAACCTCTTTGCAAGGTGAATTCCCCGAAGGCAAGGCGATACATACATAAATACATTCATATGAATATATATATATATATATATATATATATATATATTGGTGTGTGTGTATGTGTGTGCGTGTGTGTGTGTGGAGCGAGTGTAATAGTTTTGTTTTCGCGAACAAAGACTCAAAGAAGCACCGATTTTGTATAGCTTCTTCTTCTTCTTCTTCTTCTTCTTCTTCTTCTTCTTCTTCTTCTTCTTCTTCTTCTTCTTCTTCTTGTCGTTTTAACTCCTCTTTTTTCTGTCTGCAGTATAAAACTGTTTCACCTTTTTTTCCCCATCTTTCTAAGTGTCCTTTCCAAAAGTCTTCTTCTTCTTCTTCTTCTTCTTCTTCTTCTTCTTCTTCTTCTTCTTCTTCTTCTTCTTCTTCTTCTTCTTCTTCTTCTTCTTCTTCTTCTTCAATTGCAACTGCTTCTTTTATTATTCATTCAGATATTTTCATCTTTCCTCTTTTGGCTAACCTTGCAATTCGGTCGACACAGACATTTTTTCTTGTCAGTAATTCATTCCTAGCGGTAATTTGGCAATTTTTCACGGCGACCGCAGTTAAACAGGTTGGGGGTCATGCCACCTGCAAAGAGGAGTCCTAATAATATTTGGCTATCAACTAATCAACACCGTTCAGCAATGAATATATCAAAAAAGAGAAGGACAGATAAAATAAAGAAATTAACCCAGGAAAAATAGAAGGTAAGTCAAAAGAAAAGGTAAATATTTTATAGCCAAAGAACAAGTAAAAGGATGACCATGGAGATACAGTTTGACAAAATAAATAATTAATAATTGATCAAAAAATAAAAATAAAGCAAAGAAAAAGAAAGAACGGGAATAAATTTGATAAATAAACAAAGACAGAGATAAAGCAAGTACTTTTTAATTGCGTATCAAATTTCATGGGTTATCAAATGTCAAATACATCAGTGCAAAAGAAAAATAAAGACGGTATTTATCACATTGCTTGTAGGGAAATAAGAGTTGTAGCTTTCCTTGTGAATATCATATTTACATAACAAATCCCTGAAATATAAGTGGGAAAACACCCTGTTTTACTCTGTGTGATTGAAAGCTATTGAACCCACAGTTAAGCTGAGATTACAGTTATTTTTTGATAGTTGCATTCATGAGACCAAAAAAGTTCCCAAATTTTGATAATATTTGAACTGATCATCAATTGTCGAAGTAAAGTTCGCAACGGTTCATATGAAAGTGTCATAAGAAATAAAACATATAAGCGTAAAAATGATATCCACAAATTGATGTCATCTCAGCTGGGGAGGACTGTCAACGTTTAAGTTATAACAATGAACATTACAACGAGAGAAGACATAAAGATTTGACATGCGTGTAACAAGAAGAATAAAGATCGCTGCCGACTATAGAAAACAAACATTGTAAGGAATGAAAGACGAAGATATAGAAGCCGAGTAGGAGGAACTGTAAACCCAAGAATAAATTTCGAAAGTGAATCCTAAAAGCGCGACAAGAGTTCGAACTCACTAGCTACAATTTTGAAGTCTCTCACGCTAGCCACTAAATCAAGTGAACTTGCCTCGTACCAAGCAAGTAAGATTGATGAAAATAAGTTCAAGATGATACATACATAAAAAGACAAACAGAAACTTAATGAATTAGAAAATAAGTAAATTGATGAAAATAGAATTATATAAGAATATAACATTTAAAAAAGAATGCTAAAAATGAACTTTTAAAAACGTTTAAATAATTTTTTTAAATGTTAAAGATTAACTTTTAATGATAATAAATTAACATTTTCAAAAAGATGTTAAAAATGAACTTTTGATGATTGTAAAAAACTTTTTAAAATGTTAAAAATAAACTTTTTTAAAATGCTAAGAATAAACTTTTCAATATATTAAAAAAATTCAAAATGTTAAAAATAAACTTTTAAAAATGTAAATAACGAACTTTTCAATGTATGAAAAAATAAAATTTTAAAATGTTAAAAAAAAACTTTTAAAAATGGTAAGAATAAACTTTTCAAAATATTAAAAATAAACTTTAAAATGTTAAGAATAAACTTTTAAAAATGAAAAAAAAAACGAACTTTTCAATATATTAAAAATAAACTTTTAAAATGTTAAAAATGAAATTTTAAAAATGTAAAAAACGAACTTTTCAATGTATTAAAAATAAAATTCTAAAATGTTGAAAATAAACTTTTAAAAATGTTAAGAATGAACTTTTCAATATATTGAAAATAAACTTTTAAAAACATTTAAAATACATGTGTGAAAAAGTTAAAAATAAACTAGTAAAAACTTTTAGAATGAATTTTTTAAAATGTCTATAATAATGTTTTAAAAATATTCAAAATATACTTTTAACGATATTAAAAAAAAAACTTTTAGAATGATAGAAATGAACTTTTAAAAATATAAAAAAAAACATGTAAAAACTTTTCAAATATACTTTTAAAAATGTCTAAAATAATCTTTTAAAAATGTTCAAAATATACTTTTCATGATATTAAAAAAACAAACTTTTAAAACATTAAAAGAAAACTTTTTAAAATGTTAAAAATGAACTTTTAAAAACCTTTAAAATACACTTTTGCATTTAGTATTAAATAACCTACAACGGTTGATATGCCATAAAATAAAACTCAACCAAACAAAGAACATCTACTACTACTTCAACTATTGCAAATTACGTAACATCATCAACACTACTATTACTACTACCCCCCTCCCACACACACACACTACAACCCTCGGGCGTTGTTTAATGCCAAAAGGAAAGAACGAAAAAACTACGGAAAAATTTGAAGCAGAAAAAAAAAAAAACAGCAAAGAAATAAGTAGAAACAAAGAAAAGGAATAAAATCAAATTTGTATTAATATTCTTGAAAGGGTTATATATAAATACACACACTAAAACGCAAACTATATAAATATCTCTGGCCAAGAAGTAATCGTGTTGCCATTAGCGCTCATTGCAAGCCTCTTCGTAGATGAATTGAGGTCTCGGCAACCGTTGAACGGATGTATGTAAACAATAGTAATTGTGATTCATAACCGTTTAAAATTTACTTCGCAGCTAATATCTCCTCGTGGCTGAATGGTTTGGCTTGGCGTTTGAGTTAACCAGGTTTCGATCCCAGCTACGAGAAGATACTGTCTAGCCACACTGATGAGTTCTGATAGAACGAAACAGATCTGTCTGTGGATGACTATATATATAAGTAAAGTTAGCGACCGTAGTCGAGGATCTCTTTTCAATACCCCTACTACATTGAAATGTAGGATATGGCGCTATTACTTTGCTTTCATTGATGCACTTTACGTTTTATCGGTACCTTATAATACCGGGACATTGGCCCAGCGGTTAGAGTGTTCGCCAATGGCCCGGGAGACCTGGGTTCAATCCCAGGTCGAGTCATACCAAAGACTTTAAAAATGGTACTTGATACCACCTTGCTTAACGCTCGGCAATATAAGGTATGTACCAAAGACATTGTACCGGGACATTGGCCCAGCGGTTAGAGTGTTCACCAATGGCCCGGGAGACCTGGGTTCAATCCCAGGTCGAGTCATACCAAAGACTTTAAAAATGGTACTTGATACCACCTTGCTTAACACTCAGCATTATAAGGTACGGTTCAAGGGTAAAGTGGAGCAATCCTGGGAATGGAGTAGCGCCCTCCCCTACACCTTGGTGTAGTAGCTATCGAAAAGGGAGCCTTCGGGTCACCCTCGACTATGGACTAACTAACTATAATACAGAGTGTTAAGCAAGGAGGCATCAAGTATCATTTTTGAGTCTTTGGTATGTCTCGATCTGGGATTGAACCCATGTCTCCTGAGCTATTAGCGAACACTCAACCCTCTAGGCCGATATATACATATATATAATTTGGAGAGTGTGATATATAATTAAGGATTTTTTTTATATTAATCCTTTTAGGTTAAATTTATCTTATCATTCAGGTTGGTAAGGCATTGAACCATTCAGGCCTCTTAGTCCAGGTGCATAGTCATTGGGTGCAGTTTTACGCTGGCGTGGAAAGGATATGACAGTCACTATTGGTCATAATAAATCCCCAGACAGGAATGGGGCTAGACTGTGGATGACGTCTTGCCCGGATGAGATGGTCCTGAGGATTTGAGGATTTCTAAAAAGGGTCAGTTGAAAGTTGGACCATAGAGTTGAGACTTGGGGATTCGTCAACTGAATCGAAGGGTTGAGCTTTTCGGATCTCTACCGGCAGAGATGAATTGGTATCTTAAACACTGCGAGATGTGCTGAAAGTTGGGCGTGGGGTTAGCATAGTATGATTACGAAAGACTTGGGAAAGGTATGAATCCAATTATTCTCCATCCAGCTATGGGTAAATAGTAGGGCAGACTAGGCTCTTCAGCTTTGGTGAGGCAACTAGTCTAGGAGAAGGAAAACTCTGAATTCGAACCTGTTAAACTTCGCTTAAAAATTGACCTTGTGTCACATCCTGCCCGAGCGGAGGGGGTTGGTAAATATAATAATATGCAACTATAATCCCCCCCTCCCACACACTCAGAAGCACACATTCAGATTTCTACACAATACCAACGGATTCTTACTTTATTTTTCAATTTTTTCCATTTATTCATTTCCTTTCGTACTCTACCTGATGATTGTTGTTTGTAAAACTTCGTGAAACCAAAGGTCGCAGGAAATTTTCCATGATATTAAGTATATAAATCTAACATATATTTATCTATTATATAATAGCCCTATCTCAGATATTGAGCTCTTGTTGTATACCAGTCATAATCCTATTTACCAACCCCTCCCCTCGGGCAGGATATGACACAAGGTCAATTTTTAAGCGGAGTTTAACAGGTTTGAATTCAGAGTTTTCCTTCTCCTAGACTAGTTGCCTCACCAAAGCTGAAGAATTCAGTCTGTCCTACAATTTACCCATAGGTGGAGGGAGAATAATTGGATTCATACCTTTCCCAAGGATATTAGTGCTATGTGAAATGCAATCGTTTCGTCCAGGATTTGAACTCGTGTCGCCGTGTGCATTTCCTACGACGTTAACCACTAGGAAATGGACACGACAACACCAGTTCAAATCCTGGACGAGACTAATTGCATTTCACATAGCCCCTGGGTTTCATGAATTAAATATATATATCTAAAATATCTTAATTTATTATTATTATTATTATTATAGAATAGCTCTATCCTAGATATTGCGCACTCTCCCTATTATATTGCACTTGGTCCGACACAAACCCACGAAGTGATTTAGTGACAACCAACACTTTTATGATATATATATATATATATATATATATATATATATATATATATATATATATATACTATTCGGTCCAGTAAAATCGGAGTTTGGAGTAATTCTATCAGGACAAAAAAAAAAAAATCAAGAAAACATTTAAATTTTCCTGGTAAAGAGCTCAATGTAACTGACATTACAAGATGGAAATAAATTTATAATCCTAATGTGACCGGTTTAGTTATATATATATATATATATATATATATATAGAATTAACTTAAATCGCTAGTCGAAAATCTTCTACTAAAGTTTCACCTTAACGGATCATCAGGAAGTTTCGCCTAAACCATTCTCAGGAGAAATTGCTTTGCCTTTATTCACCAAAAACCTCCACCTATCCTAAAATTTGCATATTAAAAAAAAACAAAAAAAAAACCCTATAACATTTCCTAATTATATAGTAACCACGCTCTTTTGTGTTTACAACTATTCAACACCTCCGATCTTTTGTTTAGCATATTCCTACTTTTACAATCTGCTATTATCAATTTTTCCTCCATACAAAGATTACAGGTTCTATTACCTGCCCTATATTTGCGGCATTTCTTTATTACTTCCCATTTCATTATCGGATCTACTCCAATTTTTTCCTTAATCTCCCACACATAACTAGATAAAGCAGTGCTATACCTATATCTTTCGTGCGAGAAACTTGTTCTATGGTTATAGTACCTAGTTTTAAAATCCCCTTGGGTTGACCCAAAATATATCTTTTTATCTCTCTTATTATTCGAATCAGTATATACCTCTACTTTATACACTGCACACTCCTGCTTACACTTGCCCTCGAGAGGACACCTAACCTTATCCCTACAGTTGCATTTGTCAATCACCTTATGCTTCTTTGTACCTAATTTGGCTATATTACTACTATTTATTATTCCATTAATGTTTGGCATGCAACTGTAACTTAATTTAATACAATTCTTATTAAATATCTTATATAATTGGCTCCCATTAGGGAAGTTTCTTTTTAATATCTTGAAGAACTCTTTTCCCAAGTTATTAACTACTTCCATGTTGTAAGGGGGATTAAACCATAAGATTTTTCTAGGTCTATTTCTCCTACCTTGTGTTCCAATTCTATCCCTATTCTTATATTCTAAATTGACCCTATATCCGTCATTTTTTAGAGCCTCCTCCTATTCCTGCTTAGTTCGTTCAAAAATTTCCCTGTTGGAGGAGTTATTAGATAATCTATGCTCTATTCCTTTAGGTACATGTTTAAAGACCTGTATTGGGTGATTAGATCCCCTGTTTACATAACGCAGATCCTGGTTCCTTTTTCTAAATGGAGATACTGTTCCACTATATAAGTTTAAAGTATATCAAGATAATCAGTTATTTTTAAATCTGTTGTTACATCTAACCTAAATCCAAAGTCATCAAACAGCTTATACAATTTTTTTCTAATCCCATCACACTTCCTCGGCGTACTTTTATCCACTATAATCAGCCCGTCGTCCCTATACAATCCATGATTATTAAGTTCCATAATCTTATTAATGTTATATAGTAATACACATCCGACGAGTTCACAAATTTCCGCACCATCATATGCTCCGATCGAAACGTCAAATTTTCCACCCTCCCCTTTTTTTATCCATACACTATCTTCATAATGTAACAATGTTTTACGACAATGCTTAATTATTTCCACCTTATCTAGAGGTATAACCATATATTCTTTAGCTAACTCTAACGCCCTATCCAATGTCTTTTCTGTTATTGAAGGATAAAAATCCTTTATATCATACTTAATAAAGGAGCACCTGTTATCCTTCTCATACTCCTCAAACCACTTAATACAGTCATTAGTGCTCCTCCACTGGTTGATGCTCAATGCCCTTCTAAGTGATTCACATATTTCTTGTACGATTATCTTACTAATCCTACCTATTTGAGTCTTGGCCGGGTTAATGAGCCTACATTCTGGACTCGTCTTGAAATTACTTTTGTGGTCTTTTACTGTTATAAAACAATTCTTGGTATTGTATTTTTCTACTCTATCAACAATACCTAATTTATGCGCCAACATCTTTGCTTCCTTATTTAACTCTTTTTCTAGATTAGGTGGTGCCTTCTTATAATTCTTAACCACCTCCTTAAATATCATTTGCCTATATTTTTCCTTATATAAATTGCCCGACTTATCTGACTTTACAAATATTTTTCCGGACTCCTTAAATTTCCTCATATCCTCATACATTTTTTGTTGAATATTATTGCGCATTTTCCTAAATTTTATCTCCTTAACCATTCCTATCATTTCAGCCTCAGATTTTTCCATCTCTTTGATATGGGGGGGTGTTTCGTGGTTTTAAACCCATATTTCTCCCTTCCCTCTTTTTCTATATAGTTAATTGTATTGAGAAAAAAATATGCTTTCCACCTCATATTTTTTATAAAGGATTTTTGGCCACTGACTAAGTACCCCTTGATTTTTTTCAAGGAGTAGGACGAGGTTGGTCTTTTCTTTCTTTTTTACCCAAAAAACCTTTTTCTTTTTCCTCCGGACCGTGATTCGAGATATTTTTTTCTCTTGTTCTTGGCCAGGGTTTTTTTGTTTTTTTCTGGTACCGTGAATACTGGTAGATGATTGATTAGTAAATATATATATATATATATATATATATATATATATATATATATATATATATATATATATATATATATATATATACGTGTGTGTCAAATGATAGATAAATAGATGTATCGATGTGTGTAGCTTGAGATTAATAGATTAGTATAGATGGAGAAATGCAGATATATGTGAGCAGATTAAGATAGATAAATAGATAGATAGATATGAGCAGATTAAGATAGATAGATAGATAGATATGAGCAGATTAAGATAGATAGATAGATAGATAGATAGATAGATAGATATGAGCAGATTAAGATAGATAGATAGATAGATAGATAGATATGAGCAGATTAAGATAGATAGATAGATAGATAGATAGATAGATAGATATGAGCAGATTAAGATAGATTGATAGATAGATAGATATGAGCAAATTAAGATATAGATAGATAGATAGATATGAGCAGATTAAGATATATTGATAGATATGAGCAGATTAAGATAGATAGATAGATAGATAAATAGATAGATATCTTTGAACGTAAAAAAAATCAATCGTCTCTTAGTTCCCCAGTAACTCTTAATGCATTTTCTTTCAATACGAAAAAAAAACTCTCGATAAATATTTTATTTTGATGTTATTATTCTACAGTCTATTTATTTAAATCTTGGATGACCAGAACCTCAAATTCCACAATTCTCCGTTTTGATGAAAACATCAGAAAAAATGGGCTTTATTAAAAAAAAATATTCAGGTGACAAAGCCATTTTCAGTTTTTGCAAATTGCTAAAGACGGATGCAAAAATTTAGACCTACATTGAATTTTATAATGTCTGATAAATCTCATACTGCAAATCAGGGAAACTGTCGATAATACGTTTGAGATTAGAGAAGATTAAAAGAAATACATAAGTATGAGAAAAATGAGACCGCTGAAAAAACTGAGATAGATAGATAGATAGATTGATAGATAGATAGATTGAGAGAGAGAGAGAGAAAGAGCGATAGAGAGAGAGGTTAAACGAATGAGATAGATAGATAGATTGAGAGAGAGAGAGAGAGAAAGAGAGATAGAGAGAGAGATTAAACGAAAGAGATAGATAGATAGAAAGAGAGATAGATAGAGAGAGAGAGAGAGAGAGAGAGAGATAGACAGATAGAAAGAAAAAGTTAAAGAGAAATATATGTTGGTAGATATATGTTGCTATAGATTTGAGTAGATTATGAGATTATACACTTGAGCAGATTTAGATAGAAAAATTGATATGAGTCACTTGAAATCAATGGATTTAAGCATATTATGAGACATTAGGCCATTGGCTTGTTGAGTAATGTGTTCGCCAATGGCCCGGAGACCGCAGTTTAATCCAAGTTCTAGTCATACCAACGACTCAAAAAAAATGGTACTTGCTACCGCCTTGCTTAACACTTAGCATTTTAAGGTAAAAATCAAAAGTAAAGTGGAGCAATCCAGGGAATGGTGTTGCTCCCTCCCCTATACCTCGGTGTGGTAGCTATTGAAAAGGGAGCCTTCATGGCATTCTCGACTAAGGACGCCAACTTTACGAGACATAGATATAAATGAACAGATTGAGGTAAATAGAGAGATAAATAAGAAAAAAAAAATGACAAAGATAAAAAAAAAAAACTGAGATAGATTATAGTTTGAGATTTATCCTATTTACCAACACCTCCGCTCGGGCAGGAAATGACACAAGGTCAATTTTTAAGCGAAGTTTTACAGGTTTCAATTCAGAGTTTTCCTTCTCCTAGACTAGTTGCTTCACCAAGGCTGAAGAACCTAGTCTGCCCTACTATTTAACCATAGCTGGAAGGAGAATAATTGGATTAATACCTTTCCATAGTGTATTAGTGCTACGTGAAATGCAATCAGTCTCGTCCAGGATTTGAACTCGTGTCGCCGTTTCCATTTCCTACGACGATAACCATTACACCACGGGCACCAAAGAATTGCTTTAGATTTATAGGTTTAAGTCAATTAAGGGTTGTAGATATATATGAGAAGATTGAGATAGATTGATTGATAGATAGGTAAAAAGCCTGACTTAGATAGATAGATAGATAAATAGATAGATAGATCAACAGGAAGTACATAACTCTTTAGAATATTTTCGTGTTGATGTTCTCGAGTCTTCAATAATTTTTCATACATGTTCAGTAGATTCTGCGTTTTCTTGCAAATCGTCGGCTTTCAGTCTGTGTAAGTCGGAAACACACCGTGCATCTTAAAAGCTTTGAATGACACACTAGATTGTTGGTCTTCAGGGACAATTTTCTACAATAAAGGGCGTCAATATGCTTTTGTATGAGAAAAATATGGTTGTTTTCAAATCAAAATTGAACAAACTCTTTTCAATGCTCAATGATGGCTTATAAATGAAACATGACTTATATATATATATATATATATATATATATATATATATATATATTTATTCATGGTGAATAAATCATTGTACAGTCCAAGTAATGATTAGGTTAATCGATTCAGTTTAATGGGATATCAAACTTTAATGGTTATTTAATGCCAAATAATCTTTATTCATATATAAGATTTTTACGTAAATATTTTATTGGTAACATTTTTAATTGAGCCAGTGCTTATTTGTTTGCACACAGTTAAATTACTTAACGTATTTCTCTCTATTTTTGCACAAAGATTGTTTCATTTATTGGTATTTAGTGTATGCACACAGTTAAATGGTTTCCATTATCGCTGACGAGCGCTAATAGTTTACAAACAATTAAATAATTTCACGCATTGCAATCAAACATTAATTATTCAATTTGTTATTGATAATTTCTAAACCCACATTTAAGTTGGTGACCTTAGTCGAGAGTGACCCAAAGGCTCCATTTTTAATAGCTACTACGCCGAGGTATAGGTGTAATATAATTGCGGAGGGATTTTTTTTATATTATCATTTTTCGTTTTATATATCTTGCCTTTCGGCTTAGTTAGGCTGATAACCATTCGCTTATGCATGGGTTAGTTAGTGCATGGCTTAGTTGAGTGCAGGTGTTCATGCGAACGCAGGGCGGATGTGACAATCAGAGATGTCACAATAAAAACCCTAGATAGGATATGAGACCGAGGACGTGAATGACGTCTGCCCAGAAGCGCTGAGGATTTGTGGAATTTGGAAAAAAAACGGTAGTTGAGTTTGTAACTTAGACGGGGCAAGTCGATTTTTGGTCTCGCCATGGCGAAACCAGTTTGGGTCTACAGGATGCCCGCGCGAACGAGTTAGTTGAGATTCAACGCTAGAACAAGGTAGACGATTTTCGGGGCTCGCCGAGGCGAGACCAGTTGGGGTCTACGAAATGTGCCGCACGTGGTGGGGTCAGATGGAAAAGTCAGCATAGAAAGAAATTGTGTCTCTCTCCTCATGTGGAAAAACCTTAAACACAAAAAGGTAAATAAAAGTTTTGTACATGAACCAATTTCGTGTTTTTCGGATTCCTATATGTTTATGAGCATTCTATGAGCATATGTACATTTCATGGCAATATTACATAGGGGAGGGCACTATTTCTTTCCCTAGATTGCTCCACTTTACCCTTGATCCATACCTTATAATGCTGAGTCTTAAGCAAGGCGGAATCAAGTACCATTTTTTGAGTCTTTGATATGACTCGACCTGTGATTGAACCCCGGTCTTCTGGACCATTGGCGAACACTCTACTCATTAGGCCAATGGCTCGGTCTAAACACACATTTAAATTGTTTCAAATATAAACAATACTATTCGGCCCATAGATAGGACCCTAACTAGTACTACCTTTCCGGGTCAGAGTGGACCCTGGAGCAAAAGTAATTAAGGAATTCTAAAAATTCTCAGAAACTTCCCAACTGCAGCCTCAATATAAAATAGTTTATCGTCACACCAGGACATTTATCAAGGGCGTATTATCTACTCTATAGAGATGCAGTCAATGTATTCTACCGCTCCAATCACTTAGGCTTGTATATGCTTTGGCTTGGCGTTTGAGTCAACCGGGTTTCGATCCCAGCTACGCGAATATACTGTCTAGCCACACTGATGAGTTCTGATAGAACGAAACAGATCTGTCTGTGGATGACTAAATATATATATATATATATATATATATATATATATATATATATATATATATAAAAGAATTGGTCGACTGAGAGCTTAAAATGTTTAAGAATTATTCTTTTCGTTCTTACATACGTATATGTTTCCAGTTTGTCGCTTTCGTCAAAGAAGATTAAGTAATTTACAATGCTTTCTGTTTAGATGTGGTACAAAGCCCTATCAGCCTACACTAGTAAGTTCGAATCTCATAGCCTTCCCCATAAATATGGCCTTGTGCCTCATCTAAGCAAAAAAACTTGTTAATTTCTTATTGCTCTCTGACGAAATCAACAAGCAGAAAACATACACTTATGTAAGAACAAAATAAATGAGATGAGGTATTATGTATATTATTTACATTTTTTGGATCATTGTACTCCTCTTTGTCACCATGTTTTTCCAAACGTTTCGGTCGTTGCTCGCTCCGGCCTTCTTCAGGTGGCTGCTATGTCAAACTTAGCCCTTTCTTTCGCTCACCGGGGTAGATTGTTTTAGTTCCACGAGCCATCTTAAATGGATATCAGTTATCTCCTGTTAATTTCCCCTCTGATAGTTCTTCACCGGGTATTGAACTCACACTCTTTTGGGTATGTCATTGGATCTAACCAACGCCTTTATCCACTGTGCCATGTGTCCCCGAGTATTTGTCATATTTTTACAATCATTATTCTTTATCATAGGCGACATATTATAAATATATATTCAAATCTTATCCTTAAACTAATGAGACTACGGTTGTGCCGTATGATCTTGGGTGAAATATTTATTTATATTTACCAACCCCTCCACTCGGGCAGGATATGACACAAGGTCAATTTTTTTAAGCGGGAAGAAATATTTATTAGCCTATGATGTTCTCACCTAAAAAATATTGGGATAGCATATAACTATAATGTTAGTTTTCTGTCAGCCTTACATTTTTTCACGTGCTTTTGTTCTCACTACCACTTTTTTCTAATAACTTTGCCATGAACAGTGAGGACCGAGCGATGTACACCGAGCCAAGAGTAGACCATAAGGTTTTGGTTCAGTTGGGTAAAACTCTGTCCCAAGATCTGAATTTTTCAACAAGTGTATGGAAATAAAACCATGTCACGCACACGTACTATTTAGCGGCATAATAGGTTTAAAAGAGAAGACGATGAGGTGAAAGTTGACACCAGGAGCAGGAGTACTTTAACAAGAAGGACTTGAAGCAACATTGAGCAGATGAGACTGTTGGTATTAAGAGATCGTTGGTTAAGTTTTTGAATGATTGCAAGTCAGCTGGACATGAACAAAGCTGTGATTGTTATATCATCACCGAAGATTTGGCACGAGGAAAGTCTGCACAAAAATGGTACCAAGATAGCTGAACGAGGATCAGATTGAGCACTGCATGTAGATGTCTTAGCATATCATCAAGCGTCTTGAAACTAAACCAGATTGTCGGATTTTTTCTACCTACTGTTTAGAAGAGGGTGACGTTCAGACTATGAGTAACGTTGGAAATATAGACTAGATATGCAAAGGAGAAAATTGTTGAATAATCTCTCACTTACTTCTTTAATGATTCCAAAGTGACAAAGTAGTAAGTTACAACGAATTGTATTTGATTGTTTTTTCTTTCTTTGTTCAATGGCATATCAACCCACGTGTGTGAATTAATGCCAGATCCATCCTTCTGAAAAAGTGAATTGGTACTATTTAACACATAGCTGGGAGAATGAGAGGGTTCATACCTTTGCCAAGGTTATTTGTCCGAAAGAGAACGTAACAGCGCGACTGGAGTTCGAACTAGCTTACTACGCTTCCGCAGTCCAGCTCTTTAACCATTACACCGCGAGGACGCCTGCACCCTGAAAATCCAGAGCCAGGGCAGTCTGTGAAAATCTCGTCTCTGAAACCGAAAAAAGCACGACCCTCAAATGCAAAAGTCAAAGTTATATTGATACGTTCTTTAATATGAGAGGCATTGTCCACGGAGAGGTCGAGCCACATAGCCAGACGATCAGTCAGTATGTCTACAAGAAAATCCTGCGACGTAAACAGAAAAAATGAGAGTTTTGGCAGGAAAAATCTTTGCTGCTTCTGCTTTATAATTACGGAATGATTTTTTTTATATCAATCATTTTTCGTTAATTATATTTCATCATTCATTTTGGTTGGGCTTTGAACTTTCCGGCTCTTAGTTCAGGTGCAGAGCATTGGGTACAGTTTACACTCACGCGCAAAGGATACGACAATCACAATAGTCGTAATAAACCCCAGATAGAAAATATGGCTGGGGTGTGAATGACGTCATGCCCGGAAGCGATGGTCCAGAGAATTTGAAGATTTTGAAAAACACGTCAGTTGGGAGTTGACTTTGAAATATGTAGGCAGGCAGATGGGTTATCCGCCATTGAGGCAGACAGTTGTAGTTGGGGTCTGGCCATGATGGTGAGAAGTTGGGTCAGACAATGATTTTGAGCAGTTGAAGCCCGACCATGATGTTGAGAAGTACGAGTCCGACAACGGTGTTGAGAAATTGAGATTGGATCACTAGATGTACCGAGCGTTAGGGTGTTGTTAGCATAGTATGATACGAAAGACTTTAAAGAATTGTGTCTCTCTCCTCGTGTCGAAGAACCGAAGTCAGAAGTTAATAAAACGTTCGTACCTGAACAATAGATTGGTTTGGTTTGTTGGGTTTTATGGCATATCAACCTTTGTCGGTTATTTAACGCCTAATCCATTTTTATGTAAATAATCTGTTCTATTTAAAACAATTCAGTTTAGCATAAGTACACAGTTTCATTGTCAAAAACATTTCCATTTCAAACTATTCAAGCAGTTATATATGTAAATACAGTTTTAATGTCAAAAAACAGTTCTATTTCAAATAATTTAGTTAAGCATAAGTACGCAGTTGAAAATGTAAGTACAGTCTAATTGTCAAAAACATTTCTATTTCAAGCTATTCAGTTTACTCAAATAATTCAGTTTAGCATAAGTATGCTGTTAGTTCTATTTAACCCATAGATAGGGCCCTATCAGGTGCTACCACACCAGGCCAAAGTGGACCTTGGAGCGATGGCAATGAAGGGGTACTCCGCAATCCCCAAAGATCCAGCACTGCTGGAACCTCACCATCAGATTTTTTAGTGCCATATCCAGGACACTGGTTAGGGGGGGTCTTACCCCTCTGCAGAGATGAAGTCAGTGTATTCTACAGCCCCAGCCGACTGGGTAATACACAGTTAAATGTCAAACAGTTTTATTTCGGATAACTCAGTTCAGCATAAGTACACAGTTTAGACATCAAAACCAGTTCTATTTCAAACAATTCAGTTCAGCACTAGTACGCAGTTCCAATGTCAAAACAGTTCTATTTTAAACAATTCAGTTTAGCATAAGTAGGCAGTTTAAATGCAAAAATCAGTATAGTGAAAGAAGCACGGTTTAGTTCTATTCGACTCTGCTTGAACCTCGCTATCAGATTGTTTAGTGTCATATCTAGGACATTCTTTGGGGCGGGGGGGGGGTTCTTACCCCTTTGCAGTGAAGCAGTCGGTGTATTCTACAGCCCCAGCTAACTGGGCAATAGACAGATTTAAATGTCAGACAGTTTTATTTGAGAAAATTCAGTTCAGCATAAGTACACAGTTTCAACGTCAAAACAATTCTTTTTTGAGCATTTCAGTTCAGCACTAGTACGCAGTTCCAATGTCAAAACTGTTCTATTTTAAACAATTCAGTTTAGCATAAATACGCAGTTTAAATGCAAAAATCAGCATAGTGAAAGAAGCACGGTTTAGTTCTATTTAACCCATAGATAGGACCCTCATCAGATGCTACCACTCCGGGCCAGAGTGGACCTGGGAGCAATGAAGGGGTACTCCGCATTCCCTAATGCTCCAGCATTGCTGGAACCTCGCCATCGGATTGTTTAGTGTCATATCTAGGACACTTGTTGGGGCGGGGCTCTTACCCCACTGCAGAGAAGCAGTCGGAGTATTATACAGAGCAACTGAACAACAGAGTCTCCTGTGTTTTGTATTTCCCTGTAATTGCATTTGTATATATACTGTTGTTATTGATATCGTTATGGTTCTGGTTATACAACACTTCACCAAGGCAATGCACCGGCTCATAACTCCTTTTACATCCTGCAATTGCTGGGCGAAAGGAACATTAACATTCTTTATTACCTTCTTTATATAACTAATCTTGCTCCCTGTGACGTTTTTTTCTTTATATCAAACTCAAAGAGATCATCAATAAGACACATCTTGAAGGCTTTGTGGGCATGAAGAAACCTGGAACAACACAGCAGATTGGCATCCTAAAAAATCCTTTCAGGATTACATAGAATCACAGAAGAGAAGGGTAAAAAAGTTCATTGCACTCAAGATGGATTACTTAGACGAAGGAGAAATAAAGAAGCTGATTATTTGGAAATTGGAATTGTTTGTTAAAACTTTTCAGTTACTTTTAAGAAAAATCTCGTTATATATATATACATATATATCATCACCATCATCATCATATCATGCCGCCAGCATGGATATCCCTGACCCTCTCTCGCCACTTTTCCCGATCGTTCATCGCCTCTGGCTGGTCTTCTGGGCTACATGCTGTATCCTCATACAGCTGCTGTATATATGTTCTAGCTGGTCGTCCTGCTTTAACTCGGCCATATGTGGTGGTCCATAGGAGTACATCACTGATGAGCTCGCCCCTACTCCTCCGGCATTGTCCTGCGTGCCTGGTTCGTCTAACTCGGATAGTTTTCGTGATGGGAGGCAAGTGGCCGTATAGTTGGTGCTTTGTGGTGTGTTGCCGCCAGGACTTGTTTAAGATTGCTCGCAGCATTCTTGTGTAGTTGCTGTCTAGCTTCTTCTCCAGCCGTTTTGTTAGCGTCCAAGTGGTACATCCATACAGCAGTATCGACACGACCGCTGCTTGGAAGAAACGGCGTTTCCTTTTATTGGTCAGGTCTGATTTCCATATGACCGATAGTTTATCGATAGCTGTCCATGCCTTCGTTAGCTTCGTGTCGATGTCTTTTTCGGTTGATGAGACACTGCTTCCTAGGTAGGTGAAATTGTCAACCAGTTTCAGAGAGGTTCCGTCTAGTGTGGAAATGTGGCCTGCTTGATTAAAGCACACATATATATAACGATATCTTCTCCTTAAACTATATATATAAGCATGGATAGCTATCAATAGGCTATCAAATTTATGGAAATCAGACTTAACCGATAAAATGAAACGCAGTTTCTTCCAGGCAGCGGTCACATCGATACTGCTATATGGCTGCACTACATGGACGCTAACAAAACGGCTGGAGAAGAAGCTAGATGGCAATTACACAAGAATGCTGCGTGCAATCCTGAACAAGTCCTGTCAGCAACACCCCACAAGACACCAATTGTACGGCCACCTGCCCCCTATCACGAAAACTATTCAAGTTAGACGATCCAGACATGCAGGACACTGCTGGAGAAGCAGGGACGAACTCATAAGAGATGTACTCTTATGAATCCCCACACATGGCCGCGCAAAAGCAGGACGACCAGCACGAACATACATTCAGCAGCTATGTGAGGATACAGGATGTTGTCCTGAAGACCTACCTAGGGCGATGAACGATAGGGAGGAGTGGCGAGAGAGGGTCAGGGATATCCGTGCTACCAGCGCGATATGATGATGATGATGATGATGATATATATATATATATATATATATAGCTTAAGGAGGGTTTGTATGCACGAGTGACAGCTCATAAAGAATATATAACGTTCAAAAGCAAAGGAAATTAGGTGCACATATACACAAAAGAAAATAGGGTATATATATATATATATATATATATATATATATATATATATATATATATATTAGGGTAGTGTCTCTGTCCCCGGTTTTTATGCTTTACGCATTCGACAGACAGAATGAAGTGTTTAAAGAACACCGATAAATTTGGTTAATTTTTATTTAAGGGGGTCAAACAAAAAATACCCTAATATATATATACATATACTTTAAGAAAAACAACGAAACCGGTCATATAGGATTATAAATTTGTTTCAATCCTGGTAGGCATTTTTGAAATTTCCAAAAACACGAAAAAAGTAACAGGACTTCTTCAGATCATTTTGGATAAAAAAATTGAATAGACACATGGTAGTGGGAGGGGATAGTATGAGGGAGTCGAAGGGTTGGGAGGGAGTCTTAGAGGGGTGAGGAGTTACCTCTTCATTAAGCCCACTTCCGTTTTAAATTTAACTTTCGGTTAGCAGTGTAGTAAATATTGTTTTTTAAAAGGTTTTTTAAAATTTATATTTAGCCCTAAATTACAGGTTTTTTATTGACTAAGATTTAAACTTTAAATAAAAAATTCAAGTAAAGGTACAGTATTAGATATATTAAAATTAAAGCAAATATCTACTTTCTTTACTATATACCTTCTTGTCCTGATGGAATTACTCCCAACTCTGGTTTAACTGGACCAAATATATATATATATATATATATATATATATATATATATATATATATATATATATATATATATATATATATATATATATATACGCGTTGTCTTGTTTTCTTTCGAACTACCAATACTCTGATTAAAATTATGAACTTACATATCTCCTCACTGGCATTAATTTAAATAGTACCGTTCCTTTTCTTCGAAGACATTAAATAACTTATTAAAATTGATATGCTATTAAACAAAGAAACAAAACAAAAAACGATATATATATATATATATATATATATATATATATATATATATATGGTTTCAATGTAAATTTGGTTTATATATATATATATATAAATGTTTCTACGATGTTGTTTGAGCGAATCAGTCGAACCAATATGATTGAAAGGACTGACTCAAGCACCAGAGTAGAATATATATAAATATATATATATATATATATATATATATATATATATATGTGTGTGTGTGTGTGTGTGTGTGTGTGTGTGTGTGTATAAGCATGTTTTTTATGAAGACGATGGTTCACTGTTTGCTTGTTATTTTTAATTTTGTTTTTTCAAGTCTCTTCGTTATTTTTCTTTTGTCGGGATCTAGCGGCTAAAGGAATTGTCTTATATCTTCTGTCCAAGCCCTTTCGACCATACTTTTGGTTGTAATCAGGGTTACTGTATTTCGACTTGACAGTTTGGGTTTGTTTTTTTTAATTATTTGTTGAGCTTTCCGAAAAAGACATTTCTTGCATTGGGTATGAAACCACAACGATATTTCGTTGTCTTACTTAAAACGTTTTTGAAAATAGCGCCATAAAACAATATTTAATAATAAAACACAACAATTGCACTAACCAACTCACATCTTCCGATGTAAGAATGATTCTCCTGAATAATTAATAATTATCTACAAAAACAATAATAAAAAGTGATTACAAATTATAGAAGAAATATGTATGAAAATAAATAACCAAACATAAAATGGCATTAAACACTGGCAACCAATATCTAAAATCCCTAATTCTATTAGGGATTTTTTTTTCCAGCAGAACGTTTTAAAACAAAAGGCTGAAAACGTACCAACCGACAACTTCAAAACAAAACGCTACAAATAATTAAAATAATAAAAATTCAATCTGTAATATAATGGCCGAGAGATTTCGTTTCATGCTTTTCGGTTTAGTTAGGCTGAGAACCTTGGCCCAGTGCATGTGTTACTTAGATGTTCACGCGCGTGCAGGCGGAGCGGACGTGTCACTCAGAGATGCCATAGTAGCCCAGATGGGAAACGGGGCTAGCAAGTGCGAATGACGTCACGTACCGATAGCGCGCGGAGGATTTGGGGAATTTTTAAAAAGTCAGTTAGTTGAGTTGAGACCGGCCTCGGGAGAAGACGGTTGGCTTTCGCTTGCTCGCGGAGGCCTTGAGCAGGAGTCGCACGAGATGACGGGGGGGGGCAGGTGAAAAAGCCAGGATAGAAAGAATGTGTATCTCTCTCCTTATGTCGAAGAACCTTTAAACTCAAAGGTAATAAAAAGTTTCGTACCTGAACTGAGAAGTCGTTACGTGTTTTTCGTGTTTCGAGATTCCCATGTTCGATGTATATGTTATGAACATTCTAATGAACGTTTCACGCATAGCCATATCATGGCTATGGTACAAATCTGTCAACTCAAAAGTATACTATGCCTGATGAAGAAAGCCCTTGGGCAGAAGGTATGGGACAATTCCTTTATCACCTAGATCCTGACCCTTGAAAATTAACAAAAAACTTAAATAAATAAATTAAAATTGATAATCAAAACTTGCTTGCATAATAACTTACTGCCTAAATATATCCTCTTCAATATATATATATATATATATATATATATATATATATATATATATAAATATTTATCAATCTCGAGCGGTGTCGGTCCTCAGTTATTATCGGAGGACGTTTATTTCATGCTTGCTTGCATTTTAAAACAAGGAAAGAAACATTACTATGACTTTAAATCCACACACAATATTTTAACTCATCAATAAAAAATACTGAAATTTCGCGTTCTTTTGTTTGTCAGAAAAAATTAAAATATTTACTTAATTACAAAGAATTTTCTTTATAAAATCGAGACATATGCTTAAAAAGATTAAATACAAACACGCACAGAACATTTTGTTTTATTTGTTAATCGGAATATCAGCTTCTCACAGGATATTTGATGCCAACATTTGATTAATTTACAAACCAACCAAGCATATATATATTGGCCTAGTGGGTAGAGTGTTCGCCAATGATCCGGGACACCTGTGTTTAATCCCTGGTCGCGTCATATCAAACATTTTGAAAATGATGCTTGATACCTGCTTGCTTAATACTCAGCAATATAAGGTACGTATCAAGGGTAAAGTGGAGCAATCCAGGGAAAGGAGTAGCGCCCCTCCCTACAGCTCGATGTAGTAACTGTTGAAAAGGGAGCCTTCTGGTAGCCAACTTACTTACAACTTACTATATATATATATATATATATATATATACATATTGTCGTCTGCAGACTGAGTATTTCTTTGTATCACAACTCTTCAGTGTGGCTAGATACGCAGGACTCTTCAAGCTGAGATCGAAACCCGCCTAACTTTTCACAAAACTTGATATCTTACTGCTCAGCCAGTTCGGTGGCCTAGGCCAGCACGGGAAATCAACGCATTTTGTATAAGATTTCGTTTGTTTTTCACTTTGTCCACTCGGATACCAGAGTGCTCAATTCGTTAGAAGAGCTTTGCATTATATGCGTGGCAGCCGTTTATGTATATATATATATATATATATATATATATATATATATATATATATATGTATATATATATATCTGTGTGTGTGTGTTTGTGTGTGTGTGTGTGTGTGTGTGTGTGTGTATTAAGCAGAGTTTAGCTGGTTTGAATTCAGAGTTTTCATTCTTCTGGAACAGTGGACATTCCATGTTTAAAAAGCCCAATTAGTTTTCCATTGCCAGAAGGACAAGATTTGGATGCATATCGTTCTCGAACGCACCGGGAAAGGCAAACAGCCTCGTCCAGGTTTTGTACTCGGGTCACACAGTCCATTTTCAATGAAAATATTTTGGTATTTTTTGTATATATATATATATATATATATATATGTCAATAAATATGCATAAAATATGCTCGATGCTATTAGGTAGAGCAGGTAGAAAATCTAAAATATTAAAATTATTAAATCCAGCGGAAATTATATATATATATATATATATATATATATATATATATATAAGGAGCATATTATATTAATGTAACTTGCATTTAACATTTATATTAATTTCCATACGCACGATAATTAGTACATTCAGATTTTTATTTGTTGAGTTTTAGTTTTTTTTTGTTTTGGTTTGCTTAATTGTCAGGATATTCAAAAATAAGATAGGGATGTGTTTATTTATGGGTGACTCTCTGTAGCCCTCATTTGCAAAGATAAACTTATTATCTTAATCGAAATACAACAATGCATTTTTTTCAAAATGAGGTGAAACCAGATGCAAGTGTAATTACGTTAAATTATTTCAATTATTGATATTATCGTTGCTACTAGCAATTTGTGCAACCCAATATAAACGCAATTTCTAATGAGAAATGAATTGATGAAGATCTTTCGTAAAAATATCTATTCATCCATTTACAGGGTCCGGCCGAATAATAGTCTGGATTTCATTTTGGCATTGCTCAAGTAGAAGTAGGGGGAAGCTGGTTGCAGATTTGTCTGTAAGTTGCATAACGATGTTTCAAGATTTATTTTTCTACTGGTAAGCGTAAGAATTTGTACGATATGATTTTCAGAATATAACTATAAAAATAACTAAAGAAAATGACAAATATTTCTATCTCTTATTGTAAAGATAACTTTGAATATGGTATATTGTGATTATTTTATGATTTATATTCCTTACCCGTGAGATCTTTCTATGAATAGTATCTTCATTGTACTTGCTATTCAGCTTTGTTGGTATATTATATCGCCCTTTTTAGTTCGTCGTTATTCTTTATGTAACATACATATCATTGTTCCAATTGTAATTATTACTGTTGTTGCTGCATTTTTTTTCAATGTAATTGGATTGAAGTATCGACGCTATTTACATTGTTGGCGAGTCCTCCTCCTCCTTCTTTTCTTGACTCATACAAACTGTCAACGTCATCTCTAAGATGTAAGGTCTTATGAATCGTCATGAATTTCTGGTTTTCTCGTCCATCTGTTTAAGTTCCTCACTTGACCACTTCAAAAATGGTCCCAAGTATGTGACAAGGTGGACAACTTTGATGAGATTACTGCTAAATAGAATTATTATTATTTACTCCTTGAGAGTTTTTCATAGCAGCGTTGGCTGAGAGTCTTATACTGAAGTTTGAGTAACAGCAAGCCTCCTCAAGTCTCCAGCACTCTTCTCAGTATTCTGGGCGATTTTAATAATGATTTAGTTTCTATGGTCTATATGAATTTTCTACTCCTGCATTAACTTGGGAGGTGCCCGTGGTGTAATGGTTATCGTCGTAGGAAATGGACACGGCGATGAGAGTTCAAATCTTGGACAAGACTGATTGCATTTCACATAGTACTAATACCCTTGGGAAAGCTATGAATCCAATTATTCTCACTCCAATTATGGGTAAATAGTAGGGCAAACTGGATTCTTCAGCCTTGGTGAGCAACTGGTCTAGGAGAAGGAAAACTCTTAATTCAAACCTATTAAAATCCGCTTAAAAATCGACCTTGTGTCATATCCTGTACGAGCGGAGGGGTTGGTAAATATGATTAACTTGAGAGTGAGTAAGAGCAAGTCACTACAGCAAGTTTAATCATGTCTTCAGGACTCTTCTCAGTGTTATGGCCGATCTTACCAAACTGTAGTTTGGGTGGTCTTCACTCGTCCTCTTATTTCTAAGACCTGGTGTCACTTGACTAATCCTTTGGTGACTGTACCAAGAGCACACATTGCAATTAGTATCCCTGTTATTTTCACGTTCCGCGGTTTTTTCCAATTCCCGAGCAAGGTCCGAGAACCTATCTTTCTTTTCACTTTCTTTAATTTTACCTTGTTGTCTGCAGGGACTGCTAATTCGGCTGATCTCAACACTCCAGGCCCTTCCCAGTACTCTGGCCCGTCTCAACATTGCTGTCGTTTTCATGATCTCGATTCGTCCTCCGATTTCTAACTTTTTCAATCAACATTCAAAGAAAATTACAGTTGGTATCATTTCTAATCTCATGGTCCATAGCTTTCTTAGTTCTCAAGCAAGATCCAAGTACTTCTGATTTGTTTTTTTTAATTTTTTGATTGATACTCAATGTTTTGTTAAGATGGCAAAGTCCACTGTTAAGCAAGTTCTCTGGGTTTTTTTAATCGCTTGTTCTTGTTTTCATGTCGGGATTAGGTTATCTGCTTGTATCTCAAAATCTTAAAGAAATTTTTGCATTTTAATCTTCAGGATGGATTCTTGATTGTTCATACACCATTTGGTATTATGGTAAAATTTCAATTTCTTGCACAGTTCCGTCGGCAATCCTTTACCCTCCAAGTCATGTCTAGTCTTATATTCCTTAAGTGCTAGTTTGCTGTATTCGTTTAATTTACGTTGAATGCTTCTGTGTCTATCACCACATAATCTACATTTGCAATTTGCTTGAGTATTATTTATTTTGACTTTAATATAACTCCAGTTATTTCAGAATTTTTTTCTGCCTTTGTTTCGGCGTTAAGCAAATCATAGATTATCTGTTATTTCTTTATTTGCTCACTCATATTGTGCTGAATTTAATTTAAAAAGTATTTGAATAATATAACTAATCATGGAAATTTTCATATATCACGTTTTTTTTTAATCAAATTAAAAATACCTTTTAAAAGTTGTTTCATATTTTACTTCCTCACACTATATATATATATATATATATATTGTGTGTGTGTGTGTGTGTGTGTGTGTGTTTGTGTTTGTGGTGAACTATCTGGTACACAGGCGCCGAGACACGATAGACTATTGCTTTCTATTAACTAACAAGTGAAACACGAATATATCAAGTCATTTTATTTTGTAAAGATAGGTCTGTTGCTGTCAAAAATTCTTTGACAAGTGAAGATAGAATTGATGTGTGTCACGTTTCGTGTCCGCGGAAAAATATTGCCGGTGTTCGTTATAATAGAAATTCTTCCTTCATTACGATATTGAACGTTGCCGGGACAGGAGGAGTAAAAGAAAGGAAATGATACGGGAGTCATAAGCTGATTGAAAAGCCCAACAATGTTTGGTTGTCTGCGAGAGGTCTGTGTCAGGTCGGAGATGGAAAAAGCAAGAAACGTGGCGAGAAATATAGTCTGCATCTGTCGTCTGTCAACAAAAATCTCTTCTCATTTTACCCACAATGCATCGTTTATCAGACTGACATTGACAACGAAAAGAAAGAAATGCGTATCATTAGTGTGAAAGGTGAAATCAAATTTGTCGTTAGCTAAAAAAAAGAAAGAAAAAATAACAACTTACGTACATTTTCGTGGAGTTAGTTTAGTGTTATTTTCAAGTTGAGTTAAGTATTGCACAAGGCCATGATTTTATTCTTCTTCAGAGAATTTCGAGTTTTTTCTCTTTTATTTTTTTTTCATTTCTTTGTAAACATGTTCAGGTCTGTAGCATTGGGTTCGGTGGGTGTGTTGTCAGTCAGACTAGACTGTTTAGCGTTAGAACGACGACAAGTGTCGGAAGGAAAAAACACGGCTTAAGAATTGAACCTGTATCGCATTCTCCGGCGTTTGGAAAAATGTGTATTCAAATACATACACTCAGAGACACATGTACTCTCACTCACGAACAAACATACATATATATCTATATAAAACGGAAAATTGGCGACTGTAGTCGAGGGCAACCGGAAGGCTCCCTTTACAATAACTACCACATCGAAGTATACACCTTTCCCCGGATTGCTCCAATTTAACGTTCAATGTTGAGTGCTTAGCAAGGAGGCATCAAGTACCATTTTTTTGAGTCTTTGATATGATTCGACCTAGAATTGAACTCCCGTTCCCCAGGCCATTCACGGACACTTTACCCACTTGACCAATGGAAATTCAGTGAGATACGCATTAAATAATCTAAAGCTCATAAAACTAATAAAAGCGAGAAAGTTTTCAGCATGAAGGAAACATCTTTCACGTGTGATTACGTAAGAAACGATTGCTGTAAACGCGTAATAACATCAACCGCCGAAAGTAAACGCGTTTTTTTAAAATCACAAACTGCACTCAGAAAATGAAGATTAACGTCCAATGTAGTCTCTGCATTTAATTGATCTGGCGTATATATATAAATATATATATATGATTCTCTTAATACCTTGTCCAGTGGGTAAAGCTGCTTGGTAGCGCCAGGGGTGACAGTACCGCTTTGAGCTACCGAAAGTGTGTTATCACCCCTGGATGGCGGCTGATGAGGACATGGTATCGCACGTGCTTTCACACGTTGTATGATGAAAAAAAAAAGAGTACGTTTATAAATGTGTTTATAAATATAATTCTGCATTTATGTGTGCTTATATATACATATATATAGTCATCAACAGACAGACTGTATCGTTGTATCAGAACTCTTCAGTGAGGCTAGACAACTTGGACGTTTCAAGCTGGAATCAAAAGCCACCTACCTTTACCCGGTAACATACTACTCAGCCATTTCGACATCCTACGTCTGCTAAAAAATTTAACGCTTTTTATATCAACTTTAGTTTGTTTACATTTTACGCTATCGGATACCGGAGTGCTCAGTCCGTTAGAAGTCTTGCTTTAAGCAGGTGGCAGCCTTTAATTCCTTTGCCAGAGTGCTCCCAATCTCGTGTTATATATTGACCCTCGACCGAGCCGTCAATCAAGAAATTCAGCTGTGTAAATTAGTGGAAGAACAGCGGAAGTAGGTGGGGGTTAGAAAATAATATAACCATGTGTCCGGACGGTTTGAAACAGTCGGAGACAGGATGCCGAAGTGAGAACCAGCTTGCAGACTGAGGGATTTGCGTCCCTCAGAGACCCACGGTTGACCAACCAAAACCAAGATGCGAAAGAATTGCTGCTATGGCCAAAGAAGAACTTGGGTCAATATAGCTATCCGTCCTGGTCTCCTCTCATTTCTCACTCACAAAAAACATCACCCTTTCGAAAACAAAGTGTGAGAGATTGCTGTTTCTATAAAGAGGTGTATTCGTTCGTTATTGAAGTTTGTTCATTACCGGTTGAATGTTTCCACATTTGTATAAGTGTACCTGCCGTTAAATTTATATATATATATATATATATATATATATATATATATATATATCAGTGGCGACTCTAGCCTATTTTTGCTACTCGTGCCCCCCCCACCCTCTGTTAACTTCAGTTCCCAACCCGTGGTCCGTGGACCCAAAGTAAGTCATCATAGTTGCTATTGCGTGATTCTCTATTGTATCGCACAGATTGACAAACGTACCTTGCATGGTGTTTTTTTTTGTAAACAATCAAGATACTATATAATTTGTAGTCTTGTTAATACAGTAGATAAGATAATTTTTTTTTCCTTTCAAAAGTATAGAAGAAAAGAGAAGATGTTCATTATTATGACGAGAAAAATATGTTTATTAGAATAAAGAAACTGATGACAATATACACAGACACAGCTAGTAGTTTCAATTTCGCTTAAAATAAAGATTATTTGTTGAAAATGTATTCAAATAAACAAATTTTAGTTACAGAATGCAACACTCATTAAAGAAATAGAGATCTGTTAGTGAAAACAAATTTTAGTTACAGAATGCAACACTCATTAAAGAAATAGAGATCTGTTAGTGAAAAAACGAATTAAAACACGCTGTTTAACCAACATTTACCATAGCGATAATGATGACGTCGGCGACGGCTATAATCTGCTATCACCCCCCTCTCTCTCTCTCGGTCCCCCTCCGTCTTCCCAAGACAGCTGTCAGCAGTCACAACGTGGTAATATTTTTGAGCACAGTGTTTAGAGTTGCTCTTGCTATTGGCTACAGCCAGGAGCGGATTTCTCTAACATTGCTGTTATTATAAGGGTCTAGTGCTGGGCACGGATAGCGTGTGTTCAACATTATAGCCGATTTTATGGGATGTTCAATGAATCTGACGGTGGCCGGACAAAGACCATCCGTTCAAAACAGCATCGTTGTATTATTCCCAGATATATTTATGAACTTTTGGCTACTTAGTTATCGAAATTTAAATAGATACGTAATTTAATTGAGACTAAGTATGTTTGCTTGAAATTACTGGATGATTTTTAATCCATTTTGAATAACATCGACCGACTTATATATATATATATATATATATATATATATATATATATATATATATATATATATATATATATATATATATATATATATATATATATATATATATATATATATATATATATATATATATATATATATATATATATATATATATATATATATATATATATATATATATATATATATATATATATATATATATATATATATCAGTGGTGTAACGGTTACCGTCGTAGGAAATGGATACAGCGACACGAGTTCAAATCCTGGACGAGACTGATTGCATTTCACATAGCACTAATACCCTTGGGAAAAGTATGAATCCAATTATTCTCCCTCCAGCTATGGGTGAATTGTCGGGCAGACTGTGTTCTTCAGCCTTGGCGAGGCAACTATACTAGGAGAAGGAAAACTCTGAATTCAAACCTGTTAAACCCTGCTTAAATATTGACCTTGTATCATATCCTGCCCGTGCGGAGTTGTTGGTAAATATGTATATATACATTTTTATGTCTTTATATTTGTATATACAAACTTATGCTAATAGATTATATATATATATATATATACATACATGCATATAAATATATATATACAAACACTCATAAATAAGCTCATTTGTGTCTATATGTACACACACATAACAATATATATATATATATATATATATATATATATATATATATATATATACATATATATATATATAAAGAGAGAGAGAGATGGGGGAGAGATACTGATACAGATATGAATACATCATCATCATCTCATGCCACTAGCACGGATTTCCCTGACTCATTCTCGAAATTCGTATCTATCACCCATTGCTTCCGGCAGCTTTTCCACACTAGATCCTGTACAGAGCAGTTGTAGATAGATTCTAGCTAGCTGTCCAATACTGCTCGTCCGTGAAAAGGGGTCCACATTTGAACGATGCTTATGAAATCGTCCTTGTGTGTCTAGTTCGTCTGATTTGAATAGTTTTAGAGATGGGATTTACGCTGTTGTTTTGCGGTATGTTGGTTCCAGGACTTGTCCAATATAGCCCGTACCATTCTCATACAATTATAACCAAGATTTTTCTCAATGCGCTCGACTGCTGCTTAGAAAAAAGTTCGTTTTATTTTATCACGTATATATATATATATATATATATATATATGTATATATTTCAATCATACATTTTAGATGCATCAGGGAGGTCTTCAGTGATGCACTGTCTTCATTGCCGATTTCGGGTTATTTCTGCATCATACGACTCCGACAGTAACCCCGGCTTGACTCTGAAAGAGCCAAGCCGCCTCCGTGATCGCGACGTGCTACGCTCGTGCCTCAACCAAACAAAGAAAAAAAAACAATAAGGCCGGACTTCGGCTGTTCTCATAGACATCTGTCTTTTAGTAAACGGCCAATGAAAACAGGGCATTCCACACTTTTCTGCTATATATAATACCATCTTTACCTCATCCGGTTTCGTCAGGCTACTTCCGGAATCGGTACCGAGGTAAGATGTTATTTTAAGACTCGTGCGTGTCCATGATTTACACTTCACTCGACTTACACGAATCTCCCGCCAAATCTGTCCTATACTAATAGTTCCAAACTAATACGAATTAAGCCCCCGCTCAAAACTATTCAGTCAGTCTTTAACTCTTATCTTATACCCTTAATCGAAGAGAAAAAAATACTCCCATTAATATATATATATATATATATATATATATATATATATATATTTGTAATTTTCCTTGTTATTGTATTTTGTACTTTTAAACATCAATCGTTTATCTAACATCTCTGATGATATTCCTTACAGTCCTGATGACTGTTCATTAGAACCAAAAGGCTAGATTATGGACTTTGCTTCTCAATAAATCTCTCCTTCTACTTGGATTACCTTGTTATCAACATATATATATATATACGTTTTCGACCCCAGTTCAGGGTGACCCGAAATCTCCCTTTTCGACAGCTAATACCCCGAGGTGTAGGGGAGGCCCTACTCTATTCCCTGGATTGCTCAACTTAACCCTTGATCCTTACCTTATAATGCTGAGTGTTAAACAACCTCGGTCTCCTGGACCATTGGCGAACACTCTACTCATTAGACCAACGGATCCATATGCACGTATATATATATATATATATATATATATATATAACTCTAAATGTTTTTATTCGCACATACGCACACATGTATATATATATATCATCATCATTATCATGTCGTGCCGCTAGCACAGATATCCTTGAACCTCTCTCGCCACTTCTCCCTTTCGTTCATCGCTTCTGGTTGATCTTCAGGGCCACATTCTGTATCCTCACATAGCTGCTGAATGTATGTTCGAGCTGGTCGTCCTGCTTTTTCCCGCCCATATGTGGGGGTCCATAGGAGTACACCACTTATGAGCTCGTCCCTGCATGTCTGGTTCGTCTAACTTGGATAGTTTTCGTGATGGGAGGCAGGTGGCCGTATAGTTGGTGCCTTTTGGGGTGTTGCCGCCAGGACTTGTTCAATATTGCTCGCAGCATTCTTGTGCAATTGCCGTCTAGGTTCTTCTCCAGCCGTTTTGTTAGCGTCCAAGTAGTGCATCCATGCAGAAGTATATATATATATATATATATATATATGGGGGATGAGTGTGTCTTTATATCTAAGTACACATGTACCCATTAATTTTGTTAGTCTTTTCTGATTGTGAAATGAATCTCGTCAGTGGGTAAATGCAATGAACAATATTCTTAAGAAAGGAAAACAGTGGGTTTACTCATAAGTAATTTCCTTTTTAATAACTCATTTGAAACTTCCAATGCTTTTAACCAAACCGGAAATTAACTGATAAAAGAGTATCTTTATCGGTGATTCTAATTTAAAAGAGCGTGCATCATAATTTAATCTATGATATCATACCCCTAAATTGGAAGAACTGGAAGTGCATATTCGCCATGTTATATTGTGACAGCTAATAATTACAAAGACGCAATAGAAATTGTTTGTCCAGTCGGCTAAGAATGTAGAATACCCCGACTGCACCTTTGCTGAGTGTTGCCCGCCCCCTGCCAGTGTCCTGGATATGACACTAAACAATCTGATGATGCAGTTCCAGTAATGCTGGAGCTTTGAGGAATGCGGAGTACCCCTTTATTGCCATCGCTTCCAGGTCCTCTATGGCACCTAATAAGGTTCCTATCTATGGGTTAAATAGAACTAACTGCAAACTTATGCTAAACAGAATTCTTTTGAATTAGAACTATTTACTAAACTGAATAGCTTGAAATTGAAATGTTTTTGACAATTAAACTGTACTTACATTTAAACTACGCGCTTATGCTTAACTGAATTGTTTAAAATGAAATCGTTTTTGACAATGAAAATGTACTTCCACGAAATAGAATTGTTAAATTTATAATCGTTTTTACATTCAACTGTGCGTAAATAAAATGTATACTTATACTAAACTGAATTAAAACTGTTTGAAAAAGAAAAGGTTTGGTTTGGTTTGTAGGTTTTTTTGGGGCATATCAGCCTCTTCTGGTCTATTTCAAGCCAAATCCTGTTTATATATATATATATATATTTATATATATTATCATCCACAGACTCTTTCGTTCTACGAGAACTCTTCAGTGTGGCTATTAAATAACATGAACCATTTGTTTGCATACAGTTAAACGGTTTCAAGTATAGGAAAGTGTTGTATTTTGACCTTCGACCCGCCATACATGCCATTCCAAAGTGATGCACCGGAAGGAAGTGACACATTCCAATGGCCAGTAATCGAAAGAAATCGCGCAGGCGGATTTGGCTGACGAAATGGGACGAGGTAAAAGCCCATGATACACTCATAGACTGATGCACCAGAAGAGAGTGACCTTTGAACTGCATGATAGTTATTTCCGCTTAATGACGATTAAACATGCCATTCCAAAGATTGAGTGGGCGATTGAGTGGGTGATTGAACAACTATATAACTCAGTCAAGACAGGAAGTCAGACAGTTGGAGTAAGATGAGTTAGAGACGAGATGTGGTAGGGAAAGCCCACCCGGCCGAAGGGGCCCTTTGGACCCCCAGTAGTTTTGGAGACCCGTTGGTGACAAGATGTGGTAGAGAAAGCCAGCACTCAACAGAAAGCTGAGCCCCCGGGCCTCCGGTTGAGCATCAGGAGAACGAAAAAGACACAACGCTGATGGCCATAAGAGTGGGGGTCAATATATTGCAGTTCTGTTCGGTCTCCAACTCCCTCTCACAGTAAAACCTTTAGTAACCCTTTTCGAACCTTATAATAAAGTGAGAGGTACATATTTTTCTAAATACGGCTTCACTCGTCTGTTATTATTGCGTCGCTATGTATTCAGCATGTATATGTATTATGTGTTTTTATAGTTAATCATCGTCATGACTATACAGCAAAAGGATTAAGTTGGTTTATTAAACCAATAGATGAGACGCTAAGAGGAACTAGCACACCGCATCCCAGTGGACTTGTGGGCCATGTCAATGAAAGCATACTTCAGACCACGAGGCGCCTCTGGTGGTGTAATGGTTAGCAAGCTCGACTAGCAAGCCTACACGAGTGAGTTCGAGTCTCATTGGGTGCCCCTTTCATATGGCCCTGTGCCACATCTAAGCAAAAAGCTTAGTAAATTTCCATACTTCAGACCACGAAAACTCCAGGAATGGAGACTCACTCTCAGACAGTATAGTCTCAGATGCCGAACATTTTTTGGGATGCCTTACTTCACGGTAGAGTTGCAGTCGGTGTATTCTACAACCCCAGCCTTCTTGGCTGCGATGGTTTAGTGTCATATCCAGGATACTCGTTGAGGGAGTCTTTCATCTCTTCAGGGGTGCAGTCGGTTTAATCTACAACACTAGCCTACTGGGCAAATATTCAAAGAGAGCTTAAAGAATATTGCGTAAAATGAGCGAAATTCTTGCCTGAAGAAAATAAATCCGTAATAAAAATCCACTGGAGCGTAAGTAAGAATATTTTTTTTCTCTTTATTTTGTCTGTGAGTTCCCTCATTTTGATTGAGTACAGACCAGACCCATCAACTTAGATGATCATGAAAAACCTGTATTTTTAGCATGACTAGAATAAAACTTAACATTGTATCTCTTTTTCTGACCTTTATGCATCTGTTCAATATCAAACTTGTGGCAAATGAGCCCTTTGTTTGAAAACAGTCTGGGCTGATCTTACGTGGCTTAAGATTATATCTTAAGCCTCGTGAGATTAACCCAGACTGCTTGATCTGTTTTTATTTTTTTGTCTTTAGGGGTTTATGAGTCACCTTAAATCTATTCAATCTAATTCAAAGCAGTTACATCCATTTAGAGCCAGTGTTTTAGTCTTTTTAAATATTTAAAGTAAGTAAAGTTCGCGACCGTAGTCGAGGATGATGCGAAAGCTCCAGTTTCAATAGCTACAACACTGAGGTGCAAGGGATAGCCCTACACCTTTCTCTGGACTGGTTCACTTTACCCTTCATATGTGCCTTTTGATGCTGAGTGTTAAGCAAGGAGGTACCAAGTCCAATTTTTGAGTCTTTTGTATGACTCGACCTGGGATTAAACCCCAGTCTCACGAGCCATTTATATATTTATTTGCCAACAACCCACTATTAACAGAAATAATTTCGAAACTAACGATAATATGCGATTTTTTTAAAAAAACAGATGGAACAATCCATATTACAAAAGAAAGAACAAATTTTCTACTTCTTCTCGAAATAGAAATATTTTAAAATAAACTGCTACTACCGTTTGCATCACCTTGGTGAAAAAAAAACAAGACTTACTTTCGGAATAAAAGCAAAAATTAAATAATTTAGTTTAAATACTAAACAAATTTAATTTACAAATAGCATATTTGTTACCTTTATAATGGTTCTGACAAGAACTGAAAGAACTCTGTGTAACACAAATAGCTCCTTTTGAGAAACAATCAACAAATTTTAACTTCAACAAAAGAACATAGGGACATTTGGAAAAAAAAAAGAAAAAATTCCAAAGCAACAAGAATTCGATTATATTATATCAAAATTTTATATATATATATATATATATATATATATATATATATATATATCGTAAATTTCCCTTACAGTTCAGTGTATACGTTGATATATACAGACAGATATAATATTAAAAAAAAACATGGACAAAAACGTATTGAGGATTATTTTTATAGCCGATAATGTGCCAAGATAATGTTATTTGTGTTTTTGTTTTCTTGTATTTCTTTTCTTAATAAAGCTTCCTTTGGGCGTATTTACCGAATGTTAAATGATTCATCCGAAAAATATTTTTTAAAAGAATTGAATAAAACACAATACTTTCTTGAGGTTTTCTGAACATTAACAACATTTCATTTCAAATTGGCGGGCATCATTTTTAACTTTGTCATGTACACAGGGCACAAGTTTTTTTTTTGTTTTCTTTTTTTCAGTACCTTCGCTTTTTAGGTGGTCATCCATCTAAGTACTAATCACTATTTAACCTGCGTGTGATCATCATCATCATCATCATCAAATCGTTCTGCAAAGACAGATTTCCCCGATTCTTTCTCTCTGTCTCTTTCTCTCTCTCTCTCTGTCCACCCGTTCCCATCGTCCAGCTCTCTCAGAAGGACTTCTAATTTGCATGCACATCATGCGTAGAGCTGTTGTTGGTGAATTCTTGTTGGTTGTACATGTGAAGTGTCCTTAAAAAAATGTCACCTCTTAGTTTGTCCTTGCTTCTTCAGCAGTGTTCCGCATATCTTGTTCGTCTTACTTGGGTGGTTATAAAGATGGGTAATAAGGAGCCATAACGGCAATGATTAAGTTCACTGATCTGGCTGGAGAATCTACTTTAAGCTTGGCGTGTGTGTTCATTTAGGCACTCAAGACGTGCGTTGTTAATAGTACCTATTGTTCCTGTTTAAATACCAGAATGGATACTCCCAGCTTAACTCGGTTGGAGGGTATGATTCTTTTTGTATCTACAACTATGTTTCACATAGTACCCGACTATCCTTCTCCAGGAACTGATTTTTCATCAAACAAACCACGAAGGTTGAATAATTATTCATCAAAGAAACCAAACCAAACTTTTACGTGGTGTTGAGGCAGTGACCGGTGCTTTCTGCTTAACTGGAAATTTGCCCAGCAAACCTGGGTCAGCCCACCCGTTTCTTAACCATCCTTTTCTGAGCTCTCTTAGTGCTTGTTAACTTCGATGTTCTAACGGTAATTTTAACGTAACAGGACTGTAATTTAATTTGATATTTTTTCTCAGTGATTTTATTTTCTAAATTTTTTTTTGTGTTCACCTATCTGTGTGCATTGAGGTGGTCACCCTTGTAAGTAAACTTCTTTGTCAGAGAAAATGAACTTTGGTGATTTGGTAGTGAGTGAGACTTGTGTGAATGAGACTTGGAATTTACTGAGAAAGTGCTTGATTCAATATTACGCTTGTATACACACAGCGTTGATTGTTTTCAGTACATGCTACTTGTAAGTGGTCACTCATCCAAGTAGTGTCGAGATTCACCCCTACTTAACTGGGCTATTAAAATGTGACTTGAAATGTACTTAGCAAATACTGTATTCAATATGACTCATGTATACACACATAAAGCGCAGATTTCTTTCATTACATGCTGTTTTTAAACAATCACCCCTCAATGTAAATAGTGAGTTTGTTTGTAAGTTTGTTTAAGTTTTATGGCATATCAACCTTTGTCGGTTATTTAACGCCATATTCATTTTTATACAAATGAACAGTTTTGTTTCAAACAATTCACTTTAACATAAGTACACAGTATAATTATAAAAAAAAAGTCTATTTCAAGCTATTCAGTTAAATCAAACCGTTCTAATTCAAACTATTCAGTTTAGTATAAGTAAAGTTTTTATTTACTCACAGTTAAATATCAAAATAGTTCTATTTCAAATAATTCAGTTTAGCGTAAGTATATTTTCAAAGTGCAAAAGCAGGTGTATTTCAAACAATTCAATTTTGCATGAGTACACTGTTTAGATTTCAAAACAAATCGATTTCAAGTATTTCAGTTTAGTATAAGTATGCATTTTAGTTCTATTTGACTCAGAGATAGGATCCTATTAAGTGCTACCACTCCGGGCCAAAGTGGACCTGTGAGTGATGGCAATGAAAGAGTACTCCGCATTACCCAAAGCTCCAGGTTTACTGGAACCTCACCAAACGTTTGTTTTGTGTCATAACCACAGCACTCCTTGTAGTTGGGTCATACCCCTCTGCAGAGAAATAATCGGTGTATTCTATGGCCCGAGCCGACTTGACAGGTAATATGTAGACTAATTATTGCTTAACATTCCGAATAAGCAATGAATAACTTAAATGATCTGGCTGCTGTGGCAATTAAAGAGTGTGTTGAACTTTACTCACAACTATATTTAATAGGACACGTGTATGCACATACAACAAACATTGCTTTCGGTATAGACAACTTTTAAGCAGTCACCCATCCATGAACTGCATGGGCTCATCACTGCTTAACTTCCATGTCAGTGGTGATTAACTTTTGTGATCAAGCAGCAATGGCAATCTCAGTACGACCCTACGGTTTGTATAGGATAGACTGTATTTGTTATATAATTGCGGAAGGATTTTTTAATATTATCATTTTTCGTTGGTTTTTTCTTATCATTCAGTTTGGTTAGGCTTAGAACTATTCTGCTTAGTGCACGTGCGCGTGCACATATTGAGTACAGTTCACGCTCGCGTGTGGAGGATGTGACAATCACAAATGTCATAATAAAAACTCCAGATAGGAAATGACTGGGGTGTCAGTGATGTCATGCCCGGAAGCGATGGGCTGGGATTCTTGGTGATTTTGAAAAAAAGCGGTTAGTTGAGATTCGGCTCTGGGCGAAGTGAGTTGAGATTTGCAGCTGGGCGAGGTGGGTTGATTCTGACTCTGGGCCGAGAGTTCAGCCGGGGAGTTGACTGAAGAACGATATAGAAACAGTCAGCACAGTAAAAATTGTGTCTCTCTCTCCTCGTGTCGAACGACTAAACTCAAGAAGTCACTAAACGTTTTGTACCTGAACTAAAGAAATTCGCCTGTGTTTTTCGGTATTTCCATGCATCTGAACATTTTACATATCCGAATATTTTATATATAAATATTTTGGATACGCTACATATTCAATAGGGGATGTGTATACACACAGGACACTTTTTTTTCAGAATGTGCTGTTTTTAAGTGGTCACACATCCATCTAGAGTATAGACTCATCATTGCTTTATATCCATGTCAGCAATGATATCTTTGACACTTTTTTCCTCTTTTATTGGTCAGGCATAGACACCACCTATTACTTACAGTACTTGCCGTTTCTAAGTTGTTACCCATCTCATCAAAGTTCAAGCTCTTCGTGGCTTAACGTCGGTGATCTTACAGGAAAACAGTTTTCAGCTTGACTTAACAGTAAGTCATTATTTTCTTGCCATTTTTCTTCTTTCCAATTGTTCTTTTTTTCAGCTACGATATAATGCAGCTTTCATTGCTGTCTTCATCTGCATCACTGATAGCTCAAATTATTATATTTGTTTTTATATTTTCTTGTTGTAGAAAAAGCACGCCACTTCATCTGTTCTTCGTTATTCGTGTCATAATTCTGTTGCCGGGCAACTCGCTAATTGGCAGCCTCTTTAGGCGCGTCAACAGTCGTAAAGCATGTGTCTCTTCATCAAAATGAGTGAGCTAGGCGGTTGAAAACGAACAAAGACAAGTCCTCAACGATAAAATGATAAAGGGGACTCGTTGCGACAATACAAACCTTGATTAGTATCAAAGAAGAGAATGAGGAGTGAGCAACGTGTTGGGGTCTGGATGGGAGTGAAGTGAAGTGTCATTAGAACAGCGAAAAACCTACGATGAGTTGGTGAGACGCTTTGAGCTGTGACCAAAAGTAGAGAGGAATAGGCTAGAAGTAGAGGTATGTGCGCTTTGCATGTTGAAATGCGTGTTAGTTTTGATCACATTTCAGCGTTTTCTAGCTCAGAGGGAAGATATGAGATTACTAATGCTCCGATAACGGTAAAGTAGTTGCCATTTTGTAAAATGGCTGAAAAGGTAAATTGATAGTGGCGGGAATTTTTTTAGTTATTTCCCGCTGAAATTTATTTTCCATTATTCATTTCAAATGTTCATTACTTGTTTTTCATTCACTTATTTCTTCGTTTTTCTTTCTCGTTCTCTCGCTTTTCCTAGTTCTCTCTTTTTTTTGTGACTCAAATAAGATTTCCTTCTGAATGAAAAGTTTCTTTCTTTCTTTCTTTCTTTCTTTCTTTCTTTCTTTCTTTCTTTCTAAACCATTTATTCTTTCTTTCATTTTTTCTTTCTTTTTTCTTTCTTTCTAAACAATTTTTCTTTCTTTTTTCTTTCTTTCTCTCTTCCTTTCTTTTTTCTTTTTTTTCTAAACCAATAATTTCTTTCTTTCTTTCTTTCTTTCTTTCTTTCTTTCTTTCTTTCTTTCTTTCTTTCTTTCTTTCTTTCTAAACCATTTATTCTTTCTTTCTTTCTTTCTTTCTTAACCATTTATTCTTTCTTTCTTTCTTTCTTTCTTTCTTTCTTTCTTTCTTTCTTTCTTTCTTAATCAATAATTTCTTTTTTTCTTCTTTCCTTCTTTCTTTCTTTCTTTTTAGTTGTTTTCCTCCTATTTGCCGTTTTTTCTTTTTTCCTATTTCTTCATCCTTTATATTTTTTATTCTTTTTTCCTTATCTTTTTGCTCATTCAATTGTTCTTTCATTTCTCTCTCTTCATCATCCCTACTTATTTCTTCCTTTAAATTTCTTCTATAGTTTTCTTAAATTTTAATATTCTCTTTTTTTTTCTTCGTTTATTGTTTAATTTTCGTCATTTCTTCTTTTTTCATATTTTTTATTTATTTTCTTTTGTTTCCTTATACTTTTCTTTCTTGATTCTTTTTTAAAATTTTTATGGTTCTTTTGTATATTTTAAAAAATTTATTCGTTTATTTTTTAATGCTGTTTGTTCTTTCTTCCTTTATCACTTGAGATTTTTTCTTTATTTCTTTATTCATTCTCTTTTTTTTTCTTCATTTCTTCTTGATTATTTCTTTTTTATTTCGTTCTTTTTCATAAGTCTCCTTTATTTTTTGCACTTCATTTTTCCTTGTTTAATTCATTCTTTAGCTTTAGTTTCATTGGTTCTTTAATCTTTTTCGTTTTTTCTTTAATTTTTTCACTTTTCATTATTTAAAAAAAAACTTATCACGTCTTTATTTGTATTTATTTCTTCAATTATCAATTATCTTTTTTTTATTTCTCAAAACATTTTTCTTGGTGTGTTCTCGTGGTGTAATGGTTAAAGCGATGGACTGCGGAATCGTAATAAGGGAGTTCGTATTCCAGTTGTGTTATTACGTTCATTCTCGGGCAAATACCCTTGGGAAATGCATGAACCCTCTTAACCTCCTATCGATAGGTTCAATAGTGTCACGACTGTCCTTCTAGGAGTATACCTTTGGCATTGAATAATCTACCAAGGTTGATATGCCATTAAACAAAGAAACCAAACAAAAACTTTTTTTATTCATTCATTTTTTATCGTTTTTTATTCATACATTTTTCTTTCTTTTATCAGTTGATTATTTTCTTTCTTTGTCCTCTTAATTTTTTTTTTTGTCATAATTATTTTTCTAGGTTTTCTTTATTTTTTTTCTTATATATTTCATTGTTTTCTTTCTTTGCTTTTGTGATATCATTCTTGTTATCGTCTTTTTTTTCTCATCATTCAACTTATCTAGATTTTAGGATTTTCTATTTTTTACGATTATTTTTTTCTATTATTTCTTTCGATCTACAGTATTTCCTTTTCTTTTTTTTCAATAAACGTCCTTCCGTTTTTTTTTTTTTTTTTACACATTCTTTCTTCAGATAAGTTAACTTTTATCTTTGTATCATCTCGTTTTCTTTCTTTTATTTTCATTGCATGATTCTTTTATTTTTGTTTTACGTTCTTCGTTTGATTTTAATTCTTCATTTTTTCCCAGCCCAGCCGGCTGAGCCTACAGACGATGCCAACTGAATCCCTGCAGATGTGTAAAAATCCTATCCTCAACGAGTGTCCTGGTATGACAAAAACCCACCAGATTGTGACACTTTAGACTTGGAGCTTTGGGGAATGTGGAGTACCCTTTAACTGTAATTAATCCAACATGCACTTCTATCTGGTGTTGGTTAGTTGGATTTTATGACATATCATCCTTTGTGTGTTATTTAACGTCAAATCAATTTTTATGAAAATAGTTCTATTTCAAACAATTCAGTTTAGCCTAAGTACGCAGTTTAAGTGTTAGTACAGTTTAATCGTGAAAAACATTTCTATTTCAAGCAATTCTGTTTAGTCAAGCAGTTTTAATTTAGCTAATTCAGTTTAGTATAAGTACAATTTTTTCCACACACAGCCAAATGTCAAACAGTTCCATATTAAACAAATTAGCTCAGTGTAAGTACAGCCTCAAAGTTTAAAAAAACAGTTCTATTTCAAATAATATAATCTAGCAAAGGACGCAGTTTCAATGTAAGTACAGTTTAATTGTCAAAAACATTTCTATTTCAAGCTATTCAGTTGGGTCAAACAATTAAGTTCTGCATAAGTATGCCGTTAGCTTTATTCAAACCATTGATAGGGCCCTATCAGGTGCTACCTCTCCGGGGCAGAGTGAACATGGGAGCGATGTCAGTAAAGGGGTACTCCGCATTCCCCAAAGCACCCCATTACTGGAACCTCATCATTAGAATGTTTAATATCATACACAGGACACTCGTTGTTGGTCTTACCCCTCTACAGAGAAGCAGTCGGTGTATTCAACAGACCTGGTTGGCTGGGCAATATGTCTGGTGTAGTAATATCTGTTAAGGCCCCATCTATGAGTCAGATAGTACTCTTTAATGATCTATCACACAGGAAACTACTTTTGTTCAATTCTCATAGAACAAACACCTCTGAGAAAGGTACGAATTCAAGGTATCCTTCCTTCAGCTAGGGTTAAATAATAAGACAAACATTCTATGGCAACCACTCTAGAAGAAGGAAAACTGAGATAAACCTGTTAAACTCCGCTTAGAGTTTGACATTGACTTACAACCAGTATATGGTGATGGAGTTAGGTATATATATATATATATATATATATATGTGTGTGTGTGTGTGTGTGTGTGTGTGTGTGTGTAATTGTATGACTATATTCATATGAATATATATTTCTTTAATTGAAATTATTACTCGAAAACGTAAGATCTCACCAATGAGTGTCCTAGATATGACACTAAACAATCTGATGGTGAAGTTCCAGTGATGCTGGAGCTTCGGGAAATGCGGAGTACCTCTTTATTGACATCACTCCCAATTCCACTCTGGTCTGGCGTGGTAGCACCTGATAGGGCCATATATATGGGTTAAATAGATCTAACGGCATATTGTATATCCGTGATATAACTATACATATACATATACATGCCGAAACATAGTAAACAATACTGACAAAGGAACACACTTCTTTAGAAAAAGATACCTCTCTCACTTTATTCGAAAGAGTTGTGAAAGGGTTGAGTGTGAGAGGTGAGTTGGAGACGTAACAGACACTGCAACATATTGACCCCCAGTTCCTCTGACTAAAGCAGAACTTTTTTTCTCATTCTGCTCAACCGGGGTTCTGAGGGCCAGCTGGGGAGCTGGTTCTCACTGCCTCGGACTGCAACTCGAATTCCAACAAACTGACTCCAACTAATTCGAACTGTCTGTGGCACCGGGTTATATAGTTGTTTGACATCCACCTACTTCCCGTGGGCATCACAATTGCACCAAATTCAACCCGTCCACGGTCAAGATTATATCTTAATATCTTTGACCGGATGCACCTGTTTCTCGATTGACGGCTGGGTCGAAGGTCAATATGTTACAGACATACTTATGCTAATCTGATCTGTTTGACTAAACGGAATAGCTTAAAATAATGTTTACTTGCATTTACACTGTGTATTTATGTTAAACTGAATTATTTGAAATAGAACAGTCTTTTTAATTGAAACTATGTTTACTCGAAACTGAATTGTTTAACATAGAACCGTTTTAAATATTAACCGTGTGTAAACAAAACCTTTATTTATACGAAACTGAATTAGCTGAATTAGAAGTGCTCGACTAAACTGAATAGCTTGAAATTTAAATGTTTTTTACCATTAAACTGTGTACTTATGCTGAACTGAATTTTTTAAAAAATAGAACTGATTATTTACATAAAAATGGATTTGGCATCAAATAACCTACAAAGGTTGATATGCCATAAAACTTAACAAACCACCCAACCATAGAATTATTAGTATTAGATAAGAATTCTTGAAAGAATAAAACTGTGTGTAAAATTCTTTTCACTGATTGAAAAAAAATAAATGTAATTTTGAATATTAATAAATCAAAATATTCGAAATCTACATATGCATATAGTATGGAACGCGATTCAAATCAATTATGTCTATATTTCTTGCTTTAAAGTTCCTTTTCTAATCGTGTGCTCTGTTCCTGGAAGATACCAGCTCAGTTTTAATTGTTGAAATTATAACTGTGTAGAAAAATGTCTTCAGAAATAATTACACAGCTGCACAAAAAATGTAAATATAAATTCTAATCTATTGTATTGAATTCATTTATTGGGCTATTGTAATGCGAAATAATAATTATTTGAGTCTAATTAATTTCAAAGTAAAAATTTCATCGTCAGGGACTCTCTTTTGTTACAACGTTCGAAAAAATTGAACATCCAACAGAGAGTCCATTTTTAAAAAAAGTCTCTGACGATCAAGTTTTTACTTTGAAATTAAATACGCTTAAACAATAATAAGTTCGCATTGCAATAGCCCTCTAAATCAATACAATACTATAAATAATTCATGCAATGCTTCAAACAAGTTACAAAATAAATGAAAATGTACAAAGAATGCGATTCCCTCACCTCTAGGCATAAAATGACAATGCAGGTTGATATGCCGTTAAAATCACTCTGTCAAGCTTCTGTATTGTGTATCATTGGAGAATAATTTGACTATTGACCTCGACATAGAATAATCTAACAAGGGTTAACATGCCTGAAAACCAACCAACCAACTTATTTAATATTTAAAAAAAAAATTATTTATCTATTTATTTAATTATTTGAACATATTTATTTCTTTTTTTAGTCAGTTATTTCATTTTCTTATTGTTTATTTATGCAACGTTTAATCAAAAGTATCGTGTCGATATATCTCCTACTGAAGCCTTTCTTGTCTAATCTTATACCCGGGTGTCCTCGTGGTGTAATGGTTAAAGCGATGAACTGCAGAATCGTAGTACGCGAGTTCGTACTCCAGTCGCGCTATTACGTTCACATTCAGGCAAATACCCTTGGGAAAGGTATGAACCCCCTTATTCTCCCTCCAGCTATTGGTGAATAGTAGGACGGACTAGGTTCTTCAGCCTTGGTGAGGCAACTAGTCTAGGAGAAGGAAAACTCTGAATAAAAACCTGTTAAACTCCGCTTAAAAATTGACCTTGTGTCATATCCTGCCCAAGCGGAGGGGTTAGTAAATAGTATCTTATACTCTTTAACTCAAAGATAATAGATCGGAATTCAAATATCTATGTCAGTTTGGTCGCTTATGCAACGGCCTTCTTATAACAAGCAGAGAGCTGTGATAAGCAAAAAATGACAACAAAATTAGATGATAAATAATAGTCAAAAATATTAATTGTTTCCTTTTTTCTTTATCTTAGCATCCATTTTTCTTTCCTCTTTCTCAATTGTATTTTCATACGTTCGAACGTCTTTTTGGGAGGAGTGGTGAGGAGAGAGTTTTTCCCTTTCATAGAAAAAAAATTCTTTGTGTGTTTTTTTCTTCTTTTTCCAGTTTCAACTCATTTCTCCATGTTTGTTTTGTGATAATTTTATTCTCCCCTCTTTCTTCTCGATTTTTATCTTTGATTTCATTCATTCAATATTCATACTTCTATGCATTCAATCTAATCCTTTTATTCCTTTTTTTTTTCATTCTTTTTTATTTATTCTTTCTTTCTATCCAATTCATTCATTATTTCATTTAATCTTTCATTCATTTACTCATTTATTTATTCACCATGTTTCTTTTATTGATTCATTCGATATTTTTTATTCCACATTTTATTTATTCACCATATTTCTTTAATTTATTCTTTTTTGTATTTTTTATTCATTCTTTTTTTTCTTTTATTCATTATTTCATTCATCCTATTTCTTTAATTCATTTTTTGTTAATCTACATTTTTATTTAATTTTTCTTTTCTTTTTTTATTTCATTCATCCTATTTTTTAAAATTTTTTTCATTCTAAAATGTTTATTCACTTTTTCTTTTATTCCTTATTTCTTTCATCTTATTCTTTTTATTCATTCTTTTATCATTCTAAAATCTTTACTCATTTCTTTTATTCCTTATTTCCTTCATCTTATTCTTTTTATTCATTCTTTTTTATTCTACAATCTTTACTCCTTCCTTTTTCTTTCATTCATTATTTCATTCATTCTATTTCTTTTATTCATTCTTTTTTCATTTTACAATTTTCACTCCTTCCTTTTTCTTTCATTCATTATTTCATTCATTTTATTTCTTTTATTCGTTCTATTTTATTCTACAATTTATCCCTTTCTTTTTCTTTTATTCATTTTTTCATTTATCCTATTTCTTTTATTCAATTTTTCATTCTACAATATTTATCCATTACTTTTTCTTTTATTTCTCATTTCATCCATTCTTTTTTATTCCTCATTCCATTCATTCTTTTTCTTTTATTCAGTCTTTTTTTTGCAATCTTTATTCATTCCTTTTTCTTTTATTTGTTATTTCATTCTTCCTATTTCTTTTATTTTTTTTTCTCATTCTACATTTTTATTCATTTTTTCTTTCATTCTTTATTTCATTCATCCTATTCCTTTTATTCATTTTTCATTCTATGATTTTTATTTATTTTTTTTTTATTCATTATTTCCTTCATCATTTTCCTTTTACTTATTTTTTCATTTTAGAATTTTTGCTCATTCCTTTTTCATTCATCCTATTTTTATTCATCTTGTTTCTATTCGACATTCTTTACTCATTCCTTTTTCTTTTATTCATTATTTCAATCATCTTATGTCTTTTATTCATCGTTTTCATTCTAAAATTTTTATTCATTCATTTTTCTTTTATTTATTATTTCCTTCATCATTTTCCTTTTATTCATTCTTTTTTCATTCAACAATTTGTACTTATTCCTTTTTCATTTATTCATTATTTCATTCATCCTATTTCTTTTATTCATTATTTTTTCATTCTATGATTGTTACTCATTCCTGTTTCTTTTATTCGTTATTTCATTCATTCTAATTATTTTATAAATTATTTTTCATTGTCAAATTTTTATTCATTCTTTTTTTCTTTTATTCATTATTCCATTATTCCTTTTTCTTTTATTCATTATTTCATTCATCTTATTTCTTTTGTTCATCTATTTCATTCTGTAATTTAAATTCCTTCATTTTTTTCTTTTATTCTTCATTTCATTCATCCTATTTCTTTTATTCATTTTTCATTCTACATTTTATTCGTTCTTTTCTCTTTAATTCATTTTTTCATTCATCCTATTTTTTATTCATTCTTTTTCAATGTACAATTTTTATTCATTCTTTGTTCATTTATCTTTTATTCTATTTTATTCATCATTTGATACATTGTTTTTCATATATTATTTCATTCATCTTATTTCTTTTATTCCTTTCCCCATTTCATTTATTTCTTCTTTTCTTTATTCTTTTATTCCTTTTCCCAACTTTTAAATTTTTTTTCATTCATTTATTAATTCTCTATATTTCTTTTCTTCCTTCATTAAATTTATTTATTCATTCTTTTCTTTATTCTTTCCTTCCTTCACCCTATTTTTTCATTTTTCTTTCGTTCATTGGATAATTCTCCCTATTTCTTTTACTTCTTCATCAAATTCATTTATTCATTCATTTCTTTATTCTTTTCTTACTTCTTCCTATTTTAAAATTTTTCCCTCCTTCATTTATCAATTCTCTCTGTTTATTTTATTCCTTCACCCAATTCATTTATTCCTTTTTTCTTTATTTAAAAGAATAAATTCCTTCACCCTATTTTTTAATTTTTTCCTTCCTTCTTTTATTACTTCTCTCTACTTCTTTTATTCCTTTATCAAATCAATTTATTCACTTGATTCTCTTGTTCCTTCAAACTATTTTTAAAAAATGTCTTCCTTTATTTATTAATTTTCTTTATTTCTTGTAGTTTATTTAATGCCAAAGCTATTTTTGAAGAAATAAAACAGTTCCACTCCAAACAATTTATTCTGGCCTAAGTACACTGTTCAAATGTCAAAATGATTTTTTTCAAGTTATTACGTTATACGAAACAGTTCTTTTTCAAGCAATTCAGTTTAGTATAAGAGTGACACGAGGTGCGTTTAAATCGTTGATTAATATGTAAAAATTTTAATTCATCAAATATATGAAAATTATGATGTATATCTCAAAAACAAAAAAAAACGATCCTTAAAATAAGTGTATTTTTGTCCAACGCTTAAATTGTCCCCCAAAGCTAGTTGATTATTCCAAAAGCAAAAGGTCACTTAGGTAGTCGGTCAGCTGTCATTTAATAAGAAATTTGCATTCAGTGAGTTCTGTTAGGCTGGTGGAGGATGCGTGTATTTTTGTGTCTGTTCAGAGACCCTTACAGATTCTCTCTCTCTCTCTCTTTCTCGCTCTCTCACTCACTATTTCTCTCTTTCTTTTTCTCTTTTTCTCTCTCTTTCTCTATCCCTCTATTTTCTCTCTCTCTTTCTCTCACTCACTCTTTTTCTCTCTCTCTCTATCTCTCTCTATTTTCTCTCTCTCTCTCTATTTTCTCTTACTCTCTCTTTCTTTCTCTCTCTATTTTCTCTCTCTTTTTCTCTCTCTCCCTCACTCTTTCTCTCTCTCACTCACTCTTTCTCACTCTCTCTCTCTCTCTATTTTCTCTCTCTCTTTCTCTCACTCACTCTTTCTCTCTCTCTCTCTCTCTATTTTCTCTCTGTCTCTCTTTCTCTCTCTTTCTCACTCTCTCTCTCTCTCTCTCTCTCTCTACTGCATGCAGTCTGAATATCGAACAATAAATGATTGTGAGTTGTTGACGGAAAATTCTACTTGTTTTTGAGTTGCTAGCACCACGGCAACATTGTTCCAACGGATAACTACAACCGTCAGAAGAAATTCCGGATAGATCGTTTCATTCCTTATTTGTGGATCTTTCACACCGATCGTGGGCACAGGTAGGATTGATAAACGAACTATCCAAAAATGTGATACTATAGTATCACATAAGTACAGATTTTTTTTACAGTTAAGTGTCAAAACTGTCCTATTTCAAACAATTTAGTACGCAGTTCGAATGTCAAAACAGCTCTATTTCAAGTAATTCAGTTTATCATAAGTACTCACTTTCCTTCCTCTTGGCCCATTGATAGGACCCTATCAGGTGCTACTATTCTTGGTCAGAGTGAACTAATTTTCTTTTAATTGTTTTTTTAATATATTCTCTTTTTAAAAAGCTTTTATATATATTTTTTCCCTAATTATGTCGTTATATTTTTGCCATTTTATCATGGCTTCCTGATTTTCTTTCTTTTGAATCGTTATTTATTTTTATTTTTCTTGAATAAGTTTTTGTCTTCTTCTTGAAACAAAGTCTTTGTTTGTTCCCCCGTCTATTTTCTTTCATTTCATTTCTACTCTTTATTTCCTCATTCAAGTCCGTAACATATTCATCATTGCTTTATCTTAAAAAGTTTTCATTCGTAACTGTCATGCTTTCTCATTTTCATTCTTTTCTCTCAAAATCTTATTCCTTTTTTTATTTCTTTCTTCCTTTATTTTCTATTCAAAGTTTTATTTATTTATTTCTTCATTTATTTATTTATTTATTGCTTATTCAATCATCTAATCAAGACAATATCAAACGCAGACGACAAAATGGCGTAAAAAGACAACTCTCCCTTTTTCCGTCTCTAATAAACTCCTTAGATTGCGCAAAAGAGAATCTCCACCCTGCGCTTAACATTGCATATTTCAAATCAGGAGAGTTTGGAACCAAAGAACTACAGAGACATTTACATAGCGAAAATTCCGAAGAGACTAATTGCGGTTCTAACGAAGATCGATATTCTTCAGATTCTTAACGATGCTGGTGCCGTCTGATATGAAATGGGCGGTAACAGAATTGGTCGTCTGCAAAGATATACAATTTTCAAGATGGCTGCAGGAACGTTTTAAAAATAAGATCATCGTTATCATTGAACGAATTTTTCGCGCTCTCAGATTTGCAGACTCGAGTGATGACGATAAGTTACGTTCAAATTACAAATAATATCTCGGGTAATTACTGCGTTGCGCATGTTGTTTAACGGTTATCGGCTTTTGAAATGGACACGGTAACAAGAGTTCAATTCCTGAACGATGCTTTTTATATTGCACTGAGCTAATAGCCTTGAGAAAGGCATGAACCAATCCATTCTCTCTCATTGTGCGCAAATAGTAGGAAACACTGAGATTTTCAACAAATCATGACAAGGGAAATGAAAATCTCTGAATTTAAACCTCTTAAACTGCACTCAAAAAATTTACCTTGTGTCACATACAGTTCGGTTATATATATATATATATATATATATATATATATATATATATATATATATATAACCGAACTGTATGTGACACAAGGTAAATTATATATATATATATATATATATATATATATATATACAAGGTAAATTATATATATATATATATATATATATATATAATTTGTAAGCGAATAATATGTTGGTAACTATATTTTTAAACGAGCCAGATTTTGTTTGTTTTCACATAGTTAAATGGTTTCAAGTATAGTATTTTATTAAATAGTTCTATTTGATCCATTACTGGGATCTTAACAGATACTACCACTCCGGGTCAGAGTGGACTATCAAGTACGTCCAATGTAAGGCTACTCCAAATTTCTCAGCATTAAGAACTGAAGCCTCACTATCAGATTGTTTAGTGTAATATGAGAATACTCTTTGGTGGGTGAGAGTCTTACCACACTGCAAAGAAAAAGTCAGTGTATTCTACAGCACCAGTCGACTGGGCTGAATGGCTGTGGAACTAAAAGAAAAACATCGTTCAAAGAATAATAAATAGGAATGGTTTACCATAAGAGAGAGAATAAATAAAACATGAAGAAGAATGTCGGGAAGTGAAATGCAAAGAAAAAGAAATTATTACTAAGAAACACATGTAGAATTGAGAAAAACGAAGGTAAACAATGCACTGGGACAAGAAAGAATAGGGGGAAAAAATACCGCAAAAAGTAAAGGGGTGACTTGAAAAGATTTCATTATTGATTGATTTTAACGGTATAGGATTATTTCAAGTATAGAAGTCAAAGGATCAAGTAGATTCTCAGTTCCCACTTAGATGTTTGTGTAGTTTTTTCTTAAGATACTTTTTGTTGAACTTGGTCTTATCGAATATTTTCTAAAAATATCTATTTGACCCATAGATGTGCTCCAAACAGGTACGATCACTTCAGGACCGAGTTGGCCTGAGAGTAATGGAAATGAATGTGTACTTTGCACTCCCCAAATCTCCAAAACTGCATCAGATGCAGATTGCTCTAATGGTAAAAAAAGAGCAGGCATCGAAAGGGCTAAAAAAAATGTCTCTCATGGTAAAAATAGTGCATACATCGACAGGGCTAACAAAAATGTCTCTCATAGTAAAAATAGTGCATACATCGACAGGGCTAACAAAAATGTCTCTCATGGTAAAAATAGTGCATTCATCGACAGGGCTAACAAAAATGTCTCTCATAGTAAAAATAGTGCATACATCGACTGGGCTAACAAAAATGTCTCTCATGGTAAAAAAAGTGCATACATCGACTGGGCTAACAAAAATATCTCTCATAGTAAAAATAGTGCATACATCGACTGGGCTAACAAAAATGTCTCTCATGGTAAAAATAGTGCATACATCGACATGACTAACAAAAATGTCTCTCATAGTAAAAATAGTGCATACATCGACATGGCTAACAAAAATGTCTCTCATAGTAAAAATAGTGCATACATAAACAGGGCTAACAAAAATGTCTCTCATAGTAAAAATAGTACATATATCGACAGGGCTAACAAAAATGTCTCTCATAGTAAAAATAGTGCATACATCGACTGGGCTAACAAAAATGTCTCTCATGGAAAAATAGTGCATACATTGACATGGCTAACAAAAATGTCTCTAATAGTAAAAATAGTGCATACATCGACAGGGCTAACAAAAATGTCTCTCATAGTAAAAATAGTACATACATCGACATGACTAACAAAAATGTCTCTCATAGTAAAAATAGTGCATACATCGACAGGGCTAACAAAAATGTCTCTCATAGTAAAAATAGAGCATACATTGACTGGGCTAACAAAAATGTCTCTCATAGTAAAAATAGTGCATACATCGTCAGGGCTAACAAAAATGTCGCTCATAGTAAAAATAGTGCATACATCGACTGGGCTAACAAAAATGTCTGTCATAGTAAAAATAGTGCAGACATAGACAGGGCTAACAAAAATGTCTCTAATAGTAAAAATAGTACATACATCGACAGGGCTAACAAAAATGTCTCTCGTGGTAAAAATAGTGCATACATCGACAGGGCTAACAAAAACGTCTCTCATAGTAAAAATAGAGCATACATTGACTGGGCTAACAAAAATGTCTCTCATAGTAAAAATAGTGCATACATCGTCAGGGCTAACAAAAATGACTCTCATAGTAAAAATAGTACATACATCGACAGGGTTAACAAAAATGTCTCTCATAGTAAAAATAGAGCATACATCGATTAGGCTAACAAAAATGTCTCTCATAGTAAAAATAGTGCATACATCGACAGGGCTAACAAAAGTGTCTCTCATGGTAAAAATAGTGCATACATCGACAGGGCTAACAAAAATGTCTCTCATAGTAAAAATAGAGCATACATCGATTGGGCTAACAAAAATGTCACTAATAATAAAAATAGTGCATACATCGACTGGTCTAACAAAAATGTCTCTATTAGTAAAAATAGTGCATACATCGACATGGCTAACAAAAATGTCTCTCAAAGTAAAAAAAGTGCATACATCTACTGGGCTAACAAAAATATCTCTCAGAGTAAAAATAGTGCATACATCGACAGGGCTAACAAAAATGTCTCTCATAGTAAAAATAGTGCATACATCGACATGGCTAACAAAAATGTCTCTCATAGTAAAAATAGTGCATACATCGACTGGGCTAACAAAAATGTCTCTCATAGTAAAAATAGTGCATACATCGACTGGGCTAACAAAAATGTCTCTCATAGTTAAAATAGTGCATACATCGACAGGGCTAACAAAAATGTCTCTCATAGTATAAATAGTGCATACATCGACATGGCTAACAAAAATGTCTCTCATAGTAAAAATAGTGCATACATCGACATGGCTAACAAAAATGTATCTAATAGTAAAAATAGTGCATACATCGACAGGGCTAACAAAAATGTCTCTCATAGTAAAAATAGTGCATACATCGACATGGCTAACAAAAATGTCTCTAATAATAAAAATAGTGCATACATCGACTGCGCTAACCAAAATGTCTCTCATAGTAAAAATAGTGCATACATCGACTAGGCTAACAAAAATGTCTCTAATAGTAAAAATAGTGCATACATTGACTGGGCTAACAAAAATGTCTCTCATAGTAAGAATAGTGCATACATCGACTAGGCTAACAAAAATGTCACTAATAATAAAAATAGTGCATACATCGACATGGCTAACAAAAATGACTCTAATAGTAAAAATAGTGCATACATCGACAGGGCTAACAAAAATGTCTCTAATAATAATAATAGTGCAAGCATCGACTGGGCTAACAAAAATGTCTCTCATAGTAAAAATAGTCATACATCGACTGGGCTAACAAAAATGTCTCCAATATTAAAAATAGTGCATACATTGACATGGCTAACAAAAATGTCTCTCATAGTAAAAATAGTGCATACATCGACATGGCTAACAAAAATGTCTCTCATAGTAAAAATAGTGCATACATCAACTGGGCTAACAAAAATGTCTCTCATAGTAAAAATAGTGCATACATCGACTGGGCTAACAAAAATGTCTCTCATAGTAAAAATAGTGCATACATCGACATGGCTAACAAAAATGTCTCTCATAGTAAAAATAGTGCATACATCGACATGGCTAACAAAAATGTCTCTAATAGTAAAAATAGTGCATACATCGACTGGGCTAACAAAAATGTCTCTCATAGTAAAAATAGTGCATACATCGACTGGGCTAACAAAAATGTCTCTCATAGTAAAAATAGTGCATACATCGACATGGCTAACAAAAATGTCTCTCATAGTAAAAATAGTGCATACATCGACAGGGCTAACAAAAATGTCTCTCATAGTAAAAATAGAGCATACATTGACTGGGATAACAAAAATGTCTCTCATAGTAAAAATAGTGCATACATCGTCAGGGCTAACAAAAATGTCTCTCATAGTAAAAATAGTACATACATCAACAGGGTTAACAAAAATGTCTCTCATAGTAAAAATAGAGCATACATCGATTGGGCTAACAAAAATGTCTCTCATAGTAAAAATAGTGCATACATCGACAGGGCTAACAAAAGTGTCTCTCATGGTAAAAATAGTGCATACATCGACAGGGCTAACAAAAATGTCTCTCATAGTAAAAATAGTGCATACATCGACATGGCTAACAAAAATGTCTCTAATAGTAAAAATAGTGCATACATCGTCCGGACTAACAAAAATGTCTCTAATAGTAAAAATATTGCATACATCGACTGGTCTAACAAAAATGTCTCTAATAGTAAAAATAGTGCATGCATCGACATGGCTAACAAAAATGTCTCTCAAAGTAAAAAAAGTGCATACATCTACTGGGCTAACAAAAATATCTCTCAGAGTAAAAATAGTGCATACATCGACAGGGCTAACAAAAATGTCTCTCATAGTAAAAATAGTGCATACATCGACATGGCTAACAAAAATGTCTCTCATAGTAAAAATAGTGCATACATCGACTGGGCTAACAAAAATGTCTCTCATAGTAAAAATAGTGCATACATCGACTGGGCTAACAAAAATGTCTCTCATAGTAAAAATAGTGCATACATCGACAGGGCTAACAAAAATGTCTCTCATAGTATAAATAGTGCATACATCGACATGGCTAAGAAAAAATGTCTCTCATAGTAAAAATAGTGCATACATCGACATGGCTAACAAAAATGTCTCTAATAGTAAAAATAGTGCATACATCGACAGGGCTAACAAAAATGTCTCTCATAGTATAAATAGTGCATACATCGACATGGCTAACAAAAATGTCTCTCATAGTAAAAATAGTGCATACATCGACATGGCTAACAAAAATGTCTCTGCTAATAAAAATAGTGTATACATCGACTGGGCTAACCAACATGTCTCTCATAGTAAAAATAGTGCATACATCGACTGGGCTAAAAATATGTCTCTCATAGTAAAAATAGTGCATACATCGACTAGGCTAACAAAAATGTCACTAATAATAAAAATAGTGCATACATCGACATGGCTAACAAAAATGTCTCTAATAGTAAAAATAGTGCATACATCGACAGGGCTAACAAAAATGTCTCTAATAGTAAAAATAGTGCATGCATCGACTGGGCTAACAAAAATGTCTCTCATAGTAAAAATAGTGCATACATCGACTGGGCTAACAAAAATGTCTCCAATATTAAAAATAGTGCATACATTGACATGGCTAACAAAAATGTCTCTCATAGTAAAAATAGTGCATACATCGACATGGCTAACAAAAATGTCTCTCATAGTAAAAATAGTGCATACATCGACTGGGCTAACAAAAATGTCTCTCATAGTAAAAATAGTGCATACATCGACAGGGCTAACAAAAATATCTCTCATAGTATAAATAGTGCATACATCGCCATGACTAACAAAAATGTATCTAATAGTAAAAATAGTGCATACATCGACTGGGCTAACCAAAATGTCTCTCATAGTAAAAATAGTGCATACATCGACTGGGCTAACAAAAATGTCTCTAATAGTAGAAATAGTGCATACATTGACTGGGCTAAAAAAAATGTCTCTCATAGTAAAAATAGTGCATACATCGACTGGGCTAACAAAAATGTCACTAATAATAAAAATAGTGCATACATCGACATGGCTAATAAAAATGTCTCTAATAGTAAAAAAAAGTGCATACATCGACAGGGCTAACAAAAATGTCTCTAATAGTAAAAATACTGCATACATCGACTGGGCTAACAAAAATGTCTCTCATAGTAAAAATAGTGCATACATCGACTGGGCTAACAAAAATGTCTCTCATAGTAAAAATAGTGCATACATCGACTGGGCTAACAAAAATGTCTCTCATAGTAAAAATAGTGCATACCTCGACTGGGCTAACAAAAATGTCTCTCATAGTAAAAATAGTGCATACATCGACTGGGCTAACAAAAATGTCTCTCATAGTAAAAATAGTGCATACATCGATATGGCTAACAAAAATGTATCTAATAGTAAAAATAGTGTATACATCGACAGGGCTAACAAAAATGTATCTAATAGTAAAAATAGTGCATACATCGAATGGGCTAACAAAAATGTCTCTCATAGTAAAAATAGTGCATACATCAACATGGCTAACAAAAATGTATCTAATAGTAAAAATAGTGCATACATCGACAGGGCTAACAAAAATGTCCCTAATAGTAAAAATAGTGCATACATTGACATGGCTAACAAAAATGTCTCTAATAGTAAAAATAGTGCATACATCGACTGGGCTAACAAAAATGTCTCTCATAGTAAAAATAGTGCATACATCGACTGGGCTAACAAAAATGTCTCTAATAGTAAAAATAGTGCATACATCGAGATGGCTAACAAAAATGTCTCTAATAGTAAAAATAGTGCATACATCGACTGGGCTAACAAAAATGTCTCTCATAGTAAAAATAGTGCATACATCGACAGGGCTAACAAAAATGTCCCTAATAGTAAAAATAGTGCATACATTGACATGGCTAACAAAAATGTCTCTAATAGTAAAAATAGTGCACCCATCGACTGGGCTAACAAAAATGTCTCTCATAGTAAAAATAGTGCATACATCGACTGGGCTAACAAAAATGTCTCTCATAGTAAAAATAGTGCATACATCGACTGGGCTAAAAAAAATGTCTCTCATAGTAAAAATAGTGCATACATCGACTGGGCTAACAAAAATGTCTCTAATAGTAAAAATAGTGCATACATTGACTGGGCTAACAAAAATGTCTCTAATAGTAAAAATAGTGCATACATCGACATGGCTAACAAAAATGTATCTAATAGTAAAAATAGTGCATACATCGACTGGGCTAACAAAAATATCTCTAATAGTAAAAATAGTGCATACATCGACTGGGCTAACCAAAATGTCTCTCATAGTAAAAATAGTGCATACATCGACTGGGCTAACAAAAATGTCTCTAATAGTAAAAATAGTGCATACATCGACATGGCTAACAAAAATGTCTCTCATAGTAAAAATAGTGCATACATCGACTGGGCTAACAAAAATGTCTCTCATAGTAAAAATAGTGCATACATTGACAGGGCTAACAAAAATGTCTCTCATAGTAAAAATAGTGCATACATCGACAGGGCTAACAAAAATGTCTCTCATAGTAAAAATAGTGCATACATCGACATGGCTAACAAAAATGTCTCTCATAGTAAAAATAGTGCATACATCGACATGGCTAACAAAAATGTATCTAATAGTAAAAATAGTGCATACATCGACAGGGCTAACAAAAATGTCTCTCATAGTAAAAATAGTGCATACATCGACAGGGCTAACAAAAATGTCTCTCATAGTAAAAATAGTGCATGCATCGACATGGCTAACAAAAATGTCTTTCATAGTAAAAATAGTGCATACATCGACAGGGCTAACAAAAATGTCTCTCATAGTAAAAATAGTGCATGCATCGACATGGCTAACAAAAATGTCTCTCATAGTAAAAATAGTGCATACATCGACAGGGCTAACAAAAATGTCTCTCATAGTAAAAATAGTGCATACATCGACAGGGCTAACAAAAATGTCTCTCATAGTAAAAATAGTGCATACATCGACAGGGCTAACAAAAATGTCTCTCATAGTAAAAATAGTGCATACATCGACATGGCTAACAAAAATGTCTCTCATAGTAAAAATAGTGCATACATCGACAGGGCTAACAAAAATGTCTCTCATAGTAAAAATAGTGCATACATCGACAGGGCTAATAAAAATGTCTCTCATAGTAAAAATAGTGCATACATCGACAGGGCTAACAAAAATGTCTCTCATAGTAAAAATAGTGCATGCATCGACATGGCTAACAAAAATGTCTCTCATAGTAAAAATAGTGCATACATCGACTGGGCTAACAAAAATGTCTCTCATAGTAAAAATAGTGCATGCATCGACATGGCTAACAAAAATGTCTCTCATAGTAAAAATAGTGCATACATCGACTGGGCTAACCAAAATGTCTCTCATAGTAAAAATAGTGCATACATCGATTGGGCTAACAAAAATGTCTCTAATAGTAAAAATAGTGCATACATCGACATGGCTAACAAAAATGTCTCTCATACTAAAATAGTGCATACATTGACTGGACTAACAAAAATGTCTCTCATAGTAAAAATAGTGCATACATCGACTGTGCTAACAAAAATGTCTCTCATAGTAAAAATAGTGCATACATCGACTGGGCTAACAAAAATGTATCTAATAGTAAAAATAGTGCATACATCGACAGGGCTAACAAAAATGTCTCTCATAGTATAAATAGTGCAAACATCGACATGGCTCATAAAAATGTCTCTAATAGCAAAAATAGTGCATACATCGACAGGGCTAACAAAAATGTCTCTAATAGTAAGAATAGTGCATACATCGACTGGGCTAACAAAAATGTCTCTCAGAGAAAAAATAGTGCATACATCGACTGGGCTAACAAAAATGTCTCCAATAGTAAAAATAGTGCATACATCGACATGGCTAACAAAAATGTCTCTCATAGTAAAAATAGTGCATACATCGACATGGCTAACAAAAATGTCTCTCATAGTAAAAATAGTGCATACATCGACTGGGCTAACAAAAATGTCTCTCATAGTAAAAATAGTGCATACCTCGACTGGGCTAACAATAATGTCTCTCATAGTAAAAAGAGTGCATACATCGACTGGGCTAACAAAAATGTCTCTCATATTAAAAATAGTGCATACATCGACATGGCTAACAAAAATGTCTCTCATAGTAAAAATAGTGCATACATCAACATGGCTAACAAAAATGTATCTAATAGTAAAAATAGTGCATACATCGACAGGGCTAACAAAAATGTCCCTAATAGTAAAAATAGTGCATACATTGACATGGCTAACAAAAATGTCTCTAATAGTAAAAATAGTGCATACATCGACATGGCTAACAAAAATGTATCTAATAGTAAAAATAGTACATACATTGACAGGGCTAACAAAAATGTATCTAATAGTAAATATAGTGCATACATCGACATGGCTAACAAAAATGTCTCTAATAGGAAAAATAGTGCATACATCGACTGGGCTAAAAAAAATGTCTCTAATAGTAAAAATAGTGCATACATCGACTGGGCTAACAAAAATGTCTCTAATAGTAAAAATAGTGCATACATCGACTGGGCTAACAAAAATGTCTCTAATAGTAAAAATAGTGCATACATCGACATGGCTAACAAAAATGTATCTAATAGTAAAAATAGTGCATACATCGACTGGGCTAACAAAAATATCTCTAATAGTAAAAATAGTGCATACATCGACTGGGCTAACTAAAATATCTCTCATAGTAAAAATAGTGCATACATCGACTGGGCTAACAAAAATGTCTCTAATAGTAAAAATAGTGCATACATCGACATGGCTAACAAAAATGTCTCTCATAGTAAAATAGTGCATACATTGACTGGACTAACAAAAATGTCTCTCATAGTAAAAATAGTGCATACATCGACTGTGCTAACAAAAATGTCTCTCATAGTAAAAATAGTGCATACATCGACTGGGCTAACAAAAATGTCTCTCATAGTAAAAATAGTGCATACATCGACAGGGCTAACAAAAATGTCTCTCATAGTAAAAATAGTGCATACATCGACATGGCTAACAAAAATGTCTCTCATAGTAAAAATAGTGCATACATCGACATGGCTAACAAATATGTATTTAATAGTAAAAATAGTGCATACATCGACAGGGCTAACAAAAATGTCCCTAATAGTAAAAATAGTGCATACATTGACATGGCTAACAAAAATGTCTCTCATAGTAAAAATAGAGCATACATCGACAGGGCTAACAAAAATGTCTCTCATAGTAAAAATAGTGCATACATCGACATGGCTAACAAAAATGTCTCTAATAGTAAAAATAGTGCATACATCGACTGGCCTAACAAAAATGTCTCTCATAGTAAAAATAGTGCATACATCGACTGGGCTAACAAAAATGTCTCTCATAGTAAAAATAGTGCATACATCGACTGGGCTAACAAAAATGTCACTAATAGTAAAAATAGTGCATACATCGACATGGCTAACAAAAATGTCTCTAATAGTAAAAATAGTGCATACATCGACTGGGCTAACAAAAATGTCTCTCATAGTAAAAATAGTGCATACATCGACTGGGCTAACAAAAATGTCTCTAATAGTAAAAATAGTGCATACATCGAGATGGCTAACAAAAATGTCTCTAATAGTAAAAATAGTGCATACATCGACTGGGCTAACAAAAATGTCTCTCATAGTAAAAATAGTGCATACATCGACAGGGCTAACAAAAATGTCCCTAATAGTAAAAATAGTGCATACATTGACATGGCTAACAAAAATGTCTCTAATAGTAAAAATAGTGCACCCATCGACTGGGCTAACAAAAATGTCTCTCATAGTAAAAATAGTGCATACATCGACTGGGCTAACAAAAATGTCTCTCATAGTAAAAATAGTGCATACATCGACTGGGCTAACAAAAATGTCTCTCATAGTAAAAATAGTGCATACATCGACATGGCTAACAAAAATGTCTCTCATAGTAAAAACAGTGCATACATCGACATGGCTAACAAAAATGTTTCTAGTAGTAAAAATAGTGCATACTTCGACTGGGCTAACAAAAATATCTCTAATAGTAAAAATCGTGCATACATCGACATGGCTAACAAAAATCTCTCTAATAGTAAAGATAGTGCATACATCGACATGGCTAACAAAAATGTCTCTCATAGTAAAAATAGTGCATACATCGACATGGCTAACAAAAATGTCTCTCATAGTAAAAATAGTGCATACATCGACTGGGCAAACAAAAATATCTCTCATAGTAAAAATAGTGCATACATCGACAGTGCTAACAAAAATGTCTCTCATAGTAAAAATAGTGCATACATCGACATGGCTAACAAAAATGTCTCTCATAGTAAAAATAGTGCATACATCGACTGGGCTAACAAAAATGTCTCCCATAGTAAAAATAGTGCATACATCGACTGGGCTAACAAAAATGTCTCTCATAGTAAAAATAGTGCATACATCGACAGGGCTAACAAAAATGTCTCTCATAGTAAAAATAGTGCATACATCGACATGGCTAACAAAAATGTCTCTCATAGTAAAAATAGTGCATACATCGTCAGGGCTAACAAAAATGTCTCTCATAGTAAAAATAGTACATACATCGACAGGGTTAACAAAAATGTCTCTCATAGTAAAAATAGAGCATACATCGATTGGGCTAACAAAAATGTCTCTCATAGTAAAAATAGTGCATACATCGACAGGGCTAACAAAAGTGTCTCTCATGGTAAAAATAGTGCATACATCGACTGGGCTAACAAAGATGTCTCTCATAGTAAAAATAGTGCATACATAGACAGGGCTAACAAAAATGTCTCTCATAGTAAAAATAGTGCATACATCGACTGGGCTAACAAAAATGTCTCTCATGGTAAAAATAGTGCATACATCGACATGGCTAACAAAAATGTCTCTCATAGTAAAAATAGTGCATACATCGACATGGCTAACAAAAATGTCTCTAATAGTAAAAATAGTGCATACATCGACTGGGCTAAAAAAAATGTCTCTAATAGTAAAAATAGTGCATACATCGACTGGGCTAACAAAAATGTCTCTAATAGTAAAAATAGTGCATACATTGACTGGGCTAACAAAAATGTCTCTAATAGTAAAAATAGTGCATACATCGACATGGCTAACAAAAATGTATCTAATAGTAAAAATAGTGCATACATCGACTGGGCTAACAAAAATATCTCTAATAGTAAAAATAGTGCATACATCGACTGGGCTAACCAAAATGTCTCTCATAGTAAAAATAGTGCATACATCGACTGGGCTAACAAAAATGTCTCTAATAGTAAAAATAGTGCATACATCGACATGGCTAACAAAAATGTCTCTCATAGTAAAAATAGTGCATACATCGACTGGGCTAACAAAAATGTCTCTCATAGTAAAAATAGTGCATACATCGACAGGGCTAACAAAAATGTCTCTCATAGTAAAAATAGTGCATACATCGACAGGGCTAACAAAAATGTCTCTCATAGTAAAAATAGTGCATACATCGACATGGCTAACAAAAATGTCTCTCATAGTAAAAATAGTGCATACATCGACATGGCTAACAAAAATGTATCTAATAGTAAAAATAGTGCATACATCGACAGGGCTAACAAAAATGTCTCTCATAGTAAAAATAGTGCATACATCGACAGGGCTAATAAAAATGTCTCTCATAGTAAAAATAGTGCATACATCGACAGGGCTAACAAAAATGTCTCTCATAGTAAAAATAGTGCATGCATCGACATGGCTAACAAAAATGTCTTTCATAGTAAAAATAGTGCATACATCGACAGGGCTAACAAAAATGTCTCTCATAGTAAAAATAGTGCATGCATCGACATGGCTAACAAAAATGTCTCTCATAGTAAAAATAGTGCATACATCGACAGGGCTAACAAAAATGTCTCTCATAGTAAAAATAGTGCATACATCGACAGGGCTAACAAAAATGTCTCTCATAGTAAAAATAGTGCATACATCGACAGGGCTAACAAAAATGTCTCTCATAGTAAAAATAGTGCATACATCGACATGGCTAACAAAAATGTCTCTCATAGTAAAAATAGTGCATACATCGACAGGGCTAACAAAAATGTCTCTCATAGTAAAAATAGTGCATACATCGACAGGGCTAATAAAAATGTCTCTCATAGTAAAAATAGTGCATACATCGACAGGGCTAACAAAAATGTCTCTCATAGTAAAAATAGTGCATGCATCGACATGGCTAACAAAAATGTCTCTCATAGTAAAAATAGTGCATACATCGACTGGGCTAACAAAAATGTCTCTCATAGTAAAAATAGTGCATGCATCGACATGGCTAACAAAAATGTCTCTCATAGTAAAAATAGTGCATACATCGACTGGGCTAACCAAAATGTCTCTCATAGTAAAAATAGTGCATACATCGATTGGGCTAACAAAAATGTCTCTAATAGTAAAAATAGTGCATACATCGACATGGCTAACAAAAATGTCTCTCATACTAAAATAGTGCATACATTGACTGGACTAACAAAAATGTCTCTCATAGTAAAAATAGTGCATACATCGACTGTGCTAACAAAAATGTCTCTCATAGTAAAAATAGTGCATACATCGACTGGGCTAACAAAAATGTATCTAATAGTAAAAATAGTGCATACATCGACAGGGCTAACAAAAATGTCTCTCATAGTAAAAATAGTGCATACATCGACATGGCTAACAAAAATGTCTCTAATTGTAAAAATAGTGCATACATCGACTGGGCTAACAAAAATGTCTCTCATAGTAAAAATAGTGCATACATCGACTGGGCTAACAAAAATGTCTCTAATAGTAAAAATAGTGCATACATCGACATGGCTAACAAAAATGTCTGTAATAGTAAAAATAGTGCATACATCGACTGGGCTAACAAAAATGTCTCTCATAGTAAAAATAGTGCATACATCGACAGGGCTAACAAAAATGTCTCTAATAGTAAAAATAGTGCATACATCGACTGGGCTAACAAAAATGTCTCTAATAGTAAAAATAGTGCATACATCGACAGGGTTAACAAAAATGTCTCTAATAGTAAAAATAGTGCATACATCGAGTGGGCTAACAAAAATGTCTCTCATAGTAAAAATAGTGCATACATCGACTGGGTGAACAAAAATGTCTCTCATAGTAAAAATAGTGCATACATCGACTGTGCTAACAAAAATGTCTCTCATAGTAAAAATTGTGCATACATCGACTGGGCTAACAAAAATATCTCTCATAGTAAAAATAGTGCACACATCGACTGGGATAACAAAAATGTCTCTCATAGTAAAAATAGTGCATACATCGACTGGGCTAACAAAAATGTCTCTAATAGTAAAAATAGTGCATACATTACCTGGGCTCACAAAAATGTCTCTAATAGTAAAAATCGTGCATACATCGACTGGGCTAACAAAAATGTCTCTAATAGTAAAAATAGTGCATACATCGACATGGCTAACAAAAATGTCTCTCAAAGTAAAAATAGTGCAGTCATCGACTGGGCTAACAAAAATGTCTCTCATGGTAAAAATAGTGCATACATCGACTGGGCTAACAAAAATGTCTCTCATAGTAAAAATAGAGCAAACATCGAAATGGCTAACAAAAATTTCTTCCTCTACATGGTAATGCTTTTACTGAATTCACATATATAATGTTTTGCCATCCACAGACAGACTGTTTCGTTTTATCAGAACTGTTCAGTTTGGCAAGACAGGCTACATTCCTGAATCTGAGATTGGAACCAGGCTGACTGAAACGCCAATATAAGATTTTTCCTCTCAGCCACGAGGAAAGCAGTGCAAGTGAAGGAAATTTTAACGCTAATGTATCACATTTGTTTTGTTTATATATATCCGCTTAACGGCTACCGAGATATCAATTCATTTGATGAGCCTTGCTTTACACTAGTGGCAACCATCACTTCCCTCGCTAGAGAACTCAACCCCACAGCGTAGGGGAGCATATATTTTGTCATCCACAGACAGACTGTTTCCTTCTATCAGAATTCTTTAGTGCGGCAAAACAGGCTAGATTCCCGAAGCTGGGACCAAAACCTGGCTGACTGAAACGCCAATCCAAGATTCTACCACTCGTGATACGTCTCTTCTTCTAAATCAATTAACTTTTTCCTCTACTTGATTTCCCTCTCCCGTCAAGGCCATTTAAACTGACACAATCTCAACGGTCGTAATGTTGTATATTGTCCTCCGACCCGGCCGGGCAGTCAAAATAGGAAATGCACCAGTATAAATAACAGGTGCATCCGGTCGATGAATATCAGGATATTATAACTTTGACTGTGGACAGGTTGAATGAGTGCTAAATTGTGACGCCCACAAGAAGAAGGTGGACGTTGAACTATTATATAACTCAGTGCACAGGAAATTCAAGCAGTTGGGGATCAGACGAGTTGGAGATAAGATGATGGATTGAGGAACATGTCCCAGAGAGGCTGGGCCCCCAGGTCGCCGGTTGAGCAGCCCAGGAGAACGGGAAACGCGGTAATGGCCAATAGAGTGGGTGGTCAATATGTTGCAGTTCTGTTCGGTCTCCAACTCTCTCTCACACACAAGCCTTTCAATAAAGTGAGAGGTATATTTTTCTAAAGAACTGTGTCGTTCGTTTTTATTGTGTTGTCGCTATGATTCTGCATGCATATGTGTTTGTATAGTTGGTCATGGCTATACAACAGTAATAATCGTCTCAAAGGGTTAAACTTCCTTTCATTCTCTCTTTCACAAAAATGCAAATCATTCTTTTTAACAATTCCTGTGATTTATTATCGTGGGCCTCGAGCAGATACCTGTCTTCTCTCTACAGGAAACATAACCCACCTCAACGAGTGCCTTAGATAGGACACTAAACCTCCCTATGGTGCGATTCTAGTTCTGATTCTTTCGAGGTTGTGGTGTTCTTCATCATTGCAATTACTCCCAGGTTCACTCTGGCCCTGGTTAGTAATTTCTTTTTAGGGTCCACCTATGGATCAAATGGAAACGTTTAATAATTTACAATACTTGATACTAATTAATTATGTCCAAACAAAAGATTTATGTTAAATTGAATTAATAATATTACGTTGCAGTGTTTCAGACCATTCCTCACTTTGGGGAATGAATTAATATTGTTAGATAGCAATAATTGAAACCATTTGTCTCTGGGCACATAAATAATTAATATGAAATAGAATTATCTGTGTAGAATTATCTGTGTAGGATAATGATACTTAGAAATATTTAACTCTGAGCAAAGAAATTATCTCTGGCTTATTTTACCTACAATCTATTCGATATTATATATATATATATATATGTCGGAAAGATAGATTTGTTGTGAATCTCACAGTATGATAGAAATATGTGGAAGGTTGAATAAATCGAGCACTTAACTCCAATTCAAATGTGTGATATTTCGTTCGTTAAAGCCGAACGAAATATCACACATCTAAAATGGAGTTAAATGTATGATTTATCAAACTGTCCCCATTTTTCTATTATATATATATATATATATATATATATATATGTCTGTGTGTATGTATGTATGTACGTGTCTGTATGCGTTTTGGCCCGGTTGTTGATACAAAAAGAATTTGGCTTTAAATAACCTACAAAGATTGTTATGCCGTAAAACACAACCAAATAACAATATTTCTTTCGATTCTTTCTTTCTTCCTTTCTTTATATTCTATTCTTTTATTCGCTTCGTATTCTTTCTTTCTTTCTTTCTTTCTTTCTTTCTTTCTTTCTTTCTTTCTTTCTCAAATATATCGTTTTATTTCATTCATTCTTTCTTTCTTTCTTTTTCTTTCTTTCTTTTATATTTCTCCATTAATCTTTTTTATTACAATTTTTTCATGTTTTTGAGTTTGGTATAAATCATACCTAATAAGTTCCTCTATTATGGCATAATGAACCTCAAGATAAAATAGAAAGATCTTTGTATATTTGTTTCGGAAAAAATACATTTTATTTTAGAAATATTATGTTTATATTTATACATGGGAAATTCTTATTGATCTTACTAAGCTTCAACCTTTCCAGTGGGGTCATATTTACTTTTTTAACGTTTTTTTTTCTTTTCCCAAAATGGTCACATTGAGTGAATGAATGAAGAACCCAATGCTGAAACATTAATCTCAGACAAGATTTTGAAGGCATTTCCTTTCCATTTTTTTCCTCGTATATAAAGGTTTGGAAATTCTCGCTAGATTACAGCGAAAACGATAGAGACTGAGTAATTATTCAAGGATTATATTCAAAAAGTTCTCCCAGTCGGGCCCTAGAATAAACCGACTGCATCTCTGCTGATGTGTAAGACTTCTCCAACGAATGCCCGGAATATAGCACTAAACTGTCTGATGGTGATGTTCCAGTAATGTTTGAGTTTTGGGGAATATGGAGTACCCCTTCATTGTCATCGCTTCCGGATTTACTTTGACCCGGAGTGGTAGCTCCTGATAGGGTTCTATCTATAGGTCAAATCGAACTAAACTGTGTTCATGACTTATAAGAAATTATACAATTATTGACGTTTTGTAGGAATACCAGGCCATTGGCCACATGAGTAGAGTGTTCGCCTATGATCCGGGAGACCGAGGATCAATCCCAGGTCGAGTCATACGAAAGACTCAAAAAATGGTACTTCATGCCGCCAAGCTTAACACTCAACATTATAAGGATCAAGTGTAAAGTGGAGCAATCGAGGGAATGGAATAGCACCTTCCCCTACACCTCGACGTAGTAGCTATTGAAAGGGGAACTTCGGGTCACCCATGACTAAGGTCAACAACTTTACCTTACTTACAATAATTCTTAGACGTGGAAACAAATAAAAATTAAAAGAAAATTCAAAATTTAAAAGAAATTCAAAATTAAAAGAAAAATTCTATCTTAGATTTTAACTTCTAGTCAAACTCTGCAGTAATGCCTTCGACCAGGCCAACTTTTTAAATATAATCCTCGAAAAATTAATCACTCTCCATCATTTTCGTTGTAATATACCAAGAAATTCTTAACCTTTATATACAGGGTGACCCAAAAAAACAGAACCCATATATTTTTGACTGAAATTCATGAATTTAATTCTAGCCATTTATTTTTTTCAGGATATGAAGTAGATTCTGTGTATAATAGTATTCACCAATATGTCCAGAAGTTCGAGTGTACAAAATTAGAATTATTTTGCTTTATTTTTGTAGAAATTACAAAAAAGTTTATGGGCTGCGTTTTTTGGGTCACCCTGTATGATGAAAAATATGGAAAAGAAATGCGTTCAAAATTTTGTCTGGGACATTATTTCAGCATAAGGTTCTTCATTAATTTACTCAATGTGACCTTTTTTGGGAAAAATCCGTTAAAAGTTAAACTGAATTGCTCAAATTTAATTTGACATTTAAACTGTATATTTATGCTTAACTGAAATAGTATAAATCGAACTATTCTTGACGTTGCAACTGCATTAAGGCCAAACTGAATTGTTTGAAAAAGAACTGTTTTGACATTTAACTGTGTTTAAACAAAAATTATACTTATACAAAATTGAATTGTTTGAATCAGAACCAACTAAACAAAATAGCTAGAAATCGATATGTTTTTTTGACTATTAAACTGTGTACTAATGCTAAACTGAATTATTAGAAATATAATTTGGTATTAAATAACCTACAAAGGTTGATATACCATAAAATCCAAACAAACAAATAAATAAACAAACAAACAAGAATCGTATTTAACTGAATTGTTGGTGACTTTGTACCGTTTGGTTAATTTATCCTAAATTAAGTTGTTAGAAATAGAACTGTTTGATTATTTAACTGTATACATCTACAAAATTGGTTTAATAATCATATATTTGACATATATGTAAAAACAGAATCTGAAATTACATAACCAAGAATGGTTGATATGCCATAAAAATAAACCAAACCAAACCAAACCAAACCAAAAAGTGATTTTTTTATTCCTATCATTATTCAGTGAACTTTGTAAATGAGCTAAATGTTATGTCAATTAAAATAAAATCTACCTAATTTCAATTTCCGTGTTGTGTGTGGTTCCATTCTGTAGAATATTTTATACAATATAAATATAGATTTGATTTGATTTAGTTTCTTTCTCAAATGGAATATTGATCTTAGTGGGTCATTTAACGCCAAAGCCATCCTCTTCGAATGACTGCGGTGGTGCATTTTAACTCAGAGACAAGGAGAATAGCGATATAGTACCTTTTCCCAAGGGTATTAAGCGAAGGTAATAGTATAACTGGAGTTTAAAATCTAAGATGGAATTTTTTTTGAACATCAATAATTGTATCGTTCCTTGTAAATGCTAACAGCGATAGAATTAAAAAAAGTGCAAGATAATAGAGAATATCGTTAATAGGTTGACTATTAATTTCGTAAAGTAAGAGTAGAATTTTAAATATATGAATTCAAATGTGGACTGATAATTCGTTAGAAAAAGAATCGCGGAAAAAAAACAAGTATATATATTTACCAACCCTTCCGCTGGGGCAGGATATGACACAAGGTCAATTTTTAAGCGGAGTTTAACAGGTTTGAATTCAGAATTTTTTTCCTCCTAGACTAGTTTCCTCACCAAGGCTGAAGAACCTAGTCTGTCCTACAATTTATCCATAGCTGGAGGGAGAATAAATGGATTCATACTTCCCCCCCCCCAAAAGACAAGTTATAAGAGAGACAAGAATTGACCCCTGGCTGACCTTTATAGAAGTTCTCTGATTGAGAACGGGTCAGTTAAGTAGAGAGAATTAAAGTCTAGACGAAAAGACGCCTGAAATTACTATTTTCCCTGCCGTATGGTTGACGTGGGAATTTGGGTGAATAAAGAAGTCGAAAATGAAACAAAATATTTAATCCATTATGGACCCCATATATGGCCGAGCAAAAGTAGGACGACCAGCTCGAACTTACATACAGCAGCTATGTGAGGACACGGGATGTAGCCCTGAAGACCTGCCGGAGGCGCTGAACGTTTGGGAGAAGAGGCGAGAGAGGGTCAAGGATATCCGTGCAAGCGGCACGACATGATGATGAGGATGATGATGATGATTAGAACGGAAGTAGACACGGGGACCAAGATAAACCCAAGTTCACCCGAAGAAGTCTCAGACCGAATACCAAACACCCGACTAGATAGATAAGTCTTCGCAAAACAATAAAATGGAAACAACAGTATAAACACTAACCAGAACTAATAACGGAAATAAAAATAGCTAATATTTTCTGGGACTTCGCAAATTAATGAGATACAAAATTAAAAAGCAATATCCCGGATATAGGGTTAAAGGATTATAAAAGAAAAACATGGGTTCAAATTGATATTTTAGTGCCAATAGATAATACTATACCAGTCGAAGATTATGAAATAAGTTAACAGAAAGACCTTGAAATAAAAGCTGAACAAATGTGACACCTTAAAAGTACGACTGTGCCAGTAATAGTGAAATCCATTGGTGCTACCAAGAAAGGGACAGGTAAAAACATTACCAAACTATTTGGCAGTCCAGACCTGTATGGAATCGAAAAGAATTATACTTTTTGACGCATCTCCTTTAGAGAGTACCCTGAATATAGTAGAATGATGTGACCCAAAAGATCGGTTTTGGTTCCTTGTCATATCAACCTTCGTGGGCTACTTAATGCTAAAGTCATCCATGGAGACGTCCAGTAGGGATACTATTCAAACCATATCTGGAGAATAAGAAGTTCACACTTTTCTTTAAGTAATTGCCCCCAAAGGGAATGTAATGGCCTGATCAGGGTTCGAACGCGCTCATTTAGTAGCCGCAGTTTTGTACATTAGCCATTAAGTCCCGGGTACTTCCCATCAACTAAATGAGGCAGCTAAATCAGGAATATATAGAATGCTTATAATCACTTCCTTCCTGCACCCACTCGCTTAAAAAAACGGAAATAAAACTAAAAATTATCAATACTTCTAATAATAATAATAATAATAATTATGATAATCAACGAAAAAAAGGAAATCTGTAAATTTGTCGACTTTGCTGCCCCAGCTGACCACAGAACAAAACTTAAAGAATGTGAAAAGAGAGATAATTACCTCGACCTTGCTAGAGAATTGAAAAAAACTGTGGAGGGTGAAGGTGACAATTATACCAATTGTGATTGGTGTTTTGGCACAGTAACTAAAGGATTATTAACGGGACTGGAAGATTTGGAAGTCGGCGGCCGAGTGGAGACCATCCAAACAACAGCATTACTGAAAACAGCCAGAATACTGAGAAGAGTCCTGCAGACTTGAGGGGACTTGCTGTCACTCAATATCCAGTGAAAGACCATCAGCTTACGCTGATGTGAAAAACTCTAATGAATAATAATAATAATGATAATAATAATAAACGACATCTCGCACGAGAAAACATGGACGTGGCTAAAAAAAAGAAACTTTAAAAGCCAAACAGAATCTCTCCGGGAAGCAGCACAAAACAACGCCATAAGAACCAATCAAATCATAGCGAGAAGAGATAAGACGCAACAAAATAGAAAATGTCGGCTACGCGGTGACAGAGATGAAACCATTAATCACATAATAAGCAAATGCAGCAAATTAACACAGAAGTAGTATAAGACTAGACATGACTTGATGGGCAAGATGATCCCCTGTGAGATGTGCCAGAAATTTAGATTTTACTAATTTTACTAATTTACTGTTTACTAATCACAACGTGATAGCTTGTCAAAGCACACGGAGTCACTAGGAACGAACCGAAAATCCATGGCATATGTTATATAACATGGTATTCTGTCAGACAAAATGTAAACAAACAGAAACTACTACTTAATACCTTATAATTCCCGAAATGACGTATGTTGCCTGTTGGCTGAGTCTAATGTCTAGTTGGGCAGGTTTCGAACCCTGCGTGAAGCGTCCTATGTGTCTAGCCACACTGAAGAGTCGAACGAAACAGTCTGTGGATGACAATATATATACACACAACTATATATAATATTTACATATATATTTAAATACACACAAACACACAGACACACACACACGCACACACTTTATATATATTTATTGGTTGAGAGATATTTTTCGAATGGGCGATCGAGTGAACTGTAAAGACGTAATTGAGGGTCATCCTTTAAGAATCCTTCCAGCAGTACATATAAACATGGCTGAGAAGAATAGAATAGTGAATTGTTTACTTAAATGAAGTAGCCATGTAGCTTATTGTTTGGAATTGAAATAAGTCGTTTGTGATTCTCGGCCCGTTATTTTTCAGACAAACCCCGTAGTCATATTGTATCAAGTATGCCTATCAAATGCAAATAGCAGATATGTCCTCCATTAATGTTTGTGCAGTAAAACCGACATCAAGGATCTTTCTTCAATCTTAATTAAAAGTCTGGATTTCAAACGGAGATTTTCAAGGGAGGTAATGATTGTTCTCTGAAAATTATTTTTTTTTAAATTCCGATAATGAAAAAAAGACCAGCACAGAAAGCACTTCCTCCTATATGTCTATCTGCTTCCTCCCATCGTGGCCATAGGTGACATCACTTCATGTTTAATAGATTTTTATGTAACAAAGCACGGGATATGATACAAAATAACGAAGAGAGTATGAACTTAGGTGTTCGACAATGTATTTTAAATATGACAGACGAGCTCGAAACGGATTTAGATGTATGTGAATGCATAAGTGAGTCGGAGAACACATATTTCTGTGTGTGTGTGTGTGTGTGTGTGTGTGTGTGTGTGTGTGTGTGTGTGTGCCTGCGTTCTTGCACTCGTGTGTTGTGGGGTATACAGGCATTATACATAAATATTTATATTTATTTAAAATTAATTTATTCCCTGGCCCTGTGTTGCCGAAGGACGAGATAGTTTTTATTGATACAAATCAATGATTATGCTAATCTTATTCAGGTGAAACTTTTTCATTTGATTTTTTATTTCTTTAAAAAAAATTCTTTCAGCTATGAAACAGGATTAGATGCTTTAAGACGAAAGGTGTTTAAAATATAGTGGAAGAGCTTTGTTTGTTGTTGTCTTTTTTTTTCTTTTTGTTTTTTTTTTTTTCAGGATAATTCGTTTAAAGATTGTAAATAATTCGAAAAGGGCGAATACTTGATTTACAAAGAGAGATTTAAATGTATACATATTCGAATGACTGGATATAGGAAGAACTATAAATGATCGTGTGCGTCAAATCTGACGACACGGGAAGTCGGATAAATGAATAGATAAATAAATAAATAAATGCGTGTATGTGTATGACTCACAGAGAGAGAGAGAGAAAGAGAGAGAGAGAAAGAGAGGGAGAGAGAAAGAAAGAAAGAAAGAGAGAGAGAGAAAGAAAGAGAGAGAGAGAGAGAGAGAGAGAGAAAGAAAAAGAGACAGAGACAGAGATAGAGATGAGATAATAAAGCAATAGTCTTTTTAAAGTAAATTCAGCAGCATGTGTCAATAATAATAATCATCATCATCATCATCATGTCGTGCTGGTAGCACGGATATCCCTGAGCCTCTCTCGCCACTTCTCCCTATCATTCATCGCCTTTGGCTGGTCTTCAGGGTTACATCTTGTGTCCTCACATAGCTGCTCTATGAAATTTCGAGCTGGTCGTCCTGCTTTTGCTTGGCCATATGTGGGGGTCCATAGGAGTACATCACTTTTGAGCTCGTCCTTGCTTCTCCAGCAGTGTCCTGCGTGTCTGGTTCGTCTAACTTGTATAGTTTTCGTGATGTGAGGCAAGTGGCCGTATAGTTGGTGTCTGGTGGGGTGTTGTCGCCAGGACATGTTCAATATTGCTCTCAACATTCTCGTGTAATTGCCGTCTAGTTTCTTCTTAGGCAATGCGGTGACAGAGATGAAACCATCAATCACATAATAAGCAAAAGCAGCAAATCAGCGTAGAAGGAATAAAAAAACTAGATACGACTGGGTCGGTAAGGTGATACACTGGGAAATATGCAAGAAATTTAAATTTCACCATACGAACAAATGGTATACGCAGAATCCAGCACCTGTCCTAGAAAATAACACACATAACCTCCTATGGGACTTTGACATACACATAGATCACCTAATCTCGGCCACACGACCAGACCAAATAACAATCAAGAAAAAAAAAAGAGAACTTGCAAAATTGTCAACTTTGTTGTCCCGGCTGACGACAGAATAAAACTGAAAGAATGTGAAAAGAAGGATAAGTACCTCGACTTTGCAAGGGAATTGAAAAACTGTGGAACATGTAAGTGACAATTATATCAATTGTAATTGGTGATTTTGGTACAGTAACTAAAGGGAACTTGTAGAATTGTGGACTTTACTATCCTGGATGACCAAAGAGTATATTTAAAGTTGCTAGGGACTTGTAAAAACTGTGGAACATGAAAGTAAGGGTTGGTGCTCTTATCACTGTCATTGAAGGATTAATAAAAGAACTGGAGGACTTGGAAAAAAGCGGACGAATGGAAATAATGGAAATGACATGAAACTATTAGCAAAAAATGAAAAAGAACTGGAAACTCTCATAAACGCCGTTAGAATATACAGTCGGGACATAGGAATGGAATTTGGCATAGAAAGATATGCCTTGCTCGTTAGGAAAAGTGGTAAACGACATATGACTAACGGAATGGTACTACCAAATCACGACAAAATTTGAACGTTCGGAGAAAATTAAACCTACAAATACTTGGGTATCTAGGAGGCTTGACACCATCAAACAAGTGGAAATGAAAGACAAGATTCGAAAAGAATATATCAGGAGAACTAGGAAACTACTCGTGACAAAACTCTCCAGCAGAAACCTCATCAAAAGAATAAATACTTGGGCTGGGCCCCTCGTTAGATATTCAGGACCCTTTCTCAAGTGGACCAGATATTGGACTTAAATGAATGGATCAAAAAACAAGAAAACTAATGACCATGCATAAGGCATTACACTCCAGAGACGACATCGACAGACTAAATGAATCTAGAAAGGAGGCAAGAAGAGGACTTGCCAGCATCGCAGACAGCGTTGACGCATCGATACAATGACTCGAAGACTATATAAAAACACTAACGAGGACGGATTACACCCATCAAAAACTATACGGACAACACGAGAGACAATAGAATGACAACGAGGAAAAAAATGTGAGAAAAACAAATCTATGGCAGCTTTAAACGACTAAAAAACGAAATCTCACACCAGAACACCTGGACCTGGCTAAGAAAAGGAAACCTTAAGAGAGAAACGGAATCTCTCTTAATAGCAGCACAGGACAACGCCATAAGGACCAATTATATCAAAGCGAGAATTGATAAAACGCAACAAAACAGTAAATGTAGGCTATGCGGTGAGAGAGCGAAACGATCAATCACATAATAAGCAAATGCAGCCAATCAGCGCAGGAGTATAAGGCGAGACACGACTGGGTCGGCAAGGTGATCCACTGGGAAATGTGCAAGAAATTTAAATTTGACCATACTAACAAATGGTATATGCACAACTCAGCACCTGTACGAGAAAATGACACACATAAACTCCTATGGGACTTTAACATACAATCTGATCACCTACTCCCAGCCAGAAGACTAAATCTTATAATAATCAACAACAAAAAGAAAAAAGAAAAAAAAAGGAATTTGCAAATTTTGCAGTCCCGGCGGACCACAGAATAAACCTGGATGAATGTGAAAAGAAGGATAAGTACCTCAACCTTGCTAGAGAATGGAAAAAGCTGTGGAACATGAAAGTAACGATTGTGCCAATTGTGATTGGTGCGTTAGGCACAGTAACTAAAGGATTATTAAAGGGCCTGGAGGACTGCAATGAATTCTGCTCTTCTCCATTCATTACTGGTAAATATTTGGGCAGACTGTGCTTTTCAAACTTGGTTTGGCATCTGGCTTTGAAGAAGGAAAGTACCAGGGTAGAAATTAGTTATGGGAGTTTCATCAACCAATTCTCGCCGGAAAACGTAAAGTCAATTCTGCAACTAGAAAGGACATATACAAAAATATGTTGACAAAAATGTCTATATTTTTCAATGAAATATGCATTAATTCATATATATATAGAGAGAGAGGGGGGGGAGAATGAGTATGTGTGTGTGTGAGAGAGAGAGATAGAGAGAGAGAAACAAAATTATAATATAAAATAACAACTGTTCGGCCAACGCACCCATCATCATAACATTCTACATAAGGTTTCGTAGCCTTCGTATCATTACCTGTTATCGAGAGTGCACTTGCTGTATCTGTCTTTTCGACAAGCTGTTCAGGTTTTTTGTCCTACCGTAGGAATTTTTCATGAAAGTTCAGCCTCTTCGCATAATCCTATGTTGTATTTATCAATGATACGACAATGGGATTAATTTCCGAGCAAGTAATTACACACACACACACACACACACACACACACACACACACACACATATATATATATATATATATAGTGAAATTATATTTCATTAATGAGTTGAGCATAATAAAACTTAAAAGAAATAGATGTTTTCTGACTACTCTATGTGAGACTCTGAGTTATAAAGATAACACATGATTAATTTGAATATTTAATCATTTCCAAACATGTTTGAAACGTATAATCATGATTCAGACACGAGGCAAGTTCAAATTAATAAGATTAGAAGTTCAGTTAAAGATAGATAATCTTGAATGGTATGGCTGACAATAAATGAAGTAACTAAAAGGAATATCTACTTTAAAGCTAAACCAAAAGCTGTCAGCCAAGAAGAACGAATACATATGTGGAAAGAACTTTTCAAGAATTTGCTTGGAAACTAGTGTTATGAAATAGCCGAGGGATTTCGGTTCAAGCCTTTGAGTTTAGTTAGGCTGAGAACTTTTCGGCTCAGCATATGGGTTAGTTAGGTGTAACATTGAAGCAGGTGTTAACGCGGGTGTGCGCGGGCGGATGGAGGTATCACTCAGATGTCATAATAGTCCGAAACGAACCAAGGTGATAGGGTGCGGGTGACGTCACGCACCGAAAGCGCGTGGAGGTTTGTGTGACAATTTGAAGAGAGAAAGAGTCGGGTACTAGACGCCAAACGAAAAGGATCGATTTTTGGAGCTCGCAGGCGCGAGGCGAACTTGCGCCCTATGGGGGGCCGCTCGAGTTGGGGACCAAATGAATAAGACAGCATAGAAGATTGTGTCTCTCCTCCTTACATCGAAACCTTTAACTCAAAGTTATAAAAAAGATTTCGTACCTGAACAAGAAGTCGTTACGTGTTTTCGAATTCCGAGATTCCTATGTTCTATCGTTATGAACATTATATGTCCATTTTGCACATAGTGTTAATTGTGAATATGGTACACTGGCTAGAAGTTAGAGATAAATCGATCCCGAAAATTATTGATAACCAACAAAACCTCGTGTCCTCGTGGTGTAATGGTTAAAGCGATGAACTGCAGAATCGTAGTGCGCGAGTTCGTACTCCAGTCGCGCTATTACGTTCACATTCGGGCAAATACCATTGGGAAAGGTATGAACCCCCTTATTCTCCCTCCAGCTATGGGTAAATAATAGGACGGACTAGGTTCTTCAGCCTTGGGGAGGCAACTAGTCTAGGAGAAGGAAAACTCTGAATTCAAAACCTGTTAAACTCCGCTTAAAAATTGACCTTGTGTCATATCCTGCCCGAGCGGAGGGGTTGGTAAAAAAGGGGGTGTCCTCGTGGTGTAATGGTTAAAGCGATGAACTGCGGAATCGTAGTGCGCGAGTTCGTACTCCAGTCGCGCTATTACGTTCACATTCGGGCAAATACCCTTGGGAAAGGTATGAATCCCCTTATTCTCCCTCCAGCTATGGATAAATAGTAGGACGGACTAGGTTCTTCAGCCTTGGTGAGGCAACTAGTCTAGGAGAAGGAAAACTCTGAATTCAAACCTGTTTAACTCCGCTTAAAAATATCCTGCCCGAGCGGAGGGGTTGGTAAATAGTACCAACAAGACGTCACACTAGGACAGTTTACTCAAGAAGTAACAAAAATAATGAACGAGAAACCTTCCGGTCTTAATGAAATACCTCAAGAAGTATGGAAGACAAGGAAATGTGTTCCTTTCCCCAAGAAACGTGACCTCGAAATTGCCAAGAACCACCGAGGCATAACCTTTATTTCCATAACTGCTAAGATTTATCACGATCTGCATCTCAACCACATCGAAACAGAAATTGAGGACATTATTAAAAAAAAATCAAAATGGCTTTCAGAGAACACGATCACATCACAGATTCAGACAATCCGTCAAATCATAGGAGTTTGTGCAAAAAACGACACTGGTATTCGTAGATTTCTCAAAGATATTTAACTCCATACACAGATCCAAGATAGAGCAAATACTACAATAGTATGGTCTCCCAAAAGAAACTGTCACAGCCATGAAGATACTCTATAAAACACGAAATTAAAAGT
>OY757943.1:46611007-46651007 GCA_963585895.1 Sepioteuthis lessoniana | reverse complement strand
TTGTAATCATGCCCAAACAGAGGTACGCCGACAAAATGAATTCATTTTTGAAGACACAAACACCTATGAGATATCTAACCTAATCACCATCAACAAAAACATTACGTTCTTCAACAAACCATTCAAAAATCTCATAAATAATTAAAAAACCTAGACATCCCTCATCAAACATCACCCTACAATTGCAACATAATATGGCCAACCCAAAATCCACAAACCAGACAACCCCGAAGACCCCTAGCACCAAGCACAAGATATTTTATATTGATCTACGACCCAGCCGGGGTGTCAAAATAGGAAATGTACCTATGTAAATAACAGGTGTATCCGGTCGAGGGATATCAGAATTATAACCTTGACCGTGGATGGGTTGAATGAGTGCAATTTGTGACGCCCACGAGAAGAAGGTGGACGTTGAACTATTATATAACTCGGTGAAGACAGGAAGTCAGTTAGTTTGGAGACCAGACCAGTTGGAGTGAAGATGCGGTAGAGGAAACCAGCACCCAGAGAGGCTGGCCCCCTGGCCCGCAGTTGAGCAGCCCAGGAGAACAGGAAAGAAACGCGGTTATGGTCTATAGAGTGGGGGTCAATATGTTGCAGTTCTGTTCGGTCTGCAACTCCCTCTTACACACAATCCTTTCAAATAAAGTGAGAGGTATATTTTTGTGAAAAACTGTGTCGCTCGTCTTTATTGTATCGTTATGATTCTACATGCATCTTAATATAAGTATACTTGCTTAATGAAATCAAGGACATAAACATACAATATAAAAGTATGAATAGTTTAAACATAACTTCTCTCTTCAAAAACATACCAATAAAAATGCTTCAATGTTCTTGCTTCTTAAAAAGAATTAAATTCGACTCACCTCTACCCATAAATACCCAAGTCAGCATCTGCAAACACATAAGAAACTTACTTCAAACAAAAATATTACCTCCTCATGGGAAATCCACTTAGCGGAGTATTAGCTTGTCTATTTCTAGAATTTTTAGATCCCGGCTCTTTTACAAGCTACCTAGTGTTATATTACAGACGGGCGCTGTCGTCAATCAGTGAAGGTGTCACGAGACTAACACGTGCGGGCAGAATGACCTGCAAAATTAGACGTGATTTTAAAATAATCACAGATGTATTATCACGTGTTTAACTAGTGACATCGAACATTCGGGGATCTTCGATTCGTTCTCCAAAATCTCTATATAAGAAAACAAGTAACGAGATTTTGGCAGAGTTGAAGGCAGTTGTCAAAACGGGTGCGTTAACGGTTCCGGAGGCCCCGATCAGTCCTACCCCAGTCTGCCACGACCTATCTGTCAGGCGTGTGTGACACATCCAGCTCTCACCCACACTCCGTCACCACCAAGAGGAAGGGAGAAGCAGGATGCAACTAAAATGAACTTTTCGAGTTGCAGCGATCATAGCTGAATAATAAACGACTACTATATTTTCTTCACTTACCTTCGAGTTAGAGTATTTCTTTTTCTGCGGACTTCTTTCTTTACAGCACAAAACGTTGGTCCTATGTTACACTAGCAACACCACATATTTCAGATATATCGACGATATACTTATTTTCTTTAAAAAAAAAAAAATCACAGAAAAACTAAACAATGTTGAACCTTCCATCAACTTCACGAATTTGATAACACCATACCCTTCCTGGAAGGGGTGTCCTCGTAGTGTAATGGTTAAAGCGATGCACTGCGGAATCGTAGTACGCGAGTTCGTACTCCAGTCGCGCTATTACGTTCACTTTCGGGCAAATACCCTTGGGAAAGGTAGAGACCCCCTTATTCTCCCTCCAGCTATGGGTAAATAGTAGGACGGACGAGGTTCTTCAGCCTTGGTGAGGCAACTAGTCTAGGAGATGGAAAACTCTGAATTCAAACCTGTTAAACTCCGCTTAAAAATTGACCTTGTGTCATATCCTGCCCGAGCGGAGGGGTTGGTAAATAGTACCATACCCTTCCTGGATATCCAAATTATTAAATCTCATAACACTTTAACATTTTTTTAAAAGTCTGCCGTAAACCCACAAACGAAAACGATTACATGAATTTTTACTCCCACTACATCAATGAAATCAAAACGGGGTTCATATTTTTACCTAAGAGCGCTCAAAATATATACCCCACAATATCTTAATGAAGAATTCAATGAATCGAACATTCTCTTAAAAGCCTGAAATACCCAACATTTTTTATATTAAACGCTTCAGAAAAGCTCAAAAGATGCACACATCAAATAAACCAAAGAAAACTAACCCCACTATCCCCATCACCTATAAACCGATCTCTCTACACACTAACACACATAACATAACACTCTACGACAAACTAACCAAGTTAAGAATACGAATAATACAAACCATATCACAAACCATTAAAAACCTTACAAACATCACAAAAAAGACCAACAAAGAAACCATCTCTCACGCAGGCATATACACCACCCTATGCAATGATTGCAACAAACTTTACATCGGCAAAATCCAACTCAATCTACATAAAAAAATCAACGATCAATAAAGGCAAATAACTATCGAAATGTCTTTTTTTCTCTCACTTGTCAGAGCTCAAACACACATTCAAGTTTTCCCAAGCCACCCTAAAAAAACATCTACTCTGAAAAAAAAAAATCCCGAAGAATTCTAGAATCTGTGGTCATTTCCAAAACAAACCATATTAAACAACGTCCAGGTTTTGCCAAATCTCGACATACCTGGTTATCATCATACCAAACGAAAACAAAATCAAAATATAAAACGAATGAAAGAAAAAAACAATTTTTTTTTCACTCAGTGGCTCCATACTTTAGAGAATACTTTTCATTTCCTTAACACTTTACTTTCCACATCTTAATTATCACCTAAACACCACAATAGAGACAAATTTCTGCTGCATCTCATTATAGTCAAGATCTTTCCATGAAAGAACATATCTTGTTTTGTATATATATATATATATATATATATACTGATGAGTTTTGATAGAACGAAACAGATGTATATATATATATATATATATATACACTGATGAGTTCTGATAGAACGAAACAGATCTGTCTGTGGATGATTTATATATATATATATTCTTTAGCGAATGAAGTAATCGTGTTGCCATTAGTGTTTATTGCAAGACTCTTCATATGAATTGAGCTCTCGGTCGCCGTTAAGCTGATGTATGTAAAGAATAGTAATTGTGATTCATAACCGTTTAAAATCTATTACGCTGCCACTGGTTCCTCGTGGCTGAAGGGTAGAGTCCCGGATTGGCGTTTTAGTCAACCGGGTTTCGATCCCGTCTACGGGAAGCTAGTATGTATAGCTACACTGTTGAGTTCTTATTTAATACCAATGACACTCTTTATCAAGTATTCCTTTCAAATACTAACAATTTTAGCATTCGACATTGTTACAGGAGTACTACAAGGGGACACGCCAGCTCTATACCTCTTTATCATTTGTCTAGACTACGTACTTAGAACATCGATTGACAAAATCAGAGAGAACGGCTTCGAGCTGACAAAGAAAAGAAGCAGAAGGTACCCGCAAAAACAATTACCGACGCCGACTATCCGACGACATAGCGATCCTGGCAAATACACCCAACCGAGCAGAAACACTACTGCATAGTTTGGAACGATCTGTCGCAGGCACAGGCCTCTATGTCAATGCACACAAAACGGAATATATGTGCTATAATCAAACGGGGGACATCTCCACTCTAGACAGAACCCTTCTTAAACTAGTAAACAAATTCACTTACCTAGGAAGCAGCGTCGCATCAACCGAAAAGGACATCGACACGAGGTTAACGAAAGCGTGGACAGCTGTCAATAAGCTATCGATTATATGGAAATCAGACCTAAAGGATAAAATGAAACACAGTTTCTCCCAGGCAGCGGTCGCATCGATAATGCTATATGGATGCACTACATGGACTCTAACAAAACGGCTGGATAAGAAGCTAGACGGCAATTACACAAGAATTCTGCGAGCAATCTTGAACAAGTCCTGGCGGCAACACCCCACAAGATACCAACTGTACGGCCACCTGCCTCCTATCACGAAAACTATTCAAGTTAGACGAACTAGACATGCAGGACACAGCTGGAGAAGCAGGGACGAGCTCATAAGTGATGTACTCTTATGGACCCCCACACATGGCCATGCAAAAGCAGGATGACCAGCACGAACATACAATCAGCAACTATGTGAGGATACGGGATGTTGTCCAGAAGACCTGCCTGAGGCGATGAACGACAGGGAAAAGTGCCGATAGAGGGTCAGGGATATCCGTGCTACCAGCACGACATGATGATGATGATGATGATGAAAATGGTTTCAATAACCAATAATAATAATCCTTTGTAAATGATAGAACAGTTCTATTCACACAGAGAAGGGACTCTAATAGGTACTATCAATCCAGTTAAGAGTTGACATGGGAGTAATAAAAATGAAGGGATAGTGCATATTTCCCGAAACTCTAGGACTGGTGTCTCACTGTCATATAGTTATAGTTTAGTGTCATACCCAGGAGACTTGTTGGGTAGTCATCCCAGTATTCTATAGTCCGAGCGAACAGAGCAATCAAACCTTGGCGGAATACATGGCTACAAACCCTTCCTTAGCATATTAGGAAGAAATGAAATTGAAACCTCCTTATACAGAGTTCAAAAACAGTTCGACCATTTCATTCACGAAAACTCGTTTAGACGAATTAATATAGTAGACAAATCTAGGAATGCTTAAAAGGTAATGAAGTAGGAACAAGTGTGTCACGATGTTGGGCATTCGTTGTGTGGGTGTGTATGTGGGTGCCTGTCAGAGAATCCCTATGTCTGTTTTGGCGCGAAATCCACAGAAAGGGCTTGTGCGCGAGGTATCCCACGAGACCGGAAGAAGACGAGGGAAGAGCGGTCCCAGAGAACAGTCGGCATGAGAGGGCATTCAAGAGGACACAGTAAGCAGAAGGGAGCATAGACCAAGACAGTCAGATGATAGTCGGACAGAGAGGAGACCAGTCAACAGAAGTCAGCTTTTCTAGTGGCTTTTTGAGAGTTTTCGCTCGAGTACACGCTCGCGTTAGCTCACAGGACACACAAAAAGTGTCACAGACTTCCCCCTCGTTCGCTTGGAGCTAACTCAAACCCGATTGTTTGTCCTTCTTTACTTCCACCCTCTCGGTTGCGTTTTGCATATCCATAAAGAACTATGAAATAACCCAAGCCAGGGATGAGAAAAACAACTAGATGTATCACTAGCCCTTCGTGGTGTAAGGAAGCTGAGATAACGGGGTCAGCCGGCGGGTATTGGCACACAATGTAATAACATATATTTTGGCTGTTTTTACTTTTTATAAATTCTAAAAACTTTAAAAAATGAGGGAGTTACGACCCTTCAACCATGAGTCAGCCAATAAAACTATAGTGAAAAAAATTGATTAAAATCAGACTACCTGCTGTCAGTGACGGAAAGATTTTGCAATGAAATAGACCGAAAGATTTTTTTGAAGAAGTAGACGAAAGAATATTTTGCGGAGTAAGAGACAGAAAAACGTTTGTGAAACCAGTAAGAGTGGGAAAAATTCGATACAGTAAAATATCTCAGAGTTAGGCTTATCTTGCAGAAGAAAGTACAAATGCATATTTATTATTATCTCTCCCTGAAAGATAAAGAAAACTTTCTGGTGTTCAATATTCATCATTTTTTTTCTTTTGTTGTCCCTGATGTGTGCTAAAAAATAGTGTCATCTGCCATTAAGAACTAAAGACTTACAGTTTTTCATTCTGGAAAAAATAGTATTTTCTCTAAAGAATCATAAACTTTTCGTACAAGGTCTTTCAAAATTCTTGAAACAAAGCAGCGGCCTCTAATATCTTACCAGTTATATGTTGGACCCCAAGCCACATTGGAGTGAGAGGGAATGAAATAGTGGACTCAGTAGCCAAATCAGCCTTATATCTGACCTCAGATAAGTCCAGGATTAGATATACTGACCTGAAACCAACAATTAATAATTTTCTTCGCACAAAATGACAACAATGGAGCAATAACATCCACAATAAACACAAATTCAGACAACCCTGGGAGAGTGGAGACTAGCACCGAGAAAATCAAGGAGAGAACAAGTTGTTATATCTCGATTGCAAATTGGTCATACAAGGCTTTCTCACTCTTTCATTTTAAAACAGGGACCCCAACGATAGTGCTTGACCTGTCAGACAATTTGCACGGTTAAAGACATTCTTATAAAATGCAGAGCTTTCACTGTTATCAGAAAGCAATTTTTCAAAGTAAATAGCTGAACCGATCTGTTCGAGAACGTCAAAATAGATGACGTTCTGTCCCTCTTGAGAGAGTTGTACCAAAAAATGTGACGACTTAAAACTAATTAATCTTGTGCAAACAAATAAAATCCTGCAAATAGAAAATTTTACCTACCTAAGTATTCGTTTAGAAATCTTTGGTTGAATATATATATATATATATATATATAGACAGAAGTTGGCGTTAAAAGACCTACAAGGGTTGATATGCCATAAAACCCAAACAACCAAACAACCAACAACCCGTGGACGCTATTTTCTTTCTCTTTTCAGATTGTTTTTGGGAAATAGAAACCATTTTGAAATAATTAATCAAATATTGTGACGATGAAATACGTGGACGATGAAGCATAATATCAATTTTGTGTAGACATATTTAAAAAGTAAGTTTTCAAGATTATTCGAGCAAGATACAAAAAGGAACTTCAATAAAATTACATTTCCTAACATACTTTCAAATTAGTCAAGAACTTTGACGCTTTTGTGAAGATCTTACTGTAACGAGTTCTTTAAAATCTAGGCCTTAGATACAAACTATATAATCAGAGTTTAAGTTAAAGTCAGCTTAAGTCCTTCCAAAACTGAACGGTGAATATCGGCAGCATGTACTCTAGAGGTCCGCTTGTCATTTTTGGGTTCCAATTTGAGACTAAATGATTTTAGATTAAAAACTTTTACTATTTTGTCTTTTAATAAATGTAAATTTTATTACTCTATCCTTTGTGGTCCTAGATTTATTCGTAATAACTTTGTTTAAAGAATTGTAACACTCTGAATGAAATTGCTTTAAGTTTTTCTCGTTTACTAAAGTAGTAATTTACTAAGTATTTTGCTTTGACGAGGCACAAGGCCGCATGAAAAGGGAAACACAATGAGAATCGAACTCACTTGTGAAGGTTTGCAATTCTAGCTTCCTTAACATTACACCAATCGAAGTAGCCCTCCCGTATACTGGAGTACTAGTTTACTATTAATTAGGTGTGGCACAAGGCCGTATATATGGGTCACCCAAAGAGATTTGAGCTCACTTACGAAGGTTTGCTCGTTTAACTTGCAAACCATTTCATCACTCGAAGTACCTCTCTCATATATTGAAGTAGCAATTTCGCCAATGGTCCGAAAGGCCGGGGTTCAATCCCAAGTTGAGTCATACCAAAGACTCAAAAATTGTACTTAGCACTCAGCATTATAAGGAAAGGATCAAGGGTAAAGAAGAGCAATACAGGGAATGGAGTAGCGCTTTGCTCTACACCTCGGTGTAGTAGCTATTTGAAAAGGGAGCCTTCTGGACATCCTCGACTATGGTCGCCAAATTTACTTACTTTTTACTTTGCTTACATATAAATGGGGCACCCAAAAAGTTGTGAATTCGTTTGTGAAGGTTTTGATAATTTAGCTTGCTCAACCTTCCCAAACGAATTCACCATTCGAAAACACCATTCGAAGTAACCCACTAGTATATTGGCATCAAATTTTGGCATTAAATAACCTACAAAGGTTGATATGCCATTAAACAACAAAAAACAAACCAAACCTATAATTGCCCAGTCAACTTGGACTGTAGAATACACTGACTGCACCTCTGCAGAGGGGTAAGACCCCACCAACGAATGTCCTAGATATGACACTAAACAGTCTGATGGTGAGGTCCCAGTAATGCTAGGGCCTTGGGAAATACGAAGCCCCCCTTCATTGACATTGCTCCCAGGTCCACTCTGGCCCAGCGTGGTAGCACTTGATAGGGCCCTAACTATGAGTTAAATAGAACTAACGGCATACTTATGCGAAACTGAATATCTTGAAATAGAAATGTTTTTTGACAACTGAACCGTGCTTACATTTGAACTGCGTGCTAGTGGTAAATTGAATTATTTCAAATAGAACAGTTTTTTGACATTGAAACTCTATTTACACTAAACTGAATTGTTTAAAATAGAACTGTTCTGACATGTAACTGTGTGTAAACAAAATCTGTACTTTTAGTAAACTGAATTAGCTGAAGTACAATTCCTTGACTAAACTGAATAGTTCGAAATAGAAATGTTTTTTACAATAAAATTGTACTTAAATTTAAACTGCGTGCTTTTGCTAAACTGAATTGTTTTAAATTGAACTATTTTTGAAATTGAAACTGTACTTACACTAAAGTGAATTGTTATATATAACTGCTTGAATAGTTTGAAATAAAAGTGTTATTGACAATTAAACTTTGTACTCATGCTAAACTGAATTGTTTTAGATAGAATTGATTATTTTCATAAAAATGGATTTGGCGTTAAATAACCAACAAAGGTTGATATACCATAAAACCCAACAAATCAAACCAAAATATGTGGCACAAGGGAGTAAAAATAAAGCACCCAAAAAGACTCGAACTTCCTTGCGAAGGCTTGCTAGTTTAAGTTGCTTATTATTTCACTATCCAAAGTAACTCTATCGTACAGAGTCGAACGCTAAAATTGTCGTCCCAAAGAAAATAACACTACAGCTTTATTTTAAAACTTTTACTGAAAAAATCAATTCAGGTAACTTGATTATGTAGTAGAGCTGACATCTATTCAATGTAGCCGCCTTAAGCCTCAATCACCGCCTTGATACGGATCTGGAACTGGGAGCATGCCTTTTCCTCATGCGCCGGCGGGAGCTCGGCGAATACTCGGCGGATGGCGGTGATCTGGCTGGCTTTGGTGTTGTGGGAGGTCATGCAAGTGATGTTCTCGACGTATGACCAAACGAAGTAGTCCAGCGGGTTCAGGTCGGTGGAGGAGAGGGGCCAGTGAGAGAAGGCTACAAAATCGTGGCACCCCTTCTGAAGCCAAGCCTGGGTCTCTTTGGACTTGTGGGCCGGCGCCGAGTCATGCTGCCACACCCAGGGTCTGCCACCGGCCACCTGATGGCACCAGGTGATCACCACACTCTTCAGCTCATCCAAGTACACTTTGGTGTTGACTTTCAAGTCGACTTCGAAGATGTGAGGTGGCATGATGAGGCCCTCACTTGAAAGCACACCAAAGACCATAACCATAGCCGGAAACTTTTTTTTTCTTCACCCTGGGCACATCCCTGTTATTCATGGCAATCCAGCGATGGTTCTGTTGTCATAACTTGGATTGGTAGAGAGCATGCGTTGTACAGCGGCGCATCTCCGATCTCGCTCGTTGAACATTGCTTCACTTTCAGACATGATAGAAGGCTCCTATCGCTCTTGGGATTTGTACACAACTAGCCAACTAGATGATGGTCTGCAACAAAGAAAAAGAAAACCAGTTTTTATTAAACGGAAATGGAATCATGTCTTTTCTAGGGCGACAATTTTATTGTTTCACCCTGTATATTGAAGTAAGTTATTTGATCACAATATCATTTCAATACGTTATCTTCCACATTTTCTCGATGTTTAATATCTTTAATGAACTTCGTCCTTTCAAATTATATCGTATTTTTCAGGAAATTCTTGAAAAAAAAAAACGATATTTGCTGCCTTTATTTCCCGCTTGTTGTAAAAAGATGTTTGATTTTTTTTTCTTTTTATAATTTGAAGTTAGAGCTGAAACCTTTTGTGATGGTCTCCAACAACAACCGTTTACGTCAGCTACGCTTATTTTCGTATAGACATGAACATATTGTAAAACTTTCCTGAAACAAAATAAATAAATGGATGAGTGGTTGCTTGCTAGGAAACTTTAACAGGATCGAAGATTTCCTTTTGTGCAAGCATCCACACCCGGGTTTTACTCATGAAAGCTGGAGCAACAAAGAAGCGACTGAAAATCCTATCATGTTATCTCGCTTTCTTAATGCTGATCAGAATTCATTTTGTTTTTATATTTTGTTTTTGCTTTTTAAATTTCTCTATATTATTTATCTATATTTGAAGGTGGCACTAACTCAGGTAGAAAGGCGGATAATAAGTGGGATTTGGATCAAGTCAGTAACGTTTGCACGTTACGCAGACACATCGCAACTGATGAGAGATTAGTATCTTTTTTTTCATCTGTTGTTTAGCATTAGTTTTTTTAGTTTTCTTTTTTTCATGACTGTTTTTATTTGCCTATTTCCCACTTTTTCTCACCAGTTCTTCCATCTCTGCATTTGTCTTCTCTTTCTTTTTTTTGGACACCAATTTTTTTTTAAGTATCTTTTTTTCTGTTATCACATTTTCTTCATATCTGTTGTTCTCTAACATTGAACACACACACACACACACACACACACACACACACACACACACACAGAAACATATATACACACACAAAAAACCCTCTCTTCTTTGTGATAAGGATATATGAAAAATACTTATTTATACAGTCAAAAACAGGTGGAGTTTACTTAACTTGTACCCAGTTATATGGTTTAAATATTCCTATCTAATACGAATTTTTTTAACTGATCATTTTGAATCATAAATAAGACCAAAACATGTACTTCAGGTCTAAGTAAAGTACACCTTCTTGATCTCTATAATTAGAGCCTCGTCATTGTAGCTACCTTAAATATTTACCCAATCTTTTGATTGGCTGCTTTATTGTCAATACTTGTATCAACTATACGGCCACCTGCCTCCTATCCCCAAAACTATCCAAGTTAGACGAGCCAGACATGCAGGACACTGCTGGAAAAGCAAGGACGAGCTCATAAGTGATGGACTCCAATGGACCCCCACATATAGCCGAGCAAATGCAGAACGACCAGCTCGAACATACATACAGCAGCTATTTGAGAATACTAAGACCTGCCGGAGGCGATCAACGATTGGGAGAAGTAGCGAGAGAGGGTCATCTGCACGACATGATGATGATGATGATGATGATGATTAAACATTGTAAAAAAATTATAGCTTCGAGTTGTGGAGGTCTTGGTGGCGTAGTGGTTAACGTTCAGAGCTGATACAGATTAGTAAGCGAGTTCAAACTCAAGTCGGGTTATTACATTGACGTTCAGATTAAAACCATTGGAAAAGGTATGAACTCCTCTATCGAGCCAGCTATTATTTAAATACCACTAACTTTCTTCTATAAGAATGGTTTTGGCATTAGATAACCCTCAAAGTTTGAAATGCCGTTAAACGAAGAAACTAAAATAAACCAGATTCAAGTGCCTATTGTCAATACAAATAATTGGTATTGTATGTTTCGGGTATTTCTTTCTAATCTTATAATGTCCGTAAGCAAAAGTGTGTTACCACCGACGTTGTAATTTCCTTACTTATTTACGGCAAAATCTACATGATTTAATCTTGATTTAGATATAAATTATAAAGAAAATGTTTCATATTTTTTAAAACTGTCGGCCTTATCTACATAAAAATAATATGAAGTTTTATTTATATTTACAACCAAATTGCAAATAGGAATTGGAAGGCTGGTATTCATATTATGTTTTGACCTTTTGACCCGGCCAAAAATGCCATTCAAGGTGATGCACCGGAAGGAATTAACACATTCCAATGGCAGTTATGAGAGGAAATTGCGTGGGCGGAAATTGGCTGATGAAATGGGACGAGCTAAAAAAAATCCCATGGTACACTACAGAGTGATGCACCGGAAGAGAGTGACCTCTGAACTGCATGACAGTTATTTCCACTTGATGACGATTAAACTTTCGATTTCAAAGTTCGAGTGGGCGTCGAACGATTATATAACTCAGTTGAGTTCGACGAGCCAGTTGAATTGTTCCGATTCCAGTTGAGTTCGACGCCCAGGGGGCCAGTGGAGTTGCCAGAAGAGTTCCAGACAGTTGGAGTCGAGTGGTGGTAGGGAAGGCCACACCCGACCGAGGGGGGCCCTCGGGAACCCCGATTGAGTTTGGGGTCCAGAGAAGATGCTGCATCCAGCAGAGTGGGCCCTAGGCCTCCGGTTGAGCAGCCCAAGAGAACAAGAAAGACACAACGTGACGGTCATAACAGTGGGGTAAAAATATGACAGTTTATGTTCGGTCTCCAGCTCCCTCTCACACGCAAACTTTGAACAACCATTTCGAACCCTTGCAATAAAGTGAGAGGTAAATATTTTGTAAAGAAGTCTTCCTCTGCGTCGTTTATCATTGAGGTCGTCTGTTGTTATTGCGTCAGTATGTATCCACTATATATATGTATCCTGCATGAATCAGCAGATGACAATACAAAACTCATAATTATCTGAAAAAAACTATTTTAATAAGTGTTTGTTGGGTATTGTTGATATCTAATTGTTTGCCTTTCTTTTAATAAATATACGCAAACATTCCGTCAATAAACCTTAAAAGAAAGACATTAACACACTGAAACAATTGCAATCTTGTTTTTTAATGTCTAATTTAGTCAAATTAGAAGAATTTAGCAATGATTGCAGAGAGTAATGAGAAGAGCTAGCATTGAATTTTTCACAAAGAACCCTTCTGTTTCAAATTAGTTTAACACAGTAGTCAGTTTCAAATAATATTAAATGCTATTTTATTTTATTATCTATTACTTTTTTTTTTCTTTTGCTTAGTGTTGGGTATCACCTACCCTTTCAGCATAATGAGCTGTTCCATCTGCCATATATGGCAGCAGCGGAAATCGGTCTGGGGATAAGCTTACAAGTCAGACCAGAAGAGCCGTTCCTATTGTTGAAGTATATCATTACTCTATCACTAATCCTATGTTCTTATTACTAAGAGTCTCTCTCTTGTAAATACTCTTTCCTGTAAATATAACTATTTCCCTCACATATCGTGGTTTGTCTTATTATTATTACTACTTGAGTTCACTTACCAGAACACAACATTTAGCCATGTAGTAAGTATTTTCATTGACTCACACACAGAGAGAGAGAGAGAGAGAGAGAGAGAGAGAGAGAGAGAGAGAGAGAGAGAGAGAGATGTGGTGTAGTAATCAAACATAATTTACGAACTTCAATGAAGGAACGAAAAAAAATTCTTTATAAAAATATATCTCTCATTTTATTTTCGAAAAGGGCCCACAGTTTGATGTTAGTTGAGATATAGATGGAGACCCATATATTCAGAGAGAATACTTCTTCCTGTATCTTCTTCCGGGGCCAGGATTGTGCCAACGCTTGCACCCCCTTACAATCTCGTCAGAGAAGACCTGATCGGCTGCGTGTCTGACGCTCAACTGTGATTCTCTTGCAGCTCTTTCTAAATCTGACCACGTGGTTCTCCATCACGTGGTCTCCTTCCGGTTACATACCTGTTGTAACTGAGTGCCCGGTTTACTAATCACAACGTGACAGCTTGTCAAAGCACACGGTTCACTAGGAACGAACTGAAAATCCATGGCATATGTTATATAACAGAGAGAGAGAGAGAGAGAGAGAGAGAGAGAGAGAGAGTCGTTAAGAAAGTAATACTTGCAATTTTTTTATAAGTCTAATTAATTAAATATATTAAAATTTGAATACTTGCACACGGAGGAGGACGCATATTTTTCCTAGAATTAATAATTTGAGCAAATATATTATAATTAATATATATATATATATATATATTATATATTATATATATATATATATATATATATAGTAATATATATATATATATATATATATATATAATATATATATATAAACTGATCTATTTGAGTTGTAGATGGGCCCCTAACAAATATGCATTGATTCATTCCCTCAGTACGAGATCGATGCCACACAAAGTCAATTTTTACGCGGAGTTTTGCAAGTTTTAATTATCCTTTTCGTAGACCTGTTGGTATATCAAAGTTAAATAGAGCCTCGTTGGCTCTATTATTTACCAATATCAAGAGAGACAACAAAAAGAAGCATAAGTTGCTTTTAGCGGTTATGTTCCTCCGGGTCAGAATGTACCTAAGAATAATGATAATGAAATAATTCTCCACATTCCCCCGAAACTCGTTATCAGATGCAGTTCATAACGAGGCAACTCGATATTCGATTAATTCTGACTCCTCGGAAGCTTAGTAGATTCGGCATATTGTATGTTCCTCAAAAGCAGGCATGAAAAAGAAAGAAGAAAAAATGGCTGCTATTTAAAATAAGAAGTTTCTGAAAAATGTGCTGTCACTTTTCCTTGGTACAAATGGAATTGAGGTCCAAGTGTTGTTTGTGACATGTGCAGATATTAATTATCCCCTCTGATAACACACCTCTACAAACTGCAAAAGTGTTTAAAATATGGTTTTCTCACAAATCCTTACAAATTAACTAAATGAAAATATTAGTCTTTGTAGCAATACTTGAAATCATTTAACTGTGTGCAAATAAAACTGTAAGTGAAAGATTGCAATACTTGACATCATTTAACTGTGTGCAAATAATACAATTAATGATAGCACTACTTAAAATCATTTAACACCGTGTAAATAAAACTATAAGTGTAAGATTGCAATACTTGAAAGCATTTTACTATGTCTGAATAAAATTATTATCACTTGATAGCAATACCTGAAACCCTTTAACTGTGTGCAAATAATACTGTAAATGATAGAAGTAATTGAAACTATTTAACTGTGTGCAAATAATATTATTAATGATAGCAATACTTGAAATAATTTAACTGAGCTCGAATAAAATTATGTTTTAGATTGCAATACTTGAATGCATTTAATTATGTCAAATAAAAACCATCAGCTTTTGATATCAATACTAAAAACCATTTAACTGTGTGCAAATAAAATTAGAAGTTTTAGATTTCAATACTTGAAAATATTTAACTCTGTCAAATAAAACTGAGCTTTTGATCGAAATACTAGAAACAATTCTTCCGCTTATTTACACAGGTGCGTCTCTTGATTGACGGCTCGGTCGAGGGTCAGTATGTTTAATTCGTCATTCTTTCCCATGGTGAAGTTACAAAAGGGTCTGAGAAACTCTTTACACGCTGTGATATACGCATAAATCCTCTCGACTCGTTCTGGTACAAACGTCTTATTGGCACCGTTATGACACTTATGTCCTCACGTGAAAAATTTCCAAATTTAAATCCAAATGAAAATCAACCCAGTTGGCTTGGTCAGTTGAATACGTCAACTGCATCTTTAGAGCTGGGTTAGACCACCCCCTACAAAAACGGCCCTAGTGAGGCAACAGTCCTGGAGCTTTCAGGAAGGCAAAATAACCTTCATTGCCATTACTTCCAAGACAACTTTGTTCCAGAGTGGTAGTACTTGTAAAGATAAAAAAAAAGAACAGTTCAATTATTTACAGTACTTTAAAACATTTAAATGTAAGCAGACAAATTATCAATATTAAATTGAATTATTCATGTTAGGTAGCAATACTTGAAACAATTTAACTGTGTACGGCCTTTGGAGTAGAGTGTTCGCCAATGGTCCGGGATACCTGGGTTCAATTCCAGGTCGGGTCATACCAAAGACTTTAAAAATGGTACTTGATAACTCCTTGTTTAATACTCAGCAATATAAGGTAAGGATCAAGTGTAAAGTGGAGCAATCCAGGGAAAGGAGTAGCACCCTCCCTTACACCTAAGTGTAGTAGCTATCGAAATGGGAGCCTTCTGGTTACCCTCGACTAAGGTCGCCAACGTTACTTATTAGTGTTTGATAACAAAATATGAAATCATTAAAAATTAACTAAATGAAAGTATTAGTTTTTGATGGCAATACTTGACATCATTTAACTGTGTGCAAATAATACAATTAATGATAGCACTACTTAAAATCATTTAACACCGTATAAATAAAACTATAAGTGTAAGATTGCAATACTTGAAAGCATTTTACTATGTCTGAATAAAATTATTATCACTTGATAGCAACACCTGAAACCATTTAACTGTGTGCAAATAATACTGTAAATGATTGAAATAATTGAAACTATTTAACTGTGTGCAAATAGTACTATTAATGATAGTAATACTTGAAATCATTTAACTGAGCTCGAATAAAATCATGTTTTAGATTGCAATATTTGAAATCATTTATGGATCCCCACACATGGCCGCGCAAAAGCAGGGCGACCAGCTCGAACGTACATTCAGCAATTATGTGAGGATACAGGGTGTTGTCCTGAAGACCTACCTAGGGCGATGAACGATAGGGAGAAGTGGCGAGAGAGGGTCAGGGATATCCGTGCTACCAGCACGATATGATGAAGGTTGGTTTGGTTTATTTGTTTAATGGCATATCAACCTATGTAGGTTATTTAATGCCAAAGCCATTCTCCTAGAAGAATAGTAGTGGTACTATTTAACCCATAGCTTGGAGGATTAAGGGGTTCATACCTTTCCCAAGGGTATTTGCCAGAAAGTGAACGTAATAGCGCGACTGGAGTTCGAACTCGCTTACTGCGATTCCGTAGTCCATCACTTTAACCAATATGCCACGAAGACATTAACTGTATGCAAATAATACTATTTATGAGAGCAATACTTGAAATCATTTAACTGTGTGCAAATATTGCTATTAATGGTAGCAATACTTGAAACCATTTAACTGTGTGCAAATAAAACTACAAATTTAAGATTTATCTACTTGAAAGCATTTCACTATGTCAAAGAAAAAGGATGTGCGTTTGATAGCAATACCTAAAATCATTTAACTGTGTGCAAATAATACTATTCATGATACCAATACTTGAAATCTTTAACTATGTGCAAATAAAACAATAAGTGTTAGATTGCAATACTTGAAAGCATCTGACTATATCTGAATAAAATTATCAGCATTAGATAGCTATACCTGAAACAATTTAACTGTGTGCAAATAATACTAGATAAGTGTTAGATAAGATTATCTGAAACCGATTAGCTGTGTGCAATAAAACTCGTGAAACAATTTAACTGTGAGCAAACAAATTATCCATAAATCTTTTAGAAGTTATTATCTATCAACTATTCCTTTAAAAACCATATATATTTGATATATACATATTAATAGGATGTGGCATTTGATAACGTACCTGGGTTGGTATTCCGTAAATATGGCCAACCATCCGACCAACTGAAAATGTTTGGAGCATGTTAAAATGAAAGCTGTTTGGAAGGACGTTTTCTAATGAAGATAGGCAGTGAGTAAGAACGTGACAGACAACATGTCTAAAAGAATTCGTCATCATTTAGTGCCGCTAACACGGATATCCCTGACCCTCTCTCGCCACTTCTCCCTATCGTTCATCGCCTCTGGTAGGTCTTCAGGGCTACATCCCGTATCCTCACATAGCTGCTGTATGTATGTTCGAGTTGGTCGTCCTGCTTTTGCTTGGCCATATGCGGGGGTCCATAGGAGTACATCACTTACGAGCTAATCTTTGCTTCTCCAGCTGTATCATTCGTGTCTGGTTCGTCGAAATTGGATAGTTTTCGTGATGGGAGGCAGGTGACCGTATAGTTGGTGCCTTGTGGGGTGTTGCCGCCAGGACTTGTTCAATATTGCTCTCAGCATACTTGTGTAATTGCCGTCTAGCTTCTTCTTCAGCCGTTTAGTTAGCGTCCAAGTAGTGCATCCATATAGCAGTATCGATACGACCGCTGACTGGAAAAAACTGTGTTTCATTTTATCGGTCTTGCTCAAAAAATCCCACGGTAAAACCATTTCAAATTTAAAAGGAGACGACATATTTCCATATTTAATGTCTAGTTTTGTATTTTTTGTTTACCTATGTTATTTTTCTTCTAGTAAAACAAAATTTATTCCTACTGGAGTGAATCGTTAGTAAATGGTTTACGGTTACTGTTCATAAAGACAGATAATTTGAAGCAGAGTGTAGAAAAAAGTAGCAAAATATGGATTAAGCTTATGGATCCTATATGTATAAACGTAAAACTGAAAAAAAGTGGCATTCATTCAGGTGACCAAAACAAACGCTAATAAGGTGTGTATCATCTTTTTTGGTTATATTTCCCGATTATTTAGGGAGTGGTTTAGTTTCATTTCTTTCATTGTAATTTCTTAAGTGTAGATAAATCTTTGTGGGCAGTTTAATGTTAAATCAATCATTATAAAAGGTCAGTAATAATATTATTTGCTGCATTCTTTTGGGAAAGCTGTGAACTATCTTATAAACAAACGATAAGAACGTTACTATTTTTCTAAATGGTTTTTCTTAAAGTCAAATCCATCATTATTAATCGTTAGTAACAATGGTATTTACTGTATTATTTTGGGAAAAGGGTGGACTCTTTTTTATGAGGATTTTTATAAGCCCCAAAAAGCCCGATTTATTCCTACGTTTTGTAAAATAATAAACAGTACTTCAACAGCAGTAGGGAGATGGGTGACAGCTTTTGAAGAAGGGAGAGGAACGACTTTTAGTGTAACAAAATTTACATACAACAACAACAACAACAATAAACAGGGTTTTACACCAAAAGGAACAAACAACGAAGATGTAAGAGTTCAAAAAAGAGTTCAAGGTTCAGATAGGTGGTAGGGTTTTGTAAGGTTTGTAAGGTTTAGTTGTAAGGTTGTTATAAGGTAAAGTTATAAGGTAAATGTTTAAGCTAAGGTTTGCAGATAAAATGCCTGCTGGAACTTAGCTGTGTGTCCTGTTCCTTTTAACTTAGCACGTGCGTTCGTCGTTGTTGGCTCCTGGCTGGTGGAAGGTACCAAATACGTTTGCCGCCAATAGCTGCTACGAATGGACCTGTTGCTAACAGCAGTGGGAGTGGAAAAAAAGAAGAATCTCCGGCTGGAGCTCTTTTTATAGTGGAAACAACGTGACCCCAAGGGGCAGCAGATATTCGGTGAAACAGGATCACCAGTTCCTTAACAAGATTTCTACATTTTACCTTAACGATAGGATGGTTCATATTTTTGTAATGAGTATTATTTAATGTCAAATCCATCTTTATAAAAGATCAGTAACAATACTATTCACTGTATTATTTTGGGAAAGGTATGGATTCTGTTGTAACCCAAAGTTAGGCGGGTTCATATTTTTCTAAAGGTTATTATCTAATGTTGGATCCATCATTATAAAAGGTCAGTAATAATACTATTTAACTTACTCTTTTGAGAAATGTAGGGACTCTCTTCTAGCCCAAAGATTAGAGGGTTCATATTTTCTAAAGGGTCTTGTTTAATGTCAAATCCATCTTTATGAAAGGCCAGTAACAATACTATTTACTGTATTATTTTGGGAAAATGATAAAAGGGTTCATATTTTTCTAAAGGGTAATATTTTATACCGGATTGATCCTTAAAAAAGGTCTGTAACAATACTATTTAACTTACTTTTTTAAGAAATTTGTGGACTCTCTTGTCACCCAACGATAAGAGAGTTCATGTTTTTCTAAAGTGTATTAATTAATGTCAACTCCACCTTTCTGAAAGGTCATTAACAATACTATTCACTGTATTATTTTATTGATATAGCCCAGTGATAAGTGGGTTCATATTTTTCTAAAGGGGACTTTTTAATGTTGAATCCATTCTTATAAAAAGTCAGCAATAATTCTATTTACTTTATCTGACTCTCTTGTCACCCAACGATGGTGGGGTAATATTTTCCTAGAGGGTTTTATTCTGAAATGGAATTCACTGGAGTTCGAACTCACTGTGATATTATTATCCAATAGGTTAGCCATTATGTGACAAGGACTCTTTCCTCCTTTCCCAGCAATGGGCTAATACCAGGTCAGAGCATATAGGATATCTAATTTTACAATATATATTAGCAAGGAAAATACGTAGGTGTAATGGTTATCGTCGTAGGAAATGGACACGGCAACACGAGTTCAAATCCTGGACGAGACTGATCGCATTTCACATCGCACTAATACCCTTGGGAAAGTTTTGAATCCAATTATTCTCCCTCCAGCTATGGGTAAATAGTAGGGCAGACTAGCTTCTTCAGCCTTGGTGGGGCAACTAGTCTAGGAGAAGGAAAACTCTGAATTGAAACCTGTTTAACTCGACTTAAAAATTGACTTTGTGTCATATCCTGCTCGAGCGGAGGGGTTGGTAAATATGATTATCAATGAAGATACTTATGTCTATAGAAATATTTAATCGTTACTAAAACGTCCATTACTTCCACGATTCTTATTCCCTCTCCGAACAAGTTTATAGAAACCAAGCCTGTAAATTTATTTACCTTTGGATACAAAATATTTGTGTAACTCACGTTCAACCTCTTCTCTTTATGTCAACCTATGACCATACAAATGTTCCAGTAATCCCCTAGATAAAGTGATAATCTGAAGAAATAATGTCAAGAGAATATGGAGGATGAAGCAATTTTCCCAGTCAAAGATATCTAAGCGATCAATCAATGTGTGAGGGCGTGCATCATCGGGATAGAGAATGACTACATTCCTGTTGACTAACGGGGAACGTTTTTTATCTGAAGCTGTTTCCAAACAACGAAATTGATTGTAGTTTAAATGAGGGGTAATTGATTTATTATTGTCTAACGTTATTTTAAAGGACAATTCTTTGCACATCTCACTATTCGCACGTCATGATCTTCTTTGGATAAAGCCCACCTATCAGTTACTGAGAAGATCTGCTTCCTCGACTCATTCACTTACGACAGTGTTTAACGTTATCATTAAGTATTTACTTTCATTGCGAGTAATAAGCTTTTCTTAAAAAATTAGCTGACCGTAGCATGTAAGCAGTTACTCACAACAAACAATAGCATGATCATGTCAATGGTCTTAAGTTGATATCAAAAGAACAATTCGAACTAGAATTGGTCTCACCTTTTACATCAAAAGTTAAATATTTCCACAAGCGAGTAAGACATAAAATTGTATATATATGGAATGTTTAAGATTGTTCATAGATGGGACAAGTTCATTGGTAGTAATGAAAGTTATGTTAATAAATAAATATTTAGAGATATTAGAGATATTATTAAAAGTTAAAATATTTAAAAAGATATTCAAGATTTAAAAATATTAAAAATATTAAAAAAAAATATTTAAAAGATTTAAAATATTAAAAAGTTAAATATTTCCACAATCGTGTAAGACATAAAATTGTATATATATGGAATGTTTAAGATTGTACATAGATGGGACAAGTTTTATGTTAATAAATAAATATTTAGTGATATTAGTTTATATATATACTTTTAAATCTACATTATTCTCTTTCCGCCCTGATTGGAGGATAGACATTTTTTAAAAGAAAGTAGGCTTTACTACGACACAAGTCCAGCAATATGGGACATCAAACTCATTAAAAAGTAAAATGTCACTTAAATAAACATATTAGGCTTTTGAGATGGTGGATAAAGTTAAGCATGTGTCAGCATTTCCATGCATTTAACATCGACGATAGGAAGACAAGAGACAATGTAACATCAATAATATTCATTATTAAGTGACCGAAGTACAGTAGTGACATTGGGAGAGAGCCATGCTGTATCAGCGATGTACGAGGATCATTAAATAAGTTTCCAGACTTTTTTTCATATCGGAACTTTTATTGATAGTACACACATGAAACTCTATGTCGCCTTGGAAGTAATGTCCTCCGGCTACAATGCACTTGTTGTACCGTTCTAACAACTTCTGGAAGGCCTCATGGAAGTCCTCTTGTGTGAGCGTGTCATTGACCTTCCTCACAGCCTCTTTCATCTCCTCAATTGTCTTATAAGGACAGCCTCTGAGCTTAGGGAATAACCAAAAGTCACAGGGACCAAGGTCTGGACTATAGGGAGGCTGAGGAACTGTCTTGATGCCCATCTTGGTCAAATAGTCTGAGACTAGGATGGAGTTGTGGACAAGTGTATTGTCTTGTTGGAAATGTCACTGACCCGATTTGAAGAGTGCTAGCCTCTTCCGACGGAATCTCTTCCTGAACTCCCTAAAACCTCAACATAGTAACCCCAACCCTAAGCCTTTGGCCAATCAAATCTGGTGTATTGACTTCGTTACTACTCCCACGACCTCTCATCATCCCTCACAGACTCCCTGCCTTCATTGAACCTCTTATGCCACACAAAAACTGACGCTTGATTCATGCAAGATAGTCGAAAAAACTGTCTGAAGCATTCCGTACGTTTCTGTGGCATTCTTTCCAAGTTTAAAACATAATTTTATTGCATATCGTTCTTCTAAAGTGTCCTCACGTCCAGATTGCATTTTTGAAATTAACCAGCTGTGAACAATCAACTGTAACGGGTGTATTCCAATAGCTGCTGTAGCTGTTCATTTGAACCTGAAATCATAAAAATTAGTCTGTCAACTCATAAGACGTATAGCAATAACATACTGAATTTTCAAGAGTCTTTGTCAATTTTAAATGCCCGAACAAAAAAAGTCTGGAAACTTATTGAAAGGCACCACGTTTGTAGTCTGAGTGAGAGATGTGGGGTAGATGGGTTCTGAAGGCTGAAGACAAGGTTTATCCGATTAGAGAAGGTGAGAGAAGGAATGAGCAAGCGTCCGACAATGACGTTGTTCGAACATTCCTTAGTTGATCTTAGATGCTGATGTTGATTTGTGCGTTTTTAAATGTTACCAACTGATGACGGTAGATTTTACGAGTATTCTTGGGTGTCGAAAATCACGTGTTTACTCGTAGCTGCAGGTCTCAGTATGAAGAAAATGTCCCCCGTGTTTGAGTCGAAAGATATCGTAGACTGTATACACTGCTGAACCTTAATTGAGGGTTTAATCACTGCCACCTTTAGTTATATAATCATTGAGTCGATGAATGCACGCCAAAGATCTGTACCGGTAGAGGAGCTCACGAAGTTGATTAGTCGGAAGATGAACTGGAACATCATGGAACACTCTATCAGCGACATTGATGCATTTAATAGCGGTTTTACCACCTTAAGGTTTTTAGTGCGTTTCAATGTGGATGATACTGAGATTAATTTATATGTTCTTTTACAAGTCATTGCCCAGTCGGCTGGGGCTGTAGAATACACTGGCTGCTTCTCTGCAGAGGGGGAAAGAACCCCCCGACCAAGTGTCCTGGATATGACACTAAACAATCTGATGCGAGGTTCCAGCAATGCTGGAGCTTTGGGGAATGCGGAGTACCCTTTCATTACCATCGCTCCAGGTCCACTCTGGCCCGGAGTGGTAGCACTGATATGGCCCTATCTATGGGTTTGGAGGTGCCCGTGGTGTAGTCGTTATCGTTGGAGGTGCGCGTGGTGAAGTCGTTATCGTCGTAGGAAATGGACACGGCGACACGAGTTCAAATCCTGGACGAGACTGATTGCATTTCACATCGCACTAATACCTTTGGAAAGGTATGAATCAATTATTCTCCCTCCAGCTATGAGTAAATAGTAGGACAGACTCAGTTCTTCAGCCTTGGTTAGGCAACTAGTCTAGGAGAAGGAAAACTCTGAATTGAAACCTGTTTAAACCTCCGCTTAAAAATTGACCTTGTGTCATATCCTGCCCGAGCGGAGGGGTTGGTAAATAGTATCTATGGGTTAAATAGAAGTAACAGCATTCTTATGCTAAACTGAATTGTTTGAGTAAACTTAATAACTTGAAATAGAAATGTTTTTGACTATTAAACCGTACTTACATTCAAACTGCGTGCTTGTGCTTAACTAATTTATTTGAAATAGAACTGTTTTTCTGCATTAAAATTGTATTTACACTTAACTGAATTGTAACAAATAACTTCTTGAATAGTTTTGAAATAAATGTTTTTGACAATTAAACTGTGTACTTATGCTAAAACTGAATTGTTTTCAATAGAACTGATTATTTACATAAAAATGGATTTGGCGTTAAATCACCAACAAAGGTTGATATGCCATAAAATCACCAAACCAAACCAAATTTACAAGTCAACTGTACAAGGTGAAGGAAAACTTTGTATCTAAACAACATCTTGTTTTTTTTTCTACTGGCTATCTAATTCTGCCTCAAATGATCTTAAAATCTAACAATATGTGTAGCATACATAGAAATAACACATCCTTCCATGATAAATGTGTAACTGACTTTTTCTTCCAATGATGCGGAGTCTCCATAGCGTAGTGGATCCCTTGCTGGATTGTGAAACCGTAAAAAGTGACTTCGAACTCCTGCTACGTTATTATGACTCCTTTCAGATTAATAAACCTGGGAAAGTTTGGTTTGTTTCTTTGTTTAATGGCATATCAACCTTTGTAGGTTATTTAATGCCAAAGACATTCTCCAAGAAGAACAGTAATGGTACTATTGAACGCATAGTTGGGAGGATAAGGGGGTTCATACCTTTCCCAAGGGTATTTGCCCGAAAGTGAACGTAATAGCGCGATTGGAATACGAACTCGCTTACTACGATTCCGCAGTCCATCGCTTTAACCACTACACCACGAGGACACCCCCCTGGGAAAGGTTTTTAATCCCAGCAATAAGAGGAGAAGTTCCACGACGGACCTTCTTGCCGGGCGGCTTTGTCTTTAAATAACCACGAAGATTGATATGCCATTAAACAAAGAAACCAATCCAATTAAGCGAATGACATTTCTATATCTGAAAAATATTTTTATCCAAAAGCTTTTAAAATTGGTTTGGGTTGGTTTTGTGGGTTATTCATCATTGTTGGTTATTTAATGCAAAATATTATATATATATATATATATATATATATATATATATATATATATATATATGATTTTAAATACGTTTCAGTAAAAAAGTAAAGTTGGCGACCGTAGTCGAGGGTGACCCGAAGGCTCACTTTTCGATAGCTACAACACCAATGTGTAGAGGAGGACGCAACTCATTTCCCTGGTTTGCTCCACTTTACCCTTGATCCTTACCTTATAATGCTGTGTGTTAAACAAGGTAGCAACAAGTATCATTTTTTGAGTCTTTGGTATGACTCGACCTGGGATTGAATACAGTCTCACGGACCATTGGCGAATACTCTAACACATTTTTGTACACACAGTTACATGTCAAACAGTTCTATTTCTAGCAATTTAATTCAGCATGAATAAATAATGTAAAATGTTTCCAAGTATTATTATGTATCACTAACAATTCAATTAAATATCAGTAATTTGTTTATACAGAGTAAAATGATCAAACAGTTCTATTTCAAACTATTCACTTCTGCATAAGTCATTTGTTTGTTTTCAGTTTAAATGTCAGACTTTTCTATTTTATCTATAGCTAGGACCCTATCAGGCGCTACCACACCGTGCCAGAGTGGACCAGGAAGTGATGGCAATGAAGGGGTACTTCACATTCACTAAATTTCCAACATAATTGAAGCCTCACCATCAGATTGTTTAGTATCATATTAAACAATCTGTTGGCGAGGATCCAGCCTTGGGGATCTAGGGAATGTGGAGTACCTCTTCTTTGAGATTGCTCCCAGGTCTACTCTGACTCGGACTGGTAGCACCTGATTTGATCCGATCGATGGATCAAATAAAACAAAGTTTGTGAAAACAAATGACTGATGTTAAATTGTGACTTATACAGCGATATTTGAAACCATTTAACTGTGTGCAAAAAAAAAAAGCTCAGGCTCGCTAAAGAATATTGTCAATAAATTGTCTTAACAAATCATATCTATTTAATTTATATGTGTAAACAGGATTTGGCATTAAATAACCTTCAATAGTTGATATGCCATAAAACCAAATCAAACCATTTAATTGTGAAAAAACAAATGGCTTGTTGAAAATATTATCTACAAAGTTTTCATTGAAGACTTTAAGTTAAGTTTAATATATATATATATATATATATATATATATATATATATAAAAGTAAAGTTGGCGACCATAGTCGAGGGTGACCCGAAGGCTCTCTTTTCGATAGCTACTACACCAAGGTGTAGGGGAGGGCGCTACTCCTTCCCAGGATTGCTGTACTTTACCTTTGATCCGTACCTTATAATGCTGAGTTTTAAGCAAGGAGGCATCAAGTACCATTTTTTGAGTCTTTGGTATGACTCGACCTGGGATTGAACCCAGGTCTCCCGGGCCATTGGCGAACACTCTAACTGCTAAGCCAATGTCCGATATATATAAACATATTTTGGCTTTAAATAACTTACAATGGTTAATATGCCATAAAAACCCAACCAACAAACAAACCAACAAACCAACGTCTTTCTCAGTTTCTATCTCCCTTTTACAAGCCTTTCTTATTGGTTATTTAAATCCTGTAGACGGTACTATGTGTCCACACATATGTGTCCACACATAATTTTCAATTAAGGGACACAACAACATGGTTTCTTTCACATTAGTTCAGATGAAATCTTTGACTTTTATCAAGTTATTTAGAAAGGAACATTTATTTCAAGAAAAACCGACACTGCTGGTGGGGGCTGAGGAATCTTATATTGCGGGAGTTTTGGGAAATATAGAGTAGCCGTTTTAGTAGTATTACTCCCAGATTCAGTCAGACCTGCTCCACACAAGTTATTCAGAAGGGATCATTTATTTCAAGAAAAACCTATACTGTTGGTGGGGACTGAGGAATCTTATATTGCGGGAGTTTTGGGAAACGTAGAGTAGCCGTTTTAATGGTATTACTCCTAGATTCAGTCAGACCGGGACTGATCTTATCTCTTTGGGTCCAATCTATGGATCAAATTAAAGTGTTTAATCATTAACTGTATGAAAAATATAGGATTAATGTTAAAATTACATGACTAGTATTTGATAGAAATACTTGAAAAATGTATTTGTGCAAATGTATGAATAATGTTCAAAAGAATTATTGGTGTTACATGGCATTACTTGAAATCATTTATTTTCCTGAGCATGACATTAAACTGCCTTTGATGCAGAAACTTCTGTCTTGGAGTTTTGGGAACGTTGAATACAGTTTCATTGTAATTACTTCCAGGTCCAATCTGACTCGGACTCTTAGGATCCTTGAGGTACCTGTTAGGGTCCCTGTTGTATATTGACGTCCGACTCGGCCAAACGTGCCATTCCAAAGACGGCGGTAGTTGCATATTCCATTAGCGTGGGTGAGCTTGGCCTGACAATATGGGACTGGGTTAAAATCACACGGTACAGTCACAAACTGATGCCCCGGAAGAGAGCGACCTGTGAACTGCATGACAGTTTTTTCTGCTCGATGACGATCAAACATGCCATTCCAACGACGGCGGAAATGTATATTCCGATTGCCAGTCATGGGAAGAGATTGAGTGGCGTTGAATTGTTATATAACTCAGTGCACAGGAAATTCAACGGGTTTGGGGATCAGCAGAGTTGGACATAAAATGCGGTAAAGAAAACCAGCACCCAGACAGGCTGGGTCCCCAGGCCCCCGGTTGAGCAGCCCAGGAGAACGAGAAAGAAAGGCTGTGGGCAATAAAAGTTGGGGTCAATATGTTGTAGTTCTGATCGGTCTCCAACTCCCTCTCACACACAACCCTTTCAAATAAAGTGAGAGGTATATTTTTCTAAAAGAACTGTGTCGCTTGTTATTATTGTCATCGTTGGGATTTCGCTTGCATGTGTTTGTATAGTTGGTCACGGTGGTACCTATACAAACTCCTGTCAATAGATGAAATAAAACTGTTCAATCTTTTACTCGGGATGAGTTTTAATATTAAATAGAATCGTTTGTTAAATAGCAACGCTTGAAGCCATTTAATTTTCGTTAATAGGGGTCGTTTGCAGTTAGAGTAGAAAATTAATCAACTGAATTTCATAAGTTAGATTGTAGTAATCGAAGCCATTTAAGTGTCCAAACAAATGATTGATATCATCATCATCATCATCTCGTCACACCACCAACACGGATCTTCCTGACCCTCTCTCGCCACCCGTCTCTATCGTCCATCGCTCCCAGCAGGTCTTTAAAACTACACCCTGTATCGCCATAGACCTGTTGTATATTGGCCCTAGCTGGTGGTCCTGCCTCCGCTCGTCCATGTGAAGGGGTCCACGGGAGTACGTCGTTTATGAGCTCGTCCTCACTTCTCCAGCAGTGTCCTGCATGTCTGGTTCGTCTAACTTGGATAGTTTTTGTGATGGGTGGTAAGTGGGCATAGAGCTGCTGCTTTGTGGGGTGTTTCTCCAGGACTTATTCAACATTGCTCGCAGCATTCTTGCTTTTTCTCCATAGGTTTAGTTAGCGTCTATGTAGCGCATCAATATAGCAGTATCAACACAACCACTGCTTGGAAAAAAGATAGACATCAACAAGCAACAAGCAAAGACATGGACAGCTGTCGATGATTTATACGGAAAAGATTTATCAATGCTAAATGTCAGTACTTGATACAATTTAGCTATAAGTAAACAAAAAAGAGCAATACTTGAAAATGTCAGAAAACAAACAATAAATTACTTGAAAATGATTAACTGTGTGCCAACAATAAATTGCTAAAGATGAAACCTTTAAAATGTGTGCAAACCAATAATCTCTGCCCTGTTACTAACAAACTGTTCGTTTACAAATTATATATATATATATATATATATATATCAAGAAAAACTCAACAGATGTTATCCATTCTAAATTTATTTCAACAATTTGTTGCACAGATTTCTTCCTCAGATGGCGAACAATTTCATTGGACGGTTACAGCTACTACAGGAAAAACATTATGTGCAAACAGATAGTTGAAATAGATTTATAATGGATTACATCAGTTGAGTTTTACACTATAATAATGATATAATTATTCTGTTAACATATATATATATATATATATATATATATATATAAATTGCCATATATTGAGCAACCTGGTAGAATATATTGATGATTATATATTCTATGTAGGATTGTTCTTATTCTTATTTTTAGAAATGATTCATATGAAAAAACAATATTTGGCATTAAGTAATCTGCAAAGATTGATAAGCCATAAAACACAGCCAACCAAGCAAGAAACGACTGTTTTTTTTTCTATAATAAAAAAAATTGAGATACGACTTGAGATCCACTTTGAATAGAAATGTCTTTTATGCTCCTGCTATGAGTTTCATATATTGATTTCAGATCTTCAGGTCTTGTTCATTTTAAAAGCTATCTGAATAAAATATTAAAAAAAAACGAATGACTGAAGTTTACAGGAATCCACCGGGCTGAACACTGAAAGCTAAGGATTCACGAATGAATAATTAAAATTAAAACGACTTATTTATTTAACACATTTTGCTACATAAGTTCCTGTATTTAGATTGCACTTAACCCGATCCTTCAGTAGGTAAATCTTAGCGCAAAAGTCAGTCAATAGCTGCGTGATATTGTCGATGTATTGATTTATTTTGTTACATATGAAGAAAATAGGAAAAACAAAGTAATCCAAAAGTGATGAATTTATTATAAAGAAAAGTCAACTTTAAAACGTTTCTGTTTTAGGAAACCTTCATCAGGCGGTTAAGTTGGTGAAACAAGTTCTGCTAGAAAACGATCGATTGTTTTTGGATTATTTTATTTTTCTATTTTTGTCAAACTGTCGGATTCATTTCCAAATTTGACGTACATGTTATATATATATATATATATATATATATATATATATATATATATATATACATATATATATATATATATATATATATATATTCCATTTGAAATCCATCTGATTAGCTTAAATAAGCGAAAAAATTTGTTATAGAACACAGTTCCTAAATTTCTTGTTTTTTTGTGTAAGAAATAATATATATAGTCATGCACAGATAGATCTGTTTCGTTCTATCAGAACTCATCAGTGTGGTTAGACAGTAGCAACCCAAAGCTGGGATCGAAACCCAGTTTTTACTCAAACGCCAAACCGAAGCCTCTAACCATTCAGCCACGAGCAGCCATTAGCTACGAAGTAAATCTTAAACGGTTATGAATCACAATTACTATTATTCACATACATCCGTTCAACGGCTGCCGAGACCTCAATTCAAATACGAAGAGGCTTGCAATGAACGCTAATGGCAACACGATTACTTCTTCGCCAGAGAACTCAACCCTATGGGGGTGGGGGAGTATATATCTCTATATTAATCCACAGGCAGATCTGTTTCGTTCAATCAGAACTCATCAGTGTGGTTAGACAGTAACTACCCATAGCTGGGATCGAAACCCGGTTTTGACTCAAACGTCAAGCCGAAGCCTCTAACCATTCAGCCAAGAAATATATATATATATATATATATATATATATGAAGAGTAAATAAAGGATTGTAATCCGACAATATGTAGAAAAACATAAATTGATTAAAATTTGTACCTTATGTACCTCACATTGCTACTTCAAACACAACAACACATTTTATAAACAAAAATTTGTTTTACCAATGGGATCCTCTCTTAGCGGAGTTCTTGCTTGCATTTATTTAGAATTCTTAGAATCTGGTTCCTTTAAACATATTATACCCAACACTGCACATTACTTCAGATATATTGACGACATACTATTTATCTATCCTCAAGATCTTGACTCAAATAGCATCACTGATAAACTGAACAATGTCGAACCTTCCTTAAAGTTCACACATGAACTTGAATATAACTTCACCCTACCTTTTCTGGACATTTTACTTATTAGGAATATCAACAAACTAGAATTTAAGGTTTATCGTAAAACCACCTGTAAAAACGACCATATTCACTTTTATTCACACCAAAACAACAATACTAAAAGAGGTATCATCATAGGTTTTTACCTCAGAGCTCTACGCATTTGTTCCTCGAAATATTTAAACGATGAATTCATCCACATAGAAAACTCCTTCCTCAGCCTACAGTACCCGAAATCCTTTATACATTATGCTAAATCTAAAGCCCTCAAAATCCACAAGAATCAATCTCAAACTAATATCTACTCAATATCTGATAAAACTAGGTCCCCCCCATAGATACATAACTTTGCCAAACAATTCTTCTTCTCACAGCATAACAAACAACTTAAATAAACTCAATATCAAATCTACTTCTCTACCTTCTAAAACAATCCGCAAATTAGTACACTCCAGCCCTCAACGTAACATATTTTCTGACGCCGGTGTTTATTGCATCCCTTGTAAGGATTGTAAACTAAAATACATCGGTGAAACATCCCGAAACCTTCATATTCGTTTGAAAGAGCACAAAAGAGACATAAGAATTGGCAACTCAAACAACGCATTACTCCTACACACTTCTCAACATAATCATAACATTGACTTCAACTCTGCTAAGATGCTTACTTACATCAATAATAAAATCTTAGACGAATTTTCGAAGCCGCAGCTATCTCATTCCTCAGTTCCCTAAATACTCGTCCTGGCTTTTATAATATTTCTCCTTACTTAAGGAAACTCATTTTAAACAGCTACAATATATTCCATCCTTAGTTAATATTTTCCGTATATCTCATAATTTCCATGCTTTTTATTCTTCTTTTGTTCTTTCTTTTTTTTTTTCTTCCTTCTGTCTCATAATCTTTCTCGTTAAACAACGTACATGATTCTATACAATATTCCTAATAAGTCAAATGACGTAATTTAAACATCTAACGCTGATTTGCCAGTTAAACGGCTAACTTTTTCTTACTATACATATTTTCCCGTAGGTTTTTGTATTTCACATTTCTAATCATCCATCGTTAACTTAAAATTATTAATATCACCCCTCATGGTCCTAATGATGGTTCTGTAGAACCGAAACGCTATAGTGTTGACCCGTTAATAAATCATTCCTTCCACTTGGATCGTTGTTATCAGTTTTTCTACATATATATATATATATATATATATATATATATATATATATATATATATATATATACTGTCTTCATACACAGGTGTTCGGTAGAAAGAGAGACTGGTATATATTTAAACAATTTGAATAACGACGACATCGCGGCTGGAAAACAATAGCAAAGTGGTCTCCCGATTTTAAAGGAAAGATTTAGAAGTCATCAGAAGAGCTTAGCTCTGATTGACTGTTGCAAAATTAAAAGTGATACCCATGAATAGAGCCATTTCTGTGGTCATTTTTCATGTGTAGATGCGCTGGTTAGCTGCCGGGATGGGAGTTGGACTAAGATCAATGCCAACTGGGTCATTTGGGCGAGGGGGTCTGATGTTGCAAGACCCGAAACCCCCCATGGACCCAAAGGAAACATCACTGATGACCCATCCCGATGCATCAATGAAGATGTATGAGATATAAATATATATATATATATATGTATATGTTTGGATGAATATTTAAACAACCATTTAACCTTATTAATATCTTTGTAAATGCAAGCGTGCGCGCGCGCACACATACACACATGCCCACACACACACACATATACACCCCCTCACACACACACACACACACACACATATATATATATATATATATATATATATATAATGATCTCCGCCCTTTGAACACAAACGTGGAAATGTGATAGTAAGAACCACTGACTCTATATGTATTCTATTTTATCAAATATATATATATATATATATATATATATATATATATATACATTATGTGAAGATATATACTATCATTGATATTTAGCACTAGTTGTGTGTAATTGTGTGTATGTGTCTCATTGATTATTGTATCTTCATTTCCTCTATATTGCTTTGTCTCCCTTTTTCCTTCTTTCTCTCTCTCTCTCACTCTCTCTCCTTTTTTGTCTCTGTCTCAAATATATATATATATATATATATATATATTGGTAGTAAATAGAAAATACAACAATAAGAAATATACTAGCACGCATACACGCATACACACGGACACATATATACTTGTGGATGTTTGCGTTCTCTTCATGTGTGTACATATACATATACAAATACACAAATATTTATATATATATATATATATATATATAAGTGTGTATGTGTGTGTGTGTGTTTGTGTGTGTGTGCTCATGGCCAAAAAAACATTCCTCCTATCGTAAAGCAATGTCAGGAAATTAATTCTAAATGATTTCTGACAGATAATGTTTTTTATTCCAAACATCAGATGATATATAGCTGTAAATCTGATGAGATGTAACTTTTTCCAAATCGTTTTTTATCGTGATTTTTTTTTCTAATGTATACATTATTATTTTTTTCCTTTCTGCTAACTGACATTATTCGGCGTTGATGTACAGATTGCAAGAAAGGACACACCAGATAATCATCAAAGTTTATTTTTTAAAAAATCACTTGCTATAAAATGAGATGAAAAAACAGAAAGTTAAGAAAAAATAGGAACAAACAGAAAAAAAAATCATCAATCAATCATATCTTCTATTCATGAATAAATAACTTTATCAACTATTTAACGTTACCTGGGTCGTATCCAGGGATGGTACTTAAATACGTCTGGTGATGAGACCCCTGTTTTCGAGCACTGACGAATGTGAGGTCACTTCGTCATTGCCGATTCACCCATGCTTATTCTGAATACTTTGATAATAACTACAATGGGACCTACTAATGATACGGATATCCCCATGATACGGATATGTTAAATAGACATAGGGAATCTAAAAACACGAAACTTTACGAAATTGGTTCAGGTACGAAACTTTTTATTACCTTTGAGTTAAAGGATTTTCGACATGAGGAGAGAGAGACACAATCGTTCTAAACTGACTGCTTTTACATCGTCAGCTCTAAACCCAACCAACGCGCGGCGCCCGTAGCGCACAAAGTCGTCTGGCTTCGCCCAGCTCTGAAAGTCAACCGTCTTCTTCCGAGGCGGGAACTCAACAAACTGCTTTCTTCTCAAATCTCAGCCCACGCTTCCGGTGCGTGACGTCAACCAAATACCCTGGTCCCAATTCCTCTCTGGGATTTTTATTTTGACATTTTTGAATGACACATCATCTCCGCACGCACGTGAACACCTGCGTTAATATTGCACCTAACTAACCCATGCGCTAAGCGAAAGGTTCTCAGCCTAACTAAACCGAAAGGCAAGATATATAAAACGAAATCCCACGGCAATTATATTACACTTATGCTCTCTCACCAAAATTGAGTAACGTCAATTAATAACACACACACTCACACACACACACACACACACACGTACACACACACATACACACACACACATACATATATATATATATATATGGACACGGTGACACGAGTTTAAATCCTGGACGAGACTGATTACATTTCACATAGCACTAATACGCTTGGGAAAGGTATGAATCCAATTATTCTCCCTTCAGCTATGGGTAAATAATAGGGCAGACTTATCTCTTTAAACTTGGCAAGGCAACTAGTCTAGGTGAAGGAAAACTCTGAATTAAAACCTGTTAAAGTCTGCTAAAAAAATGACCTTGTTTCATATCCTACCTGAGTGGCGAGGTTGGTATATATATATATAAAGAGAGAAAAGGAGAGAGAGAGAGAGAGAGAGAGAGAGAGAGAGAGAGAGAGAAAGAGAGACTGCCCTCTAAAGCTATGTACATAATCATATTATTTTATCCATCGTGATCATGATAATCATGTTGAGCTGCGAGCACGGATTTCCCTGACCCTCTCTCGCCACAATCGTGTCTCGTCCATCACTCCCAGCAGGTCTCCCAGGCTACAGAGCTGCTGTAGATTGGTTCTAACTGGTAGCCCAACAATTGCTCCTCCGTCTAAGGGGGTAAGGGTGTCCCGGATATCTGGTTCGTGTAATTTAGGTAGTTTTTATGATGGGTAGTAGGTGGCCGTACATCTGCTGTTTTGCGGGGTGTTGCCTCCAGGATTTGTTCAGTAATACTTGGAGCATTCTTGTATAATTGCCATCAAACTTTTTTCCCATACGCTTAGCGGTGCTTTATACGCCCGCCGCTAGGAAAAAACTGCGTTCTATTTGATCAGGTTTGATTTCCATATCACCGATAACCTATCGATAGCAGTCCATGCTTTTGCTAGTCACGAGCTGATGTCATCATTGGCTGATGAGACGCTGCTTCCTAGGTAGGTCAACATGTCCACTAATTTCAGAGGACGACCATATAATGTGGAGATGCCGCCTATTAGATTAAAATAAGAAATACACCTGCAGTCTCAAAACTTTTGTCCTTGTATTTTTTGTCTAATGGCATACCAACATTCATGGTTTATCTAATTCCAAAGCTATGTTATCAAAAATAGATAATAGCACTATCTCACCAACAGCTTGGAGTATAAGAGGTTCCAGACCTTTTCCCTATGGTATCTGTTCAAAAGTGGACGTAACAGCTCGAACCCGCGTATTACGATATTACAGTCCACTAAAACTCGGGGATTCCCAATCTCTCTCTTTCATTATGTCGGTCTCTCTTTATATATATATATATATATATATATATTTATATGCGTGTGTGTGTGTGTGTGTGCGCGCGCGCTTATGTATGTATGTGTAAGTATCAGAGTCCATGAGTAGAACGTGTGTTTGTGATTTTGGATATGCGATTAATACCAATGAAGGTGTACTCTTCACCCCTCAAATTTACCGAATTTGAACTTCACAAACATATGTAATTTAGTATCATACCCAAGACACTTCTTTTGAGGACGCCGGTCCACCAGCACTAGATCCTCTCAGTATATTTTGCCCCGCTGACATAATCGACATGAATGTCGTGGGGATGTGTTTATTTTATCCCGTTTTACGTCAAATAAAAGTACTTTTAATATGAATTTTAAACGATGAAGCCCGTAGAGGAAGAAAAGATGTAAAAAAACTAATCGAAGCAGGCCGTATGAAAGAATTAGGAGCTTCAAGCTGGGACGAGTACACGTTTGCTGCCAGAAATTCCATTGGTGTACCTTAGTTACAAATCTATGACAATGTCAGGAAGGTATTAATCTCGTAGATAATGGGTCATCGCCCAACAAAACATATGTGGACCTCGTTTACCTTTCATCTGCAGAATATATTGTCTTGGTTACAAGCACGGTAAAGGTAACTCGAAGAGCAACTTTTTTCCGATACAGTGGTCACTGAGGAACGAAAACGGTTTTGGTAAACGGTTCAAACTTTGGCCCACATATTTATCCCGACTCAAACTGTTATGTTTTGACCTGTTGACCCGGCCAAAAATGCCATTCAAGGTAATGCACCGGAAGGAAGTGACACATTCTGATGGCATTTATGAGAGGAAATCGCGTGGGCGGAAATTGGCTGATGAAATGGGACGAGGAAAAAAAAATCCCATTATACTCTCATAGACTGCCGCACCGGAAGAGAGTAACCTCTGAACTGGATGACAGTTATTTCCGCTCGATGACGATCACACAGGCCATTCCAAAACAAGCGGAAGTGACACATCCCGGTCGCTAGATATCGGAAGACGTTGCGGAGGCGTGTTGATATCACCGCGTGGGAGTTTGAAGGTAATATAAGGCCGACGAATTGAACAGAGGACAGTTGAGTTCCGGTCAGTTGGGTTCAACGAGCCAGTGGAGACAGGCGAGCAGAGTTGAGGAGAAAGACGCGATGTAGTAGGGAAAGCCAGCACCCCGGAGAGTGGACTCTCAGTGCTCGGTTGAGCAGCCATAGAGAACGAGAAAGACACAACGATGACGGCCATAACTTCGGGGTCCAAATATTTCAGTTATGTTTGGTCTCCAGCTCCCTCTCACACGCAAACTTTGAACAACCCTTTCGAAACTTACAAATAAAGATGAGAGGTAAAATATATTATAAAGAAGTTTTCCTGCGTCTTCCTTGCGTGCGTCGTTTATTCTTGCGACTTTATCATTGTGCGTCTGTTTAATTATTTATTGTGTCGTTGTGATGCTGCATGAACATGTATATGTGTATATAAGCATATTTATTATGTGAGTATATAACAAAACCATGCCAGATTCGACAAAATAAGATTCTAATCCAGTGAATTACAAATTAAAAAAAAAAAATTAGATATCCGCGATATTATTGTTTAGTTGCCAACTTAACCAAGACCAGTTTGCTGGGAGCACTAGAATATACTGACTGCATCTTTGCTGAACAGGTTAGAAACCCCCAACGAGTGTCTTGGGTATGATATTAGATAATCTGATGGTGAGGCTTTGGTAATGCAGGAGGTTGAGGAATGCAGAATACCTATTTAATGATATCGCTCTCAGATCCACTTTGACCCAAATTATTTGCACCTGATCGGGTCCTATCCATGGGTCAAATAGAACTGTTGGACATTTAAACTATGTGTAAACACACGACTGCTGTTTAACCGAATTGTTTGTTATAAATAGCAGTACTTGGAACCATTTAATTTTTTTGACTTATGCTAAATTGAAATGTTTGAAATATAACTTCTTGATCATTTAACTGTGTGTAAACAAACGACTAATATTTTATTAAATTGCTAATGATACGTATCAATATTTGGAAAAATCATATAAATCCAATATATATGTATATATATATTGGCCATCAAATGAACTACAATGGTTGATATGCGATCAAACTGAACCAAACCAAAACTTATCCAACTCGTTCGAACTATTGATAATTCCCCGGAAAACCAGGCGTTGAAGAATTGACCTGCTAACTAATATATTATTTTGGCTATTGGTTACTCTTACAAAGGGTTTACCCAAATTTATCCTTCTCATCATGTCGCGCCACCAGCACTGATCTCCCTGACCCTCTCTCTCGCCATCCCTCTCTATCATCCATCGCTTCCGGTAGATCAGCACAGGGCTGTTGTATGTAGGCCCTTGCTAGACGTCCTGTCTTTGCTCGTCCATATGAGGGGGTCCACAGGAGCATATCACTTATGGATTCATCTCTACTTCTCCAGCGGTGTCTCGCATGTCTAGTTCTCCGAACTTGGATAGTTTTCGGGATGGGTGGTAAGTGGCCGTACAGCAGCTGGCAGAATTCTTGTGTAGTTTCCTTCAAGCTTTTTTTTTTTTTAAATCTGAAATGAAAATTATTGTTTTGATCATATGTTAGTTTTCGTCGGTCTTTTATACGGGTTTAAATATCTCAGAATTTTATAATCCTATATTCACGTGTAAATAGATATCTAATAAGCCTCCCTAGGGTGTTGCAACCTTTTTTCCGAAGAAAGATACTCTGCTGCATATCCTTATTAAGGCCATTACAATATTTTGATTTTATTCACTCCTAAATCGAAAAATGTGTACATATCGACACACGACTGACGAAGGCATGGACAGCTATCGATAGGCTCTCAATCATATGGAAGTCGGACCTAACTGATAAAATGAAATGCAGTTTCTTCCAGGCAGCGGTTGTGTCGATACTGCTATATGGATGCACCACATGGACGCTTACGAAGCGGCTGGAGAGGAGGCTGGACGGAAATTATACAAGAATGTTGAGAGCAGTATTAAACAAGTCCTGGCGACAACACCCCACGAGACTCCAACTATACGGACACTTGCCCCCCATCACAAAAACTATACAAGTTCGACGAACCAGACACGCATGACACTGCTGGAGAAGCAAGGACGAGCTCATAAGCGATGTACTCCTGTGGACCCCCACACATGGATGTGCAAGAGTGGGACGACCAGCACGAACTTACATACAGCAGCTATGTGAGGACACGGGATGTAACCCTGAAGACCTGCCGGAGGCGATGAATGATAGGGAGAAATGGCGAGAGACGGTCAGGGATATCCGCGCAGGCGGCGCGACATGATGATGATGATGAAATATGGATAACATACGACAGTAGGAATTAGCAGAAAAACATAATCAAACTAGATTATGTTTTTCCTGCTACCTTCATACTGTCGGATTTTATCCTTATTTACTTTCATACTGTCTTTTAGAAAAAAACAAATACCAAATACAATCTTACATAACATTTAACATGGATGATTACAAACGATCTATACATATGAAAACTTACTTGTTGCGTATTTCTCAATAAACGGAAGGTTTTGTCTCGTTTCTTTGAGAAATCCAACATTTTCAAATATTTTTCCACTTGTCAGACACGTTCTAATCACTTTTGATTTATGAACGTTATGTGCTTGTTTATGTATCTTTTCGCTGTATATTTCTTATTTAATCCTGTTATCTCAGCAAGCATCCAGCGCTATGTGTACTATTTCGATATCCAAGTCCTGATGATGGTTACTGAAACAGAAACGTTCAATGTCGACTTTATATCATAATATATTCACCTATTTGGATTATGTTTTTTCTGCTATCTCCATATATATATATATATATATACATATAAAACAAGATATAGTGAAACCCCTTTACCCAACATTTGCCCATGTTTTTCTTCTTATCAGCTGCCAAAAATGTATATCTACTTTCAAAACAAAAAAAATCTTTAATGAAACCTGTTACATTTGACTTTATAACCCGACCTTCTTTTTTGCTACAATTATACTCTCTCTACTAACTTGTCATTTCTCCTCACATGCTTTTAAATCGAATAACTCAAAAAAAGGTTTCTGTCTGAAGAAGTTCAATGAAATAAAACCAAATGAAATATCACATATGGAAATTCGAATTGTGTGCTTTGATTTATCGAACTTCCCGCATATTTCTATCATATATATATATATATATATATATATATAAACCTTTTAATCTCTGCTTAAAACTGAACTTGTTTTGTATCCAGCTCTTGCGAACGTCTTGGTCAAATTATATTTTTTCTTTCTTTTTTTTAGGTGGGGGCAAACTTGTATTAATCCATTGAAAGAAAAGTTGTTTTTTTTCTCTCCATTGTGTGATGGCTACCTGAAGGAATCAGTTTCTTATATAGAATTGATAGCTGAAATAAATTTATAATGGCCAAATAAGCGGCTCTTAAATTTTTCCCATATATATATATATTATATATATATATATATATATATATATATATATATTTAACAGAAATACTAATATCCCTATATAAGAAAAGGTCTAAAATATATCTAACACAATTTC
>OY757943.1:46578507-46606007 GCA_963585895.1 Sepioteuthis lessoniana | reverse complement strand
CTGTTATGTTTTGACCTTCGACACGGCCCAAAAAAATGCTATTCCAAGGTGATGCACCGGAAGGAAGTGACACATTCCAATGTCCAGTAATTAAAAGAAATCGCGTGGGCGGATTAAGGCTTATAATATGGGACAAGGTGAAGGTCCCACTGTGCCAATACAGACTGATGCACCGGAAGAGAGTGACCTCTGAACTTCATGACAGTTATTTCCGCTTGATGACGATTAAACATGCGATTTCAAAGATCAAGTGGGCGATCGAGTGGGCGTTGAATTATTATTTAACTCAGTTGAGTTCGAGTCCAGAGCAGTTTCCTGTAGAATTCCAGACAGCTAGAGACCAGATGTGGTAGGGAAGGCCACACCCGACCGAGGGGGGGCCCTCGGATACCCCGATGGAGTAGACCCCAGCATCAGGAGAACAAGAAAGACACAACGTGACGGTCATAACAGTGGGGTCAAGATGTTACAGTTTATGTTCGCTCTCCAGCTCCCTCTCACAGTAAAACCCCCACACAACCTTTTCGAAACCTTACAAATAAAGTGAGAGGTAAATATTTTGTTAAAGAAGTCTTCCTGTGTCTTTCTGCGTGCGTCTGTCTTAATTATTGTGTTGTTGTGATGATGTAGATGACTATATAACATATCGGTCATAGGAAAGTCAGACCTGACCGATTAAATAAAAAGCCATTTTTTCCAAGCAGCGATTGTGTCGATTGTGCTATTTGGATGCACAATATATATATATATATATATATATATATATATATATATATATATATATGTAAAAATGATTTGGCATTGAATAACAGATAGGAGTAGATATGCGATAAAAAACAATCATCTACCTTGTCAAGCAGTTTTGGGGGTATATAGAGTACCTCTATACTGTCATTTATCTTAGTCCATTCTGACCCGGATTGGTATTAGTTGTTAGGGTCACATCTATATGTCACAAAGAATCTTTAAGTCATTTACTATGCTCGATACAATTTAACTGTGTGCAAACAATGAATGCAATATTAATACCATTTAACGGTGAGTAAGCAAAATATTATCGTTAAAAATCATTATTTGTTTTAGCAATACTTGAAAAACATTGCATGCAAATACATGAACTCTGGTTCGTACAAAAATTAATTTTATTTACTAATTTGAAATCACATATGATTTAAAATCACATATGATGTATGTATGCATATCACATATGATTTAAAATCACATATGATTTAAAATCCCATATGATGTATGTATGCATAGGATTTGGATTTAAATAACCATGAAAGGTTGATATGTCATTTAACTAAATAAGCGAAATTCACCTCTCAAACATGTACTTGGCTCAAGGATACTTAGTGGGTAGAGTGATCGCCAATAGCCCGGGAGACCTGGGTTCAATTCCAGGTCGATTCATGCCAAAGACTAAAACAATGGTGCTTGATTCTGCCTTGCTTAACACTCAGCATTATAAGGTACGGATCAAGGGTAAACTGGAGAAATCTAGGGAAAGGAGTAGCGCTCTCCACTAAACCTTGGTGTAGTAGTACCTATGGAAAAAGGAACCTCCGGGCCCCCCTCGACTAAGGTTGACATTATTAATTACTTTGTTCATTTCCTCAATTATTTTCTTTCTTTCTTTCTTTCTTTCTTTCTTTCTTTCTTTCTTTTACTGCAAACTACAATTTCTTCTTTTCTTTCTTTTAACATTATATTTTATCGTTCCTTCCTTATTTCTTCTTTCTGTCTGTCAAGCTGTTGTCTGTCTACCAGTCTCTCTCTCTCTCTCTCTCTCTCTCTCTCTCTCTCTCTCTCTCTCTCTCTCTCTCTCTCTGTCTTCTTTGTCTTCTCTGTCGTCTCTCCCTCTTTATCTCTCTATCTCTCTGTTTCCCTTTTCATACAGACTCATTTTATCCATGTGAATAAATCTATTAGTTGTAGAATACAAAATCTTTACTTGCTTACTTGACCAAAAAAATCAACTTTTTATACATTCGAACAGTTTCATGTGTTGATTATTTTACTTAATAAAAATAAAAATTAACCAATCTTGAAGAAAAAATCGTTCATTATTGTGTGGGTAGGTTAAATGACCTCCCTTGATTAAAAGAAGTTTTGAGTGATCATTCGTAGTATTATGCAAATCTGGACGACAGGCCGTCGGATGGAGACTACTTATGAAGCAGTGGAAGCCGCCATTTGCAATCTATCACGTACGTTACACGTTACACCTCGTACAATTTTAAATACATCATCAACATTAAATTTACTTTTAAGTGTTATTACTTTATCAAGTGAATAGAATAATAGAGCAAATATATATAATATCTGAATTTTACGATTGTTTTTCGTATTTCAGCGATAAATATTTAAAAAGCTGCTTTACATCATTTTAGGTTTGGTTGGTTTGGTTTTATGGCATATCAACATTTGTAGGTTATTTAACGCCAAATCCAGTTTTATGTAAATAATCTGTTCTATTGAAAACAGTTCAGTTTAGCATAAGTACACAGTTTAGTTGTCAAAAACATTTCCATTTCAAACTATTCAAGCAGTTATATGTAATAATTCAGTTAAGTGTAAATAGAGTTTTAATGTCGAAAAACAGTTCTATTTCAAATAATTCAGTTAAACATAAGCACGCAGTTTAAGTGTAAGTATAGTTTAATTGTCAAAAACGTTTCTATTTCAAGCTATTCAGTTTACTCAATTAATTTTAGCATAAGTATGCTGTTAGTTCTATTTAACCCATAGATAGGGCCCTATCAGGTGCTACCACTCCGGGCAAGAGTGGACCTGGGAGCCATGGCAATGAAGGGGTACTCCGCATTCCCCAAAAGCTCCAGCACTGCTGGAACCTCACCATCAGATTGTTTAGTGTCATATCTAGGACACTCGTTAGGGGGGGTCTTACTCCTCTGCATAGGTGCACTCAGTGTATTCTACAGCCCGAGCCGACTGGGCAATACACAGATTTAAATGTCAGACAGTTTTATTTCAGATAATTCAGTTCAGCATAAGTACACAATTTAGACGTCAAAAACAGTTCTATTTCGAGCAATTCAGTTCAGCATAGTGAAAGAAGCACGGTTTTGTTCTATTTAACCCATAGATAGGACCCTTATCAGGTGCTACCACTTCGGGCCAGAGTGGACCAGGGAGCGATGGCAATGAAGGGGTACTCTGCTCTGGCATTGCTGGAACCTCACCATCAGATTGTTTAGTGTCATATCCAGGACACTTGTTGGGGGGGGTCTTACCCCTCTGCAGAGAAGCAGTTGGTGTATTCTACAGCCCCAGGCGACTGGGCAATACATAATTTTAACAAAATGTTAAGAGAGACAGTGTTGAATCAATCATCACCATCATCATCATGTCGTGCCGCTCGCACGGATATTCCTGATCCTCTCTCGCCACTTTTCCCTATCGTTCATCGTCTCTGGCAGGTCTTCTGGGCTACATCCCGTATCCTCACATAGCTGCTGTAAGTATTTTCTAGCTGGTCGTCCTGTTTTAGCTCGTCCATATGTGAGGGTCCATATGAGTACATCACTTATGAGCTCGTCCCTGCTCCTCCAGCAGTGTCCTGCGTGGCTGGTTCATCTAACTTGGATAGTTTTCGTGATGGGAGGCAGGTGGCCGTATAGTTGGTGCTTTGTTGCCGCCAGGACTTGTTTAATATTGCTCGCAATATTCTTGTGTAGTTGCCGTCTAGCTTCTCCAGCCGTTTTGTTAGCGTCCAAGTGGTGCATCCATACAGCAGTATCGACACGACCGCTGCTTCTAAGAAACTGCGCTTCATTTTATCGGTCAGGTCTGATTTTCATATGACCGATATCTTATCGATAGCTGTCCATGTCTTCATTAGCCGCGTGTCGATGTCTTTTTCGGTTGATGAGACACTGCTTCCTAGGTAGGTGAATTCGTCAACCAGCTTCAGAGATGTTCCCTCTAGTGTGGAAATGTCGCCTGCTTGATTAAAGTACATGTATTCAGTTTTGTGTGTATTGACATGGAAGCCAATTCCTGCGGCGGCTCGTTCCAAACTACGCAGTTGTGTTTCGGCTTGAATCAATATCGATACAAATATCTCGTTAAATATAGACTTTCCATCCATTTCAACAATTTCAAGCGAAAAATATTTCATTGCACCCGGAGGAGATTATTTTGAAGGGGACTAGAGTTTCATGTGTGTACTATCAATAAAAGTGCCAATACGAAAAAAAGTCTGGAAACTTATTTAATGATCCTCGTATTTCAGTTCTTTAGATGTCCCCAGCCAAAGTTTAAAGACCAATTCGAGACGTAATTGTTTGGTCTGGTTTGGTTTGGTTTTATGGTATGGCAAACTTAGCCGATTATCTAATGCCAAATCCATTTTCCTAAAAACCTTTCTATTTCAAATAATTAAGTCTAGCATAAGTACATAATTTTACTGTCAAAAACATTTCTATTTCAAGCTATTCAGTTTAGTCAAACTGTTCTAATTCAAACAATTCAGGTTAGTATAAATATTAGTTTTGTTTACACACAGTTAAAAGTCAAAACTGTTTTATTTCAAGCAATTCAGGTTAGCGTAAATACAGTTTCAAGGTCAAAAAAATTCCACGGCAAAAAATTCAGTTTAGCATACAAAAACAGTTCAATTTCAAAATTTCACTTTAGCATATGTATGCAGTTTTAATGTCAAAATAATTCTATTTTAAACTATTCAGTGTAACATAAGTACACAGTTTAAATGAAGTACTCAGTTTTAAAAAAGTACACAGTTTAAATGAAGTACACAGTTTAAATAAAGTACATGGTTTAAATGAAGTACACAGTTTAAATGTAAAAACAGTTATGTTTCGAGCAATTCATTTTAGCATAAGTACACAATTTAGTTATATTTGACTCATTGGTAGGACCCTATCCGATGCTACCACTCCAGGCCAGAGTGAGCCTGGGAGCGATAAGAATAAAGAAACGTCACCATGAGATTATTTAGTGTCATATCCAGGAGACTTGTTGGGGTGGGTGGTCTTACCCCTCTGATATAGAAGCAGTCGGTGTATTCTACATCCACAGCCGACAAGGCAATAATCAGCTTTACGACATCGGCAAATCGAAAGGTGTTGTCTAATTCTGCCTCTCGTCACCAAAATATTTTACCACTTTTAACTCAAAATATCAAGAGTGATTTTAAATTTGATTTCCTTCAGAGTATCGTAATTTATTTTTCTTCTGTTAGTATTTAATTTTCTTCTTTGGAAATTTGATGCCTGTTGAATTTTTATATTCAGATTAATGAGTTTAATTAAAGTCAGTCTTTGATAGAAAAAGCGAAACAATAATTCTTCATGTTTAGAGAATCCAGCAGACAATGGAAAACTGTACTCTTGCCAACAATTCAGACCAAATACCACTCAATAAAGTCAACATTAAAGATAGATCATAAGCGCGCGTCGAGCAAATGTATTTAGCTGTCATTTTAACACTGAGCTGACACGATGCATGTGTGGTATGAATATAAACGAACGCCTGCTTTGACTAGGGTCCCGTTCGCAATGCGACAAGGTTAGTCTTCGCTATGGGTGGCTTAGTTTAAGGGTTAATGTAAGGTTAAACACATGTTGGCCACGGCCGAGTATTCGCTTAGCGATCAGAGAATAGAGACTTGATCACTGGCCAAAATCTTCCGTACTGGTTTTCAATCGTGATCTGGCAACGTACGCCTGAACTCTAAATCGCTGTCCGAATGGCAGCCATGTTCAAGTGTAACTGCATTTGTAGCCGGAAGGAAAACTGAGCCGCTTATCTTTTCCTCGTTCTTTTATTTTCATTTGATTGATTTTTGTAATTTGTTCCGACGTTTTTCTTTTTGTTATCGACTAGTCTTTCGTATTGATGAATTAAAGAACACACACACACACACACACTCACTCAGAAATAATATATATATATGTTTTCTAATCATGTCCCACGCAACACTGTATAAATACACCCCCATAGGAGCCTCTTATTCTAAAAATGGGTTAGGTGAGAAGCTAACAGTCTAAAAGCACTGTTTTCTCAGTATTAAATTTATAAAAAACCCACAGACACACACACACACAAACACAAACACACACATGCACACACACGTACACACGCGCGCAGACGCACACACATAAATATGTGGGTTAAAGATGTCATGACCTATGAAGGAAATAATCTTTAATATCTAAAAGAATAAGTTGAAAAAATAATTTCAGTTCTTACATCTAAAGCCGATGAAGAAGAAGCATTTAAAAATAAATAAGGAAAATGTGAATTTTCACGATATTTCCTCGGTCGATACAAAAATTACGATAGAATTGATGTGATATCAACGAGCAAGGAAGTCCACATATAGTCATCATACGTTGCTGTGTGGTTGGGGTTTAAAACAGGTGGCGTCCTTGTGGCTGATATATATATATATATATATATATCATATTTACCCAACCCTACCGCTCGGGCAGAACGCGACACCAGGTCAATTTTTTAAGCGAAGTTTAACAGGTTTGATTTCAGAGTTTTCCTTCTCCTAGACTATATATATATATCCTTTTGTTTGTTGTGGTATTTCACTTTATATATATATATATATATATATGGAAAACTCAGCACACCGCCATTTTTTTTCAGCTGCTCTCCTCATAAGAGAAACCAACCAATATCACACAATGGAGAGAAACAAATTTAAAAATATTCTTGGTTGGTTTTTTGGGTTTTATGGCATATCAACCTTTGTAGGTTATTTAATGCCAAATCCATTTCATACAAATAATCAGTTCTATTTCAAACAATTCAGTATAGCATGAATGCATAGTTTAATTGTCAAAAACATATCTATTTCAAGCTATTCAGCTTATTCAAACAGTTCTAATTCAGCTAATTCCGTTTAGTATAAGTATAGATTTGATTTACACAGTAAAATGTCAAAACAGTTTTATATTAAACAATTCAGTTTAGTGTAAGTACACTTTCCATGACAAAACAGTTCCATTTCAAACAATTCAATTTAGCATAAATACGCAGTTTAAATGTAAGTTCACAGTTGTTAAAACTTTCTCTTTCAAACTATTCACTTGAATCAAACAGTTCTAATTCAAACAATTCAGTTTAACATAAGTATGTAGTTTAGTTCTATTTAACCCATAAATAATTCCCTATCAGGTGCTACCATTCCAGGAACCTCACCATCAGATTATTTTATTGTCCTATCCGGGACATTCGTTGGGCTGGGGTCTTACTCTTCTGCAGAGGTGCATTCTACAGCCCCAGCGGACAGGGCAATATAAAATATTTTTTAATGCATATTTACTTGTTTCTTTTCTCCCAATTATATGAAGTTTCTCTGTATGAAATTTATAAATTTATATATTGATTATTATACATTGAGCACTCTTGGAGATTTTTAAGAATCCTCTTATATATTCTCAAAATGAATCATTCCTAACTCATTTGCTTTGGGTATTATATATATGTAAATGTAAAAGTAAAATTGACAACCGTATCGATGGCTTGTTATATACTGACCCTCGACCGAGCCCTCAATCAAGAGATGCAGCTGTGTAAATTAGGCGTAAGAAAGAATATAGACTGGGTACCTGCAGCCGTCGGTCAGTTGAGACAGGAATGCCAGCATTAAAACCAGCTTGCAGACTGAGGGCTTTGCGGCCCTTAGTGACCCACGGTTGAGCAACCCCAGCCAAGATGCGAAAAAATGCTGCTATAATACAACAAACTATCAGTTTTTAAGTCGTTGGTATGACTCGAATTAGGCTTGAGCCCTGGTCTCCTGAGCCATTGGCGAACACTCTACCCAATAGACTATGGGCCGGTGTATTTATAACAACGTTTATAGAAAAAAATGAAAAATAAATAAATGATCGAAACCGATATAGTGATATAAGCACGATAACAAAGTCTGCCAAAGCTACCTTAAAACTGAAAATTCCTAAGACCTATTCAAATATGAGACAAACTACTACTTATGCTTCTACAACTACTTCTAAAAAAACAACAACTAATAATAATGATAATAATAATTTTAATAATATTAATTATAATAATAATCGAGGGATATAAAAAATTATCAACGAAAGATTAATTGCCAGAGTCAGTAACAATTAAAAATACACAACAATAGAATAAGAATAACATTCATATGTGTATTATATTTGAAAGTAAGATTCTCAGATTTTAAATTGAAAGGTAAGTAAGTATAGTTGGCGACTGTATTCGAGGGTAACCCGAAGGCTCCCTTTTCAATAGCTACTACACCAAGGTGTAGGGGAGGACGCTACTCCTTCCCCTGGATTGCTCCACTTTACTCTTGATACGTACCTGTGTGCTGAGTGTTAAGCAAGGAGGTATCGAGTACCATTTTTTAAGTCTTTGGTATGACTCGACCTGGGATTGAACCAAGATCTCCCGGGCCTTTGGTGAACACTTTACCAACTAGGCCAATGAGCTGGTTTGAAAGGTAATCCTCTCTTTTCTACTATATAAAATTATAAACTGTATATAATTTCAACAAATAAAGAATTTAAGTTCTTTTAAGAATTCTAATGAGTCGAGTATTCTCCAATGGTAAAAAAAGCCAGGGTTCGATCCCAGGTCGAGTCGTACCAAAGACTAAAAAAATGGTACTTGATGCCGTCTTGCTAACATTCAGCATTATAAGGTAAGGATCAAGGGTTTAATGGAGTAATTCAGGGAATTAATTAGCTCCCTCGCTACTCCTCGGTGTAGTAACTATCGAAAAGGAGCCTTCTGGTCACCATCGACTAATTCGTGGTCAGCTGAAAAAAAATATAAAAGTCACATGATGGTCCTCTGATTTCTTACTCAATTCTAATACGTATATACATACAACACCAAAGCCAGCCTGATGGCCGCCATCCGCCGAGTATTCGCCGAGCTCCCGCTGGCGCTTCAGGAAAAGGCATGCTCCCAGTTCCGGATCCGTATCGAGGCGGTGGTTGAGGCTGAAGGCGGCTACATTGAATAGATGTCAGCTCTACTACATAATCAAGTTGCCCGAATTGTTTTTTTCAATCAGAGTTTTAAAATAAAGCTGTAGTTTTGTTTACTTTGGACGACAATTTTATCATTCCACCCAGTATACACACACACATATATATATATATATATATATATGTGTGTGTGTGTGTGTGTGTGTGTGTGTGTGTGTGTAATTATTCACGGTAAGAAGTAAGTATGAAATACTTAGTTCTTTCTACATTGCCGAAAATTCTGGATCGATGCAATATAAAGTTGAATGCATACGGAAGACACAATTCATAAATAAAAGGAACAGAAATTTATGATAAACGTTTTCGAAAACAGTCGTCACAGGTATAATTATAAGTTTCACGATATAAATTGATTTCCAGGCGTATGATTCTTATCCTACAAATAATTTTCAGGTGAGAGGGCTTGTTTGGAAAATGATCTTGAAGGTGTTTTTAAGTTTATTTCTTTTTGTTTAAATCGGTTAAAAACAATTTCATCTTGAACTACATTCAACATCAGATATATATATATATATATATATATATATATATATATATATAAGTTAATACTGAAAAGGAATTCGACAGTGTGTAGAAAATAATCAAATAGTAATGGATTTATTACGAATGAAAGGATTCTTCTCTATTCTTTTCTTTTAATTTTCTTTTCTTTTCTTTTTTTATCTCTTAGTAGTTCGTTCTCTTCTTGATTTCCTCGATGCTGGTCTGCACTCTCCTAAGGTGGGCTGAATTTGGAAGAGTTTATTGTGGATGTTATTGCTCCAATGTTGTTGCCAATTTGTTTGAAGGAATTTATTGATTGTTGGTTTCAGGTCAGTATATGGGAAGAAGAGAACAAGTTGTTATATCCCGATTGCGAATTGGTCATACAAGGCTTACTTACACTTTCATTTTGAAACAGGAACCACAACCACAGTGTTTAACCTGCCAGACAACTTGCACGGTTAAACACATTCTTATAGAATGCAGAAATTTCGCAGTAATCAGAAAGCGATTTTTCAAAGTAAATAACTTAACCGATCTGTTCGTAAACATCAAAATAGATGACATTCTGTCCTTCTTGAGAGAGACAGAGTTGTACCAAAAAATATGACAACGTAAAACTGGTTAATCTTGTGCAAACAAATGAAATCCTGCTAATAGAAAAGTCTACCTACCTTAATATTCTTTTTGAAATCTTTAGTTGAATATGGATGTATGAATATATAGACAGAATTTTGCGTTGAATGACCTACAAAGGTTGATATGCCATAAAAACTCAACCAACCAACCAACCAACTAGGTAGTTCGATTTGTTTAAACACCATTGCCTGCGTTAATCACTTGATAGTTTTTTGGAAAGAGAACACTGATGGAATGTTGAATGGTTAAACGATATAACATTGCATATATTCTTATTTCCCCTGTTTTCGTGTTCTATAAAACATCCAATGTCGTTCAATCAACACTTGTTTCACCATTTTAAAGTCCTGGAGAATGTCTTTAATAGGAATCATTTTGAGATGAGACTTCCTAATCTGAGAATTAATTTTTTTAATTTATTGCGAACTTTTTGTCCTCATCGTGGTAGTTTTTGTGTTGTTTCTTCTTTCACTACGTTTCGGCCAAATTTCACCTCCGGCGATCAAGGATAGATTTTTTGGTCTTATAAATCCAATTATTTGTTCTCCTTATGCTGGTCTTCCATAGTCGGGTCCGTACCGAATTTGTAATTGTCTTTAATTCGAATCATTTCGAGATGAGCCTTCTTGATCTGAGAATTAATTTTTTTTTATTTGTTGTGGTCTTTTTGTCCTCATCTTGGTAGTTTTTGTGTTGTTTCTTCTTTCACTACGTTTCGGCCAAATTTCACCTCTGGCCTTCTTCAGGTGATTTACCGCGACCTCGGATAGGAATGCTGAGTCTTGTAACAGTATCCCCAGTAATTACTGCCTTCCATAGTTGTTGTCATATATATATATGTGTGTGTGTGTGTTTGTGTGTGTGTGTTGGAATAATATAATTAAAAATGTAATGGTCTGGTTTTTTAATGACATATCAACCTCCCTGAGTTGATGTCTAAACAAAGCTTGAAGCAGAACAGTTGTAGTACTATTTACCCATTACCTGTAAAAGATGTTCAAATTCTTTACATTACAGCTTAATTATATTAAACTTACGTCTGTTTTTAATATCCTCTCTGGTAAAACATAATTACTTTCCGAATAATCTAATCTACACACACACACACACACACACACACACATATATATATATATATATATATATATATATATATATATATATTGATCTTTGCTTCCATTTTTTTGGCATTCTGATTAGAGTTCCTTGTAATCTTAAAGATGATTTCTTTTTCTCTCTTGGATTTCTCTGTTTTCTTATTATTTTTTTATTCATTGTTTTTCATTTATTGTTTTTTATTCATTGTTTTAACTTACTTTAATGTCTTTTTTTTTGTTTCCAATCATTTTTAAATTCATTGGATTTCTTTTGGTTTTGTTTGTTAACATCTGTATGAGTGTGTGCATGGTTCTGTGAGTCTGTGTGTATACCAGCTTGTGTGTCTGTGAGTTTGCGTGTGACTGCATGAGTATGTATGTACGTGTGCGTATGCGTGTGTGTAAGAATATATATATATATATATATATATATACATATATGCACACTTGCACACAAAGCAAGTGTAAGTGGACATATATATATATATATATATATATATATGCACACTTACATACACGCATGCTATTAAAGTTAGATCAATTTTCACCACTAAGACGACCTTTAAATCCATACATAAAGGCGTGTTGCCTATCTTAAAACAGAGTTTACTAATTTATAAATTTAATTGTCGATTCAATTAAGCAAATATTGGTCTTACTTATCAACGTCTGGAGGTGCAAATAAGACCGCATGTACCCAGAGGTATTTTAAATAAAGACCGATTGACATCCGGGCATTCTAAGTCTACGGACTCAGCTACCTGCGTACATTTGTTAGCCATAAATAGCTGCAGGACCAATTATCAAGATGGTTGTTTTTCTGTTCTACTTAGAGATAGGGACAAAGTACAACTTGACACCTTAGAGGCGATCTATATTGCTATAGATCACCCCTCAATCTGTAGACAGAGAAGCAGTCACATTCTGAATATATTGGGGGACGCATTAGACACTTCGGGGACATTTGTTCCACCCATCCTTTTTCCAAATAATTTATAAATTACCTGTTTTTACAACAATCCCGCAGTCTTGCATGTATAGAGCCGGACGAAATGGCCCTCACAGATTTATTTTTAAAAAATTGTTTTTCCCTCTCTCTAATGATTCCGTCAATACTCTGTTTATATAAATTCTCTTGTACCATTAGCGTAATAATAATGATATATATATATATATCATCATCATCATTATCATGTCGTGCTGGTAGCACAGATATCAATGACCCTCTCTCGCCACTTTTCCCTATCGTTCATCGCCTCAGGCAGGTCTTCAGGACAACATCCTGTATCCTCATATAGTTGCTGAATGTATGTTCGTGCTGGTCGTCCTGCTTTTGCACGGCCATGTGTGCGGGTCCATAAGAGTACATCACTTATGAGTTCGTCCCTGCTTCTCCAGCAGTGTCCTGCAAGTCTAGTTTGTCTAACTTGAATAGTTTTCGTGATAGGAGGCAGGTGGCCGTACAGTTGGTGTCTTGTGTCTTGCCAGGAGTTGTTCAAGATTGCTCGCAGCATTCTTGTGTAATTGCCGTCTAGATTCTTCTCCGGCCGTTTTGTTAGAGTCAATGTAGTGCATATATATATATATATATATATATATATATATATATATATATATACATATATATATATATATATATATATATATATGAGTGGGTGTTTGTCTCTGCGAGTGTGCTAGAGTGTCTCAGTATGATTGCATGGGCATTTATACGTCGGTGTGCCTGTGCGACTGTGTAATATCTGCGCATATCTGTGTATGGGTTTTCGTGTGTCTGTGCATGTGAGTGCGTCCGTGACTGCGAGGGTGCGTGAGTGTATGTGTATATGTCTATGTGTCCGTGCGCGAATGCTTGCGTATGTATATGTGTAAGTGCGCATATCTCTGTACATCAGTGCGTGTATCTGAAGATTTGAGCGCGTGTGTGTGTGTATATGTGTGTGTATGTTTGTGGATATATGTGTGTGTTTGGATATGTGTGTGCATCTTGATATATGTATGTGTGAGTGGATATGTGTGTGTGTATGTGTGTCTGGATATGTGTGTGAGGTTATATATGTGTGTGTGTATGAGCCGGGATATATGTGTGTGTGTGTGTTTGGATATATGTATGTGTGTTTCTGGATATGTGTGTGTGTCTGGATACGTGTGTGTGTCTTGGTATGGGTGTGTGTGTATGTGTCTGGATATGTGTCTTTGCGTGTGTGTCTGGATATGTGTGTGTGTGTGTGTGTGTGTGTCTGGATATGTGTGTGTATATGTGTATGTGTGTGGAATACTTTATATTTATTTCATTTTATAACTTCTTCATTTGTGGCCCATAATTTTGTTTTCTTTTGTTGGTTGCCTTTTTCGATGCTTTTCGTTCATTTTTCCCGTTATCTTCCCCATTCTTTTATTCACTTATTTCGTCATAAAATGTTTTAATTCTTTCTCTTTCAGTAAAATAGTTCTTTCTTTCTTTCTTTCTTTCTTTCTTTCTTTTTTCTGGTCCACTTCTCACGATGCCTTTTTGTTCTATAGAAAATAATTGTCTATAATCGTGAAACCTACGCCGGTTCGCCAATGGTCTGGGAGACCGGGTCCAATCCCACGTCGTCATACAAAAGACTAAAAAATAGTACTTGATTCATCCTCACTTAACACTCAGTTTTAGGAATAAGAAGAGCAATTCAGAGAACAGTGTAGAGCCCTCCCCCACACCTTGGTGTAGTTGCTATTGAAAAGGAAGCCTTCAATAGTCCTTGACTACGTTCGGCTAAATTCCTATTTACGCCGGCTGAAAATAACCCAGTCAGCGCTGAAATGTTGGATATTCTCAGAATGTCTAAGGTATAGCATAATATCACGACCGTTTATGACGCACAAGTTTTGGAGCCCTGGGGTGTGTGATGTTCACTTTGATACGAAGCGGAAGAAATTGATTTTATCTTACATTTAGATATTGACCCTCAAAATCGATTAAACCTAAAAAATATGAAAGTTATTTCCCCTTGCGGAAAGAAAAGGAGTCTCTTCCTGTGGACAGTTCACAGTGGGATTGTAAAGACCGGAAAAACGCAGACACGCGAAACAAAAAAAGACAGACTTGAGATCTAAGATGGCACATTGAGACGCCCATTTGGCTGGCACCCATAAACTTATTTTCCTCATTGACAGACGCATACCACTGCCTGTCGTTAGTAAAGCTATTTTTTTACTGTCCATCTACAAGTCCATCACTTTTCCGTTTCGTTTTCATATTTTCTTTGTTAGTAAAATCGTAACAAAAAATTCCATAAGTAAGTTTTAGGAAGTGTTATTTGTTAAAAATGACAGTGAATTATACTTATCAGTAAAGTTGGCAACCGTAGTCGAGCATGACCCAAAGGTTCCCTTTGTAATAGCTACAACACCGGGGTGTAAGGAAGGGCGCTACACCTTTCCTCGGAGTGTTCCACTTTACCCTTGATACGTACTTTATAATGCTGTGTGTTAAACAATGATATACTGAGTACCATTTTTTGAGTCTTTGGTATGTTCCGATTTGGGATTGAAAACCGGTCTCCCGGGCCATTGGTGAAATACATGGCTCTTAAAATATTAATATTGTAACTTTATATGAAATTTTCACCTGTTCAAAATGATGGTGAACTTTGTTTATACTTTGACCCTTTAAACAATGATATTGTATTGAATGATACATTAAACCAATAAACCTGTCAAGCAATCGTTAGCGAGCTAATTTAGATGAATAAAATATTTGGGAAATTTATTGATAAATTGGTTCTTAAAATTCATTGGCTCTTAAAACATTTATTTTGCAACAAAGTATGAATTGTTTCTTTCTTCATAACAATCCACAATTTTATTAATTCTTTTAGCTGGCACCCACAAAGTTAAAACTTATTTTCCTCATTGACAGACGCATATCACTGCCTGTCGTTAATAAAGCTATTTTTTGCTGTCCATCTACGAGTCCATCACTTTTCAGTTTTGTTTACATATTTTGTTTGTTGGTAAAATCATAACAGAAAATTCCATAAGTAAGCTTTAGGAAGTGTTATTTGTTAAAAATGACAGTGAATTATTCTCATAATGTAACATAGTCATACATGAATACGTACATAGAATGTTCATAACATATATACATATAGAACATAGGAATCCCGAAACACGAAAAACACGTAACGACTTCTTAGTTCAGGTACGAAACCTTTTATTACCTTTGAGTTAAATGTTTTGACATAAGGAAGAGAGATGCACAATCTTTCTATGATGACTTTTCCATCTGCCCCCAAAACACGTGCGACGCCCGTAGCGCACAAATTCGTCTGACCTCAGCGAGCCCCGAATGTCGACCCTTCCCGTCGGAGTCTAGTTCTCAACTAACTGACTTTTTTCAAAATCCCTAAAATCGTCTGCGTGCGCTTCCGGTGCATGATGTCATTTATATCTCCAAGTCACAATTTTCTATCTGGGATTTTTTATTTTGACATCTGTGAATGACACATCCCCCCGTGCGCACGTTAACACCTGCGCTCAAGTTTGCACCTAACTAACCCATGTGCTGAGCCGAAAGGTTCTCAGCCTAACCATACCCAAAGGCAAGATATATAAAACGAAATCCCTCGGCTATTATATTACAATAAGTAAAGTTGGCGACCGTAGTCGAGCGTGACCCAAAGGTTCCCTTTTTAATAGCTACAACACCGAGGTGTATGGAATGGCGCAACAACTTTCCTTGGATTGCTCCACTTTACCCTTGATACGTACTTTATAATGCTGTGTGTTAAACAAAGACATACTAAATACCATTTTTTGAGTCTTTGTTATGTCCCGACCTAGGTCATTGGCGAAATACTTGGCTCTTAAAATATTAATATTGTAACTTTATATGAAGTTTTCACCTGTTTAAAATGATGGTGAACTTTGTTTATACATTGACCCTTAAAACAATGATATTGTATTGAATGACACATTGAACCAATAAACCTGTCAAGCAATCGTTAGCGAGCTAATTTAGATGTATAAAATATTTGGGAAATTTATTGATAAATTGGTTCTTAAAATTCATTGGCTCTTAAAACATTTATTTGCAACAAAGTATGAATCGTTTCTTTCTTCATAAAAATCCTGAATTTTATTAATTCAGTGACATTTAAAAGATTAATATTCTCATACGAGGTGCATACGATAAGTTTCCAGCCTTTTTTCGTAAGAGCACTTTTATTGATAGTACATACATGAAACTCTAGTCTTCTTCAAATTAATGTCCTCTGGCTGCAATGCACTTGTTGTACCGTTGCAACAACTTCTGGAAGGACCCATGGAGGTCCTCTTGTGTGAGCGTGTCAATGACCTTCCTCACAGCCTCTTTCATTTCCTCAATTCTCTCATAGCGACAGCCTGTGAGCTTAGGGAATAAGCAAAAGTCACAGGAAGAAAGGTCTGGACTATAGGGAGGATGAAGAAATGTATTGATGCCCATATTGGTCAAATAGTCTGTGACAAGGATGGGGTTGGGGACTGGTGTATTGTCCTGGTGGAAATGCCACTGAGCCAATTTGAAGAGTGCTGGCCTCTTCCGACGGAATCACGTCCTGAACTCCTTTAAAACCTCAACATAGTAACCCTAAGCATAACCCTAACCCTTTTGGACAGTCAACCCTGGTGTATTGACTTCCTTACTCCTCTCACACCTCTCATCATCCCTAACGGACTCCCTGCCTTCCTTGAATTTCTTATGCCACTCAAAGCCTGACGCCCGATTAATCCAAGATGGTCGAAAAGCAGTCTGAAGCATCCCATACGTTTCTGTGGCTTTTTTTTTCTAAGTTTAAAACAGAATTTTATTGCATATCGTTCTTTTAAAGTGTCAGATTGTATTTTTTAAATTCACCAGCTGTGACAATCAGGCTTTAGTAGGGTATATTCCAATTCCTGCTGTAGCTGTTCCTTTAAACCCGAAATCATCAAAATTGGTCAGACATCTTATAAGCTGTATAGCACTAACATACTGAATGTTCGAGGGTCTCTGACAATTTTAAATGGCTATAGATACTATTTACCAACCCCTCCGCTCGGGCAGGATATGACACAAGGTCAATTTTTAAGCGGAGTTTAACAGGTTTGAATTCAGAGTTTTCCTTCTCCTAGACTAGTTGCCTCAACAAGGCTGAAGAACCTTGTCCGTCCGACTATTTACCCATAGCTGGAGGGAGAATAAGGGGGTTCATACCTTTCCCAAGGGTATTTGCCCGAAAGTGAACATAATAGCGCGACTGGAGTACGAACTCGCGTACTACGATTCGCAGTTCATCGCTTTAACCATTACACCACGAGGTAATAAGTCTGGAAACATATCGTATGCACCTCGTATGTCTGAAGCATTTATATGTTTAGATTAATGGTTAACTTTAATGAGAAACTGACGCTGAAAATATTGCTTCTAAATATGAAATATTTAGCTGCGTAAAAAGATTGTTGACTTGAAAAATACATTGACTCTTAAAACATTGATTTTACGACTAAATACGAAATGTTTACATTTTTAAAGTGATAGTGAAATTTTCTCCTGAATTGTACCTTTAAATATTGTTATTGCAAATAAGTATAAAGTGGTTACCTGTTTAAAATGATTAAGAAATTTATTAATAAATTGTCTTTTAAAATATATATATTGAAACTAAGTATAAAGTTCTTCCCTGTTTAAAAACATTAACTTTATTAATAGATTGGCTCTTAAAACATTGATACTTCATCTTACTATGAACCTTTTGTTTAAACTTTTGATACGAAATATTATAACGTGTATCATTTAGAATATTCAGACTATTTCCCTTATCTTTATTGTCACAGGTTTCGGCCGAGGTGACCTTCTTCACGGGAAACTGAACGGAATTTCGAGCTGAACCCTTTATTTTATCCATGGGAGTAGATTCTTCCAATTCAGTTTACCAAAACTAGGTACAAGTGTCAAGCTATAGCAAGTATTCCTTGTTTCCCATATTTAGCAACCCCTCCACTGAGGCAGGACATGACACAAGGTCAATTTTTTAGCGGAGTTTAACAGGCTTGAATTCAGAGTTTTCCTTCTCCTAGACTAGTTGCCTCACCAAGGCTGAAGAACCCAATTTTTCCTACTATTTACCCATAGCTGGAGGGGGAGTTATAGGATGCATACCTTTCCCATGGGTATTAGTGTTATGGGAAATGCAATCAGCTTCGTCCAGGATTTGAACTCGTGTCGGTGTGTCTATTTCCTACGACGATAACCATTACACCACGGGCACCTCCACTATTAGTATTCATTGTTTCCCTGTAGTCGGGATTGACATTTTAGAAGCACTTATCAGGAAGTGCCCACAAATGTTAGGCCATGTGTCCCGCTGACCTATACAGAGTAAATTTTTGGAACCTATGCACCTTATATTTTTATTAACCTATACGATAAAATTCAACACTATTTTTACTTTAGATAATTTTGCAATCATTTTAGCTGAAAATAAAAACAAATGCACTACCCGAATCGTACTGAATAGGACAATATTGATGAGGGGAATTATCTGAATACTCTAATGATAAAAATATCAATTTGGTATTTGTAGATATCTATGTGTGCACATTCTATCATGAATTCGTAATGTGTAGATTTTAACTGAAGTTAGTATTGAACCTACAACTTCCAGCTGATTTCACATCGAAGTTCATTGACCAACTACTTATATCTATTATAGCACTTGAACTCCATAAATATATTGCATCTTCATAGGTTAATATATCTTGTAAGTAAGAAGTGTTTCCTTAGGAAAAGTGGTACGTAAAGGTACATTTTTGTATCGTTGATAACACGAGACAATATTTGTTGAAATTTACTTTGGCCTAAAAGAACCCCACAAAAGTTAACATAAACGTTGAACGAAGAAACCAATTGTTAGCGAGTTCGTCTAGCCGATAACTATCCGCAAGTTCGAGCCTTACTCAGTGCCTTATCCTTATGGAGTTATTTAAAATTCTTTAAGCAGAACAGTGAATCATTGTCCAGTCGGCTGGGGCTGTCGAATACACCGACTGCTTCTATGCAGAGGGGTAAGACCCCCCGCCCAATGAATGTCTTGATATGACTCTAAACAATCTCATGGTGAGGTTCCAGCAGTGACGGAGCTTTGGGGAATGCGGAGTACCCCTTCATTGTCATCGCTCCCGGGTCCACTCTGGCCCGGAGTGGTAGCACCTGATAAGGTCTTATCTATGGGTTGGATAGAACTAACAGCACACTTATGCTAAACTGAATTGTTTGAGTAAACTGAATAGCTTGAAATATAAATCTTATTGACAATTAAACCGTACTTACATTTAAACTGCGTGTTCATGCTTAACTGAATTATTTGAAATAGAACTGTTTTTTGACATTAAAACTGTATTTACACTTAGCTGAATTGTTACATATAACTGCTTGAATAGTTTGAAATAGAAATCTTTTTGACCATCCACATAAGTTACCATTTTGAAAAAGCATCTGAGAATTATGAGATTCCTTTTTCGTTTAACTTGTAAATCTAAAATAGCAACCGTTATCATTTGTAACTATTCGATGAAAGTATTTATTTGACAACAGAGAGTGAGAAATAACAACTGCTAACAATTTCTTTAGGTTTTCCCAGGAATATATGGGTTCTTCAACTAAAAAAAAAATCATTTCAGTAAAAATCAGAATGGCCGTTTTACTTTAGACGACTGTAATTATTCCTGTATAATACGCACAGATTTTTCAGTCTAAACGTTTGGGCTATTCTGACATCTCTGAGTGATGCGTCCGCTCCGCGCGCACGCGCGTGAGCACCTGTGTTAATGTTGCACCTAAGTAACCGATGCATTGAGCCGAAAGGTTCTCAGCCTAACTAAACCCAAAGGCATAAAACTAAATCCCTCGGTCATTATATTACAGTTGGTTGGTTGGTTGGCTGGTTGGTTAGTTTTATTGCATATCAACCTTTATAGGTTATTTAACGCCAAATCAATTTTAGGCAAATAGTCAGCTCTATTTCAAACAAATCAGTTTACCATGAGTACACAGTTTGTCAAAAATATTTATATTTCAAGCTAATCAGTTTATTCAAACAGCTCTAATTTAGTTTAGTATTAGTACAGATTTTGTGTACACACAGTTAAATGTCAAAACAGTTCTATAATAAACAACTGAGTTTAATGAAAGTAGATTTTCAATGTCAAAAATAGTTCCATTTCAATTTAGCAGAAGCACGCATTTTACAAAGTTTAATTGTCAAAACCATTTCTATTACATACTATTCAATTTAGTCAAACAGTTCTAATTCAAATAATTCAGTTCAGCATAAGTATGCAGTTAGTTCTATTTAACTCATAGATAGGGCCCTATCAGGTGTCACCATATGGAAACATTGGACAGCTGATTCGACCTTATGAGGTCTCATCAGGTGTGTTTACCGTGTCCTCCACCACTGAAGATCGAACCAGTGACCACAGATTGTTGAACCGAAACTCTACAACTGAGCCAACAGTTCATCTCGCATGCAAGTGACGCCAAATTAACTAGTCATGGTAATTGCGTGGTCTATTAATGTGTCTTGTGAGTTACATCCGTACTTTTTTCAGAGGATACGGTCAACACTAGGGCCACGTCTTCCCAAGAGGATAAGAAATACGCATCCACGTAATTATTATTACCTCAAGGGCAAGGATATATATATATATATATATATATATATATATATATATATATATATGTTTATTTTTCTTTTTTAAGAAGAGGTATTGTATTGTCTTTACAAAGCCAGATATATGGATGTGTGTAATAGACATAGGGAATCTAAAAGCACGAAAATTTATGAAATTGGTTCAGTTACGAAACTTTTTATTACCTTTGAGTTAAAGGTTATTCGACAGAAGAGAGAAACACAAAGGTTATTAAAGGTACTATTTACCAACCCCTCCGCTCGGGCAGGATATGACACAAGGTCAATTTTTAAGCGGAGTTTAACAGGTTTCAATTCAGAGTTTTCCTTCTCCTAGACTAGTTGCCTCAACAAGGCTGAAGAACCTAGTCCGTCCTACTATTTACCCATAGCTGGAGGGAGAATAAGGGGGTTCATACTCTTTCCCAAGGGTATTTGCCCGAAAGTGAACATAATAGCGCGACTGGAGTACGAACTGGCGTACAACGATTCCGCAGTTCATCGCTTTAACCATTACACCACGAGGACACCCCAAAGGTTATTAAAGGTTATTAAGTTAAAGGTTATTCGACAGGAGAGAGAAACACAATCTTTCTATGCTGACTGCTTTTATATCGTCAGCTCTCAACCCAACCAATGCGCGGCACCGGTGGCGCACAAAGTCGTCTGGCCTCGCCCAACTCTGAAAGTCAACCTTCTTCTTCTGAGGCGGGAACTCAACTCTCAAATCTCAGCCCACGCTTCTGGTGCGTGACGTCACTCAAATACCCTGGTCTCATGTCCTATCTGGGATTTTTATTTTGACATCTCTGAATGACACATCCTCACCGCGCGTGCGTGAACACCTGCATTAATTTTGCAACTAACTAACCCATGCACTGAGTAAAAGGTTATCAAGCTAACTAAACTTAAAGGTAAGATATATAAAACGAAATCCTTCGGCAATTATATTACTTTGTGATTTGATTTACCATGAACAAAAAAATCGGTGTTCGCCGGGTTTTCTGGTCATAGTAATTCAAATTATTTCTATTTGATAAGAACAGTTAGAAATGGCAATTTGTTAATGTAAAATAAGAATCAACATAACATTAATTTTACCATTTATTTTTTTTTATTATATTGTTCTGTTGATACTTATCATCATCATCATCATCATCATCATCACGTCGTGCCACCAGCACGGATATCCCGGACCCTCTCTCGCCACTTCTCCCTATTATTCATCGCCCCTGGCAGGTCTTCAGGGCTACATCCCGTATCTTCACATAGCTGCTGAATGTATGTTCGTCCTGGTCGTCCTGCTTTTGCCCGGCCATATGTGGGGACCCATAAGAGTACATCCCTTATGAGCTCGTCCTTGTTTCTCCAGCAATGTCTTGCATGTCTGGTTCGTCTAACTTGGATAGTTTTCGTGATAGGAGGTGGTGGCCGTATAGTTGGTGCCTTGTGGGGTGTAGCCGCCAGGACTTCTCCGGCTTGAAGATCTTGCTATAATACTAATTGGTAATATTTAATCAAATGTGACTATTTTAGTGAGGCAATTCATTTTTTTTCTTTTTGAGTTTAGCAAATTTAAATTGTGGGATTAATCATGCGTTGCTGCAACATAGCTTCTTGTTAATTGTAAGGAACTTTTTTTCTTATGCGGAACCAAATTATTATTCAAATGAAAATTTCTACATTATCCAATAAATATATTCGCTATTTCTATATAAAACTATTTCTAAGTCTATAGAGAAGAAACAAATTTTGCTTAATTATTGATATATGAATTATCACTGAAAATTATTGAATTAAGAACAGATATGCGAATCTACAGATATTTTCTAAATTTTGTTTTTATTAGTTACTTGAAACTAAGTAATTGTAGACAAGCATTTAACGACAATTGGATAGAAGAAATAATTTAAAACCATATTATTATTAGTATTAGATAGGAATACTTGAAACCATAGACGTACGTCCAAATTATACATATATATTAGACAGGAATAACTGATATAATCTAACAGTAAATTTATCTATCAAATATTCTTATTCGAAGCTATGATTGTTAATTAAGAGCTATCATTATCCTTTCTTTACTGCTTGGGAGCTTTTCACATCAGTCTTTGCTGATGGCCTTTCACTGGAGTTTGAGTGACATCAGGTCTCTGCAAGTCTCGAGAAATCTTCTCCGCATTCTGCCAGTTCCCAATAATGTTGTATTTTGGATAGTCTCCTCTCGTCCTCCAAGTCCGCCAGTCCCTTTAATAAACTTTTGGTGACAGTACAAAAAGCACCAATCTCAATTGGTATAACCATCACTGATGTTCCACAGTTTTTTTCAATTCCCAAGCAAGGTCCTGGTACTTATCCTTCTTTTCATTTTCTTTAAATTTTATTTTGTGGTCAACTGGGATAACAAAGTCGAAAATTTTGCAAATTCTCTTTTTTGTTGATTATTGTAAGGTCTGGTCTTCTGGCCGAGATTAGTTGATCCGTTTGTATGTCAAAGTCCCATTGGTGTTTATGAGTGTCATTCTCTTCGACAGATGTTGGGTCGTGCATATACCATTTGTTCGTATGGTCAAATTTGAATTTCTTACACAGCTCCAAGTTGATCACCTTTCCCACACAGTTGTGTCTAGTCTTATACTCCTTCTGTGCTAATTTACTGAATTCGCTAATTATGTGATTGGTCGTTTCTTCTCTATCACCAAAAAGCCTACATTTGCTATTTTGTTCCGTCTTATCTATCCTCGCTTTGATATAATTGGTTCTTATGGCGTTGTTTTGTACTGCTATTAGGGGAGATTATTTTTCTCTTTTAAGGTTTCCTTTTCTCAGCCACGTTTAGTTTTTCTAATGTGAAATGTTACTTATTAGTCGTTTAAAACACCCATAGAGTTGTTTTTCTCTCCACTTTTATTTTTTATTTTTTGTCATTCTGTTTGTCTTTGTATTCTCTGTATTGTTTCTGGTAGCTGAAATCATGCCTCCTTCGTGCTTTTCTATGTAGTCCTCGACTCGACGTATTGATGCGCCAACGTTGTCTTCATTGCTGCTAAGTCCTCTTCCTCAATCCTGTCTTGATACATTTTCTTTTTACTCATTAGAGTTTTTCACATCAGCGTTAGCTGATAGTTTTTCACTGGAGTCTAAGTAACAGCAAGTCTCCTCAAGTCTCCAGGACTCGTCTCAGGATTCTGGCCGTTCACAGCTATTCTGTCGTTTGGATAGTCTCTACACGTCCGCCAACTTTATAATAATAATAATAATGATAATAATTATTATTGTTATTATTATTATTGTTATTTACTCCTTTAGAGTTTTTCACATCTGTGTTAGCTGATGGTTTTTCACTGGAGTCAGAGTGACAGCAAGTCTCCTCAAGTCTCCAGTACTTGCCTCAGGATTCTGGCCGTTCACAGCATTTCTGTCGTTTGGAGAGTCTCTACACGTCCACCAACTTTATAATAATAATAATTATTATTATTTTATTATTATTATTCTTATTATTATTTACTCCTTTAGAGTTTTTCACATCAGTGTTAGCTGATGGTTTTTCACTGGAATTTGAGTGACAGCAAGTCTCCTCAAGTCTCCAGGACTCATCTCAGTATTCTGGCCCTTCTTAGCAATTCTGTCGTTTGGATAGCATCTACGCGTCCGCCAACTTCCAAGTCTTCCAGGCCTTTTAATAATCCTTTTGTTATTGTGCCTAATGCACTAATCACAATTGGTACAATCGTTACTTTCATGTTCCACAGCTTTTTCAAGTCTCTAGCAAGGTCGAAGTACTTTACTCCTTTAGAGTTTTTCCACATCATTATCAGCTGATGGTTTTTCACTGGAGTTTAAGTGACAGCAAGTCTCTTCAAGTCCTCAGGACTCTCCTCAGTATTCAAGACGTTCTCAGTAATGCTTTCATTTGGGAAGTCTCTATCCGTCCGCCTACTTACAAGTCCTTCAGACCTTTCAATAATCCTTTAGTTATTGTGCCAAGAGCAACAATCAAAATTGGCACAATCGACACATTCATCTTCCATTACTTTTTCAATCCTCTAGCAAGGTCGAGGTACTTATCCTTTTCTTCACATTCCTTCAGATTTATTCTGGACCGCAAAATCGACAATTTTGAAGACTCTCTTTTTTGTTGATTATTATATGGTCTAGTCTTCTGGCCTGGATTAGGTGATCCGTTTATATGTTGAAGTCCCATTGGAGTTTATGTGTGTCATTTCCAAGGACAGGCGCTGGGTTGTGCATATACCATTTGTTTATATGGTCAAATTTAAATTTGTTGCACATTTCCTAGTGGATAACTTTGCCGACCCATTCGTTTCGTCTCTGTCACCACATAGCCTCTTATCTATTCTCTCTTTGATACGATTGGTCCTTATGGAGTTGTCCTGTGCTGCTATTAGGAGGGATTCCGTTTCTCCCTTACGGTTTCCTTTTCTTAGGCTGGTCCAGGTTTTCTGGTGTGAGATGTTGTTTATTAGTCGTTTAAAGCGGCTATAGAGTTGTTTTTTCTACCATTTTTGTTTCCTAGTTGTTGTCATTCTATCGTCTATCGTGTTGTCCGTATCGTTTCTGATGGCTTTTATCAGTCCTATTTGTGTTTTTCTATTTAGTCTTCGAGCCGTTGTATCGATGTGTCAACGCTGTCTTCGATGCAGGCAGGTTCTCTTCTTCCCACTTTTCTAGATACATATAGTCTGTCAACGTCGTCTCTGGGATGTAATGCCTTATGCATGGTCATTAGTTTTTTTGTTCTTTGATCCATTTGTTTAAGTTCATCTCTGGTCGAATTGAGAAAGGGTCCCGAATATCTAACGAAGGACACAGCCCAAGTATTTATTCCTTCGATGAGGTTTCTATTGGAGTGTTTTGTCTCCAGTAGTTTTCTAGTTCTCCTGAGATATTCTTTTCGAATCATGACTTTCATTTCCACTTGTTTGATGGTGTCACCCTCCAAGATACCCAAGTATTTGTAGGTTTCATTTTCTCCGAGTGTTCTAATTTTGTCGCGATTTGGTAGTTCCATTTCTCAACCATACGTGGTTTGCCACTTTTCATGACGAGCATGGTACATTTTTTATGCCAAATTCCATTCCTATGGTGTGTATGAGAGTTTCCAGTTCTTTTTTCATTTTTTGTAAATAGTTTAATGCCATCCATGTACATTAGGTGATCTTCTCTTGCGATCTGCTGAGTTTGTATCCGGCTGTGCATTTCCTGAGTATGTGGTTACGTGGCATCATGGCTATTATGAATAGTAAGGGTGATAGTGCATCACCTTGGAAAATCCCTCTTTGGATTTTTGTTTCAGCTCAGCTTCTTCCTCTCTCTGTCAGCTACACTCTCCAGGTTTGCATGGTCTTTTCGATGAAGTTTATGACGTCATGTGATATTTTGTACATTTTAAGACTGTGTATTCACTCATTAGAGCTTTTCACATCAGCGTTAGTTATGGTTTTTCACTAGAGTCTGAATGACAGCAAGTCTCATCAAGTCTCCTGGACTCTTCATAGTATTCTGGCAGTTTTCAATAATGCTGTCGTTTGGATGGTCTCCACCCGTCCGCCAACTTCCAACTCCTCCAGTCCCTTTAGTAATCCTTTAGTTACTTTTCCAAACGCACCAATCACAATTGGTATAATTGTCACCTTCATGTTCTATAGTTTTTTCAATTCTCTAGCAAAGTCAAGGTACTTATCTCTCTTTTCACATTCTTTAAGTTTTATTTTGTGGTCAGCCGGGACAGCAAAGTTGACAATTTGGAAAGTTCTCTTTTTTTGTTGATTATTATAATTATTATTAGATATATTGTTCATTTTTAGTTTTATTTCCGTTTTTTTAAGCGAGTGGGTACAAGAAGGAAGTGATTATAAGCATTCTATATATTCCTGATTTAGTTGCGTCTTTTAGTTGATGAGAAGTACCCGGGACTTAATGGCTAAGGTACTCGACTGCGGCTACTAAATTTTGCAAGTTCTCTTTTTTTTTGTTGATTATTATTAAGTATGGTCTTCTGGCCGAAATTAGGTGATCCGTGTTTATAGCGAAGTCCCATTGGAGTTTATGTGTGTCATTTTCTAGGACAGGTGCTTGGTTGTGCATATACCATTTGTTTTCATGGTCAAATTTCTTGCACATCTCCAAATGGATCACCTTGTCGACACAATCATGCTTAGTCTTATATTTCTTCTGCACTAATTCGCTGCATTCGCTTATTATGTGATTGATGGTTTCGTCTCTGTCACCACATTTTTATTATTATTATTATTATTATTATTATTATTATTATTTCATTCCTTGAGAGCTTTCCCATCATCGTTAGCTGTTGGTCCTTGTCTTGAATTTGAGTGACAAGTCTCCTCATATCTCGAGGACTATTTTTTAAAATCTACTTGGCCGATCTCAACTGTAGAATACACCAACTGCTTCTCTGCAGAGGGGTAAGACCCCCCAACGAGTGTCCTAGATATGACACTAAACAATCTGATGGTGAGGTTCTAGCAATGCTGGAGCTTTGGGGAATGCGGAGTACCCCT
>OY757943.1:46536007-46573507 GCA_963585895.1 Sepioteuthis lessoniana | reverse complement strand
TATCTATCTATCTATCTCAGTCCTTTTTTATCTCTATCTATCTATCTATCTATCTATCTGTCTATCTATCTATCTCAGTCTATATCTATCTATCTATCTATCTATCTATCTATCACAGTCCTTTTTCATCTCTCTCTCTCTCTCTCTCTCTCTCTCTCTCTCTCTCTCTCTCTCTATCTATCTATCTATCTATCTATTTCAGTCCATATCTATCTATCTATCTATCTATCTATCTATCTATCTATCTATCTCAGTCCATATCTATCTATCTATCTATCTATCTGTCTCAGTCCATATCTATCTATCTATCTATCTATCTATCTATCTCAGTCCTTTTTTCATCTCTCTCTCTCTCTCTATCTATCTATCTATCTATCTCAGTCCATTTATATCTATCTATCTATCTATCTATCTATCTATTCAGTCTTGTCCACATTAATCTATCAACCTATTTGCAAATATTCCGCGTAATCTTTTACTTATACGATTAATTAAATGATTTGCCTCCCGTAAATATTTTGTAAATATTTTGTAAATATTTACTTAAAGCGGTTTTGGTATAGCTAAGCGGCTTGCTTACCAGGCCATGGCATATGTGGCAAGATCTTTTCGCACAGAATGTTGGTTCCTTGTGACAGACTTAATCAAACCTAGTCAATATATTCAAAGAAACTGGGATATTACATAATGCACCTTCTAGAGCAAACGCAACTGCTTCGACCTAAAAATCATCTGTCACCATTTGTTATTAATAGTAGAGTCATTATGTCTGGCTTCATGATTTAAACTTTATATATATATATATATATATATATACACACACAGACACGCGCATATATATATATATATATATATATATATATACACTCAAATATATATATATATATATATATATATATATATATATATATATATATATATATATATATTCACTGACATGAGTCTTTTTTCAGTCATAATATGCTAAAATATACAAAAGGTCACCTACGAATTATCAGCTTTTATATATATATATATATATATATATATATATATATATATATATATATATATATATATATAAGTAAGTATGTAAGTAAAGTTCGCGATCCCAGTCGACTTTGACCAGAACGTACTTGTTACCTCCTTGCTTAACACTTAGCAATATAAGGTACGTATCAAGGGTACACTGGAGTAATCAAGGGAAAGGAGTAGCATCCACCCCTACGCCTCAGTGTAGTTGCAATTAAAAAGGTAGCATTCTGGTCGTTCTCGACAACGGTTGCCAAATTTACTTATATATTTATATATATATATATATATATATATATATATATATATATATATATATATATATATATACACAAGGTGCATACGATAAGTTTCCAGACTTTTTTCGTATGGGCACTTTTATTCATAGTACACACATGAAACTCTAGTCCCCTACGAAGTAATCTCCTCCGGCTGCAATGCACTTGTTCTACCGTTCCAACAACTTATGGGAAGCCCCATGGAAGCCCTCTTGTGTGAACGTGTCAATGACCTTCGTCACAGCCTCTTTCATGTCCTCAATTATCTCATAACGACAATCTCTGAACTTAGGGAAAAACCAAAAGTCACAGGGAGTAAGGTATGGACTATAGGGAGGGTGAGGAACGGTCTTGATGCCCACCTTGATCAGATAGTCTATGACAAGGATGGAGTTGTGGATTGCTGTATTGTTCTAGTGGAAATGCTTCTGACCCGATTTGAAGAGTGCTGGCCTTAAAAACTGATGCTTGATTCATGCAAGGTGGTCCAAAAGTAGTCTGACGCATTCCATATGTTTCTGTGGCATGCTTTCCAAGTTTAAAACATAATTTTATTGCATATCGTTCTTCTAAAGTCTCAGATTGCATTTTTGAAATTCGCCAGCTGTGACAATCAGGCTTTAGTAGGGTGTATTCCAATTGCTACTCTAGCTGTTCATTTGAACTTGAAATCATAAAAATTAGTAAGTCACCTCATAAGATGTATAGCAACAACATACTGAATTTTCAAGAGTCTTCGACAAATTTAAATGCCCATACGAGAAAAGTCTGGAAGCTTATCGTATGCCCCTCGTATATATATATATATATATATATATATATATATATATACGAGGGGCATACGATAAGTTTCCAGACTTTTCTCGTATATATATATATATATATATATAATGAGAGTGGGAGATTTATAATATATATATAGAGAGAGATTTATAAGGTATATATAGGTTTATGTATATATATATATATACAGATTTATAAACTAATAATTCGTAGGTAACCTTTTTAAAAGAACCATACCTGATTCGATTGCATAAATTGTTTCAAATATGCCAAGAATAAATAATTCTGTCAACTTTTAATCATTTCTTTGAACACAAATGGTTTCATGTAAACCTCTGAAACACGAAAAATGTGATTTAACGTTAGATGTTTGTTCGTACACAGTTAATTGGTTCAACGGTTTTTATTTCTTGCTGAGACGAGAATGTCGATCCCAAATATGTAAGTACCATATAAAAGAAAAAACCTTTAAAAATTACTCAGATATTTTGTAACAATATTTATTTCAGCAGATATTATATTCTAATCAATCTGCATCTTCAGATAAAGAAATGGTACTGTAGATGGAAAATCCGAACATTGAATTGTATTGCCCATCGGCTGAATTTGCATTGGAGATATTAGGATATATATATATATATATATATATATATATATATATATATATATATATATATCCTAAGATAGATAGATAGATAGATAGATAGATAGATATGTATATATATATATATTTGCATGTTTGATTATAGGGGCATTTTGTCTATATATTTTTATCAATATCCCTATAGACAAAATGTGTCTTTATTATTTAAACAAACACCCTCAAATGAGTGACTGCAGCCTAACCACACACACACACACACACACACACACACACACACACACATATATATATATATATATATATATATATATATATATATATATACGAGAGTCATTCAAAACTTATCACCCAGATTTAACAGCCAAAGTCTAACATTGTTGTGGAAACACGCTCCTACTGCTTTTAAAACTTGAAAAAGTAGTTCCCATTCCTATATTTCGTAAGATAGATCAAATTGAACAGATAGATAGATAGATAGATACGAAAAGAATGGTATACACACACACACACACTCATGCACACTCATGGACACACACACACACACACACACACACGTATATATATATATATATATATATATTTATATATAACAGGTTTAGCGTAAAGAAAGTTTGGAAAGAGGGTCACTATGCAATCAAATTCTTCATCTAGATACGAAGGGCTCTTAGTTAAAAAAATATAACTATTATAATTTTTCTTTTAGTGTTGGTGTAGTGATGTGAATAAAAATGTATGTGGTCATTTTTACCGGTGGGTTTACGGTAGACCTTATCTATTCCCCAATATACCTATACGAAGAATTTAATTGATATATTTTGCTAAATTTAAAACATTTTAAATATACAATAGAAATCGATCTCAAACTGCCATCAACACACCTTATGATAATTGCTCAGTTGGCTGGGGCTGTTGAATACACCGACTGAACTTCTGCGGGGTCCTGATATGACACTAAACAATCTGATGGTGAAGTTCCAGTAATTCTGGAGCATTGGGGAATGAGGTTTACCCCTTCATTGCTACCAGATTCCCTCTGGTCCGGAGTGGAAGCACCTGAGAGGGTCCAATCTATGGGTCTAATAGAAAGCAACCCTGGTTTTAAGAGTTTGTTGTTTTTGCAATTAAACTGCCTACTTATGCTAAACGGAATTGTTCGACTTAGAATTGTTTTGATTTTAACTGTGTGTAAACAAAAAAACTATATTTATACTAAATGAAAGTGTTTGAATTAGAACAGTTTGACTACAGTGACTAGCTTGAAATAGAAATGATTTTGACAATTAAAATGTGTACTGATGCTAAACTGAATTGTTTGATATCGAATTATTTAATTGTGTAAAAATGGATCTGGCATTAAATAATTTATAAAGGTTGATATGTCATAAAACTCAAACAAACAAACAAAGAAACAGACAAACAAATAAACAAACAGATCTTCCTATGAAATAAAAATTCCCCATAAATACATTATTTTACCAAACTATTATTCCCTGAACTTTATAAGAATAATTTAAACAAACTTGGTATAAAACTGTCACTTTATCTTCTAAAACTATTTGTGACTTACTAACCTCGTACTGTCGTCGGGTTATCATGTCCCATCTCGGTGGTTATTCTATTCCTTGCAAATTCCTTGCGAAAAGGCGAGAATTATTCATAAATATATATTTGAGCATGAAGGAGGTATTAGATTACGCGATATAAATACTGGACTTTTCTTATATATATCTAAAACAAACCACAACTTTGATTTTAATGCAGCCACAATGTTAGCTCATTTCCATAACAAAAGGTTCAGACAAATCTTTGAAGTCGGCGATATTTCGCTATTTAACCTCCATTACTATACGACCGGATTTTTCAATCTCTCCACTTTCATATAAAAATTCATTAGAATAGCTACGATATATCAAACAATATCTAATTTTCTTTCAATACGTATATCATTCTTCTTTCAGCCCCATGAATGAAACTTTCTCTAAATTTTATCCACTTTGGTCTAGTGGGTAAACGTGTTCAAATATGACCCAGGAGACCGGGGTTCAATCCAAAGTTGAGTATCACCAAAGACTCAAAAATAAAGTACTTAATACCTCCCTGCATAGCACTTAGCATTATGAGGTACGTATCTAGGGTAAAGTGGATCAATCCCGGGAAAGGAGTGGCGCCCTCCCAGACACCATGAGGTAGTAGCTATTGAAAAAGGAGCCTTCGAGTCGCACTCGACTAAGATCACTAACTTTTCTAACTTACTTTTCATATTATTCATGATCAGTTTGTTTATATATATATATATATATATATATATAATTCAAAGGAATTTAGACTGCAACCCCTGGGTTTCTTGGAGTTTTTTTACAAAACCACAATCATCAGGCAGTTAACAAATTGAAATGAATCGATAATCGAAAAAATACAGTCAAAGACCTTTATTCATTTCCCTCGACGTGCAATGATGACGTTTTGTTCCTTAGCTATAGTCACCTACACATACAGAAATAAAAAAATGTAACGAAATTTATACAGAAATAAAATAAAATATGTAACAAAAACAAAGATACACCGACGACTTTATATCCGGTAAAAACAACACGCTGTGTTTGAACCTTCACATACACATACACTATATGCCCCCCCACACACACAATAATACGCTATAACCAAAACAAACACTCGCACACACCCACACACACTTACACTCATACGTAAATATCCCTACAAAATCACTACGGTTTTTGACTATCTTTTCGATTTTCGATTCATTGTTTACTGCTTGATGCTTGTTTTTATTTTTTTCAAAAAAATCCATGAAACCCAGGGGTGGCAGTCTAAATTCCATGTAAGTAAATATATATCTAATATATATTTATTTATTATTATTATACTATTGGTAGCGCCAGGAGTGGCATTTAGTGACAACTAACACTCTTATAATATATATATTCATCCACACACAGATCTGTTTCGTTCAATCAGAACTCATCACTATGGCTAGACATACAAGCTTCCCATAGCCGGGATCGAAACCCGGATGATTCAAACGCCAATCCAAGCTTCTAACCCGTCAGCCACGAGGAACCAGTTAGAGCGAAGTACATTTTAAACGGTTCTGAATCACAATGACTATTGTTTACATACATCCGTTTAACGGCTACCGAGACCTCAATTCTTATATGATGAGACATGCAATAAACGCTAATGGCGTATATATATATATATATATATATATATATATATATATATATGTTCATATCAATCAGTTTATCTATTTCGATCTGTCCATCTCTTTATCTCTCTTTCCGATCCACTCTCTCTCTCTCTATATATATATATATATATCTCCGTATATATATATAGAAAAACAGTTGAATCTCTTGGAAAGAGATGACAGATAAAAAAGATAGATGTGAATGGACATACATATATATTGAAGGGTATGTGTGTTTGTGTGGGTATGTGCGCGCGCGTGTATGTGTTTTTCGATAGATTGATAGATAAGAACAAAAAAGAGATAGATAGATAGCCAGGGTAATTATTAGAGGCAGATTTCGTTGTGTTCTTTTTCCAAAATGGATGACCAATTTTTCCTTAAAAATCAGAAAGTAAGTGAGAATTACGCAAGCCAGTCTGTCACTGGGAATGGCTAGCCGACTCTCCTCTTCTCTAAATTCCTGAACGAATTCATAACGATTTTGAGTCCTCTGCAGCTTTACGAAATGGTTGTCAAAAAGAATTAGGGAACGTCCTTCATCAAACTTTCAACGCAGCTTCAAAATTGGTATGCAAGTCGGTGACCAAATGGAGACGACTTAGACCCACCGAGATTGTAAGGATTCTGCAATCGACGTGGACAGCTTGGCCTTGGCTAAAATGGCCGTCTCACATTTGACTTTGTGACTGGCTGAGTCATAATCTGTTTATTACGTGTTTTGTTTAGGTTTTTAACCGAAAGTTTTATTCGCAAACACACACACTGATAAAAAAAATGGCATTCCCCATTTTTCCCCATCAATGAAATCATCAATTTGAATACGCCATCACCGATATTCCCCTACCAGATGCTGAGTGTCGAACCCTTGATTCCATTTGGGAGCTTGTCGCGCAAGGGTGTTGGAAGGAGATAGGATAGCGATGTCCGTTATTATGCAGATTTTTGGGCCAAAGATGATTCATGGGCATTTGCAAAGGGGAATGCCATTTGGCAGCTGTGATAAAAGGCGCCAAAAATGTCTAGAATCCTGATCGCTGTCCCGTCAGCTCGTAAACTTCTTCGAATCGGTTTCGAACGATAGCCGTGTTTTCTATCATTTTAAGGTTTCTTAAAATTTCGCTATTTGATCTGTCAATAATAATAATAATAATAATAATAAGCGATGAAAACTGGAAAAAGAGTATCCAATTTCAATTCTTAATTTCACACCTGCAGTTTGAAATGATATATGAGTTTTCTTCTTTTTTTTATTTTTTTAGTTTCACAAACGATTTTTATGTGGAAAACTTTACACACACACACACACACACACACACACACACACATATATATATATATATATATAGTTTTTATACATATCCAAGACATTAGGCGCTTATCTGCGACCACTGGTTTCATCTGGTCTTTACATTGGGCAGAAAAAGCCTAATGATTGCTGAGTAAAGACAGCATAAAATTAGTATTCGTTGATAAAGATCCATAATATATATATATATATATAAACCTTACTTTTATAAAAAAATAATCTTTCTCTTTTAGCATTAGTTGGGGTTAGGCATCCTGATGATCCGGCAAGGTGAAACTTTAGTTGAAGATTTCCAACTCGCGATTTAAGTTAATTTTATAATTGGCTCCAGTTGTGTTGAGCACTTTTGTAATTGTAGCATTGCAGGATTCGCGGAAGGTTTTTAGTTTTCTTTTGACCAACTGACTGCGTATCCCTTGATTTTTTTCAAGGGGCAGACGAGGTTGGCCTTTTCTTTCTTTTTGACCTATAATTTTTTCTTTTTCCCCCGGGCAGTGATTCGAGATACGTTTATCTGTTGTTTCTGGCTGTAGAATGCACTGTAGAATGCACTGACTGCATATCTGCAGGGTGGGTGGTAGACCCAAACCTAATTAGTGTCTTGAAATACATACACAATATGATAGTGAGGTTCCAGTTTGGGAAATACGGAATATCCCTTCTTTATTATTGTTCCCAGATCCAGGAATTACCATTTAATAATCTACAGTTGCTGATATGCTATATAACCCAACCAAAAATATTATATACAAAATGTGTTTAACAATCATATATATTTAAAAAATATATGTATGAACAGGATTTGTCATTAAATAACCTACAATGGTTGATATGCCATAAAACTCAACCAAACTAAAATGTTATCTACAATATGTGCTTTAAAATTATATACATTTAATATGTATGTATAAGTAAGATTTGGCATAAAATAACCTACAAAGGTTGATATGCCATAAAACCCTACAAAACTAAATCATATATACTTAATATATATGTATAAACAGGAATTGTTATTGATTAACCTCTAATGGTTGATATGCTATAAAACCCATCCAAACCAAACTAATCTAAGTATACACAAAAAAGCAAATAGTTTATAGGAGCCAATAACAACAATACCAATAGAATTACCTTAAGAATAGATAGGAAAACAAGAATATATATAAAAAAAACAACTGTATGGATACTTCAAGCGACAAACTAAGAATGATTGCTCTTGAGATAGTCTGGGTATTATTACGAAGGAAAACTATGAGAAGAGAAACTCAATCAATGACTGAACACAAACAGAAAAGACAGAACCAGAAAACTTACAAAAGAGCAAAATACATGGAAAAATCCCATATGGAATCGCCGATAAATAAATGACCACATGCCGGACTCACCTTGGAAAATGCAACTCATTGACCACACTTCTTCAGTCCTCTATCTTCTATAACTCTTTCTAACGGTCCTCTTGTTTCAATTTATAGATACTTCCATTATACTTCTCGAATTACCGGACATTGGCCTAGCAGTTAGAGTGTTCACCAATGGCCCGGGAGACCTGGGTTCAATCCCTGGTCGAGTCATACCAAAATGGTACTTGATTCCTCCTTGCTTAACACTCAGCATTATAAGGTACGGATCAAGGGTAAAGTGGAGCAATCCAGGGAAAGGAGTAGCGCCCCCACTACATCTTGGTGTAGTAGCTAACGAAAAGGGAGCCTTCGAGTCACCCTCGACTATGGTCGCCAACTTTACTTTTACTTATACTTATCTTTGGTTCATCGACATTTTTGAGGGTATCTCCCTCAATCACCTCACATATATAATTATCAAGGGGATTGTCATCTGAGGAGTTTGGTCGCCATTTTTTTTAGAGTGATGTGCTCAATGTAATTTTTGTAAAGCCAAAACTAGGTTCTGGTGGTTGTGTGGATTTATTACTTTTGATAGCCTTCAGAGATGTTGATTACAGTAATAAATAATATATAAAACTTTATGTTGGATCTCTTATGCTTATCAAGGAATCGTAAAGTCCTGGCAGATTTCTCTAAGAAGAAAAATACATATTTTATTTCTCTTGTAATGCATTCCTCTTGCCTGACGTAGGGGCTTCCAGCAGCTATCTTCTCGATCCATGCAACTTTAGGTAGGTCTGTGAATAAAGTCTGAGGATATGTAGTAAGATGGATGAAAGAAAATGTCAACATCACGAGTGACTACCTAACATGGATAGTATGTTTGCTTTTCATCAATAGAAATAAGAATTTGTGCTCAGTCTAATATCCAAATACCTTGAATTATTTGTTTTGTTTTGTTTCTTTGTTTAATGGCATATCAACCTTTGTAGATTATTTAATGCCAAATCCATCCTTCAAGAAGCTTAATGGTATATTTTAACCCAGAACTGGGAGGATAAGAGGGTTCGTAGCTTTACCAAAAGGTATTTGTCCGAAAGTGAACGCAATAGCGCTACTGGAGTTCGAACACGCTACTACGATTTCGCAGTCCAACTCTTTAACCATTGCAGCACTAGGATAGCCCTTGCCTTTCCAAATTTCTTTAGGAAGAATCTTTGCTCCGACTGACAGCCAAATATCTCGAAATATTTGTGTTCTATCTTCCGGATAAATACTAACCAAAACAGCCTGGCGTTTCCAAATTTCTTTAGGAGTCAATTGCATCATGGAGCTACTTACCTTACAGAAATTGGTCAACTGAGTTTAATTTGGTTGACAGTCGTCAAAACCGTAAGCAAATAAAACGCGTGCTCGAAATTAATAATATGAAATGGCAAGACTTTACTCGTCCTAACCTGTACAGTTGAACCTAAAACGTTTACACTTGAAACACAATGAAAGATTCAGAAAAGGTTGAGCTTTTTACTGTTTTATTCTTAAAATGACGAAATGACAACAGCATCAATATTTCAAATATTTCATAAAACTATCGTATTCATGCCTTGTGGGGCACAAGGCATGAACTATACGGCCACCAGCCTCCCATCACGAAAACTATCCAAGCTAGACGAACCAGACATGCAGGACACTGCTGGAGAAGCAGGGACGAGCTCATAAGTGATGTACTCCTATGGACCCCCACATATGGCTGGGCAAAGGCAGGACGACCAGCTCGAACATACATATAGCAGCTACGTGAGGATACGAGATGTAGCCCTGAAGACCTGCCGGAAGCGATGAACGATAAGAAGAAGTGGCGAGAGAGGATCAGGGATATCCGTGCTAGCGGCACATCATGATTTTGATGATGATTGTATTCATCAAATCTATTTTACAATTATGACAGTTTCGTTCCAAAATGGGTTTCAATACGGATAAATTTTAAGAAAGCTAAGATAAAATTGTCTTTGCGTTAAAGTTAATGGATATCACTTTTGATCATAGTTTGTACTATTCAGCTGTTTTTTAGTCTGTTTTCTTATTTAATGGCATAGGAAACTTCGAGGATTATGTAATACCAAGGCCCTCCTGGGGTAAAATAATTAAAGTTGGTAATTAATTATATCAGTTAATTATTTTTTGGTGGCGGTAAATTGTGGGTTGGCTAATATCTTTTAGTGAAAGTCACACGCGAAAGATCAAATAATGAACGAGTTAAAGGATCGAGTAGTCCCAAAGGATGCTTAAAATAAACACATTTTGAATTCAATGACATCTGATTTAGCTGTCGGATTTATGGGAACTTTCGTGATCTAAGCATCATTATTTAAGGAGAATATTTAAGATATTAAATACACTCAACCAAGCCGAAACACTACTGCATAGTTTGGAACGAGCCGCCGCAGGCATTGGCCTCCATGTCAATACACACAAAACTGAATTTATGTGCTTTAATCAAACAGGTGACATTTCCACACTAGACCGAACCTCTCTGAAACCGGTAGACAAATTCACCTTCTTAGGAAGCAGTGTCTCATCAACCGAAAAAGACATTGACACCCGGCTAACGAAGGCATGTACAGTTATCGATAAGCTATCGATCATATGGAAATCAGACCTGACCGATAAAATGAAACGCAGTTTCTTCCAGGCAGCGGTCGTGTCGATACTGCTGTAAGGATGCACTACTTGGACGCTAACAAAACGGCTGGAGAAGAAGCTAGACGGCAATTACACAAGAATGTTGCGAGCAATATTGAACAACTCCTGGCAGCAACACCCCACAAGGCACCAAATATACGGCCACCTGCCTCCCATCACGAAAACTGATTTAACTGTCGGGTTAATGGGAACTTTCGTGATCTAATCATCAAAGTTAAGAAGAATAATTAAGATATTGTATAGGAAGGGGAATTTGGCGGTGGAGTCATCCTGGGCCGTTCCTCGCAGACAATCGATAAATTAGTAAGGAAAATTTTTGAGAACATCTGGGTCCATTTTGCACTTTGAGAAATGTAACGTCTAATTCATATTTATGATTCCGTAACGTCACACTTGAAGAAGAACAGGAATGATACTATTTAACGCTGATCTTGGAGGATTAGATGGTTCATGCCTTTTCCCAAGATAATTTGTCGGAAAGTGAGTGCACTAATATAACAGGAATTTTAACTCGCTTTCTTCGTGCCTGCAGGGTTAGGGTTAGCCATTAAATCACGTGGACTCCCCCATCGGGTTTTCTATGTTTTTACGAAAGAAAACATAATCTTTTAAACATAGATTATACATCATGACCATAATTATCTAGGTGTGCCAAATGCACTGTTTTCCCAGAATTTCTCTCACATTATATGTCCCTTTCAACCATTGTTCTTCGTGAATCCTCTTGACAGCATTCAGTGTCCCTGCAGACTTAATTTAAGTAAATTCTTGTTGGTCACTCATGAGTTCGTCCTGGCTTTTTCAACATTGCAAAGCAAATCTTGCTAGTCTTAATTTGTGTGACAGGTGGCCACGCAAATGCTATTTTGTAGGATGGTGCTTAAAAGATTAATTAAAAACAGAAAGCGGTATCATTGTATATTTCCCATCAATTTTTTTTTTCTCCAGAGCTTTCGTTAAATTCAAAGTTGTATAAGCAAAATATAATACTGACTCGGTTACAGCTAGAAAGAAATCGTGTTTTATTTTTTTAAATAGGACAATTTTCCATATATACATTAACCGGTCAGTAGCACACCATATCTTGCCCATGCACGTGTTGACATCGCTTTCAGTAGATAAGATATTATTGAAGAGGTACTGGAACTGGTCAACTCATTTTAGAGGTGTGAGACTTTAATTAAGACACTTTTCTCATAGGTCTCTGTACTAAAAAAAATCTTATGAATTTTAAATAGAATATACACAATTTGCATTCACTAATCTCTCTCTCTCTCTCTCAATATATAAATATATATATATATACATTACCTCGGTATATATTTTGTTTTTTTAATCAACCACATTCCATACTATATTAAATAAAAAATTTATTCAATCCTAAATATGAATCTTATCCGATAATGCTAAACTGCATCTGATAGTGAGACGCTCTTTTGGAGATACAGGAAGTGTGTGTGTGCACGTATGTGTGTGTAGCACGTTTAGCATATATGAGTGCGTGCGCACGTCTGTGTATGTGTTTGTGTCTGTGTGTGTGTGCGTGTGTGTGTTAATATATGTGCACACTTGTGTGTGTGTGTGTGTGTGTGTGTGTGTGTGTGTGTGTGTGTGTGTGTTTACGTGAGCGTACGTGACCGCGTTTGTGTGTATTTTTGTTTCTTTGCTTTGTGTCACTGATAACAGACAGTTGTGAACAATGCTCATATATATATATATATATATATATATATATATATATATTACTCTTTCAAATAAGACATTCTGCCGTGGAGATGAAACTAAAAAAAAGATATATAATAAATGAAAATAAATAAATAAATAAAAACAAGCTAAAATCATTTTCTGTCCTCGTTAGCAAATCTCCCAGGATTCACGCCTGAAATATTCATGAGTAGGTAAGGACGACAACGATATTTTGACGAAGGCCCGAGACGGGTTATATCTCGTCAAATTTAATAAACGTCTTCTTAACAACAACGGATCCGAGCGGTCGGGAGGTGAGGCAGATTTTACCAACGGATTCCCATAAAATCCAACGTAGATCTTAGAAAGGTCAGAAAAGGAATGCAGAATATGTCAAAGTAACTTTCATGCATTTCTTTCCAAAAATTATCTATCTATCAGTTTGCTCGAATCTATCTATTAATCAATCTATCAAACAACGTGTCTTTATATATATATATATATATATATATATATATATATATATATATATATATATATATCTGTTTGTGTAAATCAATCTATTTATCAATCTTCTGAATGAATGAGTGAGACATGCTTGTGGATATATATATATATATATATATATATATAGAGAGAGAGAGAGATAGATATGTAATTAAGAGGGAGACATGTCCGTTCAGGTCTGGTTTTGTTTCTTTGTTTAATGGCATATCAACCTTTGCAGGTCATTTAATGCCAAAGCCATTCTCATAGAAGAAGAGTAGTGGTACTGTTTAACCCATAGCTGGGAGGATAAGGGGGTTCGTACCTTTCCCAAGGGTATTTGCCCGAAAGTGAACGTAATAGCGCGACTGGAGTACGAACTCGCGTACTACGATTCCGCAGTCCATCGCTTTAACCATTACACCACGAGGACACCACCTCATGTCCGTTCAGAATACATATAAATATATGAGTGTGTGTGTGTGTGTGCCAACGCGGGCTGCTGTGAATGCATACACGTATGTGTGCATGCGTGTGTGTTCTGTGAGTAAATACAATTAAATATTATACGTAGATACTAAGTTTTGATTTGACATGTTCTCGTTGAGACGGAATAACAAGAAAATCTGATGATATTACAGCACAGCGGGAATATTTCAATGATGCTTCCTTTCCAAAACGATGCTTGACCAAAGATTTCAACATCAGATGGAAGTTTTATAGTCTTTATTGGTTTTTTTCATTTTTTAAAGCATGTGCCTATTATATATATTGATGTGGACCCAGGTTGGGACCACGAAAAGACAACTTGGAACACGGTATAATTTTAAGGATATATTGAAGTAACAAGATACAGAGAAAAGTGGTGGCTTAAGCAAGGCTTACTTGTCTGTCGAATAGAATAATGTAGAATATCCAATCTCTCCGAGAGTACTTGGCTCTAGATTAATATAGAACTTGAAAGAGTCGATAATTAGGTAGGTAACGGTCCCATAATATATATATATATATATATATATATATATATGTGTGTGTGTGTGTGTGTGTGTGTGTGTTTGTGTGTGTGTGTGTGTGTATGTGAGAGCTTTGGCTGTAGAATTCACCGACTGAATTTCTGCAGAGGGGTAAGACCCCTCCCAGCAACGAGTGTCTTAGATATGATACTAAACAATCTGATTGGGAGGTTCCAGTAATGCTAGAGCTTTGGGGGATGTAGAGTACCTCTTCATTTTTCTTGCTCCCAGATCCTCTCTGGCCGGGGTGGTAGCTCCTGATAGGGTCCAATCTATGGGTGAAATAAACTCTGTACTTGAGCTAAACTGAATTGCTTGAAATAGGAATGTTTTGACATTTAAAATACGTACTAACGACAAACTTAATTGTTTGAAATGGAGCTGTTTTTTATGCTAAATTGAATAGTTTGAGTTAGAACTGTTTTTGAAATTGAAAATTTAAAAACGCAAAACAGAATCGTTTGAAATAGAACTGTTTTAATATCTCACTCTGGGTAAACAAAAAATATACTGAAATATTTTTTGGGGAATTAGAACAGCTTGAATAAACTGAATAGCTTGAAATTGAAATGTTTTTGACAATTCAACTGTGTCCGTATGCTAAGCTGAATAGTTCGAAATAGAATTATTTGTTTGTCTAAAAATGGATTTGGAGGTGCCTGTGGTGTAATGGTTATCGTCGTAGGAAATGGACACGGCGACACGAGTTCAAAACCTGGACGAGACTGATTGCATTTCGCATACCTCTAATCCCATTGGGAAAGGTATGAATACAATTATTCTCCCTCCAGCTATGGGTAAATAGTAGGACAGACTGGGTTCTTCAGCCTTGGTAAGGCAACTGGTCTAGGAGAAGGAAAACTCTGAATTCAAACCTGTAAAACTCCGTTAAAAATTGACCTTGTGTCATATCCTACCCGAGCGGAGGGGGTTGGGTAAATATGATAAAAATGCATTTGGCATTGAATAACCTACCAAAATTGATATGCCATAAAACATTAAAAAAAAATAATAAATTAATGACTGGTAGACCTTATAAAAACAAATAGCTATTTTTTTTTACCTTGTGAAAGTTTAATAATAAGTAATGTTTTATAATATTAGTTTTGAATGTGTATTGTTTCACTAAAAGTAATACATCTTTGGTATATCTGAACAAAGAGAAAATTGACTATCTATTTATTTAATTTGGTTTCGACTCTTTTGTTTAATTGCATATCAATCTTCGAGGGTTTTGTGATGCCAAAGAAAAACGCCAATAGTAAAATCTTGCATATACCATTTAAAATTTTCTTTGGTTATTTTCTATAACCACAATGGTACTGATCATATTTACATTTGGAATTTTTAGTATGGTTTGCAGCGTTGATTTGGACGACATTTTTTCCTTCTTGAGAGAAGTAACATTCAAGACGGAGAAAATGTCATCCATTTCCAAATCGGTTCTTCTTACCTTTTGCGTTTAAAAATGCTGTTTAATGAGAACTAAAGCTCGACATTCTTAGAGAATTTTTTAACAAAGTAGGGTATATATTGTGGTTGTTGCTCTTGTTTTCGAATAAAGGCATGCATAAGTCCTCTGTAGCCAATGTGCAATCGAGATATAGCGATTTTTTCCTCACTGGATTTTCAGAGAGTTGTTTTCATTCTCCAAATGTGCGTTTTATCAGTAAGTTTATTTTATTTGCTATAAGTCCAGCGTTCTTTTCCATCGTGTTTTTAAAAAAATTCGGTCATATGAGGTTTTAATTCAATGTTTTGGAATTCGGAATCTTTCGGGGTGATATCTAAAGGCAAGTGACACACAAGAGAGAAAATTTTTAATTAAATTTTACATAGATATCATGATGAGCTATATTGTAAAATAAATGTTTAAAAAAAATCAGAAGTTTTGTTAATATTTTATCATTATACTTTATGTAAATGTATAGAATCCAGGGCGAAGTAAATTTTTAGCGTAATTATCAGACCTTTATACTAGAAAAGAAAAATATGGCTGCCCCAACAGAATACAAGATGGCCAAAAATTACGTGTACTCCACCCAAAGTAGATGTGATAGAATATATAAAAGTGAAACATGCTGCCCATTAAAAGTAAGGCTTGAGGAACGTGGAAAGGCTGTATGACAGGAAAAGGTCGAAAAAGCGAATATGGTTGAACATATATGGAAAAAAAGGGAAGCCCTCTACCCTTGCTATTTAATGACATTTCAACCTTCTTGGTTATTGAATGCCAAATTCATCCTTCTAGAATGACAGTAGAGATACTATTGAAGCAATAGATAGGATGATAGGGTTGTTCATAGCTTTCCCATAAGTATTTGTCCGAAAGTGAACGTAATAGCACAACTGGAGGTCAAACTTGCTAACTATGATACCCCAGTCTAATAATTTACCCATTCTACCACTAGGGCATCCCCTACACTTGTGAGATGAATGTAAAATAAATGATAGGGAATAAGACTAAAAAATAAGTAAAAAAAGTAAAGTTGGCAACAGTAGTCGAGGACCACCAGAAGGCACTTTTTTCAATCGCTACAAAACTGAGGTGTTGAGGAGGGCGCAACCTCTTTCCCAGGATTGCTCCACTTTATCCTTGATACGCACCTTATAATGCCAAGTGTTAAGCAAGGAGGCATCAATTACCATTTTTTAAGTCGTTGGTGTGACTCCACCTCAGATTGAATCCTAGTCTGCCGATCCATTGGCGAACATTCTACCCACTAGACCAATGAGCTGGTTAAAATCTGGCGACCGTAGTCGAGGGCGACCAGAGGGCTCCCTTTTCAATAGCTACTATACCGAAGTGTAGGGGAGAGCGCTACTCCTTTCCCTTGATTGCTCCACTTTACCCTCGATACATACCGTATATTACTGAGTGCTAAGTAAGGTGGTATCATGAACCATTTTTAATGTCTTTGATATGACGCAACCTGACACTGAACCCAGCTCTCTCGGACTATTCATGAACATTCTACTCCCTTAAGGAAACAGCGCATATGTTAAGCTCGTGTGACTTGTTGAGCAGACCAAGTAAAGAGATCATTAAGATTTGGTAATCATTAATCAAAAAGGGTCGATATAAAAATGAATAAAATAATGCAATACGAACCAGATAAAAATATCGGATGTGATCGTAGCGAGAAGTATCACATAGGTTGATGGAGACATTAAGTTTAAAAGTCCCTAAGAATTGTCAGGCAATTGGCTCAGTATATAAAGGGTTTGGCTCTAAGTGCTTCCGACTGAAATCATGTAATCTAGGAAAAGGAAAACACTGAATTCAAACCTGTTAAAGTCCGGGCTCAGTCCAAACTACAGTTACGAAAATAAAGTAATACTAACTGTAAGTTAACTCTTATACCAGGTGATGGTTAACAGAAATGGAACAGTCTACCTCCCATGGATTAAATAAAGGGTTCAATTGGAGGTTCGGAGAAGGCTGCTGAGTTCAAAATAAAACACCTGAAGAAGGACATATCGGCCGAAACTTACTGAGTATTACAATAAAATGAACTCAATAGTCCGAATATTCTAATCGATAATCTATTTCATGTTTTGGTCTGGACTGGTTTCTTTAATTAACAGCTTATCAACATCTGTGGTTTAATATATAATAAACCAAATCTTGTAGAAAAAGAGTTGACGTAATACTTAACCCATACCTTGGGGGTAAGGGGATTCATGAATATATATGTCCGAAGGGTATTATTCCGAAAATTAATGTACCAGGATCAATAAATTAGTTTCAAGACTTTTTTCGTGTGGGTACTTTTATTGATAGTACACACATGAAACTCTAGTCTCCTTCGGAGTAATCTCTCCCGGCTGCAATACACTTGTTCTACCGTTCCAACAACTTTAGGAAGGCTCATTGGAAGTACTCTTGTGTGGGCGTATCAATGACCTTCTTCACAGCCTCTTTCATCTCTTCAATTGTCTCAGAGCCTCTGAGCTTAGGGAATAACCAAAAGTCACAGGGAGCAAGGTGTGGACTATAGGGATGGTGAGGAACTGTCTTGGTGCCCATCTTGGTCGAATAGTCTGTAACAAGGATGGAGTTGTGGACTGGTGTATTGTCCTGGTCGAAATGCCATTGACCCGATTTGAAGAGTGCTGGCCTCTTCCCCAGGAATCTCTAGCTGAACTCCCTCAAAAGCTCAACATAGTAACCGTAAACTCACCCCTAACACTTTGGCCAATCAAATCTGGTGTATTGACTTCCTTACTCCTCCCACACATCTCATCATCCCTCACAGTCTTCCTGCCTTCCTTGAATCTCTTATGCCACTCAAAAACTGATGTTCGATTCATGCAAGATGGTCGAAAAGCAGTCTGAAGAGGGATTGAGTAAATATGGACGGTGTAGAAAGAGAGTTCTAACTCCAATCACGATCTTACCATATTTATCAACCCCTCCGCTCAGGCAGGATCTGACACAAGGTCAATTTTTAAAGTGGACTTTAACAGGTTTGAATTCAGTGTTTTCATTTTCCTAGACTAGTAGCCTCACCAAGGCTGAAGAACGCAGTCTGCCCTATTATTTACGCATAGCTGGAGGGAAAATAACTGGATTCATACCTTTCCCAAGGGTATTAGTGTTATGTGAAATGCAAATCAGCCTCTTCTAGGATTTGAACTCGTGTTGCCGTCTCCATTTCTTACGACGATAACCATTACACCACAGGAACCTCTCTTACTACGCTGTCACTGTCCATCACCTTTGCACTACACCACAAGTATTCCTAACCGTGTCATTGTTGTAATTCCACATCTTTCAATGATCCAGTACTAGAACCTCACAACGGATGTATTTTAATATACTCTGGCCAACCTTTTATTTAAAAAAGAAAAAGAGCAGGTTTTTATCATATGCAATATACGCAGTCAATGTATTAACAGAATATTCAGTATTGACGTTTTGATACATATGTAGAATTTCCTTAGAAACAGAATTCAGAGATAATTTTCCTCAATGTTAAGAAAAATAACGTGAATATATAATCTGAAAATCTTTAGATTATGAGATTATTATTAAGGTATCCGTGCCTCGTGGAGATACATGGCAATATTTTCTTGGAGACAATTACAGGCCTAGTGTGATTAATCCTATTTCCTTCCACGTGCTCTACAAAGATAATCTATATAATATAAATCCAATTTCTCCATGATTATTTGCTATTTTAACACAGGGAATCCGGCATATCGTAACGAAAAATTATGACGTTCAATCGCTCTAATTTGAAGAATAAAGCAATCTCCAGTTCTGTTAGGCCGTTAATTTTCGTGTTTAGTTCTAACTTGGTTTCAGCTGACAGAAATGCAAGTCCAAATGATATGTCACTGTATGTAATCTGGTTGATCCAAAATTTGATAGAGGCATTAAAAAGTCAATATTTCCAACTAAATATCAAATGTCAAGGCCGAAAGAGATTCAGAAGTGTTTATTCACCCAATAACTCCTTTATGAGCTGAATGTGACACAAGGTCAAGTTTTATGCGCAATACAACCGATGAACTTTCAGAATTTTTTTTTTTGTTTCGTTACCGTTGCCGCAGCAACAAGGCTAAAGAACTCAGCCTGCTATTCTCTTTATTTATTCCTTTATTTATTTTATTATCATGTCCAGACTTTAAATTCACGTCATCACGTTCAACTCCTACGACGATAACTAGATACCCCAGATGCATATCCTTCGTCAGATATGTACGAAGAAATTTCCTAACACATTATGGCCCAGTCGGAGGTGTGTTAATATAAAATACACCAACTCTGCAGTGAGTTAAGTGTCCCCCAACGCGTGGCCTTAACATGACACTAAACAATCTCCTGAAACTATGCTTGACTTAAGATTTATCCTCTGATGGAAGTTTTATTGTCTTCACTGGTTTGGTTTGGTTTTTACAGTATATACCTATATATATATATATATATATAGCCCAGTCGCCGGGGCTGCAGAATACACCGACTATATTTCTGCAGAGAGGTAAGACTTCCCCAAAGAGTGGCTAGAATATGACACTAAACAATTTGATGGTGAGGCTCCAGTAATACTGGAGCTTTAGGGAATGCAGAGTACTCCATTGCTGCTATAGTTTCCTGGTATGTTCTGGTCCAGAATTGTAGCACCTGATTGAACCCGATCTATGAGTCAAATCAAACTAACCAGTGGGGTTATGCTTAACGGAAATGTTTAAAATGGAACTGTCTTGATATTTTAACTGTGGTCCTTACGCTAAAATGAATTGTTTGAAATAGACTACACTTATGCTAAATTGAATAGTTTGAAATAAAACTGTTTTTCACGTTCAAATTGTGTGCTTAGGTTAAACTTAACTGCTTGAAATAAAATTGTTTTTACATTTAACCTGCGTACTTCTGCTAAACGGAATTGTTTGAAATAGAACTGTTTATATGCATAAAAGGCCTTGGTAAAGTCGACAAATATTAATGTCGCTTGTAGGTTTTTTGCCTTTACACCTTCGGCATACCTAAAGAAACCGTCGCAGCAATAACGAATCTCTATAGAAACACCAAGGTAAAAGTACAATCACCAGATGGAGACACAGAATACTTCAACATTGTAGCAGGAGTACTACAAAGGGACACGCTTGCTTCATACCTCTTTATCATTTGTCTACACTATGTACTTAGAACATCGATTGACAAAATCAGAGAGAACGGCTTCGAGCTGACAAAGAAAAGAAGCAAAGGTACCCCGCAAAAACAATTACCGACACCGACTACGCCGATGACATAGCGATACTGGCAAATACACCCAACCAAGCCGAAACACTACTGCATAGTTTGGAACGAGCAGCCGCAGGCATAGGCCTCTATGTCAATTCACACAAAACGGAATATATATGCTCTAATCAAACGGGTGACATCTCCACTCTAGACGGAACCCCTCTGAAACTAGTAGACAAATTCACTTACTTAGGAAGCAGCGTCGATTCAACCGAAAAGGACATCGACACGAGGTTAACGAAAGCATGGACAGCTATCAATCGGCTATCGATTATATGGAAATCAGACCTAACCGATAAAATGAAACATAGTTTCTTCCGGGCAGCGGTCGCATCGATACTGTTATATGGATGCACTACATGGACTCTAACAAAACGGCTGGAGAAGAAGCTAGACGGCAATTACACAAGAATGCTGCGAGCAATGTTGAACAAGTCCTGGCGGCAGCACCCCACAAGACACCAACTGTACGGCCACCTGCCTGATATCACGAAAACTATTCAAGTTAGACGAACCAGACATGCAGGACACTGCTGGAGAAGCAGGGACGAGCTCATAAGTGATGTACTCCTATGGACCCCCACACGTGGCCGTGCAAAAGCAGGACGACCAGCACGAACATACATTCAGGAACTATGTGAGGATATGGGATGTTGTCCAGAACGCCTGCCTGAGGCGATGAACGATAGGGAGGAGTGGCGAGAGAGGGTCAGTGATATCTGTGCTACCAGCACGACATGACGATGATGATGATGATGTGCATAAAATGGAGTCGGTATTAAATAAAGTACAATGATTGATATGTCATAAAATCAAAACAAACCAAACCAAACTTTATACGTTAATGTTTGATATCTATGAATAATCATATATCAATCGTATTGAAGTAAATAGTATTTAAGAAAATAGTATTAAAGTAAATACTATTTAAGTAAATAGCATACTTATATTGGCTATATCATCATCATCATTAACAACTCATACTGATTTTACTGGTTTCTTTGAATCTCTCTCTGCACCTGTCCCTGTCTCCCTCATTTGCCTACCATCCTAATTGGCCATAGCGTTTGGCAAGTCTTCTCAACAGCATTCAGTATCTGCAAAACGATGATGAATCTAAACTTTGATAGTCAGCCAAAACTTACGAAGAAAGCAACTTTAATTTCTTACTGACTTTGAAATATTCGTCTTACCAAAATAGATTGCAAGGTTTTATGGCTTTAATTTCAGGATTTGCTGAAAACTGCACGCAGCATTTACCCCCCGCGTTTCCAAGCTTTGAAATTGTTTTTAGTCCTAACATGGCCACGGGTGACAGTTTAATATGAGGGAGGCATTCCTGGGTATACATAAGGAATGCTGAAGATTTAATGAAGATGAAATTAAAGATAATTTGATAATAGTAATTAAAGACTGGATTAATTAATTGCATAATGTGACAGGCCGTTTCACAATCTTTGAAATAAAATGTTCGATTTACAATCAAGGACTATAAATAATAGACATTAGTAAATTATATTTATTGAGAGTTAAAACAATACCTTATTAGTTTTTGTAAGGATTTGGTCGCAGCTTTGAACCAAAAATGTCAAGATATGCCGAGGGATGAAGAGATGATACAGCGATTCCAATTCTTTGATTCTCCGTCGTAAAGATGGAAACGGGCTCTGGTTGACAAAATTCTGAACTGTAGTGATGCTGTAACACTATATAGGTGGCCCGCCAAGCAGACGATTCCTTTGTCTGTTTTGGCGCGAAACAAGACAAAGGGTTTTTGGACTTGAAATCTCGGCGTGGCCGAAAGAGGTATCGGGACGCGAGAAGAGAGTTGGTTGGGAAAAGGAGCTGAGAGTTGGCGACGGGACAGCAGAGACGCGAGTCAGCAAAAGATAGGGTCCTGCGAAGAAGATCGAGTCAAGATGTCGGTATTCCAGTTGCTTTGTGGAATTTTCGCTAGTAATCCATGCTAGCGTTAGTCCATATATGCTATCGGAAATGTAGTGTTGCATACTCTCCTTCTGCTCTGAGTTAATCCCAAGCATTGTTAGTGTTTGTTCGTTTGTCCTTCTATTTTCTCCGGCCCCCTCAATCGTATTTTTTAGTGGCAAGAAATGTGCGTTGCGCCCCTCGGAACCACTGGTTGATCACCGACCGTAAGGAAGGAAATGTTTAGAAGACTGATCTAATGTGGTGGGGGCGAGGGGGGTAACGTTACAATGCTTAAGTTGTTCCGATTGTTAATTGAGGTCGAGACGGTAAAGCAACCAATGCTCTATGATCTTCACAAGCGTCATGGACGTTAACGTTCTGGATGAACTTGAAAATCTGAATCCTGGTAGGAAATGAGTGAAAAATTCAACCTCCTTCCATATCTTATTTGAAAGACTTTCTTTCGTAGTATGTCTTTACAAAACGATCTTCCGCTCAATCGTCTAAGACACGATTTTGTTATATTTTGATAAACTTGTCAAAATGGTAACTATTCCCCGGCCATACTCTGAAAAAAGAACAAAAAGAAAGTCAACAGGGAAGATACGAGAGGTTGCTACTTTCTTTCAAAATATGCAAAACAACCTATATTTACCAAAATGTAAACTGAACCATTTTGAATGTTTCTTAGAATTATTCCCCGATAGAACAATATTTGATAAATTCGAGCTAAGTATAACGCAGTTTCTTCCTGGCAGCGGTCGCATCGATACTGCTATATGGATGCACTACATGAACTCAAACAAAATGGGCAGAGAAGAAGCTAGACGGCAATTACACAAGAATGCTGCGAGCAACTTGAACAAGTCCTGGCGGCAACACCCCGCAAGACACCAACTGTACGGCCACCTGCCTCCTATCACGAAAACTATTCAAGTTAGACGAACCAGACATGCAGGTCACTGCTGGAGAAGCAGGGATGAACTCATAAGTGATGTACTCTTATGGACCCCCACACATGGCCGTGCAAAAGCAGGACAACCAGCACGAACACACATTCAACAACTATGTGAGGATACAGGATGTCGTCCAGAAGACCTGCCAGAGGTGATGAACCATAAGGAAAAGTGGCGAGAGAGGGTCAGGTATATCCGTGCTACCAGCACGACATGATTATGATGATACATATATATATATATATATATATATATATATATATATATTTACTAAACTAATATCTACCAGCATTCACGGTACCAGAAAAAAAGAGAAAAAAAACCCGCCAGGAACAAGAGATAAACGTATCTTGAATCACCGCCCGGGGGAAAAAGAAAAAAATATAGGTCAAAAAGAAAGAAAAGGCCAACCTCGTCCGACCCCTTGAAAAAAAATCAAGGGATACGCAGTCAGTTGGTCAAAAGAAAACTAAAAACCTTCCGCGAATCCTGCAATGCTACAATTACAAGAGTGCTCGACACAAGTGGAGCCAATTATAAAATTAACTTAAATCGCGAGTCGGAAATCTTCAACTAAAGTTTCACCTTATTGGATTAACAGGAAGCCTAACTCCGAATCGCGATTTAAGTTAATTTTATATATATATATATATATATATAAGTAAGTTAGTAAATTTAACGACTGCAGTCGAGGACGACCTCAAGGATTTTTTTCAACAGCTACTAGTCAGAGGAGAAGTGGAGGGCGCTACTCTATTCCGTGGTTTACTTCATTTTACTCTTGATCCGTACTGTATATTGCTGAGCGTTAAGAAAGGCTGAAGCAAGTACTATTTCTTGAGTCTTTGATGTGACTCGATATTGGATTGAACCCCTGTCTCCCGGTCCATTGGCAAACACACTAACCATTAGGACAATGGCCCAATGTTGAGCCTTTTGCTTGGCACGGGAGTATGTCATCAGCCTGACGTAAAATTAGATGGTCTTTTAATCCCGATTTGGAGCGTGTCACGTATCTCGCCATATTGAATAGTTGTGATACAATGAAACAGTCTGTGGATGATTTTATACATATATATATATATATATATATATATATATATATATATATATATTGAAACGATAGATTGTGGTGAATCTGACAGGATGGTTGAAATATATGGAAAGTTTGATAAATCAAACACTTAAATCTGTGTTAGGTGCGTCATATTTCCTTCTTTAAAAGTTCTTTGTAACAAAAAGAATGAAATATCACGATCTAAATCGGATATAAGTGTTTGATTTATCTAAATTTCCACATATTTCTATCATATATATATATATATATATATATATATATATATATATATATATATATATATATATATATACCAGGCGAATAAGTTTCCAGACTTTTTTCGTGATAGCTCTTAAATTTGTCGTAGACACTTGAAAATTCAGTATGTTATTGCTATACATTTTATGAGATGACTGACCAAGTTTTATGAATTCAGGTTCAAATGAACAGCTACAGCATAAATTGGAATACACCCTATTAAAGCGTGATTGTCACAGCTGGTGAATTTCAAAAATGCAATCTGACACTTTAGAAGAACGATATGCAATAAAATTGTGTTTTAAACTTGGAAAAAAATGCCAGAGAAACGTATGGAATGCTTCAGACTGCTTTTGGACCAGCTTGCATGAGTCGAGCATCAGTATTTGAGTGGCATAAGAGGTTCAAGGAAGGCAGTGAGTATGTGAGGGATGATGAGATGTGTGGGAGGAGTAAGGAAGTCAGAACACCAGAGTTAATTGGCCAAATGTTTAGGGTTAAGGTTACTATGTTGAGGTTTTAAGGGAGTTCAGGAAAAGATTCCGTCGAAAGACGCCAGCTCTCTTCAAATCGGGTCAGTGGCCTTTCCACCCGGACAATGCACCAGTTCACAACTCCATCCTTGTCGCAGACTATTTGACCGAGATGGGCATCCAGACAGTTCATCATCCTCCCTATGGCCCAGACTTTGCTCCCTGCGACTTTTGGTTATTCCCTAAGCTCAGAAGCTGTCGTTATGAACCATTTGAGGAGATTAAAGAGGCTGTGACGAAAGTGACTGACAAGCCCACACAAGAAGACTTCCATGGGGCCTTCCAGAAGTTGTAAGAACGGTACAAGTGCATTGCAGCCGGCGAAGATTACTTCAAAGGGACTAGAGCTTCATGTGTGTACTATCAATAAAAGTGCCTATACGAAAAAAGTCTGGAAACTTATCTTATGAACCTCGTATATATATATATATAACATCATGTGCTTTTTTTTAACAAAAAAGAATATACATATATGTGACAAAAAATACATGGATATAATATCAGCTCTTATTGTAACAAAAATGTAAATGACCATTGTAATAATGATCTTAAGGATCCAGAAGAAATTCGAAAAGTCTTTTTGTTTTGTTTTTTTAACTTAGGTTTCGTTCTTTTCGAGATGACATAGTGTTGTTATATATCAATGATATAGGCAAATAATCGTGACACCTCTTTACAAGAATACAACTTTCTCAACTTTATCTCTCAAAAGGATCTGGAACTTTGTAGTTGTGTGAGAGAGACTGGGAGACAGAGGGAGACAGATACAGACGGGGAACTGTTATATTAACCAATACCTTCTTAGCTGTGTTATGCCATATTCACATTCAGGACACCGCTTAGCACTTCTTCTGCTTCTCAGAGGGGGTTGCTACCCCAACCCTCCTGGGCGCTCGCCAACCGCTTGCTAGTGTTCTCTGGACCCCTTGACTGCCGGATCTTGTATCAAAGACTGACCGTACCTGCTCTGTGTAACTGCATATATGACTTCACGCTTTTCCGGTTAATCATTCTGGCTGTCAACCCACGCATCTGCTTCCGCCTGTTTTTTTTTTCAGGTGAATCCTGCTCCAGTAATTCTTGATTGACGACGCTGTTAAAGGTTAATTTGCAATAATATCAGAACTTATACAAACAGTAAATAAATCTTGAAACGTAAACGCAAAACCGATAAATTGTGATATAGTTGAAATTGTATAATTGGAATTAATAATTAATATTGTTAAGGTAAGTCGAAAAAGTAAAGTTGGCGACCGTAGTTGAGGGCGACTCGAAGGTTCCTTTTTCACTACCCACAACACCGAGGAGTAGGGAAGGGCGCTATTCCTTTACCTGGATTGCTCCACTTTACCCTTGATACGTACCTTATAATGCTGAGTGTTACGCAAGGAGGTATCAAGTACTATTTTTTTAGTCGTTGCTTTGACTCGATCTGGGATTGAACCCCGGTCTCTCGGGCCATTGCGAACATTCTATACACTAGGCCAATGAGCCGAATGTAAGTAAAAAGTGAAAATGGCGAATTTAGTGGAGGGCGAACCGAAGGCTCCCTTTTCAATAGCTACTACACCGAGTTGAACGGGAGGGTTCTACTCCTTTTGTCTGGATTGCTCCACTTTACCCTTGATACGTACCTTATAATACTGAGTGCTAAGCAAGGCGGCATCAAGTACCACTTTTTGAGTCTTTGATATGACTTGACCTGGGATTGAAACCCGGTCTCCCGGATCATTGGCTAACACTCTAATTAGATCAATCTTCATCATATTAATGGTTTGCATCTATTTATTCCTGAGAAATGCACAATGGCACTTGTTTAGAACATGTCCTGTAAAAACCATGCTTTGATCTAGAAACATTATATCAATATTTTCTTTTTATTGATATTATATCAGCTTCCAGGACATACAATCTCTTTTATGTTTCTCGTCTCAGTAATAAATCATTATACTATATATGGGTTGCATCCTTTCTGAGAGAGTTATGAATTATTTTGTCCCCAAATATCTTCCCGCTCTTTTTCAAGGCAATGTTATAGTGTACTATTTTCAAATCTTAAATTAAAAAAAGAACACAACATTATTATTAGTAGAGTTATTAGGAGTCACATGTGTGTCATGTATATCAAGACACTATATATATATATTCTCACTAAATTTTAAACCAATTAAAAGAAAGAAAAGTGATTAAGGTAGAAAAAAATTCTAGTGTAAAATTCTTGGAAAACGGTTTAAGAAAGAAAACTTTTTAATGGATATCTTTGAAAAAAGGAACGTTGAAAAAGAAAATATTTTGTAAACAATTCGTTAGAATAAAAAAAATTACTTACTACTGAACCAACTAAATATGGTTTAAAGTTTAGTGTCTCTGCTTAAGTTAACCAAAAATGAAAGAAAAGAGATGAAAGCAGAAAAAAAATCACGTGTAAAATTCTTGGGAAATGGAAGTAATATTTACCATCGTTATTAACGTTCGGCTTTTCTCTGAGAAAAACGATTTATTAAAAATATTTTTAATTATTGTAATATTTTTGGATAATAAGTATATAAAACACGCCTGAATTCAAATAAAATAGTCTCAGTAAATTTTAAACCAATTACTGGGATAAAACTGGAGATTATCGGTTAGTAAAAAACATTTACATTTATATATATATATGTATATATATATGTACATATACATCCTCAGCGTATATATATATATATATATATATACTGAGGATATATATATATATATATGCATATTGAGGAGAGATGATATCATATTGTATTTTTTTATAATTTAAGATAATAATCTTAACACTCATCGTCATCATCATGTCGTGCGCCTAGCACGGATATCCCTCACCCCCTCTCTCCACGTCTCCCTATCATTCATTGCCTCTGGCAGGTCTTCAGGGTTACATCCCGTATCATCACATAGCTGCTGTATGTATGCTCGAGCTGGCCGTCCAGCTTTTGATAGGCCATATGCGGTGGTCCACAGGAGTACAGCACTTACAATCTCGCCCTTGCTTCTGCAGCAGTGTCTGGCATGTCTGGTTCGTCTAGCTTGTATAGTTTTCGTGATAGGTGGTAGGTGACCGTATAGTCTGGTGCCTTGTGGGGTGTTGCTGCCTGGACTTGTTCAATATTGCTCTTAACATTTTTGTATAATTGCCGTCTAGCTTATTCTCCAACCGTTTAGTCAGCGTCGAAGTAGTGCATCCATATAGCAGTATCGATACGACCGCAGCCTGGATGAAACTGCGTTTCATTTTATCGGTCAGGTTTGATTTCCATATGATCAAAAGCCTATCGATAGCTGTCCATGCCTTCGTTAGCCGTGTGTCGATGTCTTTTTCGCTTGATGAGACGCTACTTCCTAGATAGGTGATTTTGTCAACCAGTTTCAGAGAGGTTTTGTCTAATGTGGAAATGTCGCCTTTCTGATTAAAGCACATAAATTCAGTTTTGTGTGCATTAACATGGAGTCCAATGCCTGCAGCTGCTTGTTCCAAACTATGCAGTAGTGTTTCGGCTTTGTTGGGTGTATTGGCCAGTAGCGCTATGTCATCGGCGTAGTCGGCGTCGGTAATTGTTTTTTGCGGGGTACCTTCTGCTCCTTTTCTTTGTCAGCTCAAAGCCGTTTTCCCTAAAGTTATCGATCGATGTCCTAAGAACGTAGTCTAGACAGATGATAAAGAGGTATGGGGCTAGCGTGTCCCCTTGTAGTTCTCCTGCTACAATGTCGAAGTATTCTGTGTCTCTATCCGGTGAACGCACTTTCACTTTGATGTTTCTGTAGAGAATCATTATTGCTGCTACGGTTTCTTCTGGTAGGCCGTATGCTAGTAGGATTTGTTCCATCTTCCCTCTGTGAATGGAATCGAAGGCCTTGGTAAAATCGACAAATAGTAATGTCGCCTGTAAGTTTTTTTGCCATCACGCCTTCTAGGATTCTACAGATGGTCAATATTTGTGAGGTCGTGGACCTGTTTCTTCTGAAGCCATTTTGGTTTTTCCTCAGGATTTTGTCGATTTGGGGTACTATGCGGTTTCGTAGTAGGGCATGGTAGATTTTGGCTGCTATGGATGTAAGTGTTATACCTCGATAGTTCTTGCCTTATCCGAGGTCACCCTTTTCTTGATTTAATAATATTGATATACAATATAATATTTTATAATATAATTTAATTTTCTTTAGAGGTTGTTAATACTTTTGTAAGTTCTTTATAGTATATAATTTTCTCTCTCCAAATTCACTTACCCCATAATTTTTTAAATTTATTTCCTTCATTTGGAGTTTTTTGGCCATTGTATAAAAATGAGGTGAAAAACAAAGAGGAGTCAACAATTGATACATTTTGTTAATGCAATTGAATGTCAACCAAACAAGAAAAGCAAACGATCTGTTCTCTATCTTATTAAAAACATAATGATAAAATTTGGGTTACTGACACACACACACACACACACACAGATATATATATATATAGCCGATAGGGTATGAAAATGTAAACAAACGGCTGTTGCTACATAAATACCTTAACAATTCCCTTAGCCAAACGTGGTACGCTTGTTGGCCGAGCGGTCCGAGACTTAGTCTAACGTAAAGTTGGATGAATTTTGATCCCGGCTTCGAGCATTCTACGTGTCTAGCCACACAGAAGAGTTCTGATTGAACGAAATAGTCTGTCTGTGGATGACAATATATATATACAAAGATCTTTAAATAAGTTTCCAGACTTTTTTCGTATGGGTACTTTTATGGATACTACACACATGAAACTCTGGTCCCCTTAGAAGTAATCTCCTCCGGCTGCAATGCACTTGTAGTACCGTACCAACAACTTCTGGATGGCCTCATGGAAGTCATCTTGTGTGAGCGTGTCAATCACCCTCGTCACAGCCTCTTTCATCTCAATTGTCTCACAGCGACAGCCTCTGAGCTTAGGGAATAACCAAAAATCAAGGAAGTAAGTTCTGGGCTATTAGGAGGGTGAGGAACAGTCTTGATGTCCATCTTGGTCAAATAGTATGTGGCAAGGATGGAGTTGTGGACTAGTATATTGCCCTGGTGGGAATGCCACTGACCCGATTTGAAGAAGAATCTCTTGCTGAACTCCCTTAAAACCTCAACATAGTTACCTTAACCCTAACCCTTTAGCCATTGAACTCTAGTGTATTGACTTCCCATACCTCTCATCATCCCTCACAGACTCCCTGCCTTACTTGAATCTTTTATGCCACTCAAAAACTGATGCTCGATTCATGCAAGATGGTCGATAAGCAGTCTGAAGCATTCCATACGTTTCTGTGGCATTTTTTCTAAGTTTAAAACAGAATTTTATTGCATATCATTCTTCTAAAGAGTCAGATTTCATTTTTGAAATTCACCAACTGTGACAATCAGGCTTTAGTAGGGTGTATTCCAATTGCTGCGGTAGCTGTTCATTTGAAACTGAAATCATAAAAAAATATTTAGTCAACTCATAAGATGTGTAGCAATAAGAAACTGAATTATCAAGTGTCTACGACAATTTTAAATGATTGTACAAAAAAAAGACTGGAAACTTATCGAATGCTCATAGACTAAAAAAATTTAAAAACATAGAAATAAATAGTGAAACGGGAAAAAAAAACGTATCCAATATACACACTAGGAAAAAATAGGTAGCTAAATAAATGGTATCGAAATTAATATAAACATTAATATTTCTCTTAAAATTAATTATCGAACTTAACATGAAAAAAAAAAAATTAAACAAATAAATAAAAAAGTTAAATTACCGGAATGACGGAAGAAATTTGAAAATAGAATAAATAGGTAAATAAAAAAACAGAATTTCAATAAAATGAGGAGGTAACTTCTTAATCTCTTCCCCCTCCTCCTCCACCCCACGTGTCTATTCTGTTTTATTCATCCATTGGATCTAAAGAAGTCCTGTTATATTTTTCTTTGTGTTTTTGATTTACACCAGGAACGGAAGAACTGGATGGAAATAAATTTATAATCCTAAATTAACCGGTCTTCGTTTTTTTCTTAAAGATATATATATATATATATATATATATATGCAAGGGTCTTCATATGAATTGAGGTCTCGGTAGCCGTTAAGCGGATGTATGTAAACAATAGTAATTGTGATTGATAACCGTTTAAAATTTACTTCGTTGCTACTGGTTCCTCGTCGCTGAGAGGTAGAAGCTTGGATTGGCGTTTGAGTCAACCGGGTTTCGATCCCAGCTACGAGAAGCTAGTATGTCTAGCTACACTGATGAGTTCCGATAGAACGAAACAGATCTGTCTGTGGATTACTTTATATATATATATATATATATATATATATATATATATATATATATATATATATACGAGTGTTTGCGTGTACAGAAATATTGATGAAGAGATTTCGGTTCGGCGCTAAAAGTACATTTAATTGTGGTGTTACCAAAGTAGCCTATAATAAAAGTTCCCACTAAGGTCAATCATCTTTGGTCCTGTCTTAACAACCCGATGCTTCCGTACACCAGGAAAAGGGGGACTTACCCCCACCAACAACCCCACGTCGCATGTCTTAAACATGTAATTTCTTTTTCCTCAACTTCAATTATACCGCATATGTATCTAATTAAGTACCCTCAACTTATACTAGAAGTCCTTTAGGACATTCCTGCACACATCTCTTTATAAGATCTTTCATGTAACCTATGTATTTCTTGTAATTGTTCTTATAAGTTTGCTGAAGCATTAGAAAAACGTTGATATTAACACAGTGAATTGTTTCTTGTATTATCATGCTGGAAGTAATATTCAACCAAAATACTGTTCCTCGACTACAAGCGCCTGAATTGTATTCTTCAAATAATTGTAACAATAAGTTATGCTACTCATATGACAAACATACAAAACTACCCTTCTCGTCATCAATAACAAATCCCATTCCCCGACAATGATTAATATATATATATATATATATATATATATATATATATATATAATTGAGCTCTTTACCAGGAAAATTGAAATGTTCACCTTTGAATAGTTTTCTTGTCCCAATGGAATTACTCTCAACTCCGGTTTAACTGGACCAAATAATACTTATATATATATATATATATATATATATATATATATATATATATATATATATATTATGTCTGTTATATTGTACGTTCATCTTCATTTTTAGAAAAGAAAATGAAGATGAACCTACAATTTAACAGTCATTATATATATATATATATATATATATATATATATATGTGTGTGTATATTTCATTAAGAAAAAACAACAAACCTCCCACCTTCTTTCCTGTGTCTATTCTGATTTATTTTATCCATAGGATCTGAAGAAGTCCTGTTAATTTTTTTCATATTTTGAATTTTTCAAAAACGCATAACAGGATGGAAATAAATTTATAATCCTAATGTTACCGGTTTGTTGTTTTTTCTTATTGAAATTATTTCTCTGTAATGTCTGTTACATTGAGCTCTTTACGAGGAAAATTTAAATGTTCACTCTTGAATAGTTTTCTTGTCCTGATGGAATTACTCCCAACTCCGGTTTAACTAGATCAAATAATACTATATATATATATATATATATATATATATATATATATATATATATATATATATATATACGATTCTTTTAAATACTCTGTCCGGTGGCAAAAGCTGCTTAGTAGCGCCAGGAGTGGCAGTACCACCTTGAGCAACCGAAACTCTATTATCACCTCTGGTTGGCGGCTGTTGAGGGGATGGTATCGCACTTGTTTTCACACGTTGTAAGATGAAAAGAAAATAATGAATGTTACTTCTTTGCTGTGTGACAACTGAGTAAATCCTTCCAAGCCGTTCTTGCTCATGTGACAAATATTTTTTTTTCTATTGATATTGCCCCTGGGGGATTTCGTATGACTTCCTAAACCTGCTGTAGACGCACATACTTTGTCAAAACGTGACACAAGTTTCCTAAAAGTCGCCACTGAAAGTAAAGTGTGTCTTCAAGACTTTGCTTTTACGAGATCTTATATGACTTGCATGTCAGGCTTAGGTAAAAAAAAGACGTTATTACAAATGTTATTGACACAACATACACAGGTTACAAACATGTGTAAGTTGTAAAGTGTCAGTGACTGACATCTAGTCCACCTTTCAATGTGTTCCTTTCTTACTTGAGCATTCGATTATCAACGATTCAAATGCTTTACCAGTCCAGTCGGCTTGGGCTGTAAAATACACCGACTCCATCTCTATAAAAAGGTTAGACTCTCACAATAAGTGTCCTGAGGTGCGGGAGGAGTAAGGAAGTCAATACACCAGAGTTGATTGGCCAAAGGGTTAGGGTTAGGGTTACTATGTTGAGGTTTTAAGGGAGTTCAGCAAGAGATTCCTTGGGAAGAGGCCAGTACTCTTCAAATCCGGTCAGTGTCATTTCCACCAGGACAATGCGCCAGTCCACAACTCCATCCTTGTAACAGACTATTTGACCGAGATAGGTATCAAGACAGTTCTGCAGCCCCCCTAAAGTCCACATCTTGCTCCCTGTGACTTTTGGTTATCCCCTAAGATCAGAAGCTGTTGTTATGAAACATTCGAAGAGATGAAAGAGCCTGTGGCGAAGGTCATTGACACGCTCACACAAGAGGACTTCCATGGGAGCCTTCCAGAAGTTGTTGGAACGGTAAAGTGCATTGCAGCCGGAGGAGATAACTTCAAAGGGACAAGAGCTTGATATGTGTACTATCAATAAAAGTGGCCATACGAAAAATGTGTCTGAAAACTTATCGTATGCACATCGTATATATATATATATATATATATATATATATAACACCATGTGTTTTTTAACAAAAAAGAATATACATATATGTACTAAAAATACATAGATATAATGAGTGTCCTGGATATGACGCCAAGCAATCTGATAGTGATGCTTCAGTAAAGCAGAAGCTTTAAAGAATGTGAAGTGCCCCTTCATTGCTCCCCGGTCAACACTGACCCGGGGTGGTAGCACCTGATTTGGTCCGATCTATGGGTCAATTAGAGCTATTTGACATTTAAATGGATAGAAAACAAATGACTAATGCGAAATTGAATTTTTCAAAATAGAACTGTTCGATCATTTAACTGGGTGTAAATAAATGACTGATGTTTAACTGGTCTCTTCCCGAGGAATCTCTTGCTGAACTTTGTCATCCATAGGAATACTTGGAATTATTTAACTTTGACTTATGCTAAGTTAAACTGCTGGAAATAAAATTTCCTGATCCTTTCCCTCTGGGTATCTAAAAATGCGTTTACAAATTTTGTTAAATTTGTATGTATAAACAGAATTTGACATCAAGTAACCTACACAATTTGAAATGCTTTAAAACAACAACCAACCAACTTATCAATCAAATGATTAACATAGCCTAGTCGGATATGGCTGCTGATTACATTAACTGGATCTCTGCAGACGCTTAAAACACTTCCAACGAGTCTCCTAGATATGGCACAAAAATTTGATGGTGATGTTTCAGTAATGCTTGAACTTTGGGGAATGTGGAGTACACTTTTATTGCTAATGTTACCTGGTCTACTCTGGCTCGTTGTGTTAGCATAGGGTCCTATCTATTGGTCAAATAGAACTAAACCGTGCACTTACGCGAACATGACTTGTTTGAAATTAACTATTTTTATATCTGACTCTATGTATAAAAACACTGTACTTAAGCAAAACTGAATTGTTTGAAATAGAATTATTTGATCATTTATCTGTATGTAAACAAATGACACAGGTTTAATTAAATTGTTAACCATTTAACTTTGTTGATATGCTTAACTGAATTGTTTGAAATAGAATTGTTTTTACATTATCTGTGTGTAAAAAAAAATCTATTTAAACCAATGACCAACTGTAAAAACAAATGAATATACTTACGCTAAATTGACTTATCTGAAATGAAAGGAAATATATTTAGCTTATAGGATACACATTTTTTAGCCTTTAAATGATCAACCCCCAAAACACATAAGAACATTCTAGAATTTCGGATCAAAATCGCATTAACATTGAAGTTACACTTTTATATTTTTCAATCAATCTGGAAAAAAAAAGAACATTCTAGAAAATTCGGCTTAGAAACTAATTAACAGAAAAATATTTTGGTTCCAAAATTAATAAATAATTATACGAATCTGATTTTTCTGGAAATGTCTGCGCGCTTGAATTTTAGACCCGCAATAAAAATTAACAAAATCCTATTTTTGGTCCACTTTCGTTCCCCACAAAAGTATGGATAACGAAGAATTTAATTATCTAAGGCTTTTCTACTACCTGGCACAGAGAAGCAAGAACACACAAGACACAGAGTGAAGAAGCATGCAACGTTCTTTTGCCAACTACTGGAACGCGACACGTTGTTGCCAAAGATCATAAAAAACGCACATGTGGACTTAAGAAAAAAAAGTCCCATACTTACGGTCATTCACATATATACACATGCGCATACGCGTGTATGTAAATAAAGTCAATTCTTATCCTCATTAGTTCGGCCAACTATGGACACATTGGTTCAATAGACTTTCCTAAAATATACGCACGCACTCACGGGCGAACAAATCATTTTTTATGGAACTGGCCAAAACTGTGTTTTCTCCATACACACAGACGCGCATAAAATGAACATTGTATTTCAATTATTTTATTATATTTACTGTGAATTTTAAATCGCTCGTTTCCTAATATTCGTTGTCACATTCCATTTGTTTACGTGCTTGTAAAATTTGTGTTGTAATTATGAAAACGAAACATGAAAGTAACTCCCTTAAACTACGGAGGGTACTTCGTCATCCACAAGCATTTTGAAGATGTGTTGGAATTCTGTTCATGGCCCATACATTTCCGGCTGCATAATCTCTCACACACGTTGTGCAATCTTTCGCTGAACTTCGGGGAGAAATTCTAAACTCCGAGACTAGACCACAATGGCAGAAAAAGGTAAAAAGAAAAAGCTCAAACGAATGTTATACAACTGAGGAGGATTCTGGGTAATACTTCGCAAAATGACGGTGTGAGGATTCCTCTCTTTCACTACGTCGACGGCTGGCGAATTCCCTTAACTAAAACGAAAACTGACTACTAGGTTTTTCCGGCTTGACGTCACGCTACCCACTGTCTCTCTGTTCCTCTCAGTATCTGTGGCCCTATTTCTTCTGTTTCTGTTTTGTCCAACTGATTTTACTAGTATATATGCCGGGATGTTAAAAAAACTAAAAGTTGGCGAACTTAGTCGAGGGTGACCCGAAGGCTCCCTTTTCGATAGCTACTACACCAAGGTGTACGGAATGGCGCTACTCCTTTCCCTGGATTGCTCCACGTTACCCTTGATCCTTATCTTATAATGCTGAGTGTTAAGCAAGGCGGCATCAAGTACCATTTTTTGAGTCTTTGGTATGACTCGACCAGGGATTGAACCCCGGTCTCCCGGACGATTAGGCAAACACTCTACTCTAAGTTTACCTGGCTTTTGATGGGCCGTCTGGCATTCGTGCCGGATGGGGTATCGAAACCAATGGCAGATTCAAGGCCGAAAGGCCCCCAGCTTTGGCTGCGCCACC